>CM052441.1:12938842-13036010 GCA_028533085.1 Varecia variegata | reverse complement strand
GAAAATCATGATTTTGCAATCAGGATAGGAATAATTGATTCAGATAAGAATCACTGGATGCCAAAACTAGTAGAAGAAATATTGATAAGAAACAGCATATGTACCTAGTCTCAAAGTATCACCCCACAAATTATTACAAAGGGAGAAACAGTAATTTAGAGTAGAGAGACCAGGCAGACACCATCTTAACCAAGTGATCCAATTTATCACCAGAAGTAGAACAAACAGACATCCTGTACCTTCTTACAGGATCCACTCAGAGGATAAAACACCACACTGGTGGTATTCCTGCCAAAAATGCATAATCTTAATCTAGTCAAGAAGAACCATCAGACAAATCCATACTGAGGGACATTTTACAAAATAACTGGCCTATACTCTTCAAAAATGCCAGGCCAAAAAAGGCAAAAGCTGAGGAAATGTTCACATTAAAAGAGATCAAAGAAATATGACAACTAAATGCAATATGTGATTTTAAACTGTGTTCTGATATAAGCGGAGGGGAGAAGTGGGGGAAGGTTTAAATGGCATTACTGGGATAATTGGCAAAATTTTATGAAGGTCTGTGGATTAGGTAATAGTACTGTATCAATGTAAAATTTACAGCTTTTGATAATTGTAACTTTTTGATGTAAAAGAATGTCCTAGTACTTAGGAAACACACTCTGAAGTATTAAATGGTATAGGGGCACTGTATCTACAGCTTAGTCTCAAACGGTTTAAGGAAAAAAAAGTTCACAGAGATGATCATAAAGCAAAAGGGGCAAAATATTAATAATCGGTAAAACCAGGTAAAGATTACATGGACGTTTCTTATACCATTCCTGCAACTTGTTTGCTAGTTTGAAATTACATCAAATATAAAGTTACCAAAAAAGCCAAAATATTTGAACTCTAAGTGGGAAAAAATCCCAGCCCAGGGATTTTTTTTTCAGACAGTATCACTCTGTTACCGTGGGTACAGTGCAGTGGTGTCATCATAGCTCACTGCAACCTCAAACTCCTGGGCTCAAGCAATCCTCCTGCCTCAGCCTCCCAACTAGCTGGGACTACAGGTATGTGCCACCACACCCAGGGTGTCGCTGTTGCTCAGGCTGGTCTCAAACTCTTGACCTCGAGCAATCATCTGGCCTTGGCTTCCCAGAGTGCTAGGATTACAGACATGAGCCACCGCATCCGGCCACAAATAGGGTTTTATTATAGCTCTAGCTAGTTGATGACTAAAACTTATTGAAAGTTGTACAGTCTTCATTTTTAAGGTTAATAAATAGCTTTTCATTTATGAAAATCAGTAACATTTACCTTTTCCTCTCTTCCTTTATTCTGTTCTTTCTTTTCACGACAACGAACAGCTTTCCCTCTGTCATTGTGAAGATTCTGTGCAGATGAACGGTGAACTCTGACAGCTGTGCTTGGGCGGTTACCAGGTGGTTTAGGGTCATTGTACTGAGAAGATTGGCGTTTTCTAGGTCCTGGAGAGGGTCTAATCAAATAAAACATCATTAAAATCATAACTCCTGAAGTTGGTCCAAATATGGATGAACATACATAGTGTGTAAGTTAGAGTCTATGAACACAAGACAGGACTGAACAAACTTGAGGATGTTGAAGCCAAAGATACAAAATTTAAATTTAACAGCTGTTGGTGTTGATTTAATGAGAGGATTGCAGTATTGTTATATTACAGAAATAATGTAGGGGAAGTATTGGTCACTTCTACTTAGAAAGGAAACTTACTGTTTATATCAAAGATGAATGAAAAATTAGCCTGACTGTTAGAAATTGAAAACAGCAATTATCAGAAGAGAGTTTTATCAAAACAACCAGAATACAGTACAAGTGGTGTTCAATTCACATTTATTCACTGGTATATATGCAATTTGGTACCATTTTATTTATTAACAGAATATACAGGTTGAGTATCCCCTATCTGAAATGTTGGAGACCAGAAGAGTTTTGGATTTTCAATTTTTTCTGATCTTGGAATATTTGCATACACATACCAGTTGAGCATCCCTAATCTGAAAATCTAAAATCTGAAATGCTCCAATGAACATTTTCTTTGAGTGTGACCTTTGAGTGTCATGTTGGCACTCAAAAAGTTTCAGCTTTTGGAGCATTTTGGATTAGGGATGCTCAACCTGTATCATAATTCTTGTGTTTTAATAAAATGTAATCATTTTCCCATTTTAAAAAACTGATATAAACACTAGCTATGGATAGTTACAAGAACTCAGGTATGGTGCCTTATGTTTACATACGTCACCCTCATTTCATCTTTTTTTCTGTGGCAGAATTCAGACCTCTGAAATATGTATTAGGCTCCTACTATGTTCCTAGATTTCGTTGGGTCATTTAAAAGGAGGAAGAAAAAAAAGGAAAGGAGTCCTATTCTCAGATAAATCATAGTTTATGATTATCAGTTAAACAGAAAGAGGAAAAAAAATATGTAAAACTAGGCAAGTATACTAGAACGTGTGAAACAGACCTAGCGCGATGGCAATGGAAATGGCCTCATGAAGACAAAATAAACTAGGACTGGAAACACAGGAGTTGAACTAAAGAAGGGGGTGCAACTGGCGACAAGAAAATCAATGAAGAAATGCAAAAAAATAAAAATGAGCTTAATCTATGCGGAGGATTATAAAGACATTAGCCTAACAGAATGGTGAACATTAAGGGAAGATACTGAACAGAAAAGGTGGTTTAGTAAGTAGAAGATTTGACTACTGGTTCAAGAGGTTTGGCTTTTAGCTAACTGCCAACAAGGATCCACTGAAAACGTTTTAGAAAGATTAGCCTAATACTGAATAAGATACACTGATAAAGAAAACAACGAAATCAGGAAGATGCTTTTAGGTTACAAATGTTATTGAGACATAAAATGAGGGCCTAGCTTAAGGCAGTAACAGCGAGAAGAATCCGAGAGACACACTATTAAAAAAGACACTCCAGCTGGGTGTGGTGGCTCACATCTGTAATCCCAGAGCTTTGAGAAGCCAAGGTGGGAGGATTACTTGAGGCCAAGAGCTCAAGAACCACCTGGGCAACAAAGTGAAACCCCATCTCTACAAAAAATTTAAAAGTTATTACACACCTATAGTCCTAGCCAACTCAGGAGGCTGAGGCAGGAGGATCACTTGAGCCCAGGAGTTCAAGGCTGTAGTGTATGATGATGCCACTGCACTCTAGCCTGGGCAACAGAGCAAGACCCTGTCTCTAAAAAAAAAAAAAAAAACCATTCTTACATATGGAAAGTTGAGAATGAGAATTTGGAAGTGGAAGGATGATAAAGCCAAACCAATGTGTACATGAAGCAATGATGGGGGTTCAGTTTAGATTTAAGAACTTGGATAACCAAGCACAAATATTCCTGTAAGATATATATTGATTTTTTTCTTTACTAGAAAAACAATACAAAATAGACACTGAAATATAATAAAGTACAGTTGGCCCTCTGTATCTGTGGATTCCACATCCATGGATTTGACCAAGAGCCAATCAAAAATATTAAAAAAAAAAGGGAGAGCTGAGGCTGTAGTGAACACATGTAGACATTTTTTCTTTGCATTATTCCCTAAATATTACAGCATAACAACTATTTACGTAGCATTTACATTGTGTTAGGTATTATAAGTAATCTAGAGATGATTTAAAGTATACAGGAGGATGTGCATAGGTTATATGCAAATACTAGATAAAAGGGATTTGAACATCTGTGGATTTTGATATCTGCGAGGGTCCTGGAACCAAGCCCTCATAGGTACCAAGGGATGATTACATACAGAATAAAAAAGTTGCCTGTAACTTTACTACCCAAAATTAACCATTTAGCATACTAGTCTATTTCTGATATTAATAGTTACCTTTCAATTAAACAAAATTGGAACATACACTCCTGTACAATATACAATCCTATATTTTTCTCTCCTTATTGTATCATAAGACATTTCCTATATCATCACCTCATAAATGACTAGATGGCAATTACATGAAATGTGCCATTTCATCCACTTCTTACTGCGAGCCATTCATTCATTCAAAAAATAATTTACTGAACTCCTATTGATAAGTGCTACTCTAGGTATTAGATATAAAATTAAAAATAAATTTAATAAAAACCCTTACTCTCATAGAAGTATTTGTGTGTGTGGGGGGGATCAACGAAGAAATAAACAGTACACGGATGATGCTAAGTGCTATCAAGAAAAATAAAGAAGGGTAAGGGGATATAGGACGACGGAGGGTGGTATTTTATTGGGGCAGTCAGAGATAGCCTTTCTGAGGTTACAATTAAGTTGAGAGACCTGAACGAGCCAGCCATTGAACACTGAGCTGAAGGAAAGGCTGGTAAAAGTACTGAGGCATTCGTGTGGTTGGCTTGCTCAGGGAGGCCACACAGCACAGTGCCTGAGGGACAGAGTTATAAGAATGTAGGTCACAGAGGCTGTAGGAACGAGATCTCATAGGGCCTTGAAACCTATGTGAAAACTTTAGGTTTTATTTTTTATTTATTTATGAGAAGATATTTTAGGGATATCAGCTGACTTTTAAAAGATGTTTTAAAAGAATCATATCTAGAGGCACTTAAGCTATTTCTAATCTATTCTTTATAGGCTTCAATGAACCTCCTGGTGCTCACATTTTTTTTGTGCACAGCTCTAGAAAACAATACTGGATCAGATGAATCTGCTCTTTAAATGGGACTAAAATTTAGGTGATGACAAGATTAGCATTACCAACACAACTGAAGAAAGAATGACTCTCTTAAGCATGAGTATAAACGAAGACTAACAGAAAAATAAAGAGTCTTGAAAGACATCCAGTTAAGGGAGCAAGTAAAATAAATTACAGGAAGAAACAGAAAGATGCAGCAAATAAAGTCAAACAGGAGAACTTACTAGTAATCCAGGACATTCAAAATCAGGGAACAGAAAAAGATACTGAAGAAAGCAAGAAGCAACAAGAAGACATTAACTTCCACTAGACCTAAGAAAGAATTCTCCTGCCTCTGTTTGTGAGACTGAGGAGACCAAATACTTCACTAAATTCAGAATCAACTGATTTTTTACTGGGCATATCCCTTCACTGGAAAGATCTTACCAATAACTGAGAGGAGTTATTGGGCTGTTATGGACTGAATGTTTGTGCCCCTGCCCAATTCACATGTTAAAGACCCAACCCCCAATAGGACTATCTGAAGTAAGGAAGTAATTAAGGTTAAATGAGTACACAGGGTGAGGCCCTGATCTGATAGGATTAGTGTCCCATAAAAGACACCAGAGAGCTCACTCACTCTCTCTGCCATATGAGGATACAGAGAGAAGGCAGCTGTCCACTTAGGAAAAGAGCCCACACCTGGAACCAAGTTGGCCACACCTTGATCTTAGACTTACTTCCTAGCCTTCAGAACTGTGAGAAACAAATTTCTGTCATTTAAACCACCCAGTCTACAACATTCTGTTATGGTAGCCCAAGCAGACTAATATAAGGACCAAGTGATGATTCTCCAGGAGGGAAGAAATGAGAAAGCAAGTAGAAGTAAAACATATTAATAAGCAAGAAAAAAACAAAAAATAAAAATACAACTTATCTATTATTAGTTCTACTTCTGAAATTAAGAAAAAAATCTTAAATGTGGAAAAATAATCATAAATATGGAAAAAATATTCACTGCAGCTTTATTAATAATGAAAAAAAAGAAAACCACCAATAAGAGCATGGTTAACTATGTAGGTTAAGTACCACTCAGAAGAGTAGCAAATAACCCTTAAAAAGCAGCAGAGAAGGCCAGGCACAGTGACGCGCGCCTGTAATAACAGCACTTTGGGAGACTGAGGTGGGAGGATCGCTTGAGCCAGGAGTTCAAGACCAGCCTGAGCAACATAGTGAGACCCCATCTCTATAAAAAATAGAAAAATTAGCTGGGCATGGTGGCACACACAGGCAGTTCCAGCTACTCAGGAGGCTAAGGCAGGAGGATCGCTTGAGCTGAGGAGTTTGATGTTGTAGTGAGCCATGATGACGCCACTGCACTCTAGCCTGGGCAATAGAGCAAGAACCTATCTCAAAAAAATTAAATAAATAATGTTTAAAAAGCTGCAGAGAAAAAGGTTTGACATCACTTATCGATCATCAATGTTTACAATACAAAGAGCAAATAACTTGACCTATCTAAGCTTAAGTTTCCTCATCAGAAACAGGGGCTAAAAAAATTAGTACCTACCTTCTAAGGTTGTTTTGACAATTAAATAATATATGTAAAAGCAATTAACACAGTACCTGGCATATAGTAACTACACAGTGATTGCTGCCTATTATTTTTCTTTAAAAAGCATACAATGTTGTGAATTATGGATATAGTGCAACTACTACTATGAAAATGAACAATGCATGGAAGATCAGAAGAAAATAAACTAGAATGTGTGATTTCTCACCTACTTCTATGAATTTTTCTATTTTTTAATGAGCCTACTGTGCTTTTATTAATGAACTATTAAATATAACAGAAAATATAATTTCTATGAAAGTACTTATGAGCAAGGGAAAATTTCAGTAAATATTTAAAAGATATCAGAAGTTCATAACAGAACATTAGTACAGTATTTTTATCTGGATCTGAAGAAAATTAAAGTGGCAAAGAATCAATACCCATTCATTGCCCTTAAATCTCAGGAATGTTTTGTATGGGTCTTCTCAGTGTGACCCATGGACCACTTGTATCAGATCACCTGCAGATTGCTAAGTTCCACCTGGTATCTATTATTATCAGACTGTAAGTGACGCCCTAGTTCCACATTTTTAATTAATGTCCCTAAGAGACTGTTCCGTATGCTAGTTTGAGAAGGACTACTATGACAGAGAGTGCCAGCTTTGTGATGACTATTATAAAATGCAATATATCTGGGTTCAAATCCTAGCTCCACTGGTTACTAGCTTGGTAATACTGTGAAAAAGTTATCCAATTTCCCTACACCTCAGCCATCTTATCTAAAATACAGGGAAAATCAGACTCATTTGGAAGGCTTATTATAAGCAATAAATGAAATAACACCTGTAGCCTAAAATAGTTCAGAACATTGTGGGTGCTCAGTATCCAGCACCTATGATTATAAAGTACAACCAAAATCAAGAGTCACAATGATAGAATGTTAAAACTGAAACACATCTGAGCAACATCCTAATGCAACCTGGAAGTCACAATGTTTTCTAGAAAGCCATGATAGATTCAATATTTAAACGTACAATGCAAAATAGGAAATCTATTATGTCAGCGAAATAGTAACTAACGTCCCCCTGCACACTTGTCAGTTAAAAAATATGCAGTGAAACTAGGCACAATTGGCTATTTATAGCATTTCAGTAAATACCAGTTTCACTAATTGTTCATTTGCTGGCACTTGGTAGTAGGAAGCCAGGGAAAAAAATGCTGGAGAAAACTCTAAAATTCAGAACATTTTGTCTTTTATTTTTCTGTGAATTAAAAACTCCATTTCTTTCAATTTTAGTAGCAGTATAACTTGATGAAAAGCAGTTATTCTGTGATAGCTTGTTTGAGAACCACTATTGGTCTAACTTCCTCACTTTACATAAAAAAAATCTGCAGCCTAAAAAGGTTATATTATTTTCTCAAAGCTACAGATAGTGGCAAAGATAGAAACAGATTCCTAGCTCCAGTCTCCTTCTACAAGATAACATTGTCTCTACTACTTTGAATTCATTAATGAAAGCATATCTTCAGATTATTTCCACCTAATTCTATTTATTGAAATAGGTCATAGAGTCACGTGATACAAAATTCAAGAGTTATAAGACAATAATCAGGAAAAAACTCCCTCCCATTCCTGCTCTCAGCCACCCAGTCCTCCTCCTAGATATAATCAATGCTATAAGCTTCTTGGGCTAATTGGTTTCTCTAAAAGGCCTCCACTTACCTTCGTTCAACAGGTACAGGCATGGACCAGACTTCTCCCTCAGAAGCTGGAAGTTCATGCTGTGCAGCTTTCAAGGGAGTGCTGTCTAATTTAAAGCTCTCTAGTGTTTTCATGATATCCTTAACATGTTTGGCTTCCACATTTATTTCCTGCCAAACCTGGTTTCAAAGAAGAATAAGGCTCTTTACATTTCCATAACTAATAAATCACTGACAAGATTAAACTAGGGCCATTTATTAGAGATTTTAGAAACCTCCATTTTAATATCAGTAAACCACATCAATATATTCATCAAAATTTTAATAATGATTCATTAATTTTTTGTGTTCAATTGCAAAATTAACTCTGATAAAGAACTAAATATCTTGGCTAACTAAATCATGTTACTGTTCTTATTTAAATTACATAACAAATTGAAAAGTTAGCTGTAACTTTAAAGTTTGACAAAAATAAAACTTTTGCAATTTGTAACTTTGATGGTTTTTATGCTATTTAACTTTAAAAATGCCGATCACTCCCAATTACCCTGATCTGACCATTACACATTATACACAGGTATCAAAATATCACGTGTACTCCCAAAATATATACAACTATTACATATCAGTAAATAATTTTTAAAAAATAAATAAAATGGTGATCAGAAGCCACAAATTTTATAACTGACTAAAGGATCACAACTTAGTTTGAAAAACATGGCTTCAAAGGATAAACATCTAAATTCACATACAACCCAAGGTATTTTTTAAAAAGCAATCTTGACTCAATTTTAAAACTATATCTAGTTTTTGACTCAACTGTATTATAATATTGGGTCTTGACTCAGTTTAAAAATTATATGTGGTGATGGTTGTACAACATTATAAATATGTGTAATACCACTGAAATGTACATTTAAAAATGGTTAAGACATTAAATGTTATGTATACTTTACCACAATAAGAAAGTTGGTAAAAAACTATATATCTGTAATATTGAAATGAAGTTGATAATGTTCTGTTTTACAACTTAAATGTTTAATTTTAAATTATCTTTACACAAAAGCTTAGACAATTTAAATAAAAGTCTCTGGCCTAACAACCAAAGATGTAAAAAGTCCTTCAATGAAAACTTCAGACTCCTTATGATATAAAATATTGTCCCTTTCTGGTAATGTAGTGGATATAAAGGGGCAGATTTAGGAAAGAAGCTAAAGTCAAAGAGGATGTTTCTCTCAAAGAAATTAAGGACAAATATGGAACAATATTAAAAAAGCAGTTCAGTAGATCTGAGGGATAATATTCTACCTAGAACATCAACTCAAAAAGACTATTAACTTCTTAACATTTCTCTCCTGTTGTGACATAGTTGAATCTTGCTATAAATGCCACCCTCAACTGGACCTGTAAGTTCTACAGTTTTCACTTTGTGTAAATTTGTGTTGGTACTCAGTGACTGAAATTCCTCGTATAGGATTCAAATATGACCTGCTTTATAAAGCTCTACAGGGAATATGGTACCAGTGAGATTCACATGTCATCTGTAGCTTTGATAATGGCTGAATAAAGTCAACTCTATTTTTACCAGGTAAAAATGTGATCTAAAAAAATTGTCAAAACCATTAATTTTTAAAAAATCTATTAGATTCCAACAACTAGAATAATTAAGTAGAACTCATAATACTGCTGATGGTGAAAGTGGACTATTACTAATATAATCAAGTTTAAAGTAACACTATATAAAAATCCATGTAATAAATCATATAATCTAATGTGTAGCTGTATACAGCACTGACAATTTATCTAAATCTTCAGCCATTAAAACATACAGCAGCCATGATTCTCACCTGTTGCCATTTCTGTTGGAGGTATGTATCTTTGACTGAGTATAGATACTTGTTCATTTGGTCAAGAACTCCCTGATAATATACTATAGCAGAGTCATAGTTTCCCAGCAACGCATATTCACGAGCCAATTTTACATTCTCACTAATCATAAGAAGACTCATGCTCAACTGTAAGCTGGAAAAAAAAAGAGAGAGAGAGAGAAACATTTTCATTTTACAAGTCTCTTAAAAATAAGTACCAAAGAGTTTTTTAATAGTGTACTTTCCAGTGTTCCCTCCAGAAGCTCACAATCACACACACCTAATTTTCCACCTCTGTACATTCGCTCCTGCTATTTCCACTCCTTCAAAGAAACACCTTGGTTCCCACACCCAAACCCTACCTATGTGTCAATGCCCAGCTCAGATGGCAGATTTTCCAGTATGTCTAGCCCCTGAACTCTCCAGTTCAAAATAAACTCTCCCTACTGTAAAGTCCCCTAACACTTTACTGTGATTTTCATCTCAAGGCACTTATCTACTTTGAATTACTAAAATATGTCTTATCTCTCCTAGATTAAGTTCTCTGAGAGCAGGACTTGCATCTGAAAGGTATGAGACTGTATCCTCAGCGCATGACACACAAGTCTTATTAAATACCAGAACAAATGCTGAATGTTACATACATTTTTTGGAGGCTGTATGGATTAGCAGAAAGCATATGTGTTTTGAAGTTAGAAAAATCTTGGTTAGAATTGTAATTCTGCCACTTTTCTCAAGTCCCTTAACTTTATTCTAAGCCTCAGTTTTTAAATCTGTAAAATTAGGATAGTAACTACTTCCAAGAATTGCACTGTAAAGAATAAATGACTGTTTTTTAAGAGATGGGGTCTTTCTCCATTGCCCAGGCTGGAGTGCAGTGACATGATCATAGCTCACCACAGCCTCCAACTCCTGGGCTGAAGCAATCCTCCTACCTTAGCCTCCTAAGTCTCTGGGACTACAGGTGAGCGCCACCACGCCCAGCTAATTTTTAAAATTTTTTTGTAGAGCTGGGGTATCACTATGTTGCCCAGGTTGGTCTCGAACTCCTGGCCTCAAGCAATCCTCCTGCTTTGGGCTCCCAAAGCGTCGGGATTACAAGCATAAGCTGTCACACACAGCCAATAAATGACTAAATTACTTAGCATAATACTTGGCAAAGAATAGGTCTTTAATAAATGCTAAATACATCTTCCCTGAAACTTTCTACATGAGAACCTCGCCCAATCTTTGCACTTAGTAGGATATGGATATATAGATATGGATTTAAAGCATTAGAAGTAGGTACTTGATATGTGCTTTGTTAATGTTGACAGTGATTACTATTATTTATTAACTATAAACACCGTGAAGTTCAAGGTTGGAAAGATCTGTGTGCTTTTCAGAGGGCAACAATTTGGATTAGAAATGTGGCTATGGGAATAAAAAGTAGCAAATCTGAAACACTGTGGTAAAAGAACTGCCAAGATTACTTACGAACTCGCTGCATGGAGAAGACACTGAAAATGAATGAAGTTTCAAGCCTGAGGAACTAAAAAGGTGAAGAAATCACGAAAGATCACAGGAAAGCTGAGAAGAGATGTAAGTATGAAGGAAATAAGATTTCTGACTCAGTGGGAGTCAGTGGGTATCCAAATAGGTAGGTGTATTTCATAGTATTACATAGCTAGTTTTCTAGCTGTGTCCTTTCTGACCTTCATTGCTGCGGCCAATCTTTGCTCACTTTAACCCCCCCTTGACACACAGGGCAGAAAACCAGCAGTGGTAGCCCAATACCAGACAGAGACAAGCAGGGTACCTCAGGGCCTGGACAGAGTGGGGAGCTGATTAAAACACATGCAAAACACCACAAAAAAAAACAGAAGTCAACACACGAGCTCTTAATTTAAGAGCTTCCACTCACCTTAGACTAGATGATGACTACTAAGAAAGACAGTTCCTTAGGAAGAGCAGCTCCCATGCTGAGGTGCCCTGAATGGCAGGATTGGGGCAAGTGTACAATATCAAAACGATGGGGAGTGGCTGAACACAACAGCAGAGACTCACCAGGCCCTGCCAACAACTGAGCAAGCCATCAACTCAGGAAGCTAGAAAAAAACTAGAGCAGACCAAAAAACACAAGAAGAGAAAAAAATAAAGGGCCAAACTTAAATAAAAACAAAAGAAATCAAAAAGAAAGCCCCCACAAACCAAAAAAGATTAATAAAACCAAAATCTGGGTATTTGAAAAATCAAGAAACAAATCTTTGACAAGACTGATCAAGAAGAAAAGAAGGATGCATAAATAAACAAAATACAAAGTGAAAAAGAGAAAATGACCAGGCAGATCTGAGATGGGAAAAAAACAAAATTTTCTTTTTTTTCTTTTTCTCTTATAGCCTAAAAAAGCTCCAGGCCCAGAAGGTTTTCATAGGTGAGTTTTTACCAAACAACTTTTTTTTTGTTTTTTTTGGTAGAAAGGAGGTCTTGCTATTGCCCAGGCTGGTCTCAAAACTCTTTTTTTTTTTTTTGAGACAGAGTCTCACTCTGTTGCCCGGGCTAGAGTGCCGTGGTATCAGCCTAGCTCACAGCAACCTCAAACTCCTGGGCTCAAGCAATCCTTCTGTCTCAGCCTTCCAAGTAGATGGGACTGCAGGCATGCGCCACCATGCCTGGCTAATTTTTTCTACATATTTTCAGCTGTTCAGATAATTTCTTTCTATTTTTTTAGTAGAGACAGGGTCTCGCTCTTGCTCAGGCTGGTCTCGAACTCCTGACCTTGAGCAATCCTCCTGCCTCGGCCTCCCAGAGTGCTAGGATTACGGGCGTGAAAACTCTTGGTCTCAACACTCTTGGCCTCAAGTGATCCTCCTGCCTTGGTCTTCCAAAGTTCTTGAATTACAGGTGTGAGCCACTGCATCTAGTATAGTTTTTTTCAAACTGCTAAACAGAAATTTTCCAATCACATATATGTTGATCCAGAAAACAAGAGAAAAACTGACCAACTCTTTTTTATGAGGCTGAGATCTTAACTGAGAACTGAATAAGAGCAAAACAAGGCCCATTTTACTTACAAGTATGGAAATCCTAAATAAAATATTAGCTTACCTACAATGCATCAAAACACACACACACACACACACAATCAAGAAGGGTTTATCCCAGGAAAGCAAGGATGACTTCGGATCAGAAAATCTATCATTGGCTGGGCACAGTGGCTCATGGCTGTAATCCTAGCATCCTAGGAGGCTGAGGCGGGAGGATCCCTTGAGCTCAGGAGTTCAAGACCAGCCTGAGCAAGAGCGAGACTCCGTCTCTACTAAAAATAGAAAAAAATCAGCCAGGCAACTAAAAATAGAAACAAAAAATTAGCTGGGTGTGGTGGGGAGCACCTGTAGTCCCAGCTACTTGGGAGGCTGAGGCAGGAGGATTGCTTAAGTCCAGGGGTTTGAGGTTGCTATGAGCTAGGCTGATGCCACAGAACTCTAACCCAGGCAACAGAGCAAGACTCTGTCTCAAAAAATAAAATAAAACATAAATAAAAAAACATCTATCACTGTAATTCCTCACACTAATGGACAAAAGTACTTCACAAAAATGGGTAAAGAGCAATTCACAGAAAAGAAAACCCACTAGCTAACAAGTACAGATACTAGTAACAGATGAATACAAACCAAAGCAATTAGAGACCTCTTTTCTTTACCAGATTCAAAATAAAATTAGTTAACTCCAATAATACTAAGTACTGGGAGGGATTTAAGGAAAAGGAAAACCTTACATATTAAATACAATGTGTAGGCATAAACTGGTGTAGCCATTTTGGAGAGCAATCTGGCAGTAGTTAGTGAAATCATGTATACATATACCCAATACCCAGCAATCCCTCCCTTTGGTAAATATTCCAAAGAAAGTCTTACGTAGATTCATAAAGGGACTTGTTTTTAGACAGAATTGTTTGAGAAATCAAGAAGTTGAAGCCAATCTAACTATGCCCTGCTAGAGGAATGTGGTAGATACATACTATGGAATATCATGTAGCAGATAAAAGCAATGAACAAAACTTACAGATAGCAATATGGACAGATCATCAAAATACAGGATTAGGTAAAAATAAATCTTAGACACAGAACAAGATCTAAATCCCTATACCATTATATAAATTAAAAAATACATATGCTACATAAAACACTTTTTTTAAAAGATACATACATATCCAAGAACATACATTAAGTATATTGAAGAGTCTATGGAGATTGAGGAGGACAATGTGAGTGAAGAAACCAGATGAAGGGTAGAGGAGAAACAAAAAATAAATAAATACAACAAAAGAAGGACCTTATATCTATGGATAATTGCAGTGAGTCTCTAAGATGGCTCTCAAAGACCTCTACCTCCTGGTACCCATACCCCTGAGTAATTACCTCCCCTTGACTGTGTGTTTGTAACAAATAATGGAATGCCATTTCTGAGATTAGACTGTGACTTCTGTCCTGCTCACTGTCTCTTGCGGGGCCAAAGGAAACCAGCTACCATATAGTGAGCTGCCCTGTACAGAGGCTCACATGGCAAAGAAATGAGAGGACCCCAGGCCAACAACCAGTGAGGAACTGAATCCTGCCAATAAGCATGTAAGTGAGCTTGGAAGTGAATCCTTCCTTAGTTGAGCCTTAAAATGATTACAGTCCTGGCTGATACTTTGATTACAGCTTTGAGAAAGAATTTGAATCTGAGGCCCCCAACTAAGCATGCCGAGATTCCTGATCCAAAGAAACTGTGAGATAATAAATGTCTGCTGTTTTAAGCCACTAAATTTGTGAGTAATTTGTTATGAAGCTATACAGCTATGAAATGAGGTCTATGAGTAACTCAAGACTGGGCATCTTGGTGGGGAGTGGTCCACCAGTCCCTATGGTGGGAGCCCAGTGCCACTCTTCATCTTTAAAAAAAAAAAAGACTGGGCATCTGAGGTCCAAAAGAAAAGGAATAAGATCCCATGACCTAAGTAGTGACTACCTGGATTCATGACCACTGATAATATTCCACCTTAAAATAAGGTTCATGGCCAGGGACCATGTCTCCGTTATTTACTGCTAGATCCCCAGCACTTAGAACCATGTTGGCACACAGTAGATTTCAATAAATCTTTGAATGAATGAATACTGCCAGGTTTTTGTCTTAACTACCAAGAGTTCTGTCCTTTGTCCAGTTCCTGGCCCTCAGCACGCTCACATTCCTGGATCCTCAGCTCATCCTTACCAAACTGGGATTACAGCTTGATGCCTATGTGATTACTTCTGCCCTGAAGCCATCCATGCCCTATAGTGACACCTAGTTTGGGCAAGGTTAGAAGAGTATAATTGGGGCCAACCACTGAAAGTATACAGTCGATCTGGATGAGCTTGGATATCAAGCCTCTCACATATTTTCCCTCTCTCTTTTCCTTAATAAACTCCCTCCAGATCTGTCTTCCCTTTCTCCTACTAAAAAAAAAAAAAAAAAAAAAAAATCTAAATTAATTACTTATATATAGGTGGTCCTCAATTTTTTTTTTTTTTTTTTTGAGGGCCATGGTTCAATGGCCCCAAACTCACAGAAGTCACTCCGGGCCTTCTTTAAAGGTTCTGTGTTTTAAACTTCTCTTTCTAATCAGATAAATTCCTTAGGAGCCAATGAATTGACATTTTTTAACAAGCATAAAGTAAAGTCAATCCAAGGCCACATTAACAAATAACCTGAAAAATCCTTGGTTATCGGAGAAACAATGTGTTTACAGAAAATAGTATCAAAGCACCCTTAGTTCACTGAATGTTAGACAAAGACAATTTTCCCCATTCCTTTAGTATTCTCTAAGCCTAAAACACACTTCTCAAACTAATGTGAACACTGTAAAATTTATGAAATTCTCCCAATTTTCAAAATGTATCCCTATCATTGCTAAAATTACACTGCAGGAGGACAGAAACTGGGTCTACCTAGCACAATATCTGGCAAATTTGAAGAAATCAATCTATTTGGAAAAAAGCTAATAGGCCAAATTTTAAGCACTATGAACTGTAACATTACCTATTGGTTCAACATTAATAGAACACTTATAAAAATGAGATTGCCCCAAAATTCATACTCTTGGTTACACAGATTATTAAACAGAAAGATAAGCATAGGCTGTGCCTGCTTTATCTCACATCAAGTCTTTCCTTTAAATTATTCTAACAGAACCATCCTTTTGCTTACATGGCTTGAGTAGTTACAACTTTGCTAATGACTAAATTTATTTAAATTGAGCAAGATGCAATATGAAATTGCAAGTAACAGAATCAAATTTTTAATATTAAATACTAAAAACTCCATTTTACAGCAAAATTTCTAGCAAACAATATGTGATGCAGTGTAGTATCTCCACAAAGAGACTAAAAGTGTTTTTTTTTCTCCTCTGGGATTAGGAAAAAGAAGACCAAAGAGACTGAAACAGAAGAGGTAACAATTTCAGTTCTAAGATTCTTATTCTCTCTCTTAACAACAAATATGGGGCCCTCCCTATTCCACACCTAAAGAAGATACCTTACCCATTTAATTTTTTAAGAAATCTTAGGCTGGGTTCCACTCATACTGCAGTTTTTTACCATAATGTGCATAGGTCATTCATTGAAAAAATATTCAAGGTGCACCAACTGAGTTGCAAGGAATTGCATTAAAGACAAAAGTAAGACACAATTAGACCTTGAAATTCTTTTATTGGAAGGGATATTACTTTATTCTAAGTTGTTTTTTTTCTTTGCTTACTAAGAGGAGACAAGCATAGAATATTATTAATATTAAAGCACAGAATAAAAAAAATCAGCATTAATGTTGAAAGCCTGAAACTGTCTTAAAATACTTGCAAAATTTATTTCCTAAAACAAAAACAGATCATGAAACCCAATTATGCATCCTCCTGAAGGCATTTCAGTAAACCAAGTGTGTGACTTTAAGAGTGGCAATACACTGGTAAGAAATTTTCAGAATGTTCATCTCTGGGATATGAAAGAAAACATATGCCAATTTACATCACTCACTGGTGATTATGAATAAGCATAATAAATGAGTACCCATGACCTATTACAGCATGGCATACATTTTTCTTACCTATGTAATCATCATATAATAAATATTCAAGTACAAGAAAGTTATCACTATTTTTAAAAAGCACCAAAAAAAAAACTGTTCAGAAAAAAAATAACATATAAAGTCTACTATATATGTATTTGGTAAACTTTCTTTCAGCTTAACAAAACAAATCAGGGCTGGGTGCGGTGGCTCACGCCTGTAATCCTAGCACCCTGGGAGGCCGAGGCGGGCGGATTGTTTGAGCTCAGGAGTTCGAGACCAGCCTGAGCAAGAGCGAGACCCCCGTCTCTACTAAAAATAGAAAGAAATTATATGGACAGCTAAAATATATATAGAAAAATTAGCCAGGCATGGTGGCGCATGCCTGTAATCCCAGCTACTCGGGAGGCTGAGGCAGTAGGATCGCTTGAGCCCAGGAGTTTGAGGTTGCTGTGAGCTAGGCTGACGCCACGGCACTCACTCTAGCCCGGGCAACAGAGTGAGACTCTGTCTCAAAAAAAAAAAAACAACAACAAATCAGCAAGTATAATAATTAAAATGAAATTTAAAAGCCATCCAAGCCATATCAATAAACACCACAAGCAAAATCTATTTAGCATGTTATCAACATTGACGTTACTGATGTGATAATGCTTTTTTAAACAGTGAAGTAGTTAAAACAAGAAACCCAAACCATTGTTGTAAACAGAATTCCAACATTAATACAGTACTATTACTGTATTAATAGTACAGGAGTCTGTAATCCTGAATATTTGTTAGACTTGTGATACCAGTTTCAAAATGAGGTGCAGAATCACTGCAGACTACACAGTGTGCCTAGTACTGAATCTCTAAAACAGAAAAGTTTCTTCAATAACCAATGCCAGGAAGGAGCTTTATACAGCTTTTCACAGTCCAGGAATGTTGGAAAGTTGATCAGCACTGCCTTTTTTTTTTTAAGGCATGTTACAGGCCCCAAGTTGTTAATGTTAATACAAAACAAAGAGTGTTGCTCCTATTTCTTGGCATGAGAACTCACTGATTACAAACCACCATCTCCTTTGGAAAAGAAAATAGGGCTGTATATTGAGACATTTAAGACTGTATAAACCTTACAAAACTCTTTCTTGACATCTACTACAGTGACTATCATTGTGACTACATGTCCAAGGTCTATCGCACACATTCTAAAACATCAGGAATAGTTTTCATTCGTTTCAATAGTTTCAAGAGAAAAGGGTGCATCACTGTGCTGTTGGAAGTTAGTAACTAAAAGTGGTACTTCGCAGTCTAAAAAAGAAACTACTTTTGATTAAATAAGGGCTTGAGATTAGCCATTGTAAGACGCTTAAGTATTCAGGTTTATCTCTAACTTTGTCATCATATAATATACGTATGAGACAAATGTTTCGAGGGGTAAGTTTCTAAAAGGTATCATCAAACAAAAGGGCCATAAGCCTCCCAGAGAACGCCCGGCTCTAGAATAACTAAATAAAAAACATTCCCGACAATATCACATCAACCTAACAAACCGTAAGAAAGTAAGGCGTACCCCAATGTCATGGCTTTCGGGGTTTTTCACGGGTGACAGTTTCAGGCTGGGGGGTGGGCGTGGACGGATTCGGGAGACTACCAGTCAAAAAGGCGAAAAACTAAAAACACATTCTCTCGGCCGGTGACTTCGATGGGATCGACATGAGCCTCTGAAAAGTTCCTGGCCAGACTGGATTCCTCACGTAGGGGGGACTGTCGCCTGAGCCACAGGTGTCAGCGACAACGGCAAGGATCTAAGACCTCGGCGCAGGCGCAGGCATGCTTACCGCAGGATGCTCAGCGGGCCCTAACTGCAGAGCCGGCCCGGAGTTAGGGGACCGGGGGTCCCCAGACCACCGCGAGAGCAAACACTCACCTGTGGCGGCCCAGGCTCCTAGGGAAACCGCCCACCGCCAAGCGCAGGGGAAGGGCCGAGTGGGACTCCTGCGAGCGAGGAAGGAGGGACTCAGCCCAGCCCCAACCACCCCGCTTTCCGTTCACGGCCCCAGTACTGCCCAGTTAACCGTCACCAGCCCCGGCGCTGCTTCTCTTGGCCGAGAATTTCAAGGCAAACCCGCCACGATCACTTCCGGTGCCGAGGGCAGCCTGGCGATTCTGGCGCACGCGGGGCGACGCCCCGGGAGCGAGGACGCCGGGCGGCGTGCGCGCGCCGGGCGGGACCAGCGGCGGCGGGTGTGGCCGGGCGCTGGCGCGCGCCTGCGCAGTTTCTCGCCGCCCGCTCGCCGCAGCCACGGCGGAGAACAGGAGCGGTGTTTACTGACCTCAGCTGGTACTCCGATGCGTACCTTAGTATCTTTTTAGCGTGCTTGCTCACTTTACCTCCTATTTGATTTTGCCCACACTCCTCAGAGGTTAGGAAGTCAGAGTGTCAATTTTACAAGTGAGTGTCAAGGGTCAAGCAATTCGTTTATGACAAATCCTGTTTTAGAACCTACTATCAGAATTCGTCGGCTGGGGTCCATGTCATGGCATAACGGGAATAAAATAGGGAAGGGGTAAAGAAAGGTATTCGGACGCGCTGCTGATGGAATTTTATTTGCTTGATTTTTTTTTGGTCACCCTTTTAATATAGCCAGTCAACAAGGAAAGTTAGGATGATTCAGGATTTAGATATGTACTAGACCGTGCTATTGGCCACACTTCCTCTTTTATCACTGTCCATCCTCTGTCCGAGGTGCAAAAGAGGCAGTAAAGACAGGGTTTCCCACAGGCTCACGCCTGTAATTCTAACACTTTGGGAGACCCAGGGGAGGAGCCCTTGAGGCCAGGAGCTTGCAACCAGCTTGAGCAACATAGTAAGACCCCGTCTCTGTAAGAAATTAAGAAAAGAAAAAGAAAAACCCAGCCAAGTGTGGTGCTGCACGCCCGTAGTCCCAGCCACTCAGGAGGCTGAGGCAGGAGAATAGCTTGAGCCCAGGAGTTTAAGGCTGCACTGAGCTATGATGACGCCACTGCACTCTAACCTGGGCAACAGAGGGAGACCCTGTCTCTATAAAAAAATTAATTAATTAAATTTCTTAAAAAGACACATTTTCCTTTAGGAGTGCATGGTAATTAAAATTCTAACATTAAGGCATCCCAGTTATTTAATATAGACATGTAAAAGCAATTCATCTGGCCGCTATGGCTCACACCTGTAAATCTCAGCTACTCCAGAGGTAGAAGCAAAAAGATTGCTTGAAGCCAGGAGTACAAACCAACCTGGGCAACATAGGGACACCCTGTTTGTACAAAAAAAAAATTTTTTTTTAATTAGCCAGAGGTGATGGCACGTGCCTGTAGTCCCAGCCACCCCAGGAGGCTGAGGTGGAAAAGATAAAGGTTGAATTCACTTAATTAGGGTGATCAATCTGTATCTCCCTTAATTGGTTTTTGATTCCAAAAGATATAGTTTTGATAACCCAAAAATAACTGACTGACAGTCACAATCAGTTGAAGTTTATTAAACCAGAGTTTGAGGATGCCCCTAGGAAAAGCACAAACACCAAAAGCGTGTGTGACCTGTGCTCTCCAAAGAGTGTTTTGGGAACTCAGTATTTAAGGGGAGGAGGGTTGGCAGTGAGGCAAATGGTTACATTCTTGTGAGGTTCTAATTAATTCTTAGTAAATCTGTTTTACATAAAATAAGGTGAACCTTTGAAAATGAAGTAGAGAGAAAAGTCAATTATGTAGCCCTCTCAGTGTAGGCAGAGGAGTGATTGATTGATCTGTTCTTGTCCTTGTTCTGTGTTTGTGGAGATAAGCTCATATTGTTAGTGTTAGACTTAACAGTACTTAGGTTGCAGACCTAAGGTTGTGATTAACATGCACTTATTTTTATAGGGGGCTATATATCCTGAAAGGTTTGGGGGTTTACAAGAAATTTCCTTATAAGCAGTCAGTGAGGACCGCCATCTGGAGAGGCAAAAGGCCTCTTGTTGTTGTGGGAACCTGACATATGTATAATGTTATGACACAGGGTTGTGAAATCACTGCCATCTGAAAAAGGATGGCAGTGTTACATGACTCAGTTCCCAGGCTTAACTCTCCCCATGGCATAATGAGTTTGGGGGTCCTAAGATTTTATTTTCCTTTATAGTTTCCTGACCTCTATTACAATAAGGGTTCATATCCAACATAGCGAAGCTATTGTTTTCTACTTAGTTAAGAATTTTATAAGACTTCAAGCCTCATGAAACATTCTATTTTTTTTTTGACTGTATATTCAGTGCCAAACACTCTCTGGTACCTAGTAAGTGTTCAATAAATATCTGTTGACTGAATGAATGTATCTCCCCTGAATTGCATGTATGTACATAATGTATGTATTTATTTTTTTTTTTAGAAATGAGGTCTTGCTCTGTCACCCATGCTGGAGTGTAGTGGCAAGATCACAGCTCACTGCAACCTCAAACTCCTGGACTCAAGCCATCCTCCTGCCTCAGCCTCCTGAATAGCTGGGCTAGAGGTAGGAGCCACTGTGCCCAGCACTCAACCTTCATCTCTTATATGAGTGCAAAGGTATGCCTACTTACAAAGTCCACTTACAGTTTAAAAACTTACCAAAGGGCATGAAATGAATACATATTGTATGGTTCCATTTATAGGAAATTCTAGAACATGCAAAACTAATCTATAGTAACAGTTGATCAGTGGTTGCTTGCCTGAGGCTGGATTCAGTTGGTGGGGGAGAGGAAATTGATTGCAAAGAGGCCCAAGGAAATGTTTTGAGGCGATGGAAAGGAAATGTTCTGGTGGGGTAGTGTACCCTGAAGGAGAAACAGAATATTTGTGTACCATCTTCATGACTACTACACTAGTTATTTCTTCTTTTACAGTGTGGTTTCTATTAATAGAACCACCACTCTTTTAAAATGATTGTGTCCAAACTGGAACTCAGAAATCTGAGATCTTATTTTCCTTTCGAATGGTCAGATTAATTTGGCAGGATCATAGGACACATCAAGAGAAGTTATAGGAAAAGAGGTAGAAAGGGAAGTGCCAGCTACAGAGTTTAAACTTACAGTAGGCAAAAAGGAGCCACTGAAAGTTTTCAAATGAAAGCATAAATTATATAGCAAATAAGAAGATTACTTGGCAGTTAAGAGTAAGAAGGTTTGGAGGAGAGAGAGAATAAACTGGAGGACTGTTGCAAGAGTTGTGACCTCTGGAATTACACAGAAAGAGAATGGGCATAAGGACCGTCTGTCAACATTCTATATTTGTCTCTCTTGCTCCAGCAGGTAAAGTTAATTTAGATACTTTGTCCACTTGACTAGAGCAATGTCTGACATATTGTAGGCATTAATTAGATATTTGTAGATAAATAAAATAAAAT
Organism: Varecia variegata; assembly: GCA_028533085.1. NCBI lineage: Eukaryota > Metazoa > Chordata > Mammalia > Primates > Lemuridae > Varecia > Varecia variegata. Next base: position 13,013,797 of record CM052441.1, on the reverse strand, counting down.
CATTTCAAAGAATTAGAGACACTTTTTACATTTCATCAGAGAAATCCAGAGTGATTCTCAGGACCAGTTATTAATTTCATTCACCTGGTCAATGTATCTGGCACTCCTCTGCATACTTCAAACATTTGAGCCATCTCTTGGGATACGGAGTGTGTATAAGACTACAAATTTCTAACTACAAGTAATATTTGCTAGAGTTTTAGATTATGTAACACAGTATCTGCAGTAACAGACTGGGACAGATCTGCCAGGGTACTTTACTAACCTTATACACATTCTTCCTAAATAGGTTCCATCACTAATCTGCTACTACCAGACTATTGAATGCTACAGAGAAAAATCACACCACTATGAAGATTGATGCATCACAATTTCATGCCTTGCAACCCACCTGAAACATATTTTTCTGCCTGTCACACTTCAGTTATGTTTCACTCTTCCTATTCGTTACTTCAGACTTTCACAGCTTTCCTAAAGCCAGCTACTCAGCCCTTTCAGTCCTTTCAGCAAATTACTATGCCTCCAACTTCAAAGAAATAGAAGCTATCAGATAGAAATTCCCTCAACTTGGGAAGTCACTGTGGCAGAGACTGACTGCCATTTGCCAAATACCCATTCTCCTTAACAACAAAACCTAGTTTGATGCAATCGGCCACCTGGAATAAGAACTATATTTCCCAGAGTCCCTTGCAGCTAGGTGTGGCCATTGATCTAACTTCTGGGCAGTGGAAGTGTTATGTAGAAATTTTAGGAAGGCAGCTGGGAGTGGTGGCTCATGCCTGTAGTCGAGGCGAGAGGATTGCTGGAACCCAGAAGTTTGAGGTTGCAGCAAGCTATGATGAGGCCACTGCACTCTAACCCAGGAGACAGAGCAATCTCTCAGGTAACCAGGTTCTATTCATTTTGTTGATCCATCACTAGAGTGTTTTCTTAATTTTCAGGGTCAATATAAAGTCACTATGTATTGTGTACATGTTCCATCAGGTGGGAAGAGAGAAAGAGCAAGTGGTGAGCAAGGAATATCAACTTTAAGTGTATGTAGCATTTGCACGTATCTGCTCATATCCCAATGGCCAAAACCTAGTCATGTGGCCACACCTAATTACAAGGGAATATGAGAAACATGGACTCTAGTGGGGCAGTCAAAACTCAGAGTTGGGGGCTCTATTAGTAAAAGGAACAATGAGAGGATGGATACTGGCAGGAGCCTTTGTCATTAGTCAGCTCCTCTGGGAGCTTGGCATTCATGAGAATCTTTTTTTTTGCTCCTGCCACAGAACAAACTTAACCCCTCCCCAGGGGAAACAACCCAAAGTTCCACCCAGGGTCTGAATCCAGCAAAATGTTCAGAATCTCTGGGTAACTCTGTTACTGAAGGGAAGAAGGAAAGACTGGACACTGCGGACAATAACTGTTTATGCTTCAAACATACATTTGGCAAACTCCCTTTACCTTTCACATACATAAGCAGACGACATGTGTGTGTGTGGCTTTGGCACAGCATAGTCACAATTTTAAGCATGCCAAATACAGGTCCACAATGTAGTAAAATAAATCATAGGAATAATTCAATTTGTGTCAGCTATACAATGGCCTCATGTAGGCCAAATACAAATTTATAAGGGAGTACATACAAGGAGATAAAAGGAAACATAATGATGGTAATGCTTAAAAAGAAGAAGAAAAATTTAGTATTTGTCCATCCATATAAAGTTGAGATGAGATTAAAACATCAATATGTATGTTTTATCTGGTAAGAATTTCATGTGATAAAGGATTGCAAATAAAGGGAAACAGATTAAACAACAACTTCATACTTTAAAAATTATAAACAAGGCCAGTGCAATGGCTTATGACTATAATATCAGCAACTTGGGAGGCTGAAGTGGGAGGATTGCTTGAGGCCAGGAGTTTGAGACCAGCCTGGGCAACACAGTGAGATCCCCCATCTCTACCAAATATTTAAAAATTAACTGGGTGTGATGGCATGAGCCTGTAGTTGTAGCTGCTTGGGAGGCTGAGGCAGAAGGATCACTTGAACCCAAGTGTTCAAGGTTACAGTGAGTTACGATCGCATCACTGCACTCCAGCCTGGGTGAAAGCAAAACCCTATCTCTTAAAAAAGTAAATAAATAAATAAGTAAAAATTATAAAGTTTACTCAAATGATATTAAATGTAGAACTTAATAATTAAAAACTTTTAAACCTATAATTTGAAGGAAGCCTTTAACACAAAAAATTTATTATACTTAGACAAAAATGAAAACATTTAAATGGAAATATCTGACATTTACACTACATTAGGTTTGCCTTAACTAGGTACTATCATTAGTTATATATTTTAATTCCAAAGCATCAAATTTTTATTCATAAATTTTCTTAAAGAATATTAAAAGAAACTTTTGAATTAAAAAATTGACATACTGCAGCAGCTTAAAAGTTAGCTTTCCACACTTAATTGAAAGATTTGAATTTTGCTTTTTTTATTATCCCAGCAAACATTACACTAGAGAAAATGATTGGGAATATACAAATAGATTCATTAAAAACACAGGCTGATTATTCGTATCTATTACATTCAGAAGTATGCAAAACAATTTAGTTATACTGCAAAGCTGTAATTCCTTTTCTAACAAAGCATGATTTTATAAAACTGTAGTGTTACCATTGATTCAATTTTAATACAAAATACGTATATACACAATACAATATAAAAGTAAACTGTGTAGTGCCTTCCACAAAGGGATATATTAAGGCGTTTTACAAATATACCAATATGTTGACCCATATTACTTTTGCTTTAGATTAAAATGAACAGGCTAAATGTTTCACTTTAAATACCAAAGGAATTTTTGTTTATTTTTGATTAAAAAATTTTTTCTAAAGTACCTTGGGTAACAGCAGCAGCAATGTCTAAAAATCCTCCCACTGTATTCTCTAATTTCTAACATATTATTAAGTCAGAATAAAACATTTCCACTCACAGTTTTGCACTTTGCAACAGCAGAAGGTAATAACTTTTTAAAAAAGTCAATCTCAAAGTGACTTCTTAGTCATACATTCTATAGTTTCTATTACAAATAAGAAAGTAGAAAAGATATAGGAATAGGGCCTGCCTTATGATGTCACTGGATAATACATAACAGTATCTACAATAACATAATTATAGAACATATTTTATAAATACTATTGATATGTATAAAAAGGGGTAAGTATAAGAAAGACAGCAAGTTTTTTGATAAGTGAGAAAATTATTTTAAAAAGAAAACATGTAGAACCAATGTTTTCACTCCATTTCAATTGAGAGCATCTATATTTTTTTATGTTTTTGTTCTCATCTTTTTGGTCAAGAAGCACCAGATTCTATACTGGAAGAACTGGATGTAGGTCAGGAATAAGATGGCTAACAAATATATCCAAACTATTAAAACTGCAGATACCAAAGGCTTGTATAGTGCTTCAGATAAACACAGAAGGCTTATACTGTCAGAGGAAATTTTAAAAGAATACAAAATGTGTAGTGTCTGTTACATTTGACAAATACAAATAGGGGCAATACAGATTTTGTGGGAAGGGAGGAAGGAGACAGCACCTTAGTTTCCCTACAACATAAATGTAACAAAGTTATTTTCTACTGTATTGCACCATAGTCCAGAAGTAAAACTACTAAATGAAATTTAAATAAATCTGACTGGAAAAGCCCAAAGAGCAAGAGGAATATCTTATAAATGTGAGTAACAAGGTAAAAATTCTTGAACTAATTACTTTGTTTTGCATAGGATTTTATGGGACTAATCAAATGTTCTGTGAGGTGAAGACTGCCATCTCCATATAGTGCATTTTCTTACAATTCTCTGATTAGAAATCCTTCAGAAACATTTCTGTATTAAGCCTGTAATGAGCCAAACATTTCAGTGCCCTCAAAATGGTGTTGGTGTATTTAAAACATCTTAGTGTTGTCCCAGCAAGAGAGAGGCATTTGTTAAAGTCATCTTATCACATGCTATATGCCTTTTCCATCACAAACTATCAGTTTATATAAGATATGCTAATCTGATTATGAATCAGTAAATTAAAAGCAAAGTTCTTAGGTTAATGCATCAATTTTCTTATAGGATAGATATCCTTAACCTAGAGCCTGTGACAGGTTTCAAAATGTCCAGAATCTCCTGAAACAGCATGCAAGATTTTCTGTGTATGTGTGGGTGTGCATTTTTTTTCTGGAAAGAGAGTCGCCAGCTTTCATCAGAGTCTCAAAGAACCAGTGACCCCCAAAAGCCCACAATAACACAGCAGTGGTTTTCAAGCTGAGCTCTAAGAGGCCACCTGTAGAAATGTGGGAAATATGAGCTAATAAATGTTCTTTGGCCTCCCTGCCATTCAACTGGAGCAGCTTTGCCTTTACTTTTACTACATACATGGTTTCCATTAGCTTTGTATGAAGAAAAAGTTTGAAAATCACTAAAATTACACCTCTTATTCACAAATACTAAGTTTTGATACAATAATTCCATGAGAAAAGGAAATAAAATAAAATACAAATTTTACTGTGGTCAGAATAAAGCCCTTTTCCCCTTCCTAAAAGATAAGCTATGTTATGTGTATTTTGGTTTGAAACCATGAGTCTTCCTTAGAACCTAAGCGTTATATATATAATAGGCATGTTGAGAACATATTTAACCTTAAATAAGTTAAGAGAACTTGAATTTTCTACTAAGACCACTATATAACTTTCCCTAATTATTATTATCTATCTCAATTAACAGTAATTTTTTCATCTATTAATCTGCCCTTAGGTAAAATATTGCCAAATAGCCAGATTTTCCTTTGCCAATAACAGTCTGTATATGCAACACTGTTCTGAAAGAGGAAACCTGTAACATTGATGACATAATCGAAACTAGTCACTATATAGAAAAAGTACTTTTTAAATGAGTACCCACAAATAATTGCTAATCAAAGTTTTATATGAAACTGAAAATAATTTCTCTTAGAATGGTGGGAAAATTTTTTTTTCATTTCAAAGTAAAAATATGAAAGACATTAGCTTTTAGTATTTGAAAATGTTGATTTATGGCAGCTTTGTTCCCTTTTAAAACTGGAAGCAGCATTAAAAATACCAATATAGAAAGAAAACTAATAGTGCTTTGGCTTCTTTTAAAGCCAGAAATTCTTGAGAAATAAATGCTAGAAGATTAAATATTCCACCAAGGGGGGAAAAAAGATAAACTGCATTATTTTTCATTCTGATAAACATTAATATTGTTTCAACCTTGGATTTCTTAGTTCCAGGATGTGAATTACACAGATTATCATTAGCCTAGGAATACTCATCAACATGATGGCTTAATTTCTCTAGCTTATTTTGTACCAAAAACAAGGTTATGGGGGAAAGAAAAGCTCTGTAAATATGGAGTATGTTTCATATTTGGTTAAAGCAAGATTAAACTGTCTTTCAAAAAAATTTCAAAAACTCTTGTCTTTTAAAATTATTTAGCATATATACAAATAGATAAACAAAGCTTCTCCTTTTATTAAACAAAGCACTATTTTTTGTTTTTAAGTACTTTTAAGTACAAAGAACTGACTATAACATTCAGTTCATAATTTACTTTCCTTATAACTTTTTTTTTCTAAATTACTGATTTAAAAGACTGGAATAAATTAACATTTTAAAAGGATTTCCCATAATTTAGGAAAATAAAACATTGTACACAGAGCACAGATACATAGCTCTGCCAAACTTGCATAATTTTACTGTCAGAACCTTAAAAAACCTTGCATTTCAGGCCCCTTTGCAAATCCTTATTACAATTACTTACTAGTGTATTAAACATATACTAGATCTCGATTTTTGATCTCTGAGTCTGTGTGTTGATCATCTTCATCCGACTGTTGCTCAGAGCCTTGTGAATTAATGTATTCATATTCAATAGGCTTTGGATAATTATATGGGTAGCCGTTGTCATCAAAAAATCTTCGAAAGGTAAATTCATAGAAAGCATGTTCAGGATGCTTTCCATTTTTATACCATCCATTGAGAGTGTCATTTACGTTTTCTTCCTCATTATCATCACTCCATAACTTATCAGGATCAACAGGATCAAAATTTGATGTATCTGTTGGGTGTGTGATTTTAGGAATGTATGAAGCAGACTGCTGTCTCAGGTCACTGGAGAAATCAATTGTTTTAAAAAATGGATGAGCTTTTATTTCATCAGCACCATTCTTGCCTAAGCGATCTTCTGGTCCTCGGCAAAGTTTAATAATAAGATCAGAAGCTTCAGGACTCAGTTTAGCTTGCGGTGGAATGTGAAGAGATGTTTGCCAGTTGATAACCTTTAAAGATTTTTAAAAATTAGGAGGGAAGAGATAAATTAGAAAAACAAAAATTTTCTCCAAGTTTTATACCAAAAGTCTTACTAGACTATTTGTGTATTTCAAATAAATTGCAGCATATTTTACCTTCCATACTTCTATTAATCACTGCTGGTGGAAAATAACTTTTCTTCCTATCCTCTCCAGGCAACTTATACTCACACTACAAGACTTACTGTAAGTTTTTGTCTCCCCTGGGAGGGTCTTCTACCTCTAGTAGAAATCACTACTTCCACTACCTTCCACTGCACCATATATTTCTATCATAGTATTTCTAATACCTTGTGATACCTATGTACGTCTGTGTCCTTTTACTGGGGTGTAAAATTCTTTTGTTTTTTTTTTTTTTTTGAGACAGAGTCTCACTCTGTTGCCCGGGCTAGAGTGCCGTGGCATCAGCCCAGTTCACAGCAACCTCAAACTCCTGGGCTGAAGCGATCCTCCTGCCTCAGTCTCCCAAGTAGCTGGGACTACCGGTGAGCACCATCACGCGCAGCTAGTTTTTTTCTATTTTTAGTAGAGATGGGTCTCGCTCTTGCTCAGGCTGGTCTCGAACTCCTGACCTCAAATGATCCTCCCGCCTCAGCCTCCCAGAGTGGTCGGAGTACAGGCATGAGCCACCATGCCTGGCCGGGGGTGTGAAATTCTATTAAGGCAAGGGACCATGTTTTAATTGTCTTTGTACTTCCCAATGCTTGGCAAACTGCCTGGCACAAAATTAACAGATATTTAATAAATCTTTGTTCTGTTTTTAAATAAAATGGAATGAGGAAGGAAGGAATGCCAAGTAAAGCCAGACTACCTAGTCTCTTCCCCTGAACTCTTGGGGGCAGGGGAAGTGGTACAATGTTAAATGGATTTTGGGTAAACTCTGTTAAGTAGTAGAATGCATTGTTATTTAACCTAGATAAGACATCTTCAACTTGTCAAATGGTAGGCAGTCAATAAATATTTGTTAAATAACTAAATAAATGAATCCCTTTTTTCCTTATTCACATAGGGGCTATACTATAGAGAGAAGAAAAATACACCCTCTCTTCTATTATCTGTTAATTTAAAGTCTTATTCCAGGTTAGAAAATGAAGATGCCTCAACTAATAATAGAATATTTTAAAAATTCTTTTTGGAAAAATAAAATCATGGTATAGTTAGTAATAGTAACTTACACGTCTGTTCTATCACTTATTTCTGACAGGAGAAATGAAAATATACAATCAGCTGGACAAGTTTTTCATTTTTTATTATAAAGTACCTCTAGGATTTTTTTTAGTTTAAGGCCAAAAAAAAAAGACTAGGCACAGCAAAAGGAGGATTCTGTTAGTTCAAAGATGGATGAATAAAATTATATAAACTGAAGCACAGAGAGAAAAAACACAGAATAAAACATAAGAGACATAGAGGACAATATGAAATGAATACCATATGTATAATAATTAGAGTCCCAGAAGGAGGGAAGCAAAAGAAATCTTTGATGAGATAATGACAGAGAATTTCCCAAAACTGATGAGTCATTAATGTACAATTAAAGAAGCTTACTGAATCTCCACCAAGAAAAATAAAAGAAAACTATACATAGGCACATAATGATCAAACTGCAGAAAATCAAAGTTAAAGAGAAAAAAATTTAAAATCAACCAGAGAGAGTTCCCAGTTCTAAGATGTACTAGGTACACTCTATCCTGTCTCTCACTGAATGCAGCTATAAAACCTGGACAGAATGCATGAAGCAGCTACTTGAGGACCCTGAAAAGTAAACAGTAAATAGGCAGACTGGGGAAGAAAATGAGAATTTGAAGTACCACTGAACCTGGTGGTGAGTTTACCATTTTTCCCCTCTAATATCCCCGAGCCTGGACTCAAGGTAGCTCAAAACCTGGAAGGGGCATAACACAAAGAGAGAGCTCCAGGAGAAGCTCCTCTAGTTTAGGCTCAGGGAATGAGAAAGGAGCTTCCCTGCAGCAACAGAGATGGCAATGAGGCCCTGTACCAGCCAAAAGCTCTGAGGGGGGCACCTTCCTCTCCAATTGGAAATAAATCATACTGCATTGGGAAGTAAAATCTCAAGGAGATGGGTCAAATCTCTGTTGCTTGTTTTCTCTGTCATCTTGCCACCTTGTCCTGGTTGCAGGCTCAGTTACAAGATGTGTGGTGGAATGGGATAAATAAATCCTTACTTTCTGGTCAGAGAACTGAAAAAGGGAGCCTCAGGGAACTCAAAAGTACTGGGGACATCCCAGACAGGGAGGAGCTTGGGAAACTGACCCCATAAAGTTGTTTATGAACTGGTGGGCTCACCCTCCAAACTGTACCCATATGGATCTAATCCTAAAGAGCGCATACCGAAGTCTTTGAGAATTGAACAAAGGAACAGACCACAGCCTAGGGAGAAATCTACCTAACAATGAAAAGGCTTTGAAAATGAAAGTGACATTGAAATCACAAAGCACAAAAGGCTGGTTGGAACTTGTGGCCTGAATCCAACCAGGTTTAATGCCTGCCAAAACAATGTCAACATTCTCCATAAGATGTAAACAAGACTCAGAGTCTCATAACATAATATTCAAAATATCCCAAATTGCTTGGCATACAAAGAACCAGGAAAATTTAACTCAACATAGGAAAAGACAGTCAGTGTTGAGATGACACAGATACTAGAATTATCTAACAAAGACTTTAGAGTAGTCATTGTAAAAAAATGTTTCAAAGGGTGAACCACTCATGAAATGAAAAAGTCTCAGCAAAGAAATTGAAGATATAAAGAAGTACCAAATGGAAATTTTAGAACTGAAAAATTACCAAAATAAAAAATTCAGTGGATGGGCTCAGTAGTAGAATGGAGATATCAGAGGAAAGAGTCAGTGAACTTGAAGACAGGTTGATGGAAATTATGCAATCTGAATAGCAGAGAGAATAAAGATTTAAAATATGAGCAGAACCTCTGCAATCTACGGGACTATACCTAAAGGCCTAACATTCTTGTGATTAAAATCACAAGAGGAGAAAATGTGTGGTACAGAAAAATATTTGAAGTGATGGTTGAACACTCCTCAAATCTTATGAAAGATATACATGTACAGATTCAAGATGCTCAGTGAAAACCAAATAGGATAAACCCTAACAAGTTCATGCCCAGACACATCATAATTACAATACTGAAAACTAAAGACAAAGAAAAATTACTGAAAGCAGCCAGAGAAAAATGACGTATTATTTGAGGGATCTGAATGAATGCAGCTGTCGCATCAAATTATGGAGGACAGAAGGAAGTGGATATTTTAAAGTGCTACAAGAACTGAAATGTGGAATTGTGTACCAAGTGGTAATATCCTAAGGAAGGTGAAATAAAGACATTCTCAAATGAAGAAAAATTAATAGAATCTGTTGCCAACAAAACTGCTCTAAAATATTTACTTAAGGAAGTTCTTCAGATGTAAGAGATATAATATAGAAGGAATCTTGAAACATCAGGAATACAGGAGGAGCAAGGAAAATGCTAAATATCCAGGTAAATATAATGACTATTCTTCCCATCTCGAGTTCTTTTGAGTAATTTAATGCTTGAAAGCAAAAGCTGTTACGTTGTTGGAGGCGGTTTTAAACGTATGTAGATGTAATGTATAAAATAACGACATAAAGAGTAGAGAACAAAGGGATCTATGTGGTAGTAAGGTCCTACATAGAACATGAAGTGGTAAAATATCAAGTCTAAGCAGACAATGAAAACTCAGTATGTATTTTGTAGTTACTAGAGCAACCACAAACAAAACTATACAAAGAGATGAGTCAAAAACACAGTAGAAGCAAGGTGCAATGGCCCATGCCTATAGTTCCAGCTACTCAGGAGGCTGAGGTGGGAGGAACTCTTCAGCCCACAAGTTTGAGGCCAGCCTAGGCAATATAGTGAGATCCCTGTCTCTAAAATAATAATAATAAAATAAATAAAATTAAATTTCAAAAACACAGTATATAGCTTTTGATTTAAAGTGAGAAAGGAAAAAAAGAAAGAAAGACACAGCACAGGGAGATGTCACAGAAAAAGGCCCTGTGTCAGGGGTCTGCCATAAAACAATAAAAACAATCATTAAACTGGGAAAACATTATCAGAATAAACTATTTTGGAACTCTGGAACCTGACCAGACACTTACAGCAACCAGAGGAGTGCTTCATGAAGGGAGAGGCTGCCAGAATTTGGTAAGACAACAGCATGTGTGAACACACTACCATCTACCATTCCATAGGCCCACTGTGGTCATGGAGACCACAGCCTGCCTTCCTGGAGAAACTGGTTAGTGCTAGGATGGGCAATAAGAACATTTTCCTCCAAAACTTTGAGGTTGTGCGCTTTGGTTGGTCTTGGTGATTCCCCTAAGGACCATCCCAGATGCCTGCCTTTAATTTCATACCCCTCTGGAAGATTTAAAGAGACAGACACACTTTTCTTTTTTTTTTTTTATTTTTATTATTTTTTTGAGATAGGGTCTCCCTCTGTTGCCCAGGTAAGAGTGCAGTGGCATCATCATAGCTCACTGTAACCTTAAACTCCTGGGCTCCAGTGATCCTCCTGCCTCAGCCTCTGGAGTAGCTGGGACTACAGGTGTGGCTACCATTCTCAGCTAATTTTTTTATTTTTGTAGAGACGGAGTCTAAATATGTTGCTCAGGTTGGTCTCAAACTCCTGATCTCAGGCAATCTTCCTGCCTCAACCTTCCAAACTGCTAGGATTACAGGTATGAGCCATCACACCTGGCCTCACTTTTCTTTTTTTTCACGCAGACATTTAAGGAAATCTGTCAGGTCACTGGCTTGGGTTGTTTCTTTTCTTTCTTTCCTTTTTTTTTTTTTTTTTTTTGAGGCAGAGTCCCGCTCTGTCACCCTGGCTAGAGTGCCGTGGCATCAGCCTAGCTCACAGCAACCTCAAACTCCTGGGCTCAAGCAATCCTTCTGCCTCAGCCTCCTGAGTAGCTGGGATTGCAGGCATGCACCACCATGCCTGGCTAATTTTTTCTATGTATTTTCAGTTGTCCAGCTAATTTCTTTCTATTTTTTAGTAGAGACAGGGTCTCGCTCTTGCTCAGGCTGGTCTCGAACTCCTGAGCTCAAATGATCCGCCCACCTTGGCCTCCCTGAGTGCTAGGATTACAGGCGTGAGCCACCGCGCCCGGCCTAGTTGTTTATTTTCTTACCATCGAGTTTTGAGTGTTCTTTATATATTGTAGATAAAAGCTTTCTGTTTTGGATATGTGATTTGCAAATATTTTCTCCAGTCTATACCTTGTCTTTTCATTCTCTTGACTGATTTTTTTTTTGAGACAGAGTCTCACTCTGTCGCCCCAGGTAGAGTGTAATGGCATGATCACAATTCACAGCAACCTCAAACTCCTCAGCTAAAGCGATCCACCTGCCTCAGCCTTCCAGGTAACTGGGACTGCAGGCATGGGCTAATTTTTTTCTATTTTTCTTGCTCTTGTTCAGGCTAGTCTTGAATTTCTGATCTCAAGCAATACTCCCACCTTGGCCTCCCAGAGTGCTAGGATTACAGGAGTGGGCCACTTGCACCTGGCCTGGATCATGATTTTGGTGTTATTTCTAAGTACTCTTCACCTAACCCTAGCCCACAAAGATTTTCTCCTATGTTTTCTTTTAAAAGTATTAAAGCTTTATGCTTTATCTCTGTATGTATGATCCATTTTGAGTTAGTCTTTGTATAAGGTGTGAGGTCAGTTGAGATTCAGGTTTTTTTGTATATGGCTAACCAATTTTTCCTACATCATTTGCTGAAAAACTGCAACCTCAAACTCCTGGGCTCAAGCAATCCTCTTCCTTCAGCCTCCTGAGTAGCTGGGACTACATGTGTGCACCACCATGCCTGGCTAATTATTCCATTTTTTTGTAGAGACCAGGTCTTGCTATGTTGTTCAGGCTGGTCTCAAACTGGCCACACGTGATCCTACCACCTTAGCCTCCCTAAGTACTAGGGATTACAGGTGTGAGCCACTGTGCCAAGCCCATTTGTAGCTCTGTAAAAGATCAAACGGCCATGTTGGTGTGGTCCTATGTCTGCATTCTTTATTCTGTTCCATTGATCTGTATCTGTATCCTTTTGCCAATACCACACTGTCTGGTTTACTGTAGGTTCACAGCAAATCTTAAGATCAGGCAGTTGATTTGTTCTTTTTAAAAATTATTTTTGCTATTTTACTTCCATTATCCATCCGTATAAATTTTAGAATTGGCTCATCCATATCCACAAAAAATCCTTCTGGGATTTTAATTGGCATTGAGTTAAATGTATAAAATTGGGGAGAATTGATAGCTTTACTATGTTGAGTCTTCCAATCAATGAACATGGTATGTGTCTCTACTTCTTCAGCTCTTTCATTTCTTTTAGCAGTATTTTACAGCTGTCAGCATACAGAGCTTGTTCATGTTGTTAGAGTTATACCTAAGTATTTCATTTTTGGGGAGCTGTTGTAAATGTTATTGTTTTTAAATTTCAGCTTCCAGTTGTTCATTGCTGGAATATAGAAATACAATTTATTTTTATGTGTTATCTTTGTATCCTACAACCTTCCTAAACTTACTTATTGGTCCTGTAAGTTTTTTGTAGATTACCATTATGTTGTATGTGAACAGGGGAAGTTTTTATTTCTTCCCTTCCAGTCTTGCCTTTTATTTCTTTCCATTGCTGTATTGCACTGGCTAAAACTTCCAGAACATAAGATTGGTGAAAGTGGACATCCTTGCCTTGTTTTCAACCTTAGGGAGAAAGCATACAATTTCTCTCTCTCTCTCTCTCTCTCACACACACAGATATCCATATGCATATACTTACATAAATGTGTATGAATGTGTGTGTGTGTGTATATATATATGCACACATATACATATTAAAAATGAAGGCAAAATAAGGATACTTCCAGATATTCCTGAGAGAATATATTACCAGGAGACCTATACTACAAGAAATTCTAGAAGTTTTAAAATATAATATATTAAACGCAATGACAAAGAAAGTTACAGCTTGAGAGGAGGAGGACATCCAAGAAGAGATGATATCTCAGTATACTCTCAAGGAATAATTAAGAAGAATAAAGAGTTAATCAGAAAGGAGGGACCGCTGCAGAAGATAGGAGAGAAGGAAGTTAGACATTCCAGAGATAGGAAATGGTATGAACAAAGGAAGAAAGGCCAAATTTGGACTGTAACTCACAGACAAAGGAGTCACTAAAGGGTTTTAAATGGGACAGTGTGTGGTCAAAATTGTGGCTTCTCATTTAAGTGCCAGAGGTATTTTCAAGTGAAGATACAGACATTTGTTTGTAGTTTGGGGCTAGAATGTGCAAAGCCAGAAGATAGTGACTGACAAGGAGTAAATTGGAATAAATCTACAAAAGGGACTAAAGATCTTTACGAGAATAAAATGTGAGTATAGTGTGTAAGTGAGGGAGCATATAAGTGTATGATGATAGCAGGATGATGGAGATTAGAGTTTATACATGCAATTTTAGTGTGTTCATATACTCTTACAAGTTCATTCTTTAACTCTAGATTAAGATGCTCTAAGTGAAGTACTAATAAAGTACTATGGTGCAGGGACTTTGTGACAGACAATTCCTTTGATATAGATTCTATACCTTACCTTCATCTGTGTTTCTAATGGTGTTTGTGCCAAGAAAGGAGGCTGTCCCACCAACATTTCAAAAAGAATAACACCAACACTCCACCAATCACATAACTGTGTGTATCCTAAAATAAGATATCAAAGTTACAGTTATTCATAAGCACTTAAAAAATGCTGAGAATACAATCAAAATTAACATTAAATTTCCAATTTATACTATAAAATTAATACTTTATTTATTATAAACCTAAAAAATAAGGCATACTCTAGTTTAAGTATTGGCTGGTCTAAAGACCTATTATTTATGAAACAAATGCTTTACCTGTTCGTAGCAACACTTCAGGTGCAATATAATTCGGAGTCCCAACCAAAGAATGTGCTAGACATCGCTGGTGCTGGCGTGCAGCTCTTCGCTCTAGTGGCTTCAGTCTATCTCCACATCGACAGTTTGAGGGATCACCCCACTCATTACTGAAATCCATGCTATCTTGCCGCGGATGGTCACCTGTACAGTAAAAATAAATAAATAAATAAAAGCAACAAGGACAAGAGTAAACCTAGTCTATTTAATCTTTTGACATCATGGTTTAGGATTAACAACATTCTCCCTAGTTGTGTAAACTAAGACACAACGTATGCCAAGTTGCCTGCTTTCTGAGATATCTATAGGTAAGTTTGACACTAAATAAAATTAGGCTAAGATTCAGTAATTTATTCAATGTTAAATAACAATATAAGTCATAAGTAGATTAAGAATTTGTTATTCAGACCGCTCCCCGTTATTACACTAGACAAATTTTCAAATAAATTGGATCAGTGTTTCATTACTTCAATAAATGACAATGACACATAAGACAGACAAAGTTCTTTTCTCAGGCAGCTTACATTCTAGTACGGAAAGAAACACAACAACTACATATATAAGAAACATAGCAATGTATCCTACACAGAGAATCAACACAGTATGATGTGACAAATGTGACTGGACAGCTATATTATACTGAATGGCTGGGGGAGACCGATTGAGAAGGTGACATTTGCTAAGATGTGAAAAATCAAGAGGTACTCAACCATGTGAAATCAGGGCAATGCATTCCATACAGAAACAACATCAACAGAGTAAGGACCAGTGCAGCTGATAAAGGGGAGAATGGTAGGAAATGGAGCAGGAGCCAATGCACCTGGGTTTTGCAAACAACAGAAATGGTTTGCCTTTTACTCCAAGCATAGTGAAATGATACTGGAGCTTGAAGCAAGATGATGACAAGATCTGATTTATTCTTACAATAAAAAGAAAACTCTGGCTGGTGTATGGAGAACAGATTATAGGGAGGACAAGAGTGAAAAAAGAGACAAGAGGCCATTATAGGTAATCTGGGACTAGGATTCAGTAGAGCTGGAGAGAAGTGAATAGGTTCAGGATATATTTTAGAGGGGGAATAAACAGGACTTACTGATGAATTAGACATGAGGGTATGGGAAAAAAAGAATCAGAATAACTAGGTGGGTGGTGGTAGCACAATGTACTGAGATGAGGCACGCTGGAAGGGAGCAGACATGGGGGTGGTAATAAAGAGCTCTTTATTGGCAATAGTAAGCCTGAAAGGCCTATTTGAAATCCATGGGAAGATATTCAGGAAGCAGTTCGATATAGAAATTAGGAATTTCAGGGAGACCATTTCTAGAGAGACAGAGATTTGGAAGTCACTGACATACAGATGGTATTTAAAGCCACAATGGGATGAGGTCCCATTTACCTAGAAAAATGTATCTGAAATTAACCTAACTGTAACAATCATATGGGATGTTTGATTAAAATATGATTTCTATCCTCGAATCAAAAGACTGGAATAGAGGCTAGGGATCATATTTTTAAGAAGAGCCCCAAGCAATAATTCAGGTAACTCTGGGGAGACACTAAATTCCATTATGTCAAACATTAAAGTAGGTTCAGATGTCTCAATTCTATCCATTTAATGTCAACTTACTTGTGCTCACAGAAGCACAGGAGGCTAATAATACTTACCTCAGAGGATTTTTATGAGTATTAAATTAGAATATACTATATGTAAAGCACCTAGTACATAGTAAGTATTCAACAAATGTTAGATCAACTTACACTTCCATTAGCGCTTGAAGGAATCTTGGTGAGGCAGTGTGGTGTAGTAGAAATAACATGGGCCCTGTAATCAGACAAACTTGGGTTCAAAGCCTAGCCCTTACACTTAATTTCTGTCTGACCTTGGGCAAGTTACTTCATTTTACTAGGCCTCAGTTTCTTCATCCTGCCTCACAATGCCATTGTGAGGATTACATGGAATCATGTACATAAATAGTGTTTAGGGTTAAATAAGTTGTATAATAGTCACACAACGGAATCCTAAATAGCAGTGAAAATATTACATGCGATAACATGGAGAAACCTCAAACATATAAAGGAAGTCAACACAGAAGAATACATATAGAATGATTACATTTAAATGTAGGTTCAAGAGTAGGCAAAATGAAATAATGTATTGTTCAGAGATATATACATATGTAGTAAAAGTATGGAGAAAAATAAAACTGATTACAAAGTTCTGAAATAATGGTTATTTCTGTGGAGGAGAGAAGAGGAAGTGATTGTCTAGGAGCTTCTAAAGTACTGAAAATCTAGTTCTGAAACTGAATGGTGGATATGGGGCTTCATTTAAAAATTATTTTAAAAACACTGACATATTTCAAAGGTAAAGGATTTCACTCAAAAATGTTAAAGATATTTAGAAATAATCAAAAAATCTAACATATTCTTTCATTTTATAAGTCTAAATACCTAAAGGATTCAACCAAGTTTATGCAACACAGTCAAGACTTGACCCAGGTCTTCTGGCTTCCATACAGTGATGATCCATCTCATATTTTACTGCATTACTAAATCATATTATGATGAACAAACTAAATTCTATGAGTTTACTTACCACTTTGATAGTATTTAGAATCATGTGTCCATCTGAAGCCAGTGCAGAGGCCGAAGTCAGTCAGTTTAATATGACCATCACGATCAATCAAAATGTTATCAGGTTTAATATCTCTGTGAATAAAACCCATTTTATGAACACTTTCAACTGCACAGGTAAGTTCTGCTATGTAGAATCGTGCCAGATTTTCTGGAAAGATGCCCATTCTAATTAATAGGCTCATCATATCACCCCCAGGGATGTAATCCATTACAAAGTATAAATTGTCTTTATCTTGGAATGAATAATATAGACGAACTACCCATTCATTGTCAGCTTCAGCCAGGATATCTCTTTCAGCTTTAACATGAGCAACTTGATTTCGAAGCAGAACATCTTTCTTTCGAAGAGTTTTTGTTGCATACAAAGCCTTAGTATCTACTTTTCTTGCTAGACAGACTTCACCAAATGCTCCTATTCCTAGTGTCTTTATCTTCACAAACATAGACTTGTCCATTTTAGCCCTTTTAAGACGGATGTAGTTAGACTCTTTTTGGCAAAGCATCTTTCTCATTTGATCCTGGGCATCTTGAGATAATCCAACCTAGGCAAATAAACTAGATGTTAAATGAGGAATTATCTTCTTCAATATTGAATATTAAGAATAGCTTAGAAAAAATTCAGGCATATGTTTAAAGGTTAAATGCATAAAATTTTTAATAAAGCAGGTTAGAAATCTAGAATACATTTCAGAGAAAATTAAAGATCAAAAGTGTGGCTTAGGAGATAGTTAACAGGATATACAAGGTGAGTATATATGCAAATTTAGCTGTGGAGAGCAAGAAGAGGACACCAATAGCTTTCTACTCTTCTCTAATTCACTCAGAAAGATGTTACCAATGTATAAGCATCTGTTAACATGCATCTTCATCTATTTTCTCCATGCATATTCACCACAAATTATATGATTTAATTGCCTTCATCATATGCTTCTCTTTGTGGAATGCCTAGACCTCAAATATTCTTCCCATTTTATCCTTTGTGATAAAAAAAAAAAAAACAACTTCCTTTCCGGGCTCATTCTAAAAAGCTGTGTATTAAGAATAAAAGAATTCCTTCTCTAACCCACTAACCCTTTCTCCATTCTCAATAAATGTACAATAGTCATTAATAGTCAGTCTTTCCTTTTGTCTTTCTCAGGGCATTAGAGTAAAGGTGAGACTCACAGCCAACAACAAACACGAAATGCAAAGGATTTCTCCTACTTTATTTAAAAGGAAAAACATGCTTGGTTACAAAGTATCTTTTAGGTATTTTGGAATATTTTAAATAATAGTGTAACTTATGAAGATATCAAAAACAGATAAAAACAAAAACCAACTTCTAAGTATATATGGAATACCTGTTTTTAGAAGGGAGGAACAGTTTGTTTTGGCTAATTAATAAAGAATTAAAGGGTTTAAATAGAAAGGAATTCCGTTGAAAAAGTAAGGTCTAATTCTAGAAATGCAAGACTAAAATATAGCAATCTCATGCTTCTGTTAGGATGCACATTTACATGCAAAATCTTTTAAGAAGGGTGGCATGCCAGACTTAGTATAGAACTGTTTCTCTTAAAATCTTACTTGCCTACACAGTAATGGAGGCTACAGAAGTCAGCAAAGCTTCCAACACCATAAAAGTTTAAATCAGCTATTAGTGAAAGTGAAGAGGAAAAAGGAAAAATAAACTAAGAAAATACATACAGACGGACTTTAGTAAGAAATCCTAAGAACTAAAATATGGATAAGTCATACAGATTATCATTTTATTTCTCATCTAATAAAATTCAATTTATAGTAGGAATAATAATATTATAAAATCAGATTTGGAAAAATCATTTTAGAAGAATGGCTCTCTCAATTAGGTAAAGAAGTTTAATCACAAATTTAAGCCTCTTGGATTCTGGGTGACAGATGTAAGATTAGGAGTCAAATCTTTGAATTCTAAGTATATGATAAAAATAATGATGATGATGATAGTGTTCCTGTAATATCTAGGGAAGAGATCTGTGTAATCACAACACAGATTAAAGTGAATGTTTACTTATTAATATTTTGATCTCCTTTACAGTTTGACTTAAAAATTTCAGCACATTTTTCTCCAGTACATTATAAAAATGAAATTAGAAAGGAGAAATAACTAAAGGGAGAAATCTGACACTTTCTAATAAGACCTATGTGATGAATAAACCTATAAACTCAAAAACTTATAAGTAAAAAGAAATGTTTCATAAGTGTATCAAGAGATGGGACCCAGATATCCCTAGCTTATTCTTAAATGTTGTAAGTTAATGTGTAAAACCTAGGAAACAACCCTTGCTCCAATTTCCATATAAAGGGATTACATATATGTAAACTATATACTGTAAATTATATTTTTCTTAATTTAGATAAGAACTTTATTATATGAAATTCTGAGTAAATCTTGAAATACTGAAGTATTTAGTATTTTTACTCACTTTTAAATTCTGTAATTGATAATATATTTAGCTATAAGAAAGAAAAATACTAGAACACAATACTTTAAAATAAACATAAAGCAAACAGATAATAAGCATAAAAATGGACATTTTAAAAGGTTTTACCCGCATCATTTCATTCTCTAACTGTTTTTTACGATGTAGACGTTGTTGATGAGATTTGAGGACATTTTCTACATGTTGCTCCATAAAGAATTTAAATGCCTGAGGAGAATAACTTTGAATACGAGATTCTCTTCGATCTTCATCTTTCTTGTTTTTCCTAACGGTGATAGGTGAAGTTGTGATCTGTTTCTTTTCTTTGTCCCCACTATCAACATTTTCATAACTCTTTTCACCTTCATCTTCCTTGGGCAAGCTAGGCTGATCCTCTTTGCTAGATTTATTGATTGATTCATATGGAGGAACAGATGGGTTTTGGTGTAGCAGGTGTTTTGGGTAAGGTGGTGGTGGACCTTGATAGTTTGGAGCTTCAGCAACAGGTGACATAACAGTCATATTTGAAGTGGTACCCTCAGAAAAAGGACTGGGTTGAACAGTTTGAGTTGGTTGTGGTATCCAAGAAGGGTGTGTAGGTGCTAAAGCAGTCTGCAGCTCCGGTTTTAATACACGCATGCTTTTCACAGGCTGTTGAATAGGAGCTGGTGTAATTGCAGTGACTGTTGTAGCTGAAGGCTGAGAATTAGCAGAGTGACTTGCTCTATTTCCTAATGGGTTATTAAAAGAATTTGACCTCACTGGTATGTTAGGTTGCCATGTAGGGATTTCATGCCCGCCACTCGGGGATGACTGGGCTGGAGCAGAAGATGACTGAGGCCAATTTGTTTGCAGTCCAGGTACATTAATGTTATATAGTTCCATGTTATGACTATTTCTGTTTGGCACCATCATAGACTGAGGAATATTTCCATTTGTATATGATGAAGGAGCAGCGGATCCCCCTGTTTGTAGAGCAGAAGGGCTTTGTCCATTAGCTGGGGTCAGAGGATATGGAGGGGGTGGCTGCCGATTCACAGTGCCAGCAGGAACAACATTTTGGTGTATCATAAACTCAGTCTGACCACTACCATTCTGAATCCCAGGTCTTCCTGGTGGAAAGTTAAACTTGCTAGAACTCTGCATTATGATTGGTTGTCTGCCAACAGGAACAGAACTTATGCCTCTCTGTCCCTGATTAGGGGGATTCATGGGGGAAGTGTTAAGAGGTGGTGGAGGATAGCCCTCCTGCCATGCCCCAGGTGGAACAGGAGAGATTCGGGAGATTACATATTCCATGTTCCCAGAATAGCGCTTTGTTTGACAGTTTGGTTCCCATGAGGGGGGAGGTGGAGTTGTACCTCTTGGAGGGGGAGTTTGGCCTCTTGGAGGTGGTGGAGGAGTGACACTCCTTACTTGAGGTGGTGGTGGTGGGTTTACTCTTTGTCCGTTGCTAGGGTGAGCTTGAGCAAATGCTGTTATACCAGATCCAGACAAAGGTCTTCCCACATCTGTCTGCGAGTTGGGACTTTCAGAATGATAGGCCACATTTTCTCCTAGTGGTGGGCCATGTCTCTGAGGAACTAAGGATTCTTTAGAACCTTTCCAGCTTTGTTTGCGGTTAATTGATTGTTGCACACTCCCTATGATCATAAAAGAGAAAAAAAAAAACATGTTTTTAACCTCTTATATTTGAAAAATTTAGCTTGGAATTGACATTACTAAATGATGCTCAATACTCTTTCAAGAATTATAAGAATAGGAGTAAGTTCAAGAGATCTATTATACAAAATGGTAACTATAGTTAATAACAATGTATCATACTATTGAAAACTGCTGAGATTTTCAGTGTTTCTACCACAAAAAAATGATGTGAGTTGATGCATATATATGTTAATTAGTTCAACTTAGTAAAAAAAAAAAATCATACAAATAAAATTCCAGTAAGTGGTTTCATTTTACCTTTTAAAATTTTATTTATTTTTAACTAGGTAATATACTCATGGCTCAAAATTCACACAGTACAAAATAATACCCACCTTTGTCCCTTAGCCCTGTGGTCTCCAACCTTTTTGGCACCAACGGCCAGTTTCGTGGAAGACAATGTTTCCATGGACAAGGGATGAGGGGTGCGGGTATCACGGGTGGGGGGTATGTGTGGTACGGAGCTCAGGTGGTGATGTACAGCTATTTCCTAATAGGCCATGGACTGGTAATGGGCCACACGCAGCCCGGGGGTTAGGGATCGCAGCTTAGCCAATCGGTTTCCTTCTTTGAAGGTAACCAATGTCATCATAATTTAGGGATATACAAGACAGTAGTATACTTCCTATTATGCCTTCTTGTTTTCATTTAAAAAAATGAAGATTCCATATCACTTTTTAAAAAAGTGTTTCCTCGCTTTAAAAAAATGTAATCACGGTTTTTCACTGTATGGATGTACCCTGATTTATTTAATTGGTTCCTCTACTGATAAACATTTGGGGTATTTCCAGTCTTTTGCTTTATACACAAAAAATGCAGCAATGAAAAATTTTGTGCAGATATAATTTCATATGTATCCATGTGTATCTGTAGATAAATTATTAGAGACAGCATTATTCAGCCAAAGGGTGTGTCCATTTATAATTTTTACAGATACAACTACTAATTTTCAATATATTTTAATATGGCTTTTAAAACAGAAAAAGACAGTAGGTGATAATTAGCTGAACGATAAATAAGGTATAGATTTTACAGCTTTGAGTCAAAATCATAAGTGAAAAAAAAGATTTTACAGTGTCTTTAATGGAATTTCCAAATAAATGAAACAAGCAAGGAAATATACAATACAAAAAAATGAAGTATTTAAAATAGTCTTGTCAGTTAGAAAAAATATAGGATACATTTAAAAAATATGTTGGTATAAAAAGGACAATATATATAAATATACATTCCAGAAGGATTAAAGATCTCAATATTAAAGATGAAACAATATAAACACTAGAAAAAAAAAGGGAACACTGAGTAATACTGGGGTACCTCTTGGGAATGTCTTCCCAAGCATGACAAAGGTAGAGATCTAAATACATAAAACGTTTATCACCATTAAAAACACAACAAATAAGAAACATTCATAAATTTGAAACATGATAAATTTGAAACATCAACATTGTCCTGGGCAAAAATATACTTAATAACACATATGAGAAAAAATTGGTAAATGTTTAGAATGTACAGTTTAACACTTCCTTTCTTCTAGGCTGAGCACCATTTGGGGTCTGTGACTTAAGGGAAAATCATCATTCTGGGCAAGCCACAGAAGTCCTCTGGCCACCAGGCTCAGTCTCATGAGCCAGCTAAACACACCATGTCACTCACCCTGCTTTTAGAGTATAAGGTCATCCTGCTGTGCTGCACCTCCCCTAGAGCTCTTCATGTTCTCTCCCTTCCCAAACCTTTCCACTATACCCTCTCTGGACCAGCTCTGCTCCACAACCAGCAAATGCTCCTACGTCACTAACCTGTGTTCCAAGCTTTCCTGCCACCTCCTTAAAGCCAATTTTCTTCTGCTGATATTACTTCCTTTTCAGCTCTTTGAAATTAAGGTTTTCTTTAAAAATAAATTGGGTTGAAAGATGGGGTTCTACCATTTATGCTTTCAGGTCCTTATTAGTCCTCTCAAAAATTAGCCGGCTCTTTTGAAGCTCACGCTATCTGGAGGCTACACTCAGTCCTACGTGCTCCTACCTGCCCTTTCTCATTCACCCACAACTTTGGCATTTGGTCTCTCCTAAGCCCTGCCATCATCCTGTGACCTCAACATCCACGTGGATGAACCATCCACTGCCCTCAGCTCTCAGCTTCTTGACCTCCCCTTCTGCACTCCTCTTCAAATATCACTCTGAAGATCGTATTTCAAATTTTGATTATCACCCATATCTGCCCTTCCTTCAGAAGGGCAGAAGTTAAGGTTTATACTCTCAAACCACAACTTCATCTCCCTTTTCTTTTGTTTATTCCTATTGCAAAAGTTCTTCAACCTCATCAATATCTCCAAGAATAATCCCTATTTCATCAGTCCTCCTCTTTCTCTATGACACACTTTGTCCAATTTAAATCCATGCTCCATCACTTCTTTCTTCCCTCCATATTTCTTTTCTACTCTCCTCCTTTCTATCCATTCACTAAATATTTATTGAGTATCCACTATATGCCAGGTACTGCTCTAAGCAATCCAAGCACATTGGTGAACAAGAAAACATCCCTGGCCCCTACATGTGACCTACATTCTTGAGGAAGGAGCCAGACAATAAGAAAGTAAATAAATAAATAAGGTAACTTCAGAGCATGATGAATGCTATATGAATGAAACATAAATGGTGTCAAAAGATAGAGAGTAACAAGAGGATAAAAAGGTGAAGAGATTCAGTGGTCAGAAAAGGCTCCTCTGGGGAGATGACATATGAGGCTAAGGCTGGTTAAAGGTCCTGAGGTGGGAGCTTCTTATTTTCCAAGAACAAAAAGAAACCCAGTAAGGCTGGAGAGCAGTAAATGTAGGGAAGAGTCATACTCGATGGGATCCGACAGGTAGCGAGGCCACAGACAGGAGTTTGGATGGACTGAGAAGCCAATGAAGGCAGAGGAGGGGTATGCTCTGATTAAGGATTACTCTCAAAATTACTCTCTCAGGAATATTATCTGTCTTATTTTGTACTTAATTACTAAAACTCTGGTCATGGGTAATTCCAGCTATTTTTTTTTTAAGGCTGCAAGAAAAGATGATGTAATGGGCAGATTGTACTACAAATTCATGATCAACATCTTCAAATGTCCTCAGCACCACCAGTAAATTCCTTTCTTTCTTTGGTTTCCATGATTGTCAGCCCTCAGTCCTCTCTAAAGTGTCTACCCTGTTTCTCACTCATCACTGTTAGTAAATGACTCAATTTACTACTTCAGAGAAAACAGAAGACGTGAGAAAGTAATTCCCTTGCCTAGTGCTATGACTCATGCCTATAATCTCAGCTACTACAGAGGCTGAGGCGGGAGGATCACTTGAGCCCAGAAGTTCGAGGCTGCAGTAAGCTATGATCACACCACTGCACTCCAGCCTGGGCCACGGAGTGAGACCCTATCTCTAAAAAAAAAAACGAAAGAAACTCCCTTCCTCATTTTCTCTACATAACCTAGGCCTGGTTTGCTGCTGTTAGAGAAGATGGTTATTCCTCTTTCTATCTAAGGCTAATAATCCCTCATCATATGCTTTGGATCCTATCTCCTCTTGGCTTCTCAGGAAACTTCTCTCTTGAATATTTATTTTTATCCTCTTAACTGTTATCTTACAATCATCTTTCGAATATGTTTCTTTCCTTTAAAAAAAAAACAAAAAGACTCTCTCTCCATTCTCATATGTAGACCCCTACCACAAAGTGTTATCTGGTCTGGTGCTGGTCCACAAAGTGATACTGGCCTTCTATGAGATAAGTATGGAAGCTGAGTGAGAACTGAGAAACCTACAGAAATTTGACAGAATAATCTTGTGTTTTTTAAATCTAATAATAAAATATGTAAACCTATATTTTGTATATCACTTTAAGATTTAATTTTCTAATAATTTATTTTCATTGTATTTTTAAAAATGATTAATTCATGATGAATTGGAATTTTTTTTAAAAAATGACCAAATATCTTCACCACAATGGTTTGAGAATCACTACCCTTGCTAATGTCCTCACTTTCTCCTCACAGAAAAACTTCTCGAAGAAGTTATACTTGTGTTCTTTCCTATTTCACATTCCATTTGGTTCTCAGCTCACTCCCATCTGAACTGTGCTCTCATGACAGGATAGAAACAAGTTCCCCCATTTGTCATGCTTAATTGTGTCCCCCACCAAATCCTTATGCTGAAGTTCTAACCCCCTAGTGCCACAAAATGTGACTGCATTTTGTAATTAAGGTTAAATGAGGTCATTAGGGTGAGCCCTATTGCAATATGACCTGTGTCCTTTTAAGAGGAAATTTGGACTCTGAGACACAGTCCAGACACATACACATGCAAAGGGACAACCATTTGAGGGCACAGCCAGAAGGCAGCCCTCTAGGAGGCAAAAGACGCCTCAGAAGAAACCAGACCTGCCAGGGACTTAATCTTGGAATTCTATCCTCCAGAACTGTGAGAAAATAAATCTTTGTTGTTTAAGCCGCCCGTTCTAGTATTTTGTTTTGGCAACTCTAGCAAACTAATACACCATGTCACTAAAGCCAACAAGATATTTTGTAGTTCTCATCTTGGTCAATCTCTTTTTTTAGTACTATTTGGCATTTTAACCATTCCCTCCCCTTTTTGAAACATTCTCTTCCCTTGGTTTCTAAGACACCAAAAACCTTGTTGGTTTTCTTCCCTCCTTTTTACCTAATTCTCCGATCTCCTTTGCAGGTTTATTCTCTCCTATCAGCTTTAAATAATAGGCTTGGTTGCAGGCCATCTTATCATTTTTATCTACGTTATCTCCCTTAGGTGACCTATGTCATACACATGGCTCATACATACATCTCCAGCTCCCTACTTAATATCCCCCTCCACTTGGATAATTCAATGAACTTAACCTTTCGTCCAAAATTGAACTTATGATCTTTCCCACCAAATCCTGTTCTCTCTTAATATTCCCTTTCTTAATGTAGGATGTTACCAGCCATCTATTTTTCTAAGCCAAAAACCTAAGAGTCATCCTTCTCCAGCATCATCCCCCATAGGTAATCAATTCCCCAAGTCCTTATCAATTTTACTGTTCCCATTCCTCTTAATTCATTCACTTTTCTCCACTGCCATCTCCTTAGCCCAAATTACCTTCATTTCCCATGAACTACTGTATGTCCCCCATCAAGCCTATCCCCTTATCCTCCCTTGCTCCTCTACAATGCATTCTCATCCACTGCAGCCATCTTTCTGCAACAAAAATCTAATCACATCACTACCCTACTTGAAACACTTCCATAACTTTCCACTACTCTAAGGATAAAATTAATAAAACAAGTCCTGCATAGTCACACCCCTGTGAACTTCTCCAGTCACATCTCATATCTTGTTTTCAGTGCTCCAACCACTTTAATTTCTTTGTGACATCAAAACCTGCCTCAGGAGCCACACGTAGGGACACTCTTCTTCACTAAACTCATCCCCATTAACCCCAGTATTTCTTCAGGTATCAGCTCTATTATCAGTTTCTAGGAAGGTTTTCTCTTATCTTCTTGATTAGGTAAAAAAAAAAAAAAAAAAAAAACCCTTTATTATATCAGTCCACAATACCATGTAACTCTTCCTTCTTCATTCAAACTCACATAGCTGTTATTCTACATGTATTTGTGTGATTATTTGATCTCCCTTACTGGGATGTAAGCTCCACAAAAGGGCAGGACCTTACCTAATGCTGAGCAAAGAGTCTGAAACAATGGTTGACCAATAAAAATTTACTGCATGAAAAGAAGAATGAGTAAAGCCCTCTTATGAATCAATTAAAAAATAACACACACAAGATTAACAAAGAATTAAAAAGGCAATTAAAAAATAAACAATAAACAAATATCCAATCTCACTAGCGATTAAAGAAATGTGCATGTAAAATAAGATAGCGATTAAAGAAATGTGCATGTAAAATAAGATAGAATTTCCACAGCCATTAAACAGACAAAAATGATGATATCCAGGCTTTACAAGTGAAGGTATTCCCATAGTAAACTGATAGGGAGAATATACATTGGTACTACCTTTCTGGATAGCAATATCTATGAAAAACTTTCCTTTTTTTTTTTTTTGAGTCAGGGTCTCCCTCCATCACCTGAGCTAGAGAGTACAGTGACATCACCACAGTTTACTGCAGCCTCAAACTCCTGGGCTCAAGCCATCCTCCTGCCTCAGCTTCCTGAGTAGCTGGGACTATATCTGTGTGCCACGACACCCGGCTAATTTTTCTATTTTTTGTGGAGATGGGGTCTTGCTCTTGCTCAGGCTGGTGTCAAACTCCTGGCCTCAAGTGATCCTTCCACCTTGGCCTCCAAAAGCGCTAGGATTACAGGTGTGAGCCACTGCACCTGGCTAAAAAAACTTTACATTTTTTTTTTTTTTTTTTTTTACTTTTAGGAAATCATCAGGTATATACAAAGATTTAGCTGTAACAGTAATTTCTGTGGCGCTGTCTATGATGGCAAATAAAAAAAGGAAACAAGGCAAATGTCCAAAATGGGAGACTGGTTAAATAAAGTATGTGATAAATTATTTCAATGTGGCTATTAAAATTATTTTGTAAAACACTTAATAACAAGGAAAGTTATGCAGGGTGTATTAAGTGAATAACATAGGTTTTAGTATGATCCTGTGTTTTGTTTAAACAAGTATCAAAATACACTTATATAAACCCATTCAGGTTTCCCACAGGAAAAAAAACTGGGAAACAAAACATACTAAAATATTGTGGTTATTAACACTGGTGTTTTCTTTTTATTTATTTGCTTTCAAAATATTCTATGATTTGCCGGGCATGGTGGCTCATGTCTGTAATCCTAGTACTCTGGGAGGCCGAGGCGGGAGGATCATTTGAGTTCAGGAGTTCGAGACCAGCCTGAGCAAGAGCGAGACCCCATCTCTACTAAAAATATAGAAAGAAATTAGCTGACCAACTAAAAATATATATAGAAAAAATTAGCCGGGCATGGTGGCACATGCCTGTAGTCCCACCTACTCGGGAGGCTGAGGCAGTAGGATGGCTTAAGCCCAGGAGTTTGAGGTTGCTATGAGCTAGGCTGATGCCACAGCAGTCTACCCTGGGCAACAGAGTGAGACTCTGTCTCAAAAAAAAAAAAAAAAAAGAAAAAAGAAAGAAATATTCTATGATTCTATGATTTTCAGAATATGAAAAAAATTTAAAAAGAAAAAAATAGTTTGAATGATGGCATTTGCAGGGAAAAAAAGATATATTTCAGTTGCAGTATAACCAATCATGTACTTTTCAACCTAGATTGCCCCTTATCAGAATTACCTGTTAACTTTTAAATATGAAGGCCCCATCCTCAAATTCATTTTGATATACAACTATAATGTTATCTTAATTTGAACCTTTCATTTACTGGGATGCTTTTAACAATTTCTAAGAGCAAAGATTTGACATACTTAAGTATTTTAACACTATACAGTAAAAGAAGAGACTAGAAAAAAATGTTTGATTAATCACCTGGTTTCATGCTGGCATTAATAGGTCTGGCAGCTGCGGTAGCCATCTGTTCCCATCGAGGATCTTGGTAACTCATTTTACTAATGAATTCAATTGCTGCTTCTATACTTCTGTTATTAGTTTTCTGAAGAGCTTGTATAACCATATCCTGATATGAAGTTTAAAAAAAGAAACAAAATTTAAATCTTATAATTAATACTCAGGGAAAGAACCCTGAGTTCTACTAGAGAAATTCATAATTATGAAGAACAGGGCCCCAACCACATTATTAATGTCCTGTTTGTAACTACTAAAAAATCCATATAATCTCAAATTACTAAAGAAAACAAAACTTCAAATCTTTTAAGGGTTTCTTTAACACTTTGACCTTTATGTAACATATTACTATTTCCTTCTAGGAATAACTTCTTTGGTATGGTACAAGCATAGCAACATGAGTCTGATCATTTCTCACTCTTAATTTCATCCTTATGTAAACAATCAGAGACTATCAGATTGTTAAAAAGCTATCAATCAAAATATTAGAAACTACTTTGTTCTATATTCAAGCATTTTATTAAGCACTTTTGCCATTGTGTATACTAGGTAAAAGAACTATGCAGTTCTGGTTCTCATCCTCTTAGAGTTTTCAATTTCAGAGAATTACATTTACAGGTATGCAAATATAGGACAAATGGTAGAAGAAAATACCTAGACTAAATATGATTACGTGATGGAAGACTTTAGGAGGTGAGATAGCATGATAGAAAAAACAAAGGACTTGGAGTCAGACAGATCTGAGTTTTTGAGTTGCAGCAGCTCTACTTTAGAATTCTGTGAACCTTGACAAGTTATTTAACATTTCAGAGCTTCAGTTTCTTCTACTGTGTTAAGCTCACACAGTTGACCTGAGGATTAAATAAAAAAATATGGAAAGCACTAAGCACAGTGCCTGAAGCTCAAATGTTGGTTTTCCTCTTCAACTCCTTATCCTTTATGTTATATGTAAACATAAATTACACACTATCATGCACAAAGTATACTGACAAGCATTTTTCAAGAGGTAAGCAACTACTTACTTGTCCTAGAGGATTCAGTATTTCAAATGACATTTTTACATGAGTAATGACTTAGTTAGAGTAATGGGTGAACAGGCTACTTCTCCTCCTATGTGAAATGACTGGAGATAAACATGAGACCAACCAACAAAAGGCTGTGGTAGAAACTTGTTGCCTATCTAAGGTCCATCTCCCTTTCTTGGAAAAAGTTACTGATTTTGTTGGAAGAAGGAAGGGTTTCTGGAAAATTTTTGCTATGCCTGACTTAGGTACTGGTCCTTCCTGGATCCTGTTTCCCAGGCAACAGATATGATACCTGTGCTAGATCATGTTGCCACCAGGAAGTAAAATTCAAGAGACTTATAAGAGGCCAGGCGTGGTGGCTCACACCTGTAATCCTAGCACTCTGGGAGGCCGAGGCGGGAGGATCACTCAAGGTCAGGAGTTCAAAACCAGCCTGAGCAAGAGTGAGACCCCGTCTCTACTAAAAATAGAAAGAAATTATCTGGACAACTAAAAATATATACAGAAAAAATTAGCCGGGCGTGGTGGCACACACCTATAGTCCCAGCTACTCGGGAGGCTGAGGCAGAAGGAGTGCTTGAGCCCAGGAGTTTGAGGTTGCTGTGAGCTAGGCTGATGCCACAGCACTCTAGCCGCGGCAATAGAGTGAGACTCTGTCTCAAAAAAAAAAAAGACATAAGCTCTGACAACTTTAAGAGGCTGAGCCAATGATACCTATAGAAATTGAATCACTATCTTGTTTACAGTATTATTATTTGGAATTTTGGTAAAAGCAACCAAACTCAATCCCTAACTGATACAAAGGTACAGTATGGTCACATTTTATGTCAATCAAACTTTACAAATTTGTAACGAAATACAAAGAAATTAATCAGTCTCACTTTATGTGCAAATTTAAAATAATACAAATCACTCAAAATTAAAATTCATACAGGAGCACTAAATTTTAAAGCCGGTTAAGCCACATGAAATATATCTGTATTTATGTTATTATCACATGTCAGTGCCATCTCATATGGCAAGAAATTGGCACCCACTATCCTTTTCCAGTATTGAGGTAATCACATTCTTGTTAAATACACTGGAATTGCTGCCTGTGATTTTGGTGATTATTATGCAGGCTTTTATTTTTTAATATTTATTGCTATGTTTTAAAATATTTTTTACACCTATAACAGTGTCAAGCAATTGTTCTTAAGTGGGGATGTTAGTGCGGTGTGAAAAAGAGCACCCTCAAATTGGTAACCTTAGAACATAATTCTGTGATAAGAAAACATTATGTCCACATTACGCTTTTGTTTTTTCTGCTTACAAACAAAAATACACTCCAGTGATTGTGTATGGATGTGCTCCAAGAATGCATTTAACATTTACTCCTATGAGGAAATTAATCTACAGAGTCACCAGAAACAAATTCTCAGGAAAATAAACTGCCTTGAACTTCGTGTAGTTAAAAGGAATAGGTGAGGGTCTACAAAATGGTAAAAAGAATGAAGTGAAAACTAGATAAGAATTTTGAAATATCAAGTTAAGATCTTGAACAATATAAATTCTATACTATAATGGGAAGCTACCAGAATGAGTGATTCAAGGATATAGAAGTAGACTGCCATATTCTTTATATCACCACTAGTATAAAAAATACTTCATTATTTAGACAAATGAGGAATGACAGATGTCTAAATACTTTCAGTAGAGCAACCTTTAATGTTATTAATGTCATAAAAGTGACAATTTTGAAATGTATGAATATAATAAAGCCAACATATCTTTGTAATGCAAAACACTTATTGTTATTATTGCCAATAGATAAAGAATATGATATTAATCAATGCCTTAGATTTCTT
Source organism: Varecia variegata (assembly GCA_028533085.1). Taxonomy (NCBI): domain Eukaryota; kingdom Metazoa; phylum Chordata; class Mammalia; order Primates; family Lemuridae; genus Varecia; species Varecia variegata. Next base: position 12,982,250 of record CM052441.1, on the reverse strand, counting down.
AAAAATCTAAGAAAGAAATTTTGAGTTCCTTAAAGGGATGGGCCATGTCTGGTATCACTCACTATCCTGACTGATGGGTTCACACATAGTAAAAGCTCAATAAATACATATTAGGTGACTTATCTGACATATAACATTATCACTCCACTCCTGAAGGCTTATACAGCTGTGTGATTTTATTATTCTCTTTCCTTCGCGATATATAAAAGGAAAGAATAAAATCAATGATTCTCTTTATTTTTTGCCTGTTGGCTAAGGGATTAGGAGGAAGTGCTCTGGAGAATCTCCATTCAAGCCATTTCCTTAATCCTCTACCTACCAACCAGAAAAACATTATCCCAGATCCTTTCCTCCTCCTCCTTTCCCTATTTTCTGGTATAAATCCAATATTTTTAGAGCACTTAAGTATAAAAATGTTAGGAAATAGTAATCAAATAGGTAAACAGAATTGGCCAGAAAGACTAACCTTTTTTCCTCCTAGTTTAGTTGTAAATCTCCCTTTTCAAATCCTTTACTACAATGCACACTTAGGTTATCATTTTAAAAATTAAACAGAGAGAGATCCGGAAATGTGGTCACCAAAATATTAAAAACAGTAAAAGAATTTTAAGGGTAGTTATTTTTGTATAGTAGAGATAAAGGTAATTTTCAGTTTCTTCTTTATACTTTTTAATTTTTAGCAAAGAATAGGTAATTTTTTTATAATCAGAAAAAAATGTACTATAATTTCTAAAAATGTAATTAACTCTTAGTTATTCACATTTAGTTATATTTTACATTCTCCATAGCCAATATTTTTCTAAAATTATTTCTGCTACCTAAAATATTCATGTGCTGACAAGGTATATTATCATAAGAAACAAATTCTATTAACCTAAACAAAATATGATTTAAATATATATATATGCTATGAAAAAATTTCAAAATGAGTTCTGAAGGCAAATATTAAAGACTTGGCATAGTTAGCATAAACTGAAATTTCCTTAGTTTTTGTGAACTTAAGATTTGGGCCTAAGTATGTAACTGCTTAATCAACCCACGACTACAGTTCTTTCTCCCTATAAACTTATACTTTATGTCCTTGGAGCTATCTTTCCTCCCCAACAGCCACTTAGCTCACCAAGCTCATATTTCACACAAACAGACATCCTTCCCCTACCCTCACCTGTGGCTTTCTTCAACTGCACTTGGACTCTGATTTCATGACCTGGCCTTTTAAATTCCAGAAACTCCAGAATTTAGTGATAGGTATCACAGAAGAAACTAAAGAAATAACAATTATTTTGTTATAATAATTAATGGAATTGTAAACACAACATTCTTTGCTGACAGAATACATAATTTACATACACAGTTAAATTCTCTCAAATGAAACACTTCAGCATAAGTTCACCTAAAAAGTGTTATATAGTATAAGGTAAGAAGAACCCTTTCTTCTGTCTTTAAAAGTTCTTACCTCATCAAATCCAGCAGCTTGCAAGTCTTGAAGCATTTGTGGATTAACTTCTGAAGTACTCCGGGAGGACGAACTTGTTTCATTTGCAAATGGTAGTAGAGAGTTTCGAATTTCCTGCAAGGCTTTATGATGCGTCCCAAATTTGGGTGGATTTCTGACTTGTCGAGGATCTTCAGTTGACATTTTACTCATGTTATGCTCAGCCTTAGCAGCATCAGATGGTTTGGATAAATTCCTAAGGGATTCCCGAATTTCTTGCAACATTTGCCGGCTACTGCCAGTGTAGTTACTGGCAGGAAAGGTCTTAGGCCTCATTTGTCTATATCCTTCTGGCTTTTCACTCCTCTTCATGAAAACATTTATATATTTAACCCACACAAAGGACTTCTTTAAACTACTTGATAGATTCAGAGTTTCTTTTGAGCAAACGTGAAAATGATCCTTCGAGGAAGTCCCCAGGAATGTTAAAATTCTTTGCAACCTAAATAATTAACCCTATAAAAGAAAAAAATAAATAAAAGCTATAAAGTGATTAATAAAGCAGTACCATGTATTAGAGGAAAACCCCACTGATACAGGAGCTGAGGGATTCAGGCTATAGTTCTGACTCCATTAAAGATTACTGTAGGATCAGAACAACTTACTTATTTTCCTAGCCTAGAAAATGGATTTACCTCAAGTGGTTATGATGATAAAAGAATAAAGAGTGCTTTAGTAAGCATATAAAGCATATACAAACACAAGCAGTTCCTAAGTGAGCAATACAACAGGCAACCTCTCATTATCAACTCCACCTCGTGGCTCCAATTGATTTTAAAAGATTTTACAAATTAGACTGCAATAAAAGATATCTTTAGAAGAAAGAGTACTGTTGCTTTAAAAAGGTTTTTAAACCACTATTCCAGAAGACCCCTTTATGCTTCAAAACAGATGCTTGGGTATATTTCCCAAGCTGTGAACTGGGCCTCTAGAGACAGTAAGCTTATCAACAATGGACTAGGGAAAGGCTCTCTCAGGTCAACTTGTCTTATTCCTCACTTAATGCATGAATGTCTTCTACAACACACTGGGAGAATAGTCATCTGAAAGCTTAAATGGGGACTTAAATGTCCCCCACCAATATGGAAATCACTAACTCAAGGAAGTCATTCCATTTGTAATTTGTAAGAAGTGTTAGAAATGTTTTCTTCATGTGGAGCTTCATGAAATCTCACTCAGTGCCTAGTGTGAGCCTGGTATGGGCCAGTGTTGGACGATTTTGCCTACCTTCTTACCTAGCCATGCTAATACCTCTGTAAGGTAAGCTTGCTATCTCTACTTTGTAGATGCAGAAACTGAAGTTCAGAGAGTTTGGGTAAATAGTGTGCAAGCAGTACTGCCGGGATCGAAACATTGCTAATTACTGGGAGCCTATTTCTAATCACATTAAATATAATTACCACTCATGTTACATAAAGATATCTACAGACATATTACTAGATACATAAACATTGCCTTCTTGTCATTTAAGTCTCAGCCCTATGTTACCTCCTCAAAGAGCCTTTCCCTGGTCACTTAATTATCCTTTTCTTGATAGTACAACATATCACTATCTAAAATATCTTACTTGTTTACTTGTTAATTGTTCATTTCCCCTCACTGAAATAAACACTCGATGAAAGTAGAGGACCTTATTTGTCTTGTAACCACTGTCTACCACCTATAACAAGACCTGGCACATAGTGGGTGCTTAATAAACAAACATATATGTTGAATAAATGAAATAAACATGTGCCTCCTAAATATCACCAGTTACTTTAACTCTTCCCTAACTCTAGTCATGCTCTTCTGGATACACTTTGTCAAAATCCTACAAGTGCTAGAAGAGCACAGCACTTATCATGGAAATTCAACAACAAAAAATGTCATTCAAGCATTTGTTCTGTTAATTATTAGCAATATGTACTTGTATATTTAATTCTCTGAAACTGACTCCTGACGCATAACATGGTTGGAGTTACATCTACCTCAGGATGGAACAAGGATTAAAAGGAACAATGCGGCCGGGCGCGGTGGCTCACGCCTGTAATCCTAGCACTTGGGAGGCCGAGGCGGGCGGATCGTTTGAGCTCAGGAGTTCGAGACCAGCCTGAGCAAGAGCGAGACCCTGTCTCTACTAAAAATAGAAAGAAATTATCTGGCCAACTAAAAACATATAGAAAAAAATTAGCCGGGCATGGTGGCGCATGCCTGTAGTCCCAGCTACTCGGGAGGCTGAGGCAGTAGGATTGCTTGAGCCCAGGAGTTTGAGGTTGCTCTGAGCTAGGCTGATGCCACGGCACTCACTCTAGCCCGGGCAACAGAGTGAGATTCTGTCTCTTAAAAAAAAAAAAAAAAAAAAAAAAGAACAATGCAATACAACTAAAGGAATATACACACAACTGTGTGAAGGTGTGAAGATATAGGATGTTTTTTGCAACATCATTTATAACAGCAAAAGATGACATCAGTTTAGATGCTCATCAACGGAGGATTGTTCAAGTAAGTCATAGTACATTTATATAATATGTGACTAAGTTAAAAAGAATAATGTGGTTCTATCTATATGTACAGACAAGAACAGATGCCCCATAATGTATTCTTAAGCAAAAAAAAAGCAAGTTTCAAAATGCTGTGTAAAAAATAAACCCATTTTCTATTCTAAAATTAAATTATGTTGATAGCTGTACTGCTCTGTAAATATGCTAAACATCACTGAATTGTACACTTTATTTTATATACATACACACATATATTTGCAGCAGGCCTAGGACAAGACACAGCCTGTAGCAACCACTAGAGGTATAGTTTCTGATGACTTACCTCATTAAACAGTACTCTTGAGGTACAACTGCAAATCTAGTTATGAATCAACCACACTCTACTTTGGCAAGCAGCCCACATTTGCCTATTTTGTTAAAAAAAATGAACTTTGTCATCTGAAAATTACACATTCTGTCTACAACATAACATAATCTATTTATAATTATTTCATGAATGCAATTAGAACTGACATACCTCGTGCTTTTATGAAGGAAGCTGGTCCCTAGTGATGAGCATTTTCTTTTCTAAGCATTCCCAAAATATTAATTTAATAGCTTACTAATGAATTTTTCTAGGCTTAATATTTAGCTCACCAATCTAAAGTTTGCAGAAGTCACCTCTGGCCCTTTCTAAAAGTGAACATATTTTCCATATCCGTTCTTCTAAAACCTACCTATTTCTCCACAATCAAGGATTTTAACAACATCGGCTGTGCAGTCTCACATATTAGTTCTTTCAGTATCTGGGTTGTAATTCATTTATAGGATCTAGACATTCCTTTAATATCTCACTTATTTTAGGTTTCAACTCCAAGTTAATCATCATTTTATTTTTATTGTTATTTTACCATTTCCAAGATCATTCTCTTTGATAGACAAGAAAGAAAAGAAAAGAAGCAAAATTTTGCTTATTCCTGTCCAGATAAAGCATTTGCCTCCATTTTCCTACCATGAGACCTGGTCAACAGTATCCAGTACAAAAATATTTGTTGAACTTGTAAATGCAGATGACATATCCCTTCTTTTTACTCTTAATAGTTTGTGATTTTTTTCTAGTTATAAAAAGATGTAGCCTCATTGAAAAATTCAAGTATTTATATAAATATTACATAAATATATAAAGTAGAAGTTCCTTATAATTCATCTTCCTTACCAGGGAGAATCACTGTAGTGGGCTAAAAACTGGCCTCTCAAAAGATACCCACCTCCTAATCCCTGGAACTTAATAAATTTTATCTTATTTGGAAAAAGAGACTTTGCAGATGTAATTAAGTTAAGGATCCTGAGGTGGAGAGATTATCATGGGTGAGTCCTACATGCAATTACAAGTGTCCTTACGAGAGGCAGATTGGATTCACACAGAAAAGGGGTGGGGGCATGTGATGATGAAGGCAGACATTGGAGTCATGTGGTCAGAAGCCGAGTAACGCCTGCAGCCAACACAGGCTGGACGGGGCAAGGAGCCGCTTCTCTCCCAGAGCCTATGGAGGGAGAGCAGATTTACAGACAACTTGATTCTAGACTTTTGGCCTCCAAAACTGTGAGAGGATAAATTTATGTTGTTCTGAGCCACTAAATTTGTAGTGATTTACTTACATAAACCACAAGAAACTAATAATAATCACTATTAATACTTCATATTCTAACATATACTATTAATGAAAATGGGATAATACACAAAATACGACATCTCATTCTTTTACATAAGCATATGCACTTACAAGAAGAGAATGTAATGTTGCCCAAATTTCTCTTATTTAAATTTTTTCCCTTAGAGCATTTCATGAGCTTCATATTCTATGGAATATACTTTAAAAAATGCTGGACCAGAGAGATTCACTCTAGTCCTCTATTTTATAACTCTGTGCTTTGATGATGTAATTTCTAACACTGCTAATATTCGAGTACACAATGGTCACAGAAATGACAGTTCTGGTATATGTGTAACAATGTGTTTTAGTTTTATATAATTGAAAATTTATTTTAAGCTTATCTCTTTCATCTACATGTTCAAATACTTGTGAATAAAATATAAGGTCTGGAATTTATTTCAAAATAATTTGGCTGTGTGCTAAAGTGGATAGGGATATAGATAAGACAAAAGTGGTTGTAAGTTGAAGACTGTTCTAGCTAGGCAATGGGTATATGAGGGTTCATTGTACTATTCTTTTTACTTTTGTGTATGCTTGAAATTTTCCAAAATAGAAAGTTAAAAAAGGAAAAGAAATTACTATAGTGCTTTGGATCTTGGAATGGTTCTGCTGCAAATTCTTTTTCAAATACAACATGCATTTAAAATATAGAGGCATTTATTTAATTTAAAGAAACCATCATTTCCATGAAACAGTATCATTTCAACATTAGCTTTTCAGGGGAATTAACAGAAATATTACTTTTCTTTTCTTTTTTTTTTTCTTTTGAGACACAGTCTCGCTCTGCTGCCCGGGCTAGAGTGCCGTGGCATCAGCCTAGCTCACAGAAACCTCAAACTCCTGGACTTAAGCAATCCTTCTGCCTCAGCCTCCCAAGTAGCTGTGACTACAGGCATGTGCCACCATGCCTGGCTAATTTTTTTTCTATATATATTTTTAGCTGTCTAAATCATTTCTTTATATTTTTAGTAGAGAGGGGGTCTCGCTCTTGCTCAGGCTGGTCTCGAACTCCTGACCTCGAGCGATCCTCCCGCCTTGGCCTCCCAGAGTGCTAGGATTACAGGCGTGAGACACCGCGCCTGGCCAGAAATATTACATTTAAACACTCATTTCAATTGTAAGATGATCTGATCTTCTGATTTCAAAAATGTTGGAATGGAGGAATTGCAGTATGTCTTTATCCAATTGCTATTGTTAAATGTATTGTTGCAGAAACCATATTCACATATAGCACTTGCCTCCATTTTCCAGATGGCTCTGGCCAAACCCCAGTGAGCAGATATGACATGTTTGCATTCTGGGCTGAGGCAGTTAAAAGCCAGTGTGCTTCAAAGACAAGGTAGGTCACATTATGAGATGGTGGCTTTACAACATGGAGAGAATGTGGATTCCTGAGTCACTGGATGGAGAGCCCCTACTGATCACCATTAGACTTTGTGTGAGTATGACAGACATTTCTGTTGTGTTAAGCCACTGATATTTTGGGATTTGTTACCATAAAACAGCCTAATAATATTGTGGAAATAGGCAAAGACTGCCCAAATGAGAACAAGCAGAGGCTATTTAATCAGAGATTGCTATAAGAAGGGGAATTAGTCACTGTCACTTGCATTTGGCAGAGATTCAAAGGCAGGCAGAGGAGTAGGAAAGCTTTATACTAAAAAGGGAGGAAGACTTCAGGTACGTTCCAACTGTAGGTTGTTAGCGTGAGGAACTGGAGGTGGGCTAACTATTATAGAAGAGGGGCATCCTATGTGATTGATTTGGGAAGCACGTTTGGCTTTCTCTGGTTGGTCCTGATTTAGAAGTAGGCACAAAAATTAGGGAAGCTGATAGTTACAGACCAAGTCCTGACTGTTTGGGTCTACTGCTACAGAGGTCATGGGTCAGAGTTCTAGTTTCATACATGATCTGGCTATTGTCCATTTGTATATTCATCCTCTCATTATTCTAATGCAGAAATTGGTACCTAGGAGAGGTACTGCTACAGTAAAAACCTACGCAGTATTGGCTTAGTGGTCAGGCTGAGGGCTGTGAGGAAACTGATACTAGAGCCTGGAAAAATGGAGAACCACGCTTTACAGTGGCAAAATATTTGGTAAAGCTGTTGCCTATAATAACTTTTCATATGACTGCACCTTTTCCTATGATTCACCTCGTATGTCTACTGATCTTGTAGTTGTATGAAAAGGGTTTGGAAAAGAGAATCCTGGAAATGTATATTGGCTGCTATTGGCTATTTGGCAAACTATTATAAGTAAATGATGAGTTGAAGAAAAAAGCAGCTGATTTGAAAGTAGAAATAGAAAATAGAGTTCAGAAATTTAGTCTTGAAAGATTGGAAATGCAGCTTGTACCTAGACTCCAAACAGGAAGAGATAAGATTAAAAGACTGAGCACAGATGCCCCCTGAAACCTCTTAGCTAACTAAAGTACCTCAGTGGTAAAGATCGTATTAAGGGTATAGCCTTCCAATTCAAACCTAATAGCCTCAAATAACCAATTGAGAAGAAGAGAAATGCAAGCTCTCAAACCTTTGGATGAGTTAACTAACACATGTGAACTTTGGGTGTGGTTACAGACACATGGAACTGGTGGAAACCAAACAGATCAGAAGAGGCTTACTAACTTTGAGAAAACCCTTTTGTTGGAAAAAAATAATTATTTTTAATCACTTCAAGCTCACACTAAAAAAGCTTTTGTCTATTCAAAATTTAAAACCCTTAGGTTCCCAACTTCTATGAGGAGTAGGCTAATTGAGAAAAATTTGCACCTTCCAAAGAGGAAATATTCCCCCAACACCCACTTCACCTGTGGCCAAGGATGATAATGGAAAAGAACATGCCAGGAAGTTCTTGGAGGGTCTAAGAGAACAATGGCTAAGGGTTAGGGAGAACAATGGATGAGAGAGTTCCTTCTAGATAATTGAATGAAGGTCTAATAAAGGAATCTCCCCTACCTCCAGGGCTGGTAGCTTACACAAAATCTGCCTACGGAGAGTTCAGAATTAATATACATCAGCAATTGCTGTGTATCTCTGATTCTTCTCCTTTTCTAGTAAGAGTGCTCATTATGGCTCCCCTATCCTTGTTCCATTGTGTATTACAGTGAGTGAGTGAGTGAGTGAGACAGAGAGAAAAGGAAGGAGAGTAGAAAAAGAGAAAGAGCAGAAGGCAGATTACTTCACAGATCTCTGGACCAAGAGGAGACATATCTGGACCTGACAGAGAGATTATTTGGCATGTGGACCACAGGAGCTTGGAATTTAGCTTCTACACTGATTAGGGCCCATTTTGCTAGTAAAAGAATAACATAATAATATAATGAACATCCTTCCACAGCAACAGGTATCATGTTTTCTTGATTCTAAGATGCAGTTTTCCTACATTTTAATATTTCTAAAATCAAGAACATCTTAAGATCAATACTAAAAGAAATTTTCCAGCTCCAAAGCAGAGAAGTTCTGGAGTAGCAGACATTGCACATGCCTAACTTAACCATAAATAAAAAGTGAAATCTCCTTGTCACCTCATTGTATTATTTTGAGTGGCAGCACCACATGATCCTCAAAATGTTTTGAAAACATTCCACTGTAATGTAGTACTGTGTACTCAAACTGTCATTCAATACGCAATGCAATTAAAGACATAAATAATTGCCAAATTTAAGCGAGATCACAGAATTTTCAAAGGTAAAATAGACTCAAAGTACATGAAACATCTATCAAAACTTTTGGAGTTATTAACACCTTCAGAAGAAGCTGTTTAATTTCCAACAATAAGTAACTCAAGGAAAAAAACAAAACTAAGAGTAAGCACAGGAAGAAAAACCTCAGTATTCATCAATATGCCTTAAAATTACACACTCAATCATAAAGACAATAAAGAGGTTGAAGATAATTAGCTAGGGTTATGAAAAGCAGCATGTCATCATGATGTTAACTTCTGAAAGCCCAAAGTAATTCAGGAGAAGCCTACATTCTGAACGTGAATAAAGTTGGGACTCAACCTTTATTGTAACAGGTGAAAATATTATACAATGGAATGGATAAATATGTGCTACTGATGATTGATAAAAACTATATGTTTATTTTCTTCCCCCTGAAAAACTGCTACTAAATAGATGGTTTGTCTTAGATTTAGTGGTGTTTCAGAACTGAGAAAATGACAGTTCAGCCTCATCCCTTTTAATATTTGCATATTGAATTTCATCATGTAGCTATACTATAATTTATGTATCCCCAACCAATAGACATTTAGGTTGTTTCCTACTTTTATTTATTAATAGTTACCTGTTGTTTCCCGCTTTTATTTATTTATTTATTTTCCTGCTGAGGAAGCATCCCATTTTTTTGTTATTATAAAATAAGATTACAAACATTGATAACATCAATTATATTGGTACTATTCTAGTTCTGAGGATGGGTGGTGAATTCAAGGATGTTCACTGTATTATACTTAATAGAACATGTACATAGGATATTCCTTGTACATATCAAAATTAGTTAATAAAAATATGCTACCACAAAAATTCTTGTACACACATTGCTGAGCATTTTCCTTAAGATAAATTCCCAGAAATGGAATTGCTGAACTGAAGAGAATGCATATTTAAAATTCTGATACTTATTGTCAGATTGCCTTCCAGAAAGGTATACTAATTTACAGTCCCTTCAACAAGGTATGGTCAACATTATCAAATCTTAATAATCTTTGCTACTATGACATGTGAAAATTCAAATTATTACTAGGCAAAGAGAATTTTTAAAAGAACTCTTGAATGCAAACAGCTTACCTCTTTTCCTCTTTAACCCATGCTATGCTGGTGCCAGATTAGTCTTCTTTTTTTTTTTTTGAGACAGAGTCTCACTCTGTTGCCCGGGCTAGAGTGAGTGCCGTGGCTTCAGCCTAGCTCACAGCAACCTCAAACTCCTGGGCTTAAGCGATCCTACTGCCTCAGCCTCCCAAGTAGCTGGGACTACAGGCATGCGCCACCATGCCCGGCTAATTTTTTCTATATATATTTTAGTTGGCCAGCAATTTCTTTCTATTTTTTAGTAGAGACGGGGTCTCGCTCATTGCTCAGGCTGGTCTCGAACTCCTGACCTTGAGCGATCCACCCGCCTCGGCCTCCCAGAGTGCTAGGATTACAGGCGTGAGCCACCGCGCCCGGCCCAGATTAGTCTGCTTAATGAACAGTTCTGATCATATCACCCAGCCCCTACTCCAAAACGTTCAATGACTCCTTTGACCTAGCGGTTAAAGTAAGAGCTCTGGAGTCAAACTGGGTACGAATCCCAGCTCTACCATTCACTAGCTGCGTGACCTCTAGCAAGCTACTTAGCCTCTGTGCCTCAGTTTCTTCATCTTTAAATGTGGGCAATAGGTCCTATTTCACAGGATTGCTGTGAGCATTAAATAAGTTTAATCCATGTCAAATGTTTACAACAAGTCCCTTGACTCAGTAAGTATTAGTATCTTCCTATCTCTGACCCACACTCTTTCTACTGTCTTACTCAGACTCTCCCACTATCTCCTTATGTGTACCTATACCCTAACCAAGACAAATGACTTGCTCTCAGTTAACATACCTTGTGCTTTTCTGCTTTCATGTCCTTATTCATCCTGTTTATTCTTTTTGGGAGAGCCCTTGTCACATTTCTTCTTATGGAAATTATACCCAATTTTTAAAGCCCCATTCAAATGCCTCCTTCAACCAAAGCTGTTAGCTGTTATCTTCCTCTGAACTCCAAATGCACTTTGCACAATTCAAATAAAATTTATGTTTTTGTCCTGTTCATGTTCTTGTCTTATTTTTCCTATAAGGTCACAGATTTAAAGAGCATAAAGTGTCTTGCTTGGAGGTTTTTTGTTTTGTTTTTTTTAACAGATAAAGAAATGGATCCAGACAAGTAAACTGATTGGCCTACTAAGGTCATGTAGTCAGCTGGTGGAAATGCTAGGAATGGACTCCTTTAACCTAGTTGAGGCCTCACTTCTTCATACCTACAGCTTGAACTTCTTAAGGGAAAGGATCATAACTCATTCTTTTTTTTTTTTTTTAATTACAGATAGGGTCTTGCTCTGTTGACCAGGCTTGAGTGCAATTGCCTGATCATACCTCACTGTAACCTCAAATTCTGGGGCTCAAGTGATCTTCCTGCCTCAGCCTCCAGAGTAGCGGTGTACACCACCACACCAGGCTAATTAAAAAAAAATTTTTGTAGAGAAAGGAGTCTTACTATGTTGCCCAGGCTGGTCTCGAAGTCCCGGCCCTTAAGTGATAACACCTCACCTCCCAAAGTGCTGTGATTACACAGGTGTGAACCACTGCACCCAGCTGTCACTCATTTTTTGAAGGGGCACTTAAATTGCTTAGACTGAATAGATTAAATCTCCCTTTTCTGGCAAGTTTAGACCTTCATTAAAAATACCAATGTCAGTAAATCCAAACAAATATTGTTGATTAGTTGGTCCAACTTAAGAAAAAACGAAGTACAATCACATAGTAAGATTTCAAAGTGTTAACTTGGGTTGAATTAAATTTATTAAAAAGGTAGCCTAGCTGGGCCTGGTGGTGTATGCCTGTAGTCCCAGCTACTGGGCAGGCTGAGGTGGAAAGATCACTGGAGCCCAGGAGTACAGCCTGGGCAACATAGAAAGACCCTGTCTCAATGCTTTGACTAGATAAGTTATGAGAATAGTAACAATAATATGTACTGTTTCTTTCTTAGGAGCATAGTCTTAGTTGTTTAGACAGCAACATTCAAGAATCTCTGCACATTGACATTTTCTTCCATTCTAAGAATTAACTGTCTGATCAAAAGTGAAAACAATCACTATATTTTTATCTTCATGCTGAAAAATAACTGCCATCTCTACTTGACAAAATGTTATTCAATAACTAAATAATTATTGTGGTGTATAAAAATCCCCTAATATGACAGGGTGTGGTGGCTCATGCCTGTAATCCTAGCATTCTGGGAGGCTGAGGTGGGAGGATCGCTTGAGGTCAGGAGTTCAAGACCAGCCTGAGCAAGAGCAAAACCCTGTCTCTACCAGAAATAGAAAAAATTAGCCAGGCATTGTGGGGTGCACCTGTAGTCCCGGCTACTCTGCAAGGGGGTGCTGGGCTGAGGCAGGAGGATCACTTGAGCTGAGGAGTTTGAGGGTGCAGTGAGCTATGATGATGCCACAGCACTCTAACTGGGGTGACAGAGCAAGACTCTGTCTCGAAAAAAGAAAAATCCCCTAATATAAACTTCTAATGTTCTAAAATTATAATCAAATATAACTAAATAACCACAGTTAGAACTGTTATATTTATGCAGAATAACATATTTATACAGAATAACAAGGACCAGCAATGAAAACAAAAAAAAAAAATAAAAACCTATAGAATTCAAGGCAGATATCACACATAAAAAATGTAGCGTAAGTATTTTTTATTTGCTTTTGGAGAGCAGCAAGGCATATTCAATCAATATTCAGGCATAGAAAGAATGTGCCTTTTCCAGCATGGGCCATGATCTAGTTTCTTGCAGTAGCAGCTGATCACAGGAACACAATGCTACTTCTTTTACTGCTCAATCAGTCAAATTCCTCCACTGCCTTAGGGAATCAACTAGCCCATTTTACCTGTCTGTCAACTTATTTAAAAGAAAGAGATAATCTTAGTTAAAACAATCACCAATGTAAGCACCTTACCAGAGAACATTCATTCCAATCATGTCTTACCTTTTCTTCCTCGTGGAGGAAAACTGATAAAAATTTTTAACCTTCAATAAATAATCCATAAAGATCTGACAAGTTTCGTTATCCCAGCATTCAAATCCATTTCCCAAACTGAAGTGATACAATATTATTTGTGTGCATGAGATTATACGTATTGCTCACTAGATTTATGAATAACTTCTAGACGATGATACATATTTTAAAAAGCCATATTAACATATAAGTCGACAAACATTAAACTTTTCTTTCCTTAGAAAATGACTTTCCAGGAGAAAGAGAGAATGGGGATACATCAAGTCATCTGAGAGTTATTCTTAGAGCTACAAATTGTTTCAGGTTATAATAAACAATGTCCCCTTGTATTTCCTTCATTTTCTGTAGTTATATACATCCTCCTACTCCATAAAGACCCCCTCCATCTCTCCCACCACTTCCAACTATAAACGCTAACCTAACATTACAGTGGCCTAGAAATAGAGATTCCCAGGATTTCTTCAAGGTATACCCAGGATCAGGGTCCTCTGGGAACCAAAGAACTGTAGCTCTTTTACTGCAATTTTCCTTCAGAATCACCTTTCGCGTTCCTTCCCTCCTAGACACCGCTGACTCGGGTGTGTTGGGGGTGGAGTGGGAAGGAGTCAGTCCGCGCGAGGCCGCCAGCAAGACGGGCTCTTCCCAGCCTAACCTGCACCCCCCAGGCCGAAAAGCCTGGGGCTATTCCTGCAGCACCCGGCGCGGCCAACCCTCGCTTCCCCAGGGCAAGGCTCAGCTCAGGTCAATGCAACCAGCCAAGTCAGGCCCGGACCGGGCCGGCTCTGCCCGCCAGTCCGCAGCAGCCCCTGGACCCCCGCCAGCGGGGATGGGCGTGGGCCCCGGCGGCCACCGCCCCGCCAACTCGGGTTATGGAGGAGAGAGTGAGCCCCTCCCGCTATGCCGGCCCCGGACCTACCTGCAGGGGAGAGCAGGGCTTCTGGACAGCGGCCACGGGCCCGAGGGCGGACGCCGAGGCGGCCGGAGCCCGTTTCAAGAGACCCCAAGTATCCCTCGTGCGGCAGGGCCGGGAGAGACGGCGGGGGGCTGCCGCAGGCCAGCGCAGCCCGTCGCGGGGGTCGCGGGGACCTGGCTCTCCCCTTAGCACCAAGCCACCGCCACCGCCGCCATTTTGCCTTCCACTCCGTGTCGCCGCCGCACTCCGCTGCAGGTTTCCCGGATGTGGGCATTTCCCGGCGTCGCTTGCGCGGGGGCCGAGAACTGGGGGCTTCTGCCCGCCAGGCTGCCGGGAGCGAGTGCCGCGGTGGCCTCTGGCCTCGCCGGTCACCTGCTGCTCTGACAGTTCGTGAGCGTCGCCTCACGGCGCTCCCACTGGCCGCTCCCCAGATGACTCGCCAGCGTTCGCGGGGCACGGCTCTCTCCCGCCCAAGCCCACTCGGTCTATTCCGTCTGTCCCATTGAGTTCTTTCTTTCGACAGAGAGAGTACGGATGCGCATTTCAAGGAGCTTCATTCTCAGAAGGAAGCAACAGTGAGTTGCTCTCTGAAACGTCGCTGTGGACATCAGGATTCGAGGGCTTTGAAATAAAATTTTATCCTTGCTTAGAACTCTTTCTAGGAATAAATCTGTGAGCTTCGAACATCCGTATTTTCTGTATCAGCCAGATAACATAATCTTGAATCAGGACCGACTGATTGACAGAGTTTAGAGATCTTTGTCAACTGAATCCGTAGAAGAGGAGGTCATTATTGCCATAATTGGAATAAGGTGACGGTGTGAGAAGAGGTTTTATTTATCGTTAAGTTTGTAATGGAAAATAAAAACCTCAGGACCCGCTCCCCGCAAAACCCCTTATACCAAAGGGAAAGTCAAGCCTGGAGGTGGAGTCATACAACACCCCCTTCCAAATGAATAGCTTTTACTAACATGCATTTACAGAAAAGTGAAAGGTCTCAGGCATCTAGGAAGGTCTGCCCCCACAAATCATTCATAAGGAAATTCTTTGCTGGCCTCCCATAAACAAGGACATGCCAATTGTAACTTTAGGTCTGCAGGCCAAGTCTAGCTCCTAAAACTAAAGTCTGTTTGATTCCACATTGATAATGTTGATTCCAAGCTTATCTTTCCAGGTGCAGGACAGAGACAAGAGCAGATCAATCATTCCTCCACCTACCCAGAGCCATCTGCATAACTGATTATTCCTTTACTCTCTTTTTCTCTTCAAACATTCACCTTATCTTGTATAAAATATAGATTTCCTGGGCACTAACTAAAGCCTCACAAGAATGTAACCATTTGTCTTGCTGCCTACCTGCCCCTATTCCTACATCCCCCCCCCCACATTAAAGGAAACGTATAAATACTAAACCTCCTAAAAACCTCTTCTAATAAAAATCACAGATACATCTGTGGCTTGTGTGTCCCTCCCTCCATGCCCCCTCCCCTCCAGCCCCCGCAGGCACTCTAAAGCTGGCTTTAATAATCCTCCATTGATTGAGGTCCTTGCCTAGTCACTCATTTTGGGTTGTCAAGTTGAATGGGAAGTCTGGGATAGGATCATTGGGTTTGTGATGTTTGTAGGTGCCATCCACCCTTCGTAAAGACTGCTTTTGCCAATTTTGCCTCGTACAGTTAGTATTTTAAAATATCTCTTCATAATTTTTCTACTAGAGATTATAAAAATAAAATATTATTAAAGACATTTCTCTGATGTTAAATTAATGACTGGCTACTGTATCCAGAAATTCAAATTTGAAAAACTCTGTTAAAAGATTACATTCCCAAGAACATTTGGTTGAAAATCTATTTTCCACAAAGCAGAAAGTTTGTAAAAGATAGAGAATATGACTCAAGGTACATCACTAAATAGTCCTGGTCTTACTTTTTTTAACTGAATGACTAAGTAACCTATGATGTCCTTTTTAGTCCTAAAATTACATGAATTATTTGAATCTAATATGTTCACAGGCCTGCTTGCCCTGTCCAGAAGCATTATGTATCTGGAAGAGCATCCTGCCCCAAGAGTCCTGTCACCTGTCACCAACCCATGGAACTTCTTCACTTAAGCGCCTCAATGCTCTGTAAGCCTAAAGGAAAGTATTTCCACAAAAATTTTTTAAAATTTATTTTGTTATTTATTTAAAAAAAATTTTTTTTTTTTTAAGTTTTTTAGAGACAGGGTCTCGCTCTGTTGCCCAAACTGGAGTGCAGTGGCACAATCATAGCTCACTGTAGCTTCAAACTCCTGGGCTCAAGCGATCCTCCTGCCTCAGCCTCCCGAGTAGCTAGGACGAAAGGCTAATTTTTAAATATTTTTGTAGAGACAGGGGTCTTGTTATGTTGCCCAGGCTAGTCTTGAACTCCTGGCCTTAAGCAATCCTCCTGCCTTCACCTCCCAAAGTGCTGGGATTATAGGTGTGAGCCAGGTGTGAACCACCTGGCCCTCCACCAACTATTGTCTTTAGGAAAATTCCTAGATAAATCAGTGTGTAGGACTAGAAGGTTTAACTCCTGTAAAGCAGAGGGAGAGATGAGCAGGGAAAGGAGAGAAGGAACCAACAAGATGAAAAGTGGCTGAGACTGTGGGTGGGGATGGTGATGAAAGGCTGGGAAATATTGTGGGTGCTGGATGTCTACCAATGGTGATACCTGCCATGGCATTTGAAGGTGTTTGTATTATTGTGATGGAAAACCCTTCAGCCTACTTCAGCTCTTCAATGCTTCATGGGAGTGGGGCTTGTTCGTTTCATTTTGTTTTTCGCAATAGATGTAGAGGCTAGATTTCATACTTGGGTGATTGCTGGGAGGAACAGGGACAGCATACATGGAAGTAGTATTGACACCAATGTGGCCCTGAGAACAGAAGCCCTACCAGATATTCATGCAATCTTAGGGGGAGACTCCAAGCTATGTGCAGCCCACACTTAAGTAGTGGGGAATTGTGCTCCTCCACCTTGAGGGCAAAGAGTCTCAATAAATTATTTGGAATTCTGCAGATTTGTTTCTCCCACATTTATTTATTCAAATTTATTTATATTGGTACAGATTTATGGTTATTTTATACTTTGGGTATTTTGTTGCTCAAAATGTTTTAGCTTTGGCCTTTGGGAGTTGACTTGTGTTCCTCTGACATACTCCAATTAGTTTATTTTTTGATTTTTTTTAGTAACTTCCATTTTCTGGCACTGTAATATGCTCTAAGCTATCTTGTAGATTTCCTGTCCCAGTCCTGGAATCACCATTTCTCCAAGGAGCCCTGGTTTCTTTTGTTGGAAAATGGTATTAAAAACTAAATCTGCAGGCAAGATGTGCTTCTTGCTACTGGGGTATCATTGATTCTAGGACCTCTCTAAGTTTTTTAAATTTAAGTGTATTCCACACTATTCAGGGGTAAAAACTGTGTTTTGATTTGTTGCAGCTATTATTATTTTTTTGAGACAGTGTCTCACTCTGTCACTCGGGCTAGAGTGCAGTAGTGTCATCATAGCTGTTACAGCTATTATTTTTATAGTCTAGTATTATAGTTTAGTTTCATATATACATGGCCTATGCAAAACTCATTTTGCAAATTAATTCATTTCTGATGGCTGTGTGTTAGGTTGGTCTGTTAGCTACTGCCCACATAGTTTAGTCATGACAGTTTGGAATTGAATATTATTATTTTAAAAATTATTATGGGTACATAATAGTTGTATATCTTTATAGAGTACATGTGATGTTTTGATACAGGCATACAATGTGAATTAATCAAATCAGGGTAATTGGAGTGTCCATCACCTCAGGCATTTATCATATCTTTGTGTTAGGAACATTCCAGTTCCACTCTTTTAGTGATTTTCAAATATGCCCTTATTGTTGACTATAGTCACTTTGTTGTGCTATCAAATATCGTTCATTCTGTCTATCTATCTAACTACATTTTTGTACCTGTTAGCCATCCCCATTTTATTCCCCCCACCCCTGCTACCCTTCCCAGCCTCTGGTAACCATCATTCTACCCTCTGTCTCCATAAAATCAATTGTTTTTAATATTTAGTTCTCACATGTGAGTGAGAGCATGCAAGATTTGTCTTTCTGTGCTTGGCTTACTTCACTTAACATAATGTTCTCCAGTTCCATCATGTTGCTGCAAACAGCAGGATTTCATTATTTTTGTGGCTATATAATATTCCATTCTGTATATGCACCACAATTTCTTTATCCATTCATCCATTGATAGACACTTAGTTTGATTCCAAATCTTGGCTGTTGTTAATAGTGCTGTAATAAACATAGGAGTGCAGATATTTTTTCAATATCCTGATTTTCCCTCCCTTGGATATATACTAGCAGTGAGATTGCTGGGTCATATGGTAATTCTATTTTCAGTTTTTTGAGGAACCTCCGTACTGTTCTTCATAGTGGTTGTACCAGTTTACATCGCCACCAACAGTGTATGAGGGTTCTCCTTCCTCCACATTCTCACCAGCTTTTGTTATTGCCTTTTTGATAAAAGCCATTTTAACTGGGATGAGATGATATCTTGTAATTTTGATTTGCATTTCTCTGATAACCAATGATACTAAGCATTTTTTCATATACCTGTTGGCCATTTGCATGCCTTCTTTTGACAAATGTCTATTCCGATCCTTTGCCCATTTTTTAATCAGATTATTTGATTTCTTCCTATTGCATTATTGGAGCTCCTTACATATTCTTTAGTCCCTTGTCAGATGAGTAGTTTGCAAATACTTTCTCTCATTCTGTGAGTTGTCTCTTCCCTTTGTTGACTGTTTCCTTGACTATGCAGCAGCTTTTTAGCTTGATGTGATCCCATTTGTCCAATTTTGCTTTGGTTGCATTACTCAAGAAATCATTGCCCAGACCAATGTCCTGAGCGTTTCCCCAGTGTTTTCTTTTAGTAGTTTCATAGTTTCAGGTCTTAGATTTAAGTCTTTATTTTGATTTGATTTTTGCATATGGTGAGAGATAAGGGTCCATTTTCATTCTTCTGCATATGGATATCCAAGTTTTCCTAGCACCATTTTTTAAATTTTTAAATTTTTGAGACAGAGTCTTGCTCTATCACCCAGACTAGAGTGCAGAGGCATCAGCCAAGCTCCCAGCAGCCTCAAACTCCTGGGTTTAAGCGATCCTCCTGCCTCATGCTCCCAAGTAGCTGGGACTACAGGCACACACACCACCACGTCCAGCTAATTTTTTCTATTTTTAGTATTTTTTTTTTTTTTAGTTGACTGGCTATTTTTTTATATTTTTAGTAGAGACAGGGTCTTGCTCTTGCTCAGGCTGGTCTCAAACTCCTGACCTCAATCAGTCCTCCTGCCTTGGCCTCCCAGAGTGCTAGGATTACAGGCATGAGCCACTGTGCCCAGTCCAGCACCATTTATTGAAGACACTGTCCTTTCCCTGCTCTATGTTCTTGGCATCTTTGTTGAAAATAAGTTCACTATGAATGTGTGGATTTATTTCTGGGTTCTCTATTCTGTTCCATTGGTCCATGTGTCTGTTTTTATGCCAGTCCTATGCTGTTTTGATTAGTATAGTTCAAATTCTGTAGAATAATTTGAAGTCAGATAATATGATTCCTCCAGTTTTCTTCTTTTTGCTTATTACTGCTTTAGCCATTCTGGGTCTTTTGTGGTTCCATATAAATTTCAGATGATTTTTTCTATTTCTGTAAAGAATGTCATTGGTATTTTGATGGGGATTGCGTTGAATCTGTAGATTGTTTTGGGTAGTATGGACATTTTAACAATATTAATTTTTCCAATCCATGAGCATGGACCATCTTTCCATTTTTTTGTGTCCTCTTCAATTTCTTTCATCAATGTTTTGTAGTTTTCATTATAAAGACCTTTCACTTCTTTGGTTAAGTTTATTCCTAGGTATTTCGTATTGTTTCTTGGTATTGTAAATGGGATTACTTTCTTGTTTGTTTTTTTTTCAGATTGTTTACTGTTGGCATATAGAAATGTTACTGATTTTTGTATATTGATTTTATATCCTGCAACTTTACTGAATTTATTAGCTGTAATAGTTTTGGGTTTTTTTTTGGTGGAGTCTTTAGGTTTCTCTAGATATTATTTTTTTAAGGGATACTCACCACTATACAAACGAGGATCTAGATATTATTTTTAAGTAATAAATATTTTTTACCTCATCAGCAAGCTTCTAGTCATTCTTCTCCTGTACCTCCTAGGGTTTTCTACCCTCTTTGTACATCTCTAATGTAGGGAAATGTTTCAATGCTATGACGACTGTAGTCTAGGACCTAACTGTTAGTTGTTCTACATTGCCTTTTAACATTAATGGTGGTTTAGCAAGATATTAATCAAAGAGTTCAAATAGTTGCATATCATATTTTGGGCCTCACTAGGTTTCATATCTGTAAAAGAATACTACTACTGTTTCAGACCTTCTATTAGTTTGAACTAGATATCATATTGATACCTTAAGTTTAAATGAAGGCTTGATATAAACTATACACTAGTAAAGTATGTATATTTGTTGGACAAGACTCTAGAGTAGATCATTAAAAGGATGTTTCCACAATATTATTAAACAGAAGTATTATTCATAAGGGATAAGGAATTTTCCAATTGTCAAATTTTTGATAGGATAGTTATAGCCCAGATATTTTCTCACAAGAGCCTGATTAGCAATTTAAATAAATGGAGCAGAATGTCAATAAACTAGTTTGGTTTACAAATACTTCAAGAACTGTAGGCAAATACCAAGATTCATGTACCAGTGATAATTGAGAAGATTCTAATAGTGGGTCTAAGACCGTCAGTCCATTTAACATCTGCACTTACCACTGGGATCAAAGTGTAGAGAGCATGATGGGCAATTCTGAAAATAATTAGCTTCTACAAAAGAGTTAAATAAAATTGTTAGTCCTTTCCTATAATGAAACAAAATGTGTCTTAGAGCAAGAAAATAGGCCTATCATAAGGATCAAAAACCATCAGCATTAACTCAGGGAAATGGGAAGCATGGCTTAGTAGTAGTATGTGTGAAAATTTAAGGGTTTAAGTTCAACTAATCAGCAGTCTAAAATGTCAGAATAGCTAAAATAAGCTGAGACAGCATTACAAAGGAATATCGTACCTAGAACCAGGACAACAAGGTTTATCATAATCTCAGCAAGGCAGACACCACCTGGAAAAGTGTTCATTTTGCAAGTCACACTTAACACATTAACTGCCACACTAGAAAACAAAATTGTTTCCCTGGGGCCATGGTGTTTTATTAAAACAAAATGATCCTTTCTGGTTTTTTTTTTTATTGTTTTCGGTGAGTTTTATGCAATGCAGTCCACATTTTTAGAATTAAATTTTCAATATTAATTGTAACAATATGATCAACAAGTAAGATTTTCACAAACAAACTATAGGGTTTTGCTTCACAAGGACCCAGGGTTAAAACTAGCCTGAGTTTTAATGCATACAACTCACATGGCAGTCAATGTGTTAAACAGGACCTTTGGTAAATGGGAGTATTTTTTAAATGAATAACAATATTGTGAATTTAGTTCAGTTCAACTGACAGTGATTCACTGCCTACTATGCATCAGATGCTGTTAAACACTGTTAATACAACACTAAGACATGGGCCCTGTCTTTGATCTTCTGGTCCAGTAGGGGGAGATAGGCTCCTTAACACACTGCTGTAAACACAATTTAAGTCCTGCACAATGGGTTTTTAAAGCAGAGTGCAATGTGGTCCAGATTGTTGGAGGCCTGCAAAAACTTTCTGGAGAAAATGATACCTAAAGGGAGTCTTGAAGGGTAAGTAGGATTTAGCCAAAAAAGGCAAGAAAGACTGAGAAGGGAACCTTGCCTGAAGAAGTTACTATAAGTAGTTTTGAATATTTGAATACGTGATGAGAGGGATTAAAATTTTTTTGTGGCTTCTAAGACAAATGGAAGCAAACTTCAGTTCAGTATATCAAAATTCATTTATTTAATGAAAACCCACATTAAAGCACACCAACATAAAGTAGATTCTTATGTTTAACTATAAGGTCCTGCTCCAGGCCCAGAGCCATTAACTGCTGTTAAAACAATGTTTTTGCTATAGAAACCAGCTTGTCTTATAGAATTTCTTAAATTTTGGACTTGGCTGGTTGTATTCCCATGTTGTCATTAACATGTTCTTTTGTCTCCTCTAGGGCCTATAAACTGGTAGAGAGGTAAATCAGGTTCCATTTTGCTGTTGTGAGTTGGGAAGCACAGCTAAACTGAAAACTTCTCAAATTGATATTTAGGGTAACAGCAACTAATTATATGACTATTTGGTCTACTTCTTTTTAATGCTCGAAAAAAAAATCTACCTTGAGCTGAAGAACTATGTTTATAGTTACTCCTGGAATACCACAAAAGATAAGTAGTTTCTCCTGAACAAGAATATTTCATGGGTGGTGTTAGTTACTCCTTTTACATCACATTAGGAAGCACATAATGTCTACTTGTCCATTTTTGTGATATAAGATTGATCAGTAGGTTCTGGTGTTGTCTGTTTGATCTATTCATCATAAAATTAACCATCAGCGAAAAAGAAAAAAGGAAAAATAAAGGGGAATATACAGATTAAAAGCAATTTAAGAGACATGTAATCCAATGGACCTTGTCTGTTGATGTAAACAAATCAACTATAAAAAATGTTTATGATCTGGGAAATTTAAATAGTGCTTGAATATTTGATGATATTGAGAAATAAGAATGTAGCATAGGCATGATAATGGTATTGTGCTTATGCTTAATAAAGGTGGGTTCTCATCCTTCAGAGATGTACAATGATAAATGAAATATGACATCTAGAATTTGCTTTAAAATTATTCAGAGCAGGGGTGGGGTCATGGAATGGACAACAGCAGAGATTAAATAAGACTGGCTGTGTGTTTTTAATTGATGAAGCTGGTTGGTGAGTAAATAGGTTCATAAAATAGCTTTTTATATGCTTAAAATTATCAATAACACAAAGAAGAAAACTTCAGATATATTTGTTAAATAATTAAATTTCACTCACGCCTGTAATCCTAGCACTCTGGAAGGCTAAGGTGGGAGGACAGCTTGAGCTCAGGAGTTGAAGAGCAGCCTGAGCAAGAATAAGACCCCGTCTCTACTAAAAATAGGAAGAAATTAGCCAGACAACTGAAAATAGAAAAAATTAGCCGGGTGTGGTGGTGCACACCTGAAGTCCCAGCTACTCGGGAGGCTGAGGCAGGAGGATCTCTTGAGCCCAGGAGTTTGAGGTTACTGTGAGCTAGGATGCTGCCATGGCACTTGCCCAAGCAACAGAGTGAGATTTTGTCTCAAAAAAAAAAAAAAGTAAATAATTAAATTTCAAATGTAATAATTACATGCAAAATATGAAACCACAAAATATTTATATAAACCTAGGATAGGGATGGCATGATGCCAGGGGCAGAAATTGTAAAAAAAAAAAAAAGAAATCACTTAATTTCACCATATACAAAATGCAAAACTTCAATGAAAAGCACCATAGGCCAAAAAATTTAAAAATACTTGTATCATATGACCAAAGGCAAAAAAAATTCTTCATATATAAAAAGATGTTACAAATTAATAAGAAAATGCCAAACTATCGCAGAAAATAAAAATGGCTAAGCATATAAGCAAGTTTTAAAAGAAGTACAGACTAAATAAACATTACAACACTAGTCATAACAGTGAGAAGCTAGAAACATGAAATAACCAATAATGGGCAACCAGTTGAAATAAATTATGATACACATACCTATACCTTAGAATATTAATATTAGAGAATGATTACTAGAGAAATGTGTTTGCTGCTAGTGAATGTGCATCCACAAAGATACTATTGATATATTTTCATTTTTATAAAAAAATTATACACATTGATGGATAGAAAGGGGTCTGAAAAGACTAGTGTCTCTCTTTGAAATTATAAGTATTTACATTTTTATTTTGACTATTTGCTTTTTCTGTAATGAATTACTTCTGTAGTAAAAAAAAGTCTTTAAAAATTAACCCCAGCAGTAAAACTATAAACAGATTAAAATTCCTGTCAGCAACATTCTCTTTCCTTCTCCAGTTCTTTGGAATTCAAAGTTACTAATTATTTTCAATGAAATAGCTTTCAGACAAATATATGTAAAAAAGCAGATGCATATACCCCTGAGGTAAAGTGGCATAAAAAAATAGCAAATATTAGGTCAGAAAAACAAAAATCTTACCACAATTACTATTATTGGAATTATAAAGTAAATGAACACGTACTTAAATTGTGTAATAGCAGTGATTTGTCATTAAGGTTTGTGGTCAATAATGCATTTATAATAGAACAAACTTTGGAAAAACAATGTCATAAAATTGTCTTATAATACTATATGTTAAATCATTAACATTTGAAATAACAATAAAGATGGCAAAATTCTTTACTCCTACCATATCATCATATGATTATCACACTTGTTACCTATCAAATTTTAGTTCAGAATTCAGTCTACTCATCAAATTCATCATATTGCATAATGTGCAGTTTGGCAATCTTTGACTATGTTCTAAAACTAAACAAAAGCAAAAATACTTAGGAAAAATATATTTTTCTTTTTCCAAGAAAAATAAAGTTGGGTCTAAGTAGTTGATAGAGTTTTCCTCAAAAATGTATTCTAAAGGAATCTGTCAAAACATTTTCACCTTTAAAAAAATTTGAACATGACTATAAATTTGTCATTTTTGGTATACTCAATTTTTTCTGAAAAAGTTTATTAAAATTATTAAGGAAATAAAATGTGGAAGGATTGAAGAAAATACTTGCAATAAAAAGAATCAGTAACACTGGCTAAGCCACTAGGGATGAGTGTACTCCACATGCTGTTGGTAAAAATTATGGGACCACATTGGTGCTTCCCATTACCACCACTGATGTTAAGTCCCACAACATCAAAAATGAAGAATTGGTTCCATGAGCTGTCAATAATACTCTGTTTGTGCTGATGTACTTACCAGCACAAAGATCCCTCTCCTGTTCAAAATCTTTTGCCATCAATCATCTATTTTATTCTGTAACTGTTAGGGAATATCACACAACAACATAACTAACAAAAGCCAAAAATGGGCATTGACATTAATAGTAGTTTACTAATTCTTCCCCTGCAAATCTCATATTTTCTGATAATAAAATTTTGCACAGAAGTTGGACTTCAAAAGGCCAATTTTATGTTTTATCCAAAATCTTAAAATTACAGTACTTTCATGAAAAAAGTTGTCTAGTGACATAAATTGCTTCCGCATCAGTTCCACAAACAAGGCAAGGACCTAAAACATCCAAACTGTTCACAGACAGAGTCCTGTTGGGAAGTAAGCTTGTGATTTCAATACGGTCTTTAGCAGGATCAGTGAGCCAGGAACTTATGAGAGACTGGTGAACATTAGCTTGGTTACTAATGCTATGAGACAAAAAAGTACTAGTTCTTCCTCCTGGGAGAAAAAAAGAAAAGAGAAAAAACCTTTCAAGACTATTTTTATAGTAATAAACATCAAACTTCTGATATTTTAGAAAGGTGAGGATTTTGATGTGTTTAATTCTCTGAACAGGCTAATAATTAATTCTATTATCACACGTCACCATTTTTTGACCAAAGGCTTATTCAGTGTTATTAAATATTCAAATTTCCCTGCGATAATATGGATACTAAACTTAAAGTCTTCAGGTAAAGCAGAAGATTTCATTTGACACTGTCTTTCTGTTCATCTTTCAATGGCAAGTCTCAGAAAGGTAGCAAAATGGACAGAAGACGTAGAATAAATAAGGAAAAAAGAAACCAAAAATGTAGATAATATACAAAAATACAAGCTCTGGAGTAATAGAAAAATAAAGTGATCATGAAAAAGAAGTTCTGAATATATTTCTAGATGAATATTTCTAAAAATATATTTCTAAATATATATTTATTCCTAAAAATACAATCACAACTTGCTTCAGATTATTCTTACCTTTTTTAGATAAATGTTATTAAAAGCAGAATTTTACAATATTACTAGATTGAAAACTTTTATCTCTAACAGTGCTCTGCATTTAATACAGAATAAAATGAGGCAGAGGCAGTATGTTTCAATTTTAGCCATTATTTATAATTTTCTTTCCTCTCAACTTGCTGTTAAAGCAAATAAGGACAAATTTCATTCACTCAACAAATGGCTGAGTACCTACTGTTTGTCAGGCTTTGTGCTAAGAGCTGGGGATACAAGACAATGTCTCTGATGTCTCGAAGCTTAAACATTAGTAGGTTTAAATCTTGCTGATGCTTTAAAATCCAGCTCAACTTCCTTCTCTAAAACCTTTGAAGACAACTCTAGTTCATGTTTCTCTTCCTTCTTGGTACTTTCAGCACTTGGATGTACCATTAATTTACTATCTTGTAACATTTCTTATATGATGATTTAACTTTCCATGCCCCTTCTCCATAACTAAATTAAGTATTTCTTAAGAGCAAGTTGCATATTTTATATTTGTTTTACTTTTCCACCGTGTCTCACATTGTGCCTTACAATAGTAGATACAGAATGTTTTTTTCCAGTCTAACTGAGGTTCCTTAAAAGTAAACTTGCAAATGAACGATAGTGGGGTAGGGGAGGAAGGAAGTAAAAACCAAGTACGTATTTAGTTAATGCTTAGATAAAACTGTTAATTTCTCCATAAATGAAGTTAGCCTAGACATGCATGCATGCTCCACACATGCTCTCTACTCCAAAATTTTTCTGGAGAAGTTTTAGAATTTTTTCCCCTGAGTTTTTCTGTTTATCTTTTACTGCTCCTATATTTCACATTGCTCTTGAATACTGTAAAAGTTAACATATTATTAGAACCACTCTGATGAGACTCCTCCCTGCTTTCATTTTTCTCATCCCTCCTCCCATAGTCTATTTTCAACAGCAGCCAGTGATTCTTTGGAAATATAGGTCAGATCATGCCACTCTCTTGCTCAAAATTCCAATGGCTTCCTATCACACTTAGAATAAAATCTAAAGTCCTTATTATGGCCTAGAAGTCCTATGGTATCTGCTCCTTAGCCACCAGGGCCTATCTCCTACCACTGCGCTGCCCTGCTAGCTACACTGCAACCACAGTAGCCTTGCTGTTCTCTGCCCGTCTGCCGCCTTCGGTACTTGCTGTTTCCTCTGCTTAGAGTGCTTTCATGTGACTTATACCTTCACTTCTCTCAGGTCTCTGCCAAGCAGCCTCTCCTTACACCTCTCACCCCTGCCTTCATTTTTTATCCTCTTATTCTGCTTTACTCTTCTTCACAGTAATTGTCAGTATCTTTGCCCCAGTTATTTTCCTTTTCACTTCTAGTCCCCTTTCCCACTTTACTGTGCTCCAC
Source organism: Varecia variegata (assembly GCA_028533085.1). Lineage (NCBI taxonomy): Eukaryota > Metazoa > Chordata > Mammalia > Primates > Lemuridae > Varecia > Varecia variegata. The sequence goes on along the minus strand of CM052441.1, from coordinate 12,954,486 downwards.
TATGTATTACAGGGGTGGGAGTCTGCAAACTGTTTTCAAGCCTCCTTTGCCATCTGCCATCCAGATGGGCCCTGCCAATGGGAGGTACTACTGGTGGGTGACTGGAAGGTGGAGGAGGGGAGAATCAGCTCCCTTCCTGCTCCAGTTTTCTAGCAACAATAACACTGGCAGTAGTTCCAGCCTGGTTGAGGTAGCACCTTTTCTGCTGATCCAGAACCAACTTTCCCAGCATTTTCAACAGTGCAGCAGCAGGGGTATTAACAAGTTTTGAGGCAAGGCAAGGTGGCTTATGCCTGTAATCCTAGTACTCTGGGAGGCCGAGGCAGGAGGTCAGGAGTTTGAGACCAGCCTGAGCAAGAGGAAGACCCTGTGTCTCTACTAAAAATAGAAAACTTAGCTGGGCATGGTGGCATGTGCCTGTAGTCCTCAGGAGGCTGAGGCAGAAGGCTGCTTGAGCCCAGGAGTCTGAGGTTGCTGTGAGCTATGATGACACCACTGCACTCTAGCCAGGGCCACAGAATGAGATTCTGTCGCAAACAAAAAAAACATTTTGGTTTCTGAAATCTAGGGTAGTTTCTGATTGGACTCTTACTGATACGTTATCTATTTTTTTAACTGTCTGTTAGGGCATTTGCTCTATGTGTGTAGAGACTAGAACAGAGCCTGCCAAATGGTAGGCATTCAGTAAATATGTTTGAATGAATGAATAAACAAATGAACTTTGGAACCACAGACAAATCCCCAGAAACAGGAAGCTTGGAAAGTGCAAAAACAGAAACCCTTGATTACAAACAAGTGTATGGCTTCTGACTGACCATTACCTACCGCTGACTTTTATCACAAGATTGGGCCTTTTAACTTGAGAAGAAACCAGTACCTTAATACATAAAAGACTGGCTGGGTGCTGTGGCTCACACCTGTATCCTGGCACTCTGGGAGGCCGAGGCAGGAGGATCATTTGAGCTCAGGAGTTTGAGACCTGCCTGTGCAAGAGTGAGATGCCATCTCTACTTAAAATAGAAAAATTAGCCAGGTGTGTGCCTGTAGTCCCAGCTACTCGGGAGGCTGAGGCAGGAGGATCCCTTGAGCTCAGGAGTTTGAGGTTGCGGTGAGCTATGATGATGCCACTGCACTCTACCCAGGGTGACAGAGTGAGACTCTGTCTCCAAAAAAAAAAAAAAAAAAAAAACACAAACATCGAACATAAAACATCTATTTTCTTCTTCCATACACCCTGTCTTGGCAATGCAATATAAAAGACTTGCCAACATTTATCCTATGGTATGAGGACCCAGGTCAATTGGCACTCACAAAGAAGAACGTTGGCTGTTTGAAGTGAGCAGCTTATAGCATTTCTAGTCATTACCAGTACAGCAGTAAGTAACTGACAGTCACATTTCAAGCTCTGTGATACTCGATACTGAAATTTCCTCTGAGGCAGGAGAATGAAAACATTTTGCCATTAAGTTAAAAATATGAGAATGTCGGTTGGACGCAGTGGCTCACGCCTGTAATCCTAGCACTCTGGGAGGCCGAGGCGAGAGGATCCTTTGAGCTCAGGAGTTCAAGACCAGCCTGAACAAGAGCAAGACCCTGTCTCTACTAAAAATAGAAAGAAATTAGCTGGACAACTAAAATTATACAGAAAAAATCAGTCGGGCATGGTGGCGCATGCCTGTAGTCCCAGCTACTCAAGAGGCTGAGGCAGAAGGATTGCCTGAGCCCAGGAGTTTGAGGTTGCTGTGAGCTAGGCTGAAGCCACGGCACTCTAGCCTGGGCAAAAGAGTGAGACTGTCTCAAAAAAAAAAAATGAGAATGTCTAATTTGGTACTTAAAAATATAATAAAAACTATACACAAGAATCTTCATTAAAAAGTTTTACCTTGGTGAAAGAGTGATGACTTTTCAGGTACATCTGTGGAGGCATCCCAGTGCCACAGGGACCCATCTTCAGAACAAGTAAATAGATGATCTGGGTTGGATGGGTGAAAGTGAACTTCCCACACTAAGAGATAAGAACCAAGCAGCTTATTCCTGTGCAGAGTGGCTAAACAAACAACATTAAAACCTTATCTCTAGGCATCATCTTCCATTAACCTCCATCACATACCTTTGAATCTCAAGTTTGTGATAATGGAAGGCTTCAAAATTAAAGAAAAGATATAATATATTAATATCTATCTATCCAAGCTGTAACATGTAGAAAAGAAAAAGCCAAGTAAATTTACTTATGTATTGGGTCACAAAATGAATAAAAATAATCACTAAATCATTTGACCTATTACATTTTTTCTGAGAAAAAATGACCACTTTTTATGGAAAATATTTTTTTTAATTGGCAAGTTCCCTTATTTTTAATTCCTGTGTCATTAATATATGAAGGTTAATATTATTGGAAAGACTGAGAGAGAAGACCCTAAAAGGAATATATGAATGAATTTCTAAGAGGCACAATCCAATATTGGCTCATGCCAAGAATCTGGACACTTCTGGCTGGTATCACATAAATAGCAACTGGCTCCTAGCAAACCAAAACTTGGAAATGTTCCAAGAATTTGGCTCCAGTTGCAGATGGAGGGCTTTTAAAAAGTCATACTGGGATTGCTTCCTTCACTCCACCCATAAACTTTAAGAGAACTTTATGTGTCTACAGACATCTGGGAACCAGGACTCCTCAGAAAGTAACCTGCAGCATGCAGATAAAACAGGTAAGGGTTCTGTTAGTCTGGGCTAGGTGACTTTAAAGAATCAGTATAGAAAGTGTCTGGGCCAGTGCGGTGGCTCACACCTGTAATCCTAGCACTCTGGGAGGCTGAGGTGGGCGGATCATTTGAGCTCAGGAGTTCGAGACCAGCCTGAGCAAGAGCGAGACCCTGTCTCTACTAAAAATAGAAAGAAATTATATGGACAACTAAAAAAAATATATATATATAAAGTTAGCCAGACATGGTGGCGCATGCCTGTTGTCCCAGCTACTTGAGAGGCTGAGGCAGTAGGATCGCATGAACTCAGGAGTTTGAGGTTGCTGTGAGCTAGGCTGACGCCACAGCACTCTAGCCCGGGCAACAGAGTGAGACTCTGTCTCAAAAAAAATAAAATAAAATAAAATAAAAGAGAAAGAAAGTGCCTGAAGTGTGGCATAAAAAGTGAATAGCAAGCAGCCAGGCACAGTGGCTCACTCCTTTAATTCTAGCACTTTGGGAGGCCAAGGTGGGAGGATCACTTGAGGCCAGGAGTTTGAGATCAATAGGCCTGGGCAATAGGGAGGCCCCATCTCTACAAAAAACATTTTAAAAAAAATTAGCCAGGTGCTCACTTGAGCCCAGGAGTTTGAGGCTGCAGTGATCTATGATCACACCACTTATTAAGTATTGCCATAGGGATGGCAATATAAACTGGTATTATTACTATTACTTTTTTTTTTTTTTTAAAGAGATGGAGTCTTACTATGTTGCCCAGGCTAGAGTGCAGTGGCTATTCACAGGTGTAATCACAGCACACAAGAGCCTTGAACTCCTGGGCTCAAGCGATCCACCTGCCTCAGCCTCCCAAGTAAGTGGGGCTACATGTGTGTGCCACCACACCCCTAGCTTAAGCTTGTGTTTAAAAAATTTTTTTATGTGTTACTGGTATTATTTTAATGTAGAGCAATCTGACAATGCATTAGAGCTGTAAAATTATACGTAAGTTTTGCCCTATCAATTCTACTTCTAAAAAATTATCCTAAGAATACAGGTACATGAAGATGAATATCTAAGGTTATTTACTACAGTTTTAGATACAATAATGAAACACGTTAAAGAACTTAACTGTCAAATAAAAACGAATTAGCCATATGTATTGTTATGCAAAGGTGCTTATATGTCATATAACCCACCCAATAAAAACTTTCCGTATCTCCACAATACTTACTTTCAGCTTCATGAGCCTTCAGCAGAGACACAGGCATAGTACCTTGTCTAACATCCCAAATACTCAACATTCCATCCTGGCCACCAGTAGCTACAACATGCTGTTGATTGGGATGTCTATCAACACAATGGAGTGGCACTCGGTCACCAGTCCTTTTGTGGGAGATGCAGTGACATCAAATATGTTATTAAGTATAATTTATCTTTGCATAACACAAGTAACATGTTTTATGTAGTAATTAAATGAGAACTTTATAGAGCTACTGGCTGAATCTTAATGATGCCAAAAAATTAACTAGATTAAACATATGTCTATGTGGTAAGAATTTTTCAAAAATTACAGACTAAAATTATTCATTCTCACTTCAATTTGGAGACATGGGATGCAAGATAATCTGATGGTAATATGTATTAATACAAAACACATTTCCATTTCTTAGATTTTTTTAAAAACATCACACATCAACTACACCAAATAATATTTACTCATCTTATTTAATGCTTTCTTTATGTAACGATTTTTTCAGTTTGACATATTCTGTTTTCTTAAGACAGAAGAGAAGGTTGCACACCTAGAAAGGTGGATTTCTGCTCAGAAAAAATATCTTGGACTGTATTTTCTCTTTAATCATATCTAGAGTATACTGTATCCACTGTACATTTTAACAATACAATCATTTAATGAGCAGAAATAAGTTCTCCATTAAATAATATAAACTTCAAAGAGTAAAGTCTCTGAACCAACAAATACTAAATGAAACATGGTACTATCAAGCCCATCAAGTTATACTTGCTCTATTAAATTTAATCAGGGATCATTCTCTTAAAACACAATTAAAATACATTATGGTTTAAAGTCAGTTGCTACAAACAATCAAACAAATTTTGGATTACACTACTGAAATTCCAAATTAAAACTTACAATGATAATATCTGAGAAGGCTCATTTCCTTGTTGTCTGAAATCCCATATTTTTAACTGTCCAATTGAATTTACTGTAAGAATCTCAGGAGTTCGAAGGAAGGTCACAGCATGGAGTGTACTGCTATCTGCATTGTCTAAAAATTTTCAAAATGGTAGTGTTAATGGGTCCCTTTTTCCCCAAGAAGATCTTAAATCACATTCCTTCTACTGATTGAAATATTAGAAATAAAATTTCCAGTAAGTCATAATTTAATTTCTATAGAAAAATGCATGGTAATGAACACATTTAAATGGACTCTCCTTGGATAGAAAAATATCACTCACAGGACATCTGAACTGTTTTCAGATGGAGGGCTGAGTTTTCACATATTCCTCTTTCTCTATTTCCTCTTAAGATTGTTACCCTGCATTTCCGAGATAGTTGTTCAAGCTCCTCTATGTCCAATCTTATTTCCTACTAGTCCTTGACCCAGAACTTCCATTCTACTGGGTCAAACCCCAGTGCTTCCTACAGAGCTCACTCTGACCCTGTATTACTCTGCTGACTCATCCCAAATCTACACATCTTTAGTCTCATCAACACTCTCCTTAACTTGTTCCTGATTGTAATAATGGTCTTTTTCTTTGATTTCCTAGAGTGTTCAGAACTTATGACACATAATCTAACATATACTTATAGACTTTTGTTTTGTGCCACTCCTCCACACTGCCATTAGGCAATGGTCCTTAATAATAAACAAGTGATGTAACTGAAAACTGAAAATCATAATCAACACCATAAAAAAGCGATATCACAGGCTCAATTCCCAGAGATTCTGATTCAAGAAGTCTAGGGTGGTGAACAGTTAAAAAGAATCTCTTCAGGGAAGCCTGATCGAGGCAAAGCTGAGAACGAATGGACTACAATAACCCCTTCTCAAAAACTTTTAATGGCTCCTTGGTTTTCCACCTAAAAAATGTTACCTCTGTGGTTTTGCATTAGAGACTCTTTGCAACGCGGCCCCAACTTGCCTTTCTTGCTTCATCTTTCATCTCTCCTATATAAATATCTAAAGTCAGGTCAAACTATACTGTTTGTCATTCTCTGAATGGTTTTATCCTGCCTCTGGCCTATTCCCTTTGTCTCGTGTGCCATCTTTTAGTGTTACTTGTGGTCTAGATTTAGAACCCAGATAAAATTACTTGCCACCAACACCCCCAATTCTTTATCTGATAATCCCTTCTAGCCAGGAAAAAAAAAAAGTTTCTGTCTCATCTGTAGTCAGTCATTCATGCTGGCGTTACCAACAACACACTGTCTTGACAAAGGGATCCTGCCTTGTATATTTTTATATTCCTCAAACATTTAACATTGTGTTTACTTAGCATATGGTAAGTGCTCAATTACTATGTGATGGACAAAAGAAATATAATGATTTTTCTTACCTATAGTTCTGACAGCTTCCTTGTGATCAGCTCTGAAGAGATTTATTCGACCATCCTCTCCAACCGTGACAATTTCTGGGTTGTTGCACACAATACCTGTACATGGTGCACTGCTATAGGAAGGACTGCCTGGACCTGTGTGGTAGTGAGCTGTTGTCCACTGCTGGTTGAGTGACAGAGTCTAGGCATCAGAAATGACGATAATATTAATTAAAGCAAAGTTCTAACAAACTAGAATTTTTTCCCCAACAAGAGTATCTTTAAACTCTGTCTCACACTATTCTAGAAAAAGAATAACTTTCTCCTTTTTCGAGTACTGAAATCTAGAAACAACTTCCATCAAAGCTCTGTATTCGCTGAATTAGATTCAAAAGGAATATTGTTCAATAACCCCCCACATTTATCTCAAACTACAGAAATAGTTTTTAGGTATTAAGTAGATCAAGTAGTTGTATATTCAAAAGTAATTCTTTAAATTCTTATGGGAATGAGCCTGCAGCTAATAAATAAATCTCTATAGCTTTTTCTAAATGACTCCAATAAGAAAAATACTCAACAAGAACTGGGTCTCTTACATTTACTAGGCATGTCTATTAGTAAGGTAATACTTATTAATTCTGTATTTTAGGTCTAAACTAACAGAATTTATTTAAGGAATATCCAATTTCAACAAAAGCTCACACAAACATGGTTCTAGAATTAATCTACCAAAAAGTGGGTAATATAACAGTGATATTTTCCCTTCATGTTTTAAGACTATAAAACTTCATTATTTGTGTAATGATTAGGCATAGTCTTCTTTAAACTTTTCTAAAACTAATTAAAATACAAATTCACCTTTCAAACAAAAGTTCTTTACCTGGTTATTTGGATGGTGAAGGAAAATTGTTACACATCCTGTTGATGAAGCAGCTACAATTCTTTCCTGATCAAAAAACTAAATAGAAAATTTCTGCTTGTTAAAAGATTCAGAAATATTAATAGAGAAGCCCGTTTATTTAACTCAAATAGTACTAAACCCTGTAACAATTTTAAAAAGAGCCTATAAATACTAAGAAAATAAAATGTGTTAAAAGATATGAAAGTCAAAACTGCTATACAAATAAAAGTATTTTCATGAAGAATAAACAATAAAATTTTTTTCTTGAACTCATTCACCCATAATTGATTTAATTTTGGACCACCACAATAACGCTTTAAAGAAATACCATTCCTAGGGCTATGCATCTTTCTACAGAATAAAATGCTGGGACTCTAAAGTCATACAGATGAGGATTTGAAAACCACCACTGACTACTGGTTTTCAGACCTTGGCCAACTTAAGTTCCTTAAATCTTGGTAAACCTGTAAAAGGGGGAGTACTAATCTCTACTTAGGGAGTTGTTATGAGAATTCAAAAAACAAAACTATGTAAACTACCGTGCACAGTATTTGTCACATGGCATATGTTCAAAAGTATTAGTCTCAGTTTTCTCATTGATAAAACAGATAACAATACTTGATTCACAGGCATGCAATGAGAATTAAATTAGCTTATGTAAAGCTCTGCACCAAACAGTGCTTAGCACATAGTAGGTGGTCAATCAATAAAAAACTATAATTAAATCTATACACCCTTTCCCAGTCCAGATTCTTCCGCTTAGTGGTTAAATGATGTTAATTCAGTTTCCTGTAAACCAGGGGAGAGACTAGACAAACTTTAAGGTCTTCTGTGTCTTTAAATGTATTACTCTCAGTTTTTTAAAAGTTAGCTTTTGGATACTACACACATTTACCTGTAAATCCATTACATCACCATGGTGTTTGATATCACACAATAATTGAGGGTCTCCTTCGAACCCTTCATCAGAGTCCAAGTTTCCAAAATCTCCAATAGACCACAGTGAAACATAATTTTCCTGAAAAGCAAAAAGTTTTATCTTGAGATGACGTAAATGTCAACTCTGGGAAAATAAAAGCTGTATTGCCTTCAGCCAACCTTGTTCCCAAAGCATCTCAGACAAATGGTATGGTGAGAGTGTAAAACGCAAGGAGGTAACAGGTTCAGGAACACCATCTCGGCTCTGAGCCTGAGACGAAGGATTGAGAGACGGAGAAGTGCAAGAGAAGCCAGAAGGTGAGTTCGTGAGGGCGGCAGGAAGCGCAGGAGAGAGAGAGAGACAGAGAGAGAGAGAACTCTTAGCTCAGGGGCTGAGGATACCTCATTGTCCCAAGAACCCGTAACGAACGTCTCCGCGGTCTGCAGGCTCCCCGGAGGTACCGGTCGCCAGCGGGTTTTGCTAATTTTCTGAGACACAAACTTAGCATAAATTTCCTCCATGCCGAAATCAGCGTTAACAGGTACAGCAAGAAACACAACGCGCACCTCTCAATACCGCCCCTTCCCGTGGAGTCCTGATTGGATGGGAACTCACTGGAGAGACGGTGGCTGCGGAGAGTCAATTCTCGTCAGTAGCTCGTGTGTACATCGCAAGCACCCAAAGTGAAGGAACCTGTGGAGCCCGTCTTCACAAATGCTGCTCTGAGCAGACGCAAGAGTGCCTCGGGCATTGTGCAGACTTGCTTCCACTCTGCAAACTCAGTATAGGTGCACTGAGATAATGTATTTGTGCAATAATTGTGCAATGTAAAATTTAAGAGCAAAATAAAACAAAATCAATGCAGGAGAAACCACCTTGTAACCACACCTAAGTATTCAGTTGCACGTCACTGCACATACAAAATGATTCAAAATCCTTAAGTTCTCATGGAAGTACCTCGACTAAAGTGCCAACTTATTATCCTAAACTTCTCCCTGTTGTCCCCCGAACAAATCCTTTTGCTTCAAAGTTGATACACACTGTCAGAGCCTGGAGTTGGAATTTTGAAAACTCCAGTTTTAATTTTGATGCCAATTGCCTAGCTCTGTAGCCTTGGTCAAGTCACTCATGTATATAATTAAGAATGAGTTTGGTGATATCTAATGTCAACTGCGCAAAAATCAGTGCTCTAGGTTCTTTCTGTGCTTTTGGTACACCTACAACATCCCTCCATTACTCTCTATTTCTCAAAGTCCTATCATTCAAGGATCAGTTCCTTCCTGTACCTTTTCCTGATGACTCGAGCCCATCTTGATCTAAATTAACATAGATCACTAGATCACTAATGACACATTTTGCACTCTAGTTTTCTTAAGATACAGATCTCTCCAATTAGAATATAAATCCTACCAAATACAAGAGGTATGACTTAATTATCTTCTTAATCTCCTTTACACTATAGGTATTCATAACTGTGTGCTGGTTGTTTCATAAACAGGGCCATGATTTGTTGTTTTTATCTGATATTGGTAGTCCTGCTTGACAAGGACAGCTTGTGGAAGCACTGCATGTAAATGCAATTCATCTGCGTCAACTTTAGATAGAGTTATCAGATTCCTATAGGACTTGATTTTTTTTTTCCAACCAGAAGACCATCAAGAAACTGTAGAGAGATGAGTTGGAAAACTATTAAATGGATAAGAGTCCCAAACCAACAATTTTATTCCTGTTTAATATTGAAATAAAGAACATTGTTTTGCGTGGTTTCATTTATAATCACAGAAAATAGGTAATGTATATTTCAGATTGGAGGCAGGCTGAGTAACACATTTGACAAAATCTGGCAATAACTAGAATTTGAAAATTGCTACTGATGTTACTACCATAGATGTCTTAGAAAGCTAAGACAAAGGTTTTCTTCCTCAAAGTTTACTGGACTAAATGATTGCTGGAATCTGGCGGTCTCAGTTTTAATTAGGAGTCAGCAATTTGTATGCAACAGGCAATGTTCCCTGTCAGCTTCTCACTTGTGGTCTTGCAGAGCTGATAGCAATAAAGCTATAGTGGAATTTGCAAGGCTTAATTAGCTGGAAACGCACACTTGCATCAGGAGAATAACACATTCACCATAGGATATCGTGGTATTTTTTTTTTTATTGTAACCCTTTACGTCTGTATTGTCCTAAATGAGCAAAGCTTTGTCCCCCACCACCATGACCCTCATATGTCATGGTATTTTTCCATTCTCTGAATTTGCACTTTACAGTTGAAAACAAACCAGGATGCTCTGCTTAACCAAACAGTGATATGCTTGCACAAAGCCAGAGGCTGGTGTACTCGGATTAGAGAGGGCCTTTGCCTTGGATTCTATTAAGATTATTGTTCTATTATTCGGGCTCCACCACAGGGAGCCTAGACTCTAAACAACCTAAATATTAGTCAACTGGGTTGGGTGAGGCAGGACGGATGAAGCCCACCGCCTAACAATTTGGACAGCTATAGGAGCAGACCCGCCGCTCGCCAACAGCTGACCCAGCGGCGACTGCGGAGCCACCAGTAGCGGCGGCACATATCTACCCCGCCATCCCGCCGTCGCGCTCAGTGACCGGACACGCAGCCAGGAACGCGACGGACCGCGCCGGGCGCCACCGGCCTGACCGCAGGGCGAAGGCGGTGCCAGTCCAGGACCTCAGAAAGGGACACGCAGTAGCAGCGGCGGCGGCGCTGACTCAGCCCGGCTTCCCTGCGGTTTTCTGACAGCCGCAGCACCCACAGCCGCGGGCGGGGAGGCAACAGGCCTCCCGCGCCTCGGGCCCCACCCAGCCGCACCCGAGGCCGCGCGGCGTCACAGAGCGCATGCGTGCCGCGGGGGATGCCGGGAGCGCGCAGTGGCGGCAGCGGCGGCGACGGCAGTAACAGCGGCGGCTCTGGCGGGGACGCGAGCGGGGCGGTGACCGTGTGGGAGGTGGTCTCACTCTTAGCGAAACTGCTGGGCACCGTCGCCGCGCTGAAGGTGGTTCTGTACCTGCTCCGGGTGTGCTTAGCGATGGCCTGGAAATCCGGCGGCGCCAGCCACTCGGAGCTAATCCACAATCTCCGCAGTAAGTGCCACCCCCGCCCGGTGTGGGGCAGCTGGGGCAGGCTGGGCCTGGACCGGGTCCCCCTGGACCGTGCGGAACGTTCTTTCTAGCCCCCCCTTCCCCCCGCGCCTGTTGGAGGACTCCAGCGTAGGGTTGCACCAGTAGCCCCGAACGGCATGCGCTTGCAGTCTCCTCCCCCGGGACCTGTCACTCGTCGGCGACGTGGATTGGAAGGGGAGAGAAAGAGCAAGGGGCCGCTGCTGGTGGGGCAGGGGCAGTCTCCCTGCGGGCCTGAGGGGAGGAGGCGCGGCACAGGTGGTGGTGCTGTCACTCGAGTCCGCCGTCCGGGTCCGGCATGCGAGGGGCGTGCCTTTGGGGTGCGGAGGTGTGGGCTAGGCCCTTCTAGAAACTGGGCTGGAACTGAGGGGACCCCACCCTCGCCCCCCGCATTTTCTCACCTTCCCCCTCTTTCAGAATCAACGTCTCTGCAAGCTTTCCCTCTTATGCTGCCTCCCCCGCCCTCCGGTTTTTCCTCTGGAGGGAGATGCCACCGTCTGATACAGGCGAGGGGAGGGAGAGGAAGATGAGAGTATTGCCATTGCAGATGCTGGGAGAAATTTCTTGGGCTGCTGTCCAGTGGAAAGCTCCGTGGGGGGCCGGAAGAAGAGAGAATCAGGGGATGCAGTTCCTGAGAGACTTGTATTTCAGGAGCCTTAGAGGTCCTGCATCCAGCAAACGATTGTGTGTGGAATGTTCTAAATTTTTTCACGGCTAACGTAGGCTTTAAAAACCTTGTATGGAAGTTTCTCTATACCATTCCCGTTAGTTATTGTATTCCTTGCTCTGATGATAATTTTAGGGTGGGATGAGTGCTGTGTCACGTTCCTTTTTTAAATCGAAATAGTGTCCCTGTCTTGTTGGGAGACCAGAAGGACCGCAGTCTATAATCTCACTACAGCACTTTCTTTGCCACTAACTTTACAATAATCATATCCTGCCATGTGGTATTTTTAATTGTCCTGTTATTTATCTTTTCGTGTGTGTGTGTTTTATCTCCCAACTCGATTTGTAACCTACATAAAGGCTGGGACCATTTCTTAAAAAACGTCTTTGAGTCCTTTCAAAGAACTTATACTCATTCCTTTTTTCATAAATGCCAATTAAGTGTCATCGTATAACTAGATCTAGGTGTATAATGGAATGTAATGCTAGGAATACAAAGGTAAATTAGAGAAATAAGCAGTACTGTTTGGCACATGGTTGGCACTTTATATATTAGTCATTTCGAGGGATTTTTTTTGACAATGCTTAAAATTTGGAAATTGTGTCTTCAGTAATGAATGTTTAGATGTCAGAATTTTGTCAAGCATTGCTGGTTCACTTTATGGAACGGTATTTGATTGGAAGTTGTCATTTATGTGCTGAGGCAGTAGTATGTAGTATAATGTAGGTTCCTATGGATTGCACATAAACTCAGTATGTTGTAAATATTTTTATAAAATTTCTTAACATGATCTAAGTACTTGTTATTGAAGTATACATACCTGAAACATTCTATACACGAATTGTGATTAAGTAATTTTCCACCAGTAAGTTGTCATAGTAGACACTTGGCTGTAGCAGAAATTTGTAATCAATCAGGCTCTTAAAGTCTCTCCTTTTGGGGCCAAATTTGCAGTAAGCCAAGACTAGATCTTTCCCTAGTGGCTTTGTAATCACTTTAATGTACTGCATTACTGTTCTTAGCTTGCATTTGTAAGGATGTTTTTCTTGTTCTTTTTTTTAAATAGGAAAATCTTTTTATGACATATCTGTAAAGAAGGGTTTCTTAAACATAATACAAAAGTACTAACATAAAAGACTGATAAATTTAAATTAAAATCAAGAACTTCAGTTCATCAAAGCATCATAAAGAAAATGAAAGATAAAGCTCAAAGTGGCAGAAAATATTTACAATATATAAAATCAATAACAAATTAGTATTCAGAAAACATAAGAACTATAAACCAGTACGAAAATGTCAAATAACTGAGTAGAAAAATTAGCAGCACACAACAGACATCATGCAGAAAAGAAAATTTAAATGTCTGACAAACTTATGAAAAGATGATTAGTCAGAAAATGCCAGATAAGACAACAATGAGATACCATTTTATATTCACTGAACTGGAAAAAGAAAAGAAGCCTGTTAATATGAAGTGTTAGTGAGGAGGTGGAGTAATGGGAGCTTTTTACACATTACTGGGGTAAAAAATGTACATTGCGCTAATACTTTCGAATGCAATTAGGTACTAGCTGATAAAGTTAAATATTCACGTAGTCTCTTTGACAGAAATTCCGTCCTTAACACTCTAGAGAAACTTGCTGATGTGTTAGGAGATGTTTATATGAATTTTCTTTACAACTTTGTTTGCAATATCAAAAAATAAACTTAAATGCTCATTAATAAGAAAAAAGATAAACTGTTGTTATGTTTTATACAGTATCAAAGGATGTTTTTCTGTCAGAAAATTTAATAAGGAATATTTAACATACATGGAGGTTGACGTTGCAAATATTTAGTTTTATACTAGATCTATGATTGGTAAGGGGGAAATTAGAGTAGTCAGGTTGTTTAGACTCTTTTGTAATACTTGTGAAACTTTAGTTTCAACTTCTTGCTGAAGTTTGTAGCTAATAGTTTTCTTTTTTACATTAGTTTATTATAAAAGTAATATTTGCTCATGCGAAAGTTGCGGTGGACACAAATTTGAAAATATCTCCTTCCTTCCTCATTATTCCACTGTGTATTCTTCCTAAATTAAAGGCTTTTGATTGAAACCTTAGAAAAAGATGAAAATGTGATTATGCTGATGTTGAAATGAAAAGGGATCTGCAAATTGGAAGAAGAAGCAAATTAGTTGTAATGTTTTTTAAAAGAAACGGAGTTCATGATTTATTTAGTTTTAACTTTATAATTTATTAAGAATATTTACTGTTTTTTGTATTATAATACATAATAATAGAAATGTAGTATATGATATCATAGTTGGTGCATCATTTAGAGAATATTTTTATTATTATTTCTTTGAGGTGGGGGTCTCACTATGTTGCCCAGGCTGGTCTTAAACTCCTGGGCTCAAGCAATGCTTCTGCCTCAGCCTCCAGAGTAGCTGGGATTACTGGCTCGAGCCACTGACCCAGCTCCTTTATAGAATATTTTAGATTGTAACAATAGATTTCTCATTATCTTGTGGCTTGTGTTGTGATGATTGCTCGTTAGTAACTTAGAATAGCGACTAAAACTTGAGCATGCTTCAAAATTTGGATCACCTGGAGAGCTTGTTAAAACAAAGATTACTGGGTTTTGAGGATTTGTATTTCTAACAAATTCCTAGGTGATGCTGCTGCTGGTCCAGGGACCACATTTTGAGAAGCACTGACATAGAGAATTGAAAATTACAAGATTGAGTTCTGCCAGTGTCTCAGCTAAATCAGTTTTATGCTTTAAATAAAGTTTTAGAAGAAGTCTATAGCAACCTTGCCCTATAGAGCGCTCTGTGATCTCTAATTATGCTGTCCTGTAGCTACATATGACACTGAGCATTTGAAATGTGGTTAGGCGAACTGAGAAATTAAAATTTTATTTTATTTAATTTTAATAAACTTAATGAAATAGCCACATGTAGCTAGTAGTTACCATATTGGACAGCATAGGTCTATAGAAATGAAAAATACAGTTAACTTATGATTATGGGCTGATAATGTGCTCATGAAACAAATTGGCTTAATTTAAAACACCTATGAGCCTGCTTAATCCAGGAAATGTGACCATTTAAGTAATGTTTATATTAGAATTTATGTCCTACTTTTATTGAGTTAATTTCAATGGTAAAATTTAGGTAAGGTAGCAGAGTAGATAAAGTGATGTTCTAGAGCAGGGGATGTGTAAACCAGAGGGTTTGTGGTAGGTTAACTCTTAACTGATAGACTTCAAAGCTATACAGTAGTCCTCCATTTTGCTTTGCAAGGTTTCATTTACCTGTAGTCCAAAAATATTAAACGGAAAATTCCAGAAATAAACAATTCATAAATTTTAAATTGTGTGCTGTTCTGAGTAGTGTGATGAAATCTGTCAATGTCCCGCCTCATCCTGCCCAGGACTCAAATCATTCCTTTGTCCAGTGTATTCATGCTATCTGTACTACCCACCTGTTAGTCACTTAGTAGCCTACTTGGTTAGCAGTGACTGTCACAGTGTCACAGTGCTTGTGTCCAAATCACCCTTATTTTACTTAATAATGGCCCCAAAGCACAGAATTACTGATGCTGGCATATTGTTTCAGTTGTCTTATTTTATTATTAGTTATTGTTAATCTCTTACTATGTCTAATTTTAAATTAAACTTTATCATAGATATGTATAGGAAAAAAACAAAGTATATGATGATGCCACTGTACCCTAGCCACGGTGACAGATTGAGACTCTGTCTCCAAAAAAAAAAAAAAAAAGAGTGAGCAGGAGGG
>CM052441.1:12919292-12938742 GCA_028533085.1 Varecia variegata | reverse complement strand
TGTTGGGTTTTTATAAGATATTTAAGTGGAGATCTTTAATAGGTGTTTGAATAAGAATTATGATGATTTGTAGTTTTTATATTCTAAGACCATTTACTTTTGAAAATAAAGTGAAATTATTTTCTTATTCCATCAGAGGATCAGTTGTTAGCCACTAGCAGTATAGCTAGTGGAAAAGAGCATTTAGTCTTTTTTTTTTTTTTTTTTTTTTGAGTCAGAGTCTGACTCTGTTGCCTGGGTAAGTGCTATGGTGTCAGCCTAGTTCACAGCAACCTCAAACTTCTGGGCTCAAGTGATCCTCCTGCCTCAGCCTCCAGAATAGCTGGAACTACAGGTGCACACCACCATGCCTGGCTAATTTTTTCTCTTTTTAGTAGAGATGGAGTCTTGCTCTTGCTCAGGCTGGTCTTGAATTCCTGACCTCAAGCTATCCTCCCACCTCAGCCTCCCAGAGTGCTAGGATTACAGGTGTGAGCCACTGTTCTTGGCCAGCATTTAGTCTTAAAATTCCATCACTTTTGTATGTACATGGGATAAATATTAATACAACCAGCTAGAAATTGGGGCCTCATTTAAAATCCAGAAAATACCTCCTCATTTTAACTTATTTCAAGTCAGTCTTGTGGATGTGTACTAGTAAGTAAACTTACAACGCATTAAGATTTAATTTGTACCATTTTTTGGGATTTTATTAGTGTGTATACTTCAGTCAAAACTAAATAAAATGAAAAATTCAGTTTTTTTAGTCTTACTGGCCACATTTCAAGCGCTCAATAGCCACACAAAGCTAGTGGCCACCGTATTGGACTGTGCAGATATAGAACATATCTGTCATCACAGAACGTTCTGTTGGATTGCACTAGATCTAGATGCTTGGTTTTATTACAGTTTATTTAATATGATCTTAGGCTATAGGAGAGGAAAGTTTCCATTGTGCTGTTACAGGTAATTTTATCAGTATTGCATTTAGCTTAGGCCAACATGCTTTAAGGGTGATAGTGAAAAGCCAATGATTATCCCATAAGGGTAATGAAGATAATAATAGGGGCAGCATTTTACATGGTGCTTGGACAGGATTGAAGTTGTTTTGTTTTAGCAGAGAGAAGGCTTTAAGGATCAATGGTGTTTATTTGAAGAAATATCATGTAGTAGAGGATCAAATTGGGACAAATGGGAGGCAGATTTTGGCTCATTATAAGGAAGTATTCACAAAGCTATCCTAACAATCAAAGAGTTGGCTTTGGAAAAGTGTTTTTGTCACTGAATATGTTGAAGCAAAGAATGGTTGACCATTTCACTGTAAGGGATATTGTAGAAGGGATTTTGTCATCAGATTTGAATGCACACTAGATCTCTAAGGACTCTCTCAAATCCAAGATTCTAGGCCGGGGGCGGTGGCTCACGCTTGTAATCCTAGCACTTGGGAGGCCGAGGCAGGCGGATCCTTTGAGCTCAGGAGTTCGAGACCAGCCTGAGCAAGAGCGAGACCCCGTCTCTACTAAAAATAGAAAGAAATGATTTGGACAGCTAAAAATATATATAGAAAAAAAAATTAGCCGGGCATGGTGGTGCATGCACGTAGTCCCAGCTACACGGGAGGCTGAGGCAGAAGGATTGCTTAAGCCCAGGAGTTTGAGGTTGCTGTGAGCTAGGCTGACGCCACGGCACTCTAGCCCAGGCAACAGAGTGAGACTCTGTCTCAAAAAAAAAAAAAAAAAAAAATCCAAGATTCTGTTTTTTTTTTTTTTTTATTTCACCATATTATGGGGGTACAAATGTTTAGATTACATATATTGCCTTTGCCCCACCTGAGTCAGAGCTTCAAGCATGTCCATCCCCCAGACGGTGGCACAGCATCCATTAGGTGAATATATACCCATCCCCGCCACCCTTCTCCCATCTCCCCAACACCCGATGAATGTTACTACTATATGTGCACGTAAGTGTTGGTCAGTTAAGTCAGTTAATACCAATTTGATGGTGAGTACATGTGGTGCTTGTTTTTCCATTCTTGTGATAGTTCGAAGAATGGGCTCCAGCTCTATCCAGGATAATACAAGAGGTGCTAGATCACCATTGTTTTTTGTGGCTGAGTAGAACTCCATGGTATACATATACCACATTTTATTAATCCATTCATGTATTGATGGGCACTTGAGTTTTTTCCTGTGATTTTTTGAATAGCATTATAGATTGCATGAAATCACTTGTGTGGTGTGTGTGTTTTAGAAGTGAGCCACAGAAGTTAACTTTTTTTTTTTTTTGAGACAGTCTCTATTGCCCCAGTTAGAGTGCAGTTATGTCATCATAGCTCACTACAACCTCAAAACTCCTGGGCTTAAGGGATCCTCATGCCTTAGCCTCCCAAGTAGCCTGGAATACAGGCATGTGCCACCACACCTGGCTAACTTTTCCTATTTTTAGTAGAGACAGGGTCTCACTCTTGCTCAGGCTGGTCTCAAACTCCTGAGCTTAAGCAATCCTCTTGTCTCGGCCTGCCAGAGTGCTAGGATTACAGATGTGAGCCACCACGCCTGGCCAGAAGTTAACATTTATTTTAACATTAACTTCTAATGTTACCTGCATTTTAGAGTTTTGCATAACATTTTAGTTTGTCACAGATGTAAAGGAATCCAAGGAACATATCCTTCTCCTTTGAGAATACAGTGAAAGGGATTTCTCTTTTGAGAAATAGCATCAAAACAAACTGTTAACTCTATGTATCAATTAAAAGTGATTAAGGTATGTATTTTTAAAAGATATATATTTTTAAATAATCTCTGGTACTTATATAATATGCTTTACCATAATTTACCATCAGATAAAACTCTTCTTTGATTATAGTATGAATTTAAAAACTAATCCCTTTCAGACTCTCTGTACTAAAAAAGTACAGATAGTACTTTGGGAATGTCTCATGCTCTATTTAGCACCTATAATACTTAATCATTCTGGATGGGAAGGAAAAAGGTGAAGGTTTTCTTAATTTCTTAATGTTTTCCCAGACATGTTGATAGTAGAGAAGAAATATAGGGTAGATGATTAACAGCTGTTCAAGTCTTATAAACTAATATAATAAGGTAATATTTCTTTTATTGATAGATACAATTGATTTTGATAATTTGTAGATACAATTGATTTTTATTGATTGATACTAAGATATAACTTTGTACCAAGCTTAGAAAAAGTTTCTATATGGCTTGAAATCCATTTGCAGCTTATTTTCTTACCTGTATTCAGAACTTCATACCAATACGGGCTGTGTCTTTTTCATTTCTGCCAGGGTTGCCAACGTTCTTCTGTTCTCCTGGATCAAGAATTTTGGAATAAGCATTGATTCTTTCTTTCAGACTGTCATCACATTAACTCAGCACTTCTTATGGTTGCCTTTCATTAGCCATCCCTTTCTTTCACTGTATTCTCATCAATACCATCCCAGCCCAGGCTCTTAGTTCACACTTGGAGGTGATACACCTGGTGTCTGATTGGTTGTCACACTTTTCAGTTTCCCTCCCCTGAGATCCATTCTACACATTATACTTATTTTTCTAGTGTACTGCTTTCTGTTTTGTCACTTTTCCACTCAGGCTTCCTAATGCTTACTGTATTGAGTGCAGACACCTCTTACTTAGCTTTCAGTCCTCTTTAGGGTCTTATGCAGCCTGTTCCCACACTCCAACTCCAATTTTGTTCTTCAGGCTGATCTCATTTTCCTCTTCATATGCCTTGTGCATGAGGGTACATGTTCAGTTGCTATAACAAAGATCAAAGTAACAGTGGCTTAAACAAATTAAAGTTTCTCCTATAACAATCCAGACAGTTCAGGGCTAATATGGAGGTTCCATGGTGCTGAAGAATTAGACTCCTTTTCTCTTGTTTCTCCGCTCTTCCCCTCATCTACAAGGTGAAGATAGTTTGCCTCCACCGTTTCCATATTCCAGCCAGTGGGGAGGTAAACAGGAGAAAGAGGAAAACACCCATTCCTTTTAAGGGCATGATCTAGAAGTTGTGTACATGATTTCTGCGTAGGTTCCATTCGCAAGAACTTAATTATAAGGCTACAGGTAATCACAAGGAAGCTAGAGAATGCACCCAAATAAAATTCTATCAGTATGAAAGAAAGGAGTTTCTCCTACATCTTGCCAATTTGGGGGGGGGGGGCAGATTGTGCATATATACACATATATCTGTCTCTCCATACTATGTGATAATGAGGATAAGAGAATTGAAAAGATTAATTTTTAATCAAGTCATACATGTACATAAATTAAAGATAAAATATAAGAAGGGCTTATAATGAAAAACAATATTCCTCCCTACCCCTAGACTCACTGCCTAGAGTAAGCTGCTTTTAACTATGTTTTTGGTTCTTGTGATTATCTTCATATCTCTAAATCATATGCTTAAACTGCTGTTGCATGTTTTATCAACTTTAGACATCATCTGCAGATCTCTTGCCAAGAAGGGTGAGTATTTACACAATACAAACCTACCCTCTTCCTTTATATAGTTATATCATAATTTTTGGTTCCTCTTTTGTGGTTACCTTTAAGTAATATACTTAACCTTTATTTCTTGTTCCATAATTTATAAACTGACACTAACTCTTAACCCTCCTACTTTGTAGGAAAGGAGGAGTTCCCCCTCTCATTTCCCAACTTATTAGCAGTTCTTTTACGTTGTCAAAGTTGATACAATTTATATTTTGTTCTGAACAGTAAATAAATCTTCTGTACTTTATTTGTTGATTTTAAAAGTTAAAAATCAATAACCGTCATTAAGATTTATGGCTATCTCAACACTTTTCTGAGCTATGTAGTACGCTATGAGCTTATTCCCTCCTCTTTGAGGACCATCAAATGTTTTTTGTTTTTTTACACATCATCAGTTGCTTAAAATCATGCCACATTTTAGTTTTCTTCATATATAAATCATGACTCTGGTATTTTTGTTTTTTTTTCTTGGAATTCATTTTATCCTCTGTACCCCTCTCTACCCTTCAAGTTGGGAAGAGAAATACGTACCTTCTTAACATGGCCTTAATTTCTTCAAGCTTTTTATTTTATGGCTTATAGCTTGGATTCTGTTGCATTCTCCTGTTTGAATCCTATTAACTTCTCATTTGGATCAGTTGCATATTTGAACCAACATTAGCTATTATTATAATTATTTAATTAGGGTCCTTGGACCCTAGGCTTGCAGGCAGATTGGGTATGGGTGGTTCTCAAGCTGTTTGCTGTTTCAGAAAAGCCTAATGGTAATTGCACATTCACCCCTAATTAGTCTATACATGCAAAGTAACACATCAAATTACTTTGCTGTTTGCTAGAAATATTTCAGGGCACTGGCAGTTATATATGTCATAGGTTACCAAAAACTGGAAAATGATTTAATAACCTAGTAAACGTAGCTTGGTGTGGGCATCTTTCAAAACATGGGATCCTGGGCAAAAATAAACATAAATGAGAACCTTGTGAAAATTTTGGAAACCACCCAGTAATGCCTAATAAAGCTTTATTCTGAACCTTGATGTGTTCAGCTTTTTAATAAATGACTGATGACATGCTATTAAAAATGATTTAGAGTTTTTAGTAAATTCCATACGCCTGTATATCTATAGAGTAAGAAAGGAGCCAAAGAAACTCACATGAATTTAATAGAAGTATATTATCTACCATGAGAAAGTGATTTCTTTAATTTACTTTGATTTTTAGAAAGTGCCTTTTAATACGTTTGACTTAAGATGTCATACTTTATCCACCTAGAGAAGAGTAAATAAAGTGAATATGGTTTTTAAAAATTGATGAATAATTGGAACTATTAAGTGAGGCTGCTTAACTTAAAAAATAGGGCTTGGAATAGTCATGATGTATCTTCAGATGTATAAAACAGGTTAGCTGGATAGAAAATTCAGTATATTCTTTGTGGCTTTAGAGAGCAACACTAAGGGCTCATGTGAGTTAGTTGTAAAAAAGAGAGATTCATATTAATACAGGGACATTTTCTGATAATGGTTTGAATGTGGAAAGGGCTGTTCTTTAAGCTAGTAAGTTCCACATTAGTGGAACTCTTCTAGTAGAGAGTGTGGTACCAATTTATGAAGTTAGACTTGATAGCTTCTAAGGCCTCTTGTGGCCTTGAGAGTCTATGAATGACCCCTCTGGAATTTGAATTAATTTCAGGGCAAATGAACCACTCAAAAATTATTTTGGGAAATGAATTACTAGAACTCACTAAGCTATTTGAATATGCTAGTAGCAGTACAGTGAAGTGGTCAAGAGAAGTCTAATATCTTCTGTAAAATCGAGTAATAATAGTGCCTATTTTATAGGCTCGTTAGAGACAATATAAGATAGTTTATAAGTTCATGTCTTAAAAGAGATAGTTTATGTAAAGTGTTTAGGACTGTGTCTATCACATGGTAAATACTGAGTAAATGATATCTCTATTATTACTTTGCTTTTAAAACTTTAAAAAAAATGCTTTCACTGTTTTATTTTGGTAACTTTTAGGTAGCTTGCCTAAGCTGCTTTGGGTAGAAATAAGATTTTCTTTTTCTTTTTTTTTTGTTTTTGTTTGCGACAGTTCTCACTCTGTCTCACTCTGCTGGAGTGCAGTAGCGTTGTCATAGTTCACTGTAACCTCAAACTCCTGGGTTTAAGCGATCCTCTTGCCTCAGCCTCCCAAGCAGCTAAGACTACAGGCATGTGCCACCATGCCCAACTAATTTTTCTATTTTTTGTAGAGACAAAAATATTTGTCTCTACAAAAAATAGAAAAATAGCTCTTGCCCAGTCTTAAACTTCTGGCCTCAAGCAATCCTCCCACCTTGGCATCCCCAAGTGCTAGGATTACAGATGTGGCCACTGCACCTGGCCAGTATTTTCTATTTGGGTTAATTCATCCAAAATTCATATTTTAAAATGGAAAGATTGTATAAGTTTGTCTTTGCCAGTCTATCACTGTTTACAATGTTTTCTCTATTTGGTGTGTCTTGTTTGCTAATATTGAAAAATATTGTTATTTGGGAGGTTTGTATTTATATGAATACCTTTTATGGTGTCCTTAATCCACCTTTTTCTTAACTTTTTACTATCTGGTCTACAGTATTAAATGCTATCCTTTGATTCCTTCTAGTAGCTATACAACAGTCAGTAATCTAATTCTACTTTGCCTTTTTTTCTCCTTCCATTATTTTTAGTTTTATTCTTTCAACTTTGTCAGAACATGTAACATTTAAGTGCTTTTGTTTCACCCATGTCCCTATCCTTATTTTCATCTCTGCTCTACAATTGGATATATGTTCTTTGCCGACATATTATTGGTTATCTATTGGTTAGATGAAGCTCATCCTTTAGAAGATTCCTCAGGAAGAGTTTGTATGTACTGCATTCTCTGAGTTCTTGCACATCAAAACTTTTTTTTCTGTAGCCTTGGTATTTAATGGACAGCTTGCCTGGATATAAAGTCCTTGGCTTACACTTTAAAAAATCAGCTTTACTGAAGTATAATTTACGTAAAAATTCACCAGTTTTAAGAATACAATTTGAAAAATGTACCAAACATATATAGTATGTCACCACTACCACAATCATGATATAGATCAGGGATCAGCGAACTACAGCCCACAGACCAAGTCTGGCCTGCTGCCTATTTATAAATATTTATTGGAACACAGCCACAGCCTTTCATTTATGTATTATCTGTGGTTGTTCTTGCACTACAATGGCAGAGTTTAGTAGTTGGAACAGAGACTATATGGCCTGCAAAGCCTAAAATATTTACTATTTACTATTTGGCCCTTTACAGATGTATCTGATCTCTGCTATGGAACACTTCTTTCATCCAAGAAGTTTCCTCATGTCCCTTTACAATTAAGCTCCTTCCTCCACTTAAACCCCTGGCAACTACAGATTGGCCTTCTGCCACTATGGTTTTAGCTTTTCTAGAATTTGTTATAAATGGAATCATATAGTGTATAATCTCCTTGCCTGGCTTCTTTCACTTAGTGCTTTTGAGATTCGTTCATATCGCTGCATGTATCAGTAGTTCACTCCTTTTTATCGTTGACTTGTACTTTCTTTCATTGAATTTCTTGAAAATGCTGCTTTATTCTTGCTTTGCTTCGAATGTTGCTCTTAACCTGATAGTTACCTAATTTTTTTTTTTACTCTTATTAGGTAATTTGATCTCTTTGCCTTGAGGTTCTGAGAATTTGTTTCCTTGTCTTTAAAATCTAATAGTTTCATTAGAATGTTTTTTGATGTTAATTGTTCCTGGTAATGTTTTTACTCACTTTCTGGCAAGTTTTCTTAGAATATAGTTTTTGTTTGTTTTGAGACAGGGTCTAGCTCTGTCACCTGGGCTGGAGTGCAGTGGCGTCATAGCTCACTGCAGCCTCAAACTCCTGGGCTCAAGTGATCCTGCTGCCTCATCCTCCTAAAGAGCTGGGATTACAGGCATGAGCCATCACAACCAGCCAGAATATAGTTTTAAATATTGGTTTTGTTTAATCAGCTGAAATGTTTTGATTTGCATTTATAGTAGCTTTGAGTGGGGTTGGGTTGATCATTTTTTTTTTCTTTTTCCCCATTTTTAGACATTTTGTGGATAGAGGTCAAGAGCACCCTCTCCTGTCAGTATAGTGACTTGCAGTTTCTTTAATGGATGCTAATGTTGGTAGTACTGCTGGGAAAAGGGGAGGGGTTAGCATACTTTGGTGGTGTTCTGTTTGTGCAGGATTCTTAATTTTCTTCCTTCTTTCCCTTTATTGCCACATTTCCCAAGAGGTACCATCCTTTCCCTGTTTATCTGATTCTCTCCCAGAAGCGGTGTTTCTGGTAGTTGTCACCTCTGTTCCCACTAACCATTTTTTTTTTTTTTTGAGACAGGGTCTTGCTCTGTCATCCAGGCTGGAATGCAGTGGCACAGTCATATCTCACTGCAACCTCCAAACACCTGGGCTCAAGTAATCCTCCTGGCTCAGCCTCCCAAGTGGTACACATCACCACACCTGGCTAATTTTTAAAAAATTATTTGTAAAGATGAGGTCTCGCTATTTTGCTCAGGCTGGTCTTGAACTCCTGGCCTCAAGTGATCCTCCTGCTTTGGCTTCCCAAAGTTCTGGGATTACAGGAATGAGCCATCACTCCTCAACCTATATATATGTTTTTTAAAAGCTTTACTGCAATATAAAGCTTTTAAAAAAATCATGGTATTCTATACCATATAATTTACTCATTTAAATTGTACAAGTCAGTGGTTTTTATTATAGTCACAGGTGCATGCAACCATCACCATGGTCAATTAAACATTTTCATTACCTCAAAAAGATACCCAGTCTCACTCTCCTATTCCCCCATCATAATCAGCCCTAAGCAACCACTAATCTAATTCCTGTCTCTCTAGATTTGCCTATTGTGGGCATTTCATTAAATAGGTTATAATATGTGGTCTTTTTTCACTTAGCATAATGTTTTCAGGGTTGATCCATGTTGTGATGTGAATCAGTACTTAATTCCTTTTATAACTAAATAATATTTCATTGTATGGATATACTACATTTTGTTTATTCATCCGTTCTTGGACATTTGGGTTGTTTCCACATTTCAGCTATTCTAAATAATGCGGTGAACATTTGTGACAAGTTTATATGTGGTCATATGTTTTTATTTCTTTGGGGTATATACCTAGGAGTGGAATTGCTGAGTCATGTGGTGACTGTATGTTAAGCCATTTGAGGAACTGCCAGACTGTTTTCCAAAGTGGCTGCACCATTTTGTATTTCCACTAGAAGTGCATGAGGATTCTAATTTCTCTACATCCTTGCCAACATTTTTTATTTTCTGACTTTTTGATTATAGCCATCCTAGTGGGTATGAAATGGTTTCTTATTGTGGTTTTAACATATTAACTGCCATGTAAGTTGTATTTAACTCATGCTAGTTTTGAGCCCGGGGCCTTGTGAAGCATATGTAACTCACACATCTCTATCTTGGAAGCCATGTGAACTATTTTTCAAGTTGCACGTAACTCACACACAGAAAACAATAAAAAATAACAAATTTTTCATTAAATTAGAAAAGATTGTTTTGTTTTCAAAGTTTTTGTTCTGTTTTCATAATAAAACACCATGGCCCTAAGGAAAAATTTTTTTTTCTAGTGTGTAGCCAGTTTGTTAATTTGCATTTCTCCATCACTAATGATAGACATCATTTCATGTGCTTACTGGCTATTTGCATATCTTCTTTGGAAAAATGTCTGGTCAAATCCTTTGCACATTTTTGGTATATGTATACCATGGAGTACTACTCAGCTATAAGAAATAATGGGGATATAGCACCTCTTGTATTTTCCTGGATGGAGCTGGAACCCATTCTACTAAGTGAAATATCCCAAGAATGCAAAAATAAGCACCACATGTACTCACCATCAAATTGGTTTCACTGATCGTCACCTAAGAGCACATTTAGGAATAACATTGATCGGGTGTCGGGCAGATGTGGGGGGGGGAGGGTGGGTGTATACATACATAATGAGTACGATGCGCACTGTCTAGGGGATAGATACGCTTGAAGCTCTGATTCTAGGGGGGCAAGGCCAATATAGGTAACCTAAACTTTTGTACCCCTATAACATGCTGAAATAAAAAAAATCCTTTGCACATTTTTTAATTGGGTTATTTGTCTTTTTATACTGAATTATAAGGGTTCTTTATATATTCTAGATACAAGTACCTTCTCAGATATGTGATTTACAAATGTCTTCTCTCATTCTATGAGTTGTCTTTTCACTTTCTTGATAGTATCTTTTGAAGCACAATAATTATTAATTGTGATGCTTTTGTTGTCATATCTAAGAATCCATTCCCAAATCCAATGTCGTGAAGATTCAGCCTAATATTTTCTTTTAAGAATGTTGTGGTTTTAGGTCTTGTATTTAAATCTTTGATCCATTTTGAGTTAATTTTTGTTTATGCTATGAGGTCTGAGGGTTGAATGTCATTCTTTTGCATGTGGCTCTCCAGCTGTCCCTTCACAATTTGTTGAAAAACACTATTCTTTTTTTTTTTTTTTTTTTTTTTTTGAGACTGAGTCTTGCTCTGTCACCAGGGCTAGAGTGCCATGGCATCAGCCTAGCTCACAGCAACCTTAAACTCCTGGGCTCAAGCAGTCCTCCTGCTTCAGCCTCCTGAGTAGCTGGGACTACAGATGCATGTCACCACACCCAACTAATTTTTTCTATTTTTAGTTACCTGGCTAATTTTTTCTATTTTTAATAGAGACGGGGTCCCATTCTTGCTCAGGTTGGTCTTGAACTCCTGACCTCAAACAATCCTCCCACCTGGGCCTTCCAGAGTGCTGGGATTACAGGTGTGAGCCACCATGCCCGGCTTGTTCTTTCATCATTGAATTGAAGATATTGACACCTTTGTCAACCCACTGACTTTTAAGTTCCTTTCTGGTAGCCAGTGCAATGAATTTCCAAGTCCCAGACCTATATTAAGTATTTTAGTACTTAGTGTTTTATTCCTCTTTTTGAGAATGATTTTATCTGTACTTCATCTATGTCTCCTGCTTCCTTCTCCTCTTTTTCTTGGAGTCTTTTAAACCTGACCCCTACTATCTTTACTTTCTATACCCACAGACTTAGAGAAGTAGCAGGAGCTTTGTTGAAATTTTTTGTTCCTTTTTCTACTTAAAGGAAATTTGGAGTCTGGTTATTCTTTGTCTCCTAGTAATGTGATGGTATAGATCATGTATAGTTTTGTTTATAACCCTTTTTCATCTTAGGTTGAGGTTTTTGAGTATCTGTGTGGGAGAACTCAGATTCTGGTGACCAGCATTACCCTCCAGAACTTGAAAGCGCCACAAAGTAGTTTGCATAAATATTTTAAACTTCTCATGATGCCTTTACTGAGGTAGTCTCATTTTAAAATAGTCACTTAGCTACACTACAATAGTCAAAATTAATGTAATCATTAATTTTGGCTACATTTAAAATGTAACTAAATGAAGCAGGGCATGTTTTGGTTAAAAAAATTTATTTCTGGATTGTTAAAGTCAAGTTTACAAATTTAATTTTATAAATTTTAGGTCTGTGAGGGCAGAAACTATGCTGTCTTGTTTATTTTTATAATCCTAAACATGAAGCATGCGTCTGGTATGTATTAAATAGTAAATATACTGATTGAGTAAATAAAGGCTTTCATTGCATAATAAAAAGCTTCATTGCGTAATAACAATATGCGTGGTACCATGAGGGCTTTTGAAGTTTAACATTTATTTAATCTCAAAGAACTAATTGTTGGGGAAGCCAAATATATATTATTGATCTTGCTTTCCTTGTTGAAAAAGTCACTTCTCCCAGGCTCTGTAACAATGTGTCTGCCTGGTCTTCATCCTGCCTCTGTGGCTGGTCCTTCTCATCATCTTTAAAGACTCCACTTCCTTTGCATATCTCTTAAGTATTATTGGCTTTTGTTTTTCTTTTCTAGTTATACTTACCTGGCCACCTGATTCACTTCCATTGCTTCAGTTGCCATCTGTATAAATAGAAATTTATATCTTTATCTTAGGTCTCTTTCCTGAGCCCCAGATCCATGTGTCCAACTGACTGCTGAGTATCTCCACTTGTATGATTATCCTTTTCCTTTTTAACTCGGATCCTTCTTCAGGATTTCTCAAATCAGTGAATGGCATCAGCACCTCAACCATTACCCCCACCCACTCCCACCCCAAATCCAGATAGTCAGGTATACATTACCTACTAAATATAACTCAAATCTTTCTCCTTTTCTCTGTCCTTACCCTCAGTCACTATTAAAGACCACGTTGCCATTATCTGGGCCATTTCAACAACTTCCAGTCATGCTGCCTTCCAGTCCCAGTGTCTACAGTACAACCAGAGTAATTATTCTAGTATACATCTGATCATGTCACTCTCTGCTGAAAATATTTGCCTCATCCATTTCAGAAAATGGAATCATCAAGACAGATAAAGTATTTGAAGTGATGCTGGCCACAGACCGTTCCCACTATGCAAAATGTAATCCTTATATGGATTCTCCACAATCTATAGGTAAGCTTTAGATTTCTGAAAATGTCACATTTTTCCTCATTTATTTTATGAGTTTTGTAAGTAGAAAAAGACTGGGACACAGGTATTTATTATAATCATGTTAATTTGAATTTTATGACTCAGTAAGTTTCATAATCCCAACCATATCCATTTTAATAAAATGATGTATCTTTTTCTGTTTTCTCAAACAATAAATAATATGTATAAAGAATTTAAAAAATTTTAAAACATGAAAAACAAAACTTTTAATGAAAACTTAAACAGTTTTAGCTGAGTGCTGAGTTTTCACATTAGATTGCATTTTACATTAGCATTAATTTTTAAATTAATATTTAAAGGAAATAAGTGGGCTTAAGTTATTACTGACTTCTCTGCTTCACTTGCCCTGATTTTTTGGCTTGTGTTTGTTTTTAGAAAGTCCTGTATTTAACTCCTTCTCCTGAAGCAGGTTTTGCTGAACTGCTGAGCCTTGGCAGTGGGCGCCTTTGAGGCTTAGAAGTGCCTCAGGATTCTGTCAGCCAGCTGCCATGCTTACCTTCTTTTGAAGCACTGTAACGGTCAGCAGAGAAGATCCTGGGGAGCTTCTGAACCCCGAAGGCACCTGCTACCACCGCTCAGTGAAAATTGCTTCAGAAGCAAAAAGAAGCCAGGTAAATAAGTTTTGAGAAAGCAACACTGGAAGAAAAGAAACTAAAAGCTAAAAACCAAGAAAAGATTATGTGAATTAACATCATCAGGTGATAAGATAAAGTAGTTAATCGGTTTCTTACGCTGCTCTGTCAGTTGTCTAGTTTTTTTAAAGTTGCCAGAAATATGAAGCAGTTTAATTTTGCAGTATATTTTCCTAATATATGGAAGCTTATTTTTTATATAAATCTGAAGAAAAAGCAAGTCAAAAATATGTCAACTCTCAACTTACTGAAATTCTTCCTTTCTTAGCTAACTATACAGGAGAAGAAATTTTTAGGAAAAATGGGACCGTTTTACTAGATGAGCCTCGGGCATGATTGTATTTTCTGATTTTAACTGCTGTGTATCAATACTCTAACAAATAAAAGTTTTATTTTCCTGAGATCATAAAAATTAAAAAAGAATTACTGTGAAAAATAATGTATGCATGTTAGAAAAGAAATTATATGAAATATTCAAATATATTTTTGTAGCTGAATGCATCAGTAGTTCTCTTCTTGTTTTGCAGGTTTCCAAGCAACAATCAGTGCTCCACACATGGTAAGTTAACTTTGTTCATTTGGTTACAGATGAATCACGTTTTCCTCCATGATCATTTTCTTCAGTAAAAAAGGTTTAAAGAAAGTTTTAAAATTTCAGTTAGATCAATTTTATCATCTATGAATTATATATAAATTGGTAATAAATATCTTATTGTTTTCCTTTTTTGAATATGTTATTCTGAATATATGGTCTGTAGAAGGAGCTCTTTTTGGTAGAAACTGTCAGACTAAAGTTTTTGGTGGTTGTCATTAGGGTCTATAACATGTAAAAATTCTACATAAAAGATTATTTAGTGATGAGTTAATTAAAGGAGAGAATATTTTAAATAATATACTGGATATGTTATAGAAATCTCAAGTTGAATATTATTTCACATTTTATTTGGAAAATTCAGTAGAGAATAGTTAAGTATGGCAGCCATGAAGCTGCACAGGTCCTTGAGAAGGACCTATTTTAAGTGATTTAGCACTTTTAATCTGTTGAGAATTTTCTTGGGTTTTAAATATCAGTATTTGAATGAGTACTCTGTTGGATTTTGCTGGAAAGAACAATAGCTTTTCAGATTCTTTGCAAGTATTGGGGGTTGGAGAAGCTCTTATTTAAACTTGATACTGATAAATTCTATATATGTATTATATTATAGGGAATTGATAATCAGAAGAAAACTAGGAGACATTTATAAAAATTGAATAGAAATGGCTTTTTAAAACATGACAGAAAACACAGAATCCATTTTAAAAACCTGATACATTTCGCAACATAAAACTTTAGGATTTCTGCAGAGAAAAAAATGTTATGAGCAAAATTTAAAGAAGAAAACTGAGGGAAATATTGTAATACATATGATAGCAAAAGTCAAATTTCAATTTATATACGTATATACATATGTACATATATATGTGTATGTGTAAATCCTGTAAGGTAATAATTAAAAGACCAGTAAGCCCAAAAGAAAGTGGATAAAGGACAAGATTGACAGTTCATTGAAAAAAAATACAAATGACACTGACATTTAAACAAATGAAAAGATGTCATCTTCACTTAAACTTAGTAAATTTCAAATTAGCACTACAGTGTGGTACCATTATGAGATCATCAGAGATCAAAAAGTTTGATACTTTGTCTTAGAAATGGCAAGTTGGCAATCATATAATTTTTTTGGTGGGAGAGTAAATTGAGTCTTTTTGGAAGGCCATTTGACAATATCTATTGAAATGTGAAATAAATATAACTTAAGACTCCCCAGTTTTATTTCAAGATATTTACCCCATAGTATAGTTACATGAATACAAAATGAGTTAACTAAATTTGTTCATTGATATATTGTTTATAATCACAGAAAAGTAGCAATAACCACTAATAGTCCACTAATAGTGGATGGTTAATAAATTATAGTACAGATGCTCCTCAACTTATAATGGGGTTACATCCTGATAAAGTCATCATAAATTGAAAATAATGTAAGTCAAAAATACATTTAGTACACTTAACCTACCAAACAGCTTAGCCTACCTTAAATGTGCTCAGAACACTTACATTAGCCTACAGTTAGGCAAAATTATCTAATACAAATCCTATTTTATAATAAAGTGTTGAGTATCTCATGTAATTTATTGAATACTGTACTGAAAGTGAAAAACAGAATGGTTGTATGGATAGTTGAAGTACAATTGCTACTGAATGTGTATCATTTCTGCACCATTGTGAAGTCAAAAAATTGTAAGTTGGGACTTTGTAAGTCAAGGACTGTCTGTGTGTCCATATTGTGGAATATTGTGAAGCTGTTAAATGAGGAAGCTCTGCAAGTACAAATCTGGCAAAGTTTTCAAGAAACATTAAATATGAAAGTCAAGTGCAGAAGGATTTTAGAACATTTTGTAATATACTAAAATCAAATATATACACATACATACATACATTTTTTTCTAAGAAATGAAAACTAAAAATTTTTGCTAAGGTAGGAAATTAGATGATTTGAGGCACAGGTGTGGAAGTGAGATCTGCTTTTCACTGTATACGCTTGATTCCTTTTCAATTTCTTTCTTTATTCTTTTTTTTTTAAACCTTAGGATAGGAATGGCTTTTTTATGCATTACCTATTCAGAGAAATTAGTGATTAAAAAGAAAAGTTATAGTCTTAAGATACTCCAAATAATTAGAACACTACTTAAAATGAAAGATTTATATAGAAGCATTCACTTAACCCTAAAGGTTATTTTAGAAAACTAGTATGCAACATATTTGGGAAATTAACTGGAGGGTTATGTTTTCAGGTATTAAGGGAAATACTGTCGGTTTTTTTCCCCATGAAGTTTGGTTCTGGGTGTCCAGTTCGCTGCCAAACAAAATCTGGCAGTTACTCCTTGGGAAAGGATGTATTTTTTAACAACAAAAAACCACAGCTTTATTCAAATACTATAGAGTTAATCCTTTTAAAGTGTATACTTCTGTGATTCTTAGTCTATCAAGAGTTGTGCCAACATCATCACTAACTTCAGAACATTTTCATCACTGCAAAAAGAAGCCCTATATCCATTACCAGTTTCCATCACCTGTTCTGCCCAGGTCCTGGCAACTACTAATCTACCTTTTGTTTCTATCGATTTACCTATTCTGGACATTTTGTGTAAATAGAATCATATAATATGTGGCCTTTTGTGACTGGATTTTTGAATTTAGTATAATGTTTTCAAGATTTATCCATGTTGTAGTGTGACTTAGTACTTCATTCCTTTTTATGACTAAATAATATTCCAGCACATGGATATAGCACATTTTATTTAATTGTTAATGGACATTTGAATTGTTTCTACTTTTTGGCTAAATAATACTGCTGTGAACAGTTTTTCCATGGTCCTATGTTTTCATTTCTCTTGATATATCTAGGTATATGTATTACTGGGTCATATGATAACTCTATGTTTAACATTTTGAGGATCTAAAGTGGCTGCACCATTTTACAGTCTCACCAGCAATGTATGAGGGTTCCAGTTTCCCTGCTTCCTTGTTAACATGTGTTATTGTCTGTTTGGTTTTTGGTTTTTGTTTTGTTGTTGTTTTAAAGACAAGATCTTGCTCTGTTGCCCAAGCTGGAGTGCAGTGGCATAATCATAGCTCATTGCAACCTTGACCTCCTGAGCTCAAGCAATCCTCCTACCTCAGCCTACTAAGAAGCTAGGACTATAGATGTGTGTGCCACCACCCCTGGCTCATTTTTTAATTTTTTGTAGATGTGGGTTCTTGCTATGTTGCTCAGGCTGGTCTCAAATTCCTGGCCTCAAGTATCCTCCTGCCTTGTCCTCTCAAAGAGCTGGGATTATAGGCATGAGCCACTGAGCCCAGCCCTGCTTGGTTTTTTTTTTTTTTTTTTTTTTTTTGTCCATCCTAGTTTCTTTCTTTTTTTTCAATCATCCAGCCCAAAATGTCAAAATGTTTTCATCTATCCTAGTTTCTGTAAAGTGATATCTCATTATAGTTTTGATTTCCATTTCCCTAATAATTAATGGTGTTGATCATCTTTTCATGTGCTTATTGGCCATTTGTGTATCTTCCTTGGAGAGATGTTTATGCAATCACCCTTTTCTTAATTGGGTTTTTTGTCTTTTTATCATTGAAAATGCATTTTATTTAAATACATTAAATTTTTTTAATTGTGTTAAAATACACGTAACATAAAATTTATCATCTTAACCATTTTATAAGTATACAGTTTAGTAGTGTTAAGTATATTCACATTGTCAGGCAACCGGTCTTCAGAACGCTTCATTATAAAATTGAAATTCTATGCCCATTCAATAGCAACTTTCTGTTTTCCCATTCTTCCTTTCCTCTAGCCACTGGTACCCACCATTCTATTTTCTGTTTCTGTGAATTTGACTACTGTAGGTACCTCATATAAGTGGAATCATACAGTATTTATCTTTCTGTGACTGGCTTATTTCTCTTAGCACAATGTCCTCACGGTTCATCCATATCATAGCTTGTGTCAGAATTTTCTTCCAGAAAGGATGCATTTTTAATGACTTACATTTTCTGAGTAATGTATGACTTTTAATAAGGAAAACATGTATCTATGTGTGTACATTTATATGAATGTCTATATATACGCATTTACAAACAGTAAGCACACGGTGTCCTTTGATGCTTGCTGAACCAGGATGTAAGTAGGATAAAATATTATTAATTGTATTAATATTATATGGACAAGCAGTTGTGATCTTGAATGAATTACTACATAGATCTTTGCAGTATTAAAATAGAAGCAGAAAGTGAGGAAGCAAAGAGAAATGACATCTGCATCTAATGAGCCTTTAAATCACAAGCTTGGAAGTAACTATAACGCTAGAATATTTTCCAGAGCTGTGAAGAGAAATGTGATGTGTGCATTGGTCAAAAGATTAAAAGCAGCCTGTTAAAATGGCATGGTGGTAGCAGTGAGTACACCTAGCATCCAGATTTTAGATCTTAAGTATCGTTGCTCACTAAAAGAGACTAGCACTCCTTGGAGAAATGACTGATAGCCAGAAAGTGAGGAAGTACTCAAAGGCTAATGGGATAATGTCAAAGGACATAGGAGCAGGTTTAAAGAGGCTCCCAAAAGCCAAATTTGAGAGAATTTGAGAATCAAAAAAAATAATGACGATAACAGATTATAACACAGTAAATTGAAAAACAAAAATCTGTGAGTCCATGGAGATTTTAAAAAAATAAAAAGAGGCCGGGTGTGGTGGCTCAAGCCTGTAATCCTAGCACTTTGGGAGGCCGAGGCGGGCGGATTGTTTGAGCTCAGGAGTTCGAGACCAGCCTGAGCAAGAGCGAGACCCCGTCTCTACTAAAAATAGAAAGAAATGATTTGGACAGCTAAATATATATATATATATATAAATTAGCCGGGCATGGTGGCGCATGCCTGTAGTCCCAGCTACTTGGGAGGCTAAGGCAGGAGGATCGCTTGAGCCCAGGAGTTTGAGGTTGCTGTGAGCTAGGCTGACGCCACGGCACTCTAGCCAGGGCAAAAAAAAAAGAGCGAGACTCTGTCTCAAAAAAAAAAAATAAATAAATAAAAAATAAAAAGAACAAGACAGGGAAAAAAATGAAAACAATTTTTTACAGAAAAACATAAGAATGCCGATTAATA
>CM052441.1:12904057-12918792 GCA_028533085.1 Varecia variegata | reverse complement strand
TATAAATTAGCCGGGCATGGTGGCGCATGCCTGTAGTCCCAGCTACTTGGGAGGCTAAGGCAGGAGGATCGCTTGAGCCCAGGAGTTTGAGGTTGCTGTGAGCTAGGCTGACGCCACGGCACTCTAGCCAGGGCAAAAAAAAAAGAGCGAGACTCTGTCTCAAAAAAAAATAAATAAATAAATAAAAAATAAAAAGAACAAGACAGGGAAAAAAATGAAAACAATTTTTTACAGAAAAACATAAGAATGCCGATTAATAAATGTGGATGGGCCGGGCACGGTGGCTCACGCCTGTAATCCTAGCACTCTGGGAGGCCGAGGCGGATGGATCGCTCGAGGTCAGGAGTTCGAGACCAGCCTGAGCAAGAGCGAGACCCTGTCTCTACTAAAAATAGAAAGAAATGATCTGGCCAACTAAAAATATATATAGAAAAAATTAGCCGGGCATAGTGGCGCATGCCTGTAGTCCCAGCTACTTGAAAGACTGAGGCAGTAGGATCGCTTGAGCCCAGGAGTTTGAGGTTGCTGTGAGCTAGGCTGACGCCACGGCACTCACTCTAGCCCGGGCAACAAAGTGAGACTGTCTCAAAAAAAAATAAAATAAAGTAAAATAAATGTGGATGGAATAATAGAATTTTAGGCCGGTTGCAGTGGCTCGTGCCTGTAATCCTAGTACTCTTGGAGGCCGAGGTGGGAGGATTGCTTGAGCTCAAGAGTTCAAGACCAGCCTGAGCAAGAGCAAGACCCTATCTCTACTAAAAATAAAAAAATTAGCCAGGCATTGTGGCGCGTGCTTATAGTCCCAGCTACTCAGGATTCTGAGGCAAGAGGATCACTGGAGCCCAGGAGTTTGAGGTTGCGGTGAGCTATGATGATGCCACTGCACTAAACTCAGGGAAACAGAGCGAGATTCTGTTTCCAAAAAAAAAAAAAAAAGAAAAGAATTTTAAAAAATCACTATTTTGTAATCATCAGTGTAATAATTAGGCAAAGATCATCAATAAATCTAAAACCATTAGGAGAAAGATTGTTGGGAAACAAAAATACTCATGTATTCTCAAATTATTACTCCACATACCACTTTTTAATTATAAAGAGAAAAATATGCCTTGAAAATAGAGTGATCACCACATTTACTGAGTGGTTGAGGTTGGCATGTCCAGTAGTGAGATGGCCCAATATCACATGGCTTCCTGATGTGAGGCAGTTGGTGGGCTGCATGGGAACCACCTGTATGAGTTCTTGCTAGAAGTCTTGGATCTGAATCTAACTCTGAGGAAGTAGAAACATTGAGGATGTGGGGCATTATGTGTGGGGATAACTGAAAGTAGAAACATTGAGGATGTGGGGATAAGTGAGTCAGTGTTCTGAAGAGCAGTGACATGGTGGGTGGAAGAGGAGAATTGAGGGGAGAATATTCTAGATTGGCAAATGCAGTATGTGAACTTTGAATAGATTGAGAAAAAACAACCATTTAACACACATTTGTGAGTTATTCCTAAAAGGGTTCTGTGTAACCTTAAAGATTTTCTACTTTGAAAGTTTGAAAACTCTTGAATTTATGTGAGACTGCATCTATTAAAGCCCATCTCTCCATATGTTGGTTGCGGGAAAAGATAAACTTAACCTTTTTTTTTAACTTTTTCTTATGGAAAATTGTGGAAGAGTTCCAACACCACACATACAAATAGCATAATGAACCTTCAGGTAACTACTAATTACCAGTAGTTTGTTAGTCTTGTTTTATCTAACTTTTTCTCTCTTGGCAGAGTATTTTAAAGCAAATTCCAGACATATTATTTCACCCCTAGATACTTTAGTATAAAATCTCAATGACTTTAAAAAGACAACTGCAATGCCATTTTTTAATTGTTTCATTTCAACTAAGAATTGCCATTATGATACCTCACAATGTCCGTTAATGTTATCTTATGTCTAGTCCATGTTCAAACTTTGCTTAAAAAATTTTTTATAGTTAATTTGCTTAAATCAGTATCCAAACAAGATCCATACGTTGCATCTTTTTAGTCTTGTTTTAGTCTTTAGTCTCTTTAATTTTAGTAGAGCCCTTTCTTATTTTATATCTTATTTATTTATTGACAAAACTGGGTTCATTTGTCATATAGAATTTCCCATATTCTAAATTTGGTTAATTGTTTCCTTGGTATTTAATTAGTTCCTTTAAAAAAATTTTTTTAAATTTTTTTCAAGAACACTACTTAATTGTCCTTCCTGTTGCATCTCATCAGGAGTTACATAATGTCACTTTTAGTGACTGGAATAAGAAGTCTTTAAAGTTTTTTTTATTATAATACACACACAGAGTATACACATTAAGCCTGATGAATTTTTACACGTGTACATATATATAACCACTGCCCAGATCAAGATACAGGACATTTTTCAGCACCTGAGAAATTTCCTGTGCACTTTCTTATTTAGTCCCCATCCCCAGGGTAACTAGTGTGCTGGCTTTTATCACCTAGATTAGTTTTGCAGAATAGGGAGTTTCCCTTCTACCGTTCTTGTTGACATTGCCGATTTCTTATGATAAAAAAAAAATTTTATCTTGACATAATTTCAAACTTACAGAAATGTTGAATGAATAGTAAAATTCCTGTGTATCTTTACCCATGTGCCCCAAATGTTATTTTACCACATTCACTTTGTCATTTATTCTTTTTCTCCTTTCTTCCCTCCCTCCTCCGTGTGTGTGTGTGTGTGTGTGTGTGTGTGTGTGTGTGTGTTTGTATTTATTTCCTTTTTTCTGAGCTCTTTGAGAGTCAGTTGCAGGCATAATGTTCTTTACCTTTAAAAATAAGGACTTTCTCTTACATAACCACAGTATAGTTATCAAAGTCTGGAAATTAATATTGATGTGACACTGTTAGGCAATTTACAGACCTTATTTAGGTTTCATCAATTGTTCTGATGTTCTTTATAGGAAAAAAATACATATCACGAGTTTCATATGATTGTCATGTCTTTTTAGTTTTCTTTAAAGAAACACTGAGGAATAGTAACTCATTCTTTTCTTTTATGGCCTTGAAAATTTTTATGAATACAGGCCAGTTATTTTATATATATGTCCTCAATTTGGGTTTGTTGGATGTTTCCTCATTATTCAATATGAGTTAAGCATTTTTGCCTGGAATATCCCAGATGTGATCTTTCTTAGCAGAGGCATTTGAGATCAATGTGTCCCATAATTGTGATATTAACTGTGATCATCTGATTAAGGTGATGTCAACCATATTTTTCCATTGAAAAACTATTTTCTGAACTCCACTGTACTACAGTTACTATTTTTCATTTTGTGATTAATAAGTATCTTGGGTGAACACTTTGAGGTTATGTAAATATCTTGTTTATTCATCAAATGTTAATCCACTAGTTTTGGCTTCCATTTATGATTTTTGACTGAATCAATTATTAATGAGGTGGTTACCCAAAGACAATTTTCTAAGTTCATCATTTTTTCTGTATTTATTAATACTGGAAACAGTTTCCGCTATTCTCCATTTATATTAATATATGTATAGAATTATGTATTTATCACTGTGGGTTAATGGATATGTATTTTTATCAATCAAAATCTGGTAGTAAATGTGCTACTGGATCTTATGATTTTTAATAGTGAAAACACCAGACATTTAAGGACAGCTTTTGAGATAAAATTTATTAGTTCCAACCTCATGTTTTGGAAAAGCACCGAGATGCAAGTTTAAAAGAGGATGAGGTAAGGAAAGTTTTAGTTCTTGGTTTAGTCCAAAGCATAACAAATGTGATTTTATTTATAATTTATATGTACTGCAAGCATAAAAATACATATCCTTTGGCTCCTTGAATTCTACTTCTAGAAATTTATCATCTAGATATACTTTATAATATTTTTATATAGATTATTATATTATTCTACAGATATACATTATAAGTTTATTTCATCTTTTTGTTATAGAAGATTGATGCTAACTTAAATATCTCCCATTAGTGGTATTTGTTATTATAACACATCCATATAAGAATATACTCCTTAGCCACAAAAAAGAATGAACAAGCTGGTTAAGTATTGATATGAAAGGTATTTCAAAATATAATAAATGCATATATATTTACTTGCATATGCAAAGAATGAATATTTTTGGAAGGAATCACAAGAAACTGGTAACATTGATTACCTTTAGGGAGTGAAACTGGATAGTTGGGAATGGGAGTGGGGTGGGGAATTTTCACTGTAAATTATTCTATCTTTTTACTTTGAATTAATTAAATTTTAAAAATTCACACACTGAAGATCTAAACTTACTGAAACATTTGATTTAATTGTAAGAATTCTAATCAGTGAGAATTTTCTTATGTAACTCCTATGTTGACATAAGTATATATGTTTTTGTTGTCTTGGTAGGTGACAATAGTGGAAAAATTGGTAGAAAGTTAGCAACTATATTTATATGCCATGGTGTGTATACTGTAGAGTCTTAAATAAATATTTCCTTTGTTTTCTTTTGGCAGCATGCATATGCACTAGAACTCCTATTTGATCAATTGCACGAAGGAGCTAAAGCTCTTGATGTAGGATCTGGAAGTGGAATCCTTACTGCATGTTTTGCACGGATGGTAGGAGCTTTATTTTTCATTCTGGCCCCAACAGAAGAATATTGTATGATTTGGCTGTATGTTTTTTTTAACTTGTGGTTTTGATGTTTGTTTGTTTATTCTATTAAGATAGTTTGTTTATTAAGATAGCAGTTGGAGTGAGCATCGCTTAGGATTTTGTTGTTGTTGCAGGTGACAGACGATTCAACCCAAACTGGCAGAGCTAA
This sequence comes from Varecia variegata, assembly GCA_028533085.1. NCBI lineage: Eukaryota > Metazoa > Chordata > Mammalia > Primates > Lemuridae > Varecia > Varecia variegata. The sequence goes on along the minus strand of CM052441.1, from coordinate 12,913,969 downwards.
AAGGGAGTTTATTTGGTTAGTATAATGGAAGAGTTTAGGGATATATCTGGCTTCTTGTGTGGCTGGATTTAGAAGACCAGATGTTGTTATTGACAATGGGTTTCTCTGCTTTTTGGTTTGGCCTTACTTTCTTCCACTTGTTGTCTTCCTTATCAGGCAAACTCTACTCTGCCCTTGTGATCCCAAACTAGGGGCCAGTAGCTCCCAAACTACATTCTTCCAAGTTCTCACTTGGCAGAAAAGAATAACATTTCCAAACACTCCTACAGGTTTATTGGGAATGAAGGTAGAGCTTCTTTTACATTATAAAAAGCGCTCTTAGAAAAATGCCTTGTTTATTATACTTTAACTTTTATCACGAGAGGCTTATCTGGTAAGTGACTATTCAGAGTATAAGCTGGGGACACGATAAGGCACCTTGGAGTAAAGGTTCATCTGTGCTGAAATAATCAGATCAGTTCGATTATGAGAAATCTTGTGCCTGCAGGCTAGATTGGAAAATTCTGGTCTTGGGAAGTTGGGATTTAACCTTGGACTAGAATCCATGTAGCTTACTGTAAATATATATAATCAGCAGACTCACTAGAATGTAAGCTCTGGGAAGGTGGAAACTTTGATATTTTTCGTTGATTTTATCTGTCCTAAGCATCTAGAACAATGACTGGCACATAATAAGGACTCATATATTTTTTAAAGTTGTTTGCTTGTTTTCTAGAGGTTAAGTCCTCATTAATGGGTATCAGGGATTTTGTTTTTCTCTTCTTTTTTCCCTATCACTCTTGGTTGTCTGGCACAGGGATATTTTTTTTTTTAAACGTTAGAAATAGCATTTAATTGGTGACTTGTTCTCTACACTTGAAACATTTATGGTTATAGAGGAACATTCATTTTTAAAAATAATTAGGTTTCTGAGTTATTTTTAAAAAATTAGAGTTAATGTTTTTCACACATTTACCATCTGCTAGTCCATGTTCTAAGTGCTTTTCATGTTTACTCTTATTAATCTTCATATCCTTTATGGAGTATATACGCTTTTCCTCCTCATTTTATAGCTAAGGAACCTGATATATGTGAAAGGTTCTTGCCAAGGTTATACTGTTGTAAGTAAGTGATAAAACTTAGATAAGAACCCAGGTAGTCTGACTTTAAAGCATTTATTGTTTAAAACTTTTTTTTTATAACTAATATTAATACTTGAGGCCTTTTTATATTTTTATTTATTTTTATGTTTTCCACTAATGGCAATAGAATAAGGTATAGAAATCCCTTCCCATCAAATTTTTATGGAATATTTTAATATTTAAAGTTATGCTTTTAGATGAAACTTAAAAATTATTGCATTATCTTTAAATATTGGTAATTCTACTTCACAGTTCTGGATTTAAAATAGAAATATAAGAAACATATCATTTTTCTTAGAATAAGTTTTTGTAATTTTTTTAGCTTTTAGATTTCTTAAACATAATCATTCAGTGAGAGTGATAGTTGAGAAAGTTGTATAGGTAAATAATTTGCGATACGGCCGGGCGCGGTGGCTCACGCCTGTAATCCTAGCACTCTGGGAGGCCAAGGCGGGTGGATCGCTCGAGGTCAGGAGTTCGAGACCAGCCTGAGCAAGAGCGAGACCCCGTCTCTACTAAAAAATAGAAACAAATTATCTGGCCAACTAAAAATATATATAGAAAAAATTAGCCGGGCATGGTGGCGCATGCCTGTAGTCCCAGCTACTTGGGAGGCTGAGGCGGTAGGATCGCGTAAGCCCAGAAGTTTGAGGTTGCTGTGAGCTAGGCTGATGCCACGGCACTCACTCTAGCCCGGGCAACAAAACAAGACTCTGTCTCAAAAAAAATAAATAAATAAATAAATAATTTGCGATAAACTGAGTGTTTAGCAATCTAATTGGAGGCTTAAGCTGTTTATTTCTTATTTCTCATTGTAGAATATGATTTAGAAAAGGAAACACTTCAATTGCACTTTGGAAAAACAAATTGAGCCCAATGAGCTATTGAATTATTTTCTCTTTTTCAGGTTGGAAGTAGTGGAAAAGTCATAGGAATTGATCATATTAAAGAGCTAGTAGATGACTCAATAAATAATGTCAGAAAGGATGATCCAACCCTTTTGTCTTCAGGGAGAGTGCAACTGGTTGGTGAGTATCAATCAACTTCAAAAATTTCTTCTCCAGAGGATTTTTATTTTCAAAAGATCTAATGCAAACTAAATAATAGTCAGACCTAAATATCACACTTTTTACATTCACTTTTAAGTACTAAAAAAGAAAAACAATTACTCTTTTTGCCTACCTAGTGAGTATATAGCATTGTATCTCTTTGTAATTTTAATTTTGTATTTCTTTCTAACCAATGGGGTTGAATACTTTTTTCATGTGTTTGGCCATTTGGATTTCCTCTTTCGTGATGTACCTATTAGATATTAGATTGCTTGTATTTTTATTTGATTTGTAGGGCTTCTAGGCCTTTGTTTATATATATTGTAAATTTCTTCTCCCCCTTGTGGTGTACCTTTTCATCTTACTGGTACCCTTTTGATAAATAGAAATTTTAAAATTTTAATGCAGTCAAGACTTACCAGTTTTTTCCAATGCTTTCTGTGTCCTGTTTAAAGATACCCTGAAGTCATGAAGAGATGTCCCTGTATTATTTTTTAGAAGCTTTATCATTTTAGCTTTTCACATTTAGGTCTTTGATATTCCTAACATTGGTTTTTGTATATGTATGAGGTGTAGGGGTCCAGTTATTTATTTTTTTTCATATGAATACACAATTGTCCTAGGATCATTTATTGAAAAATCTATCCTTTCCCCATCTTAAACCCCTTATACTAGAATTCTTCATATTAGGTTTGATCTGAACAGGTTTTTAAAGCATACCTTTTTTCTTTCAGTGGGGGATGGAAGAATGGGATATGCCGCAGAGGCCCCTTATGATGCTATTCACGTAGGAGCTGCAGCCCCAGTTGTGCCCCAGGCAGTGAGTTGGGATTTTTTTGTGTGTGTTTGTGTGTTTTAGTTAACTAAAACTCTAAAAGATGATGTTCAAAATATAATTAGACTTTTGGGTCATGCATTTTGGTTACAGTTAGTTGTTACTCTTTTTTTTTTCATATGCAAACAATTGTATAAATAATATGAAAATTACTAAACCACAGCTGTGGCTGTCTTACTTGAAGCAATATTTGATCCAGGTAAGAACTAGGACAACAATAGAATTGGGAAAATCCCTCTGGAGTTCATGACCTGATAATCAGTTTGGTGAAGTTTTATTATTCATAAATATGAGAATATGCAAGACTATGTCAGGTGCATGAGAGTTATTAGGAAGTATTTGTCATACATTGTACCCTCACATAGCTTATATTCTAGAATAGATGTGTCTCATATGTAACAAAGAAATTAATGATATGATAGCATATTATATATATCGGATGGAAAAGAAAATATGTCATGTGAGGGAGAAAATTTTGCATTGAGTGGTCAAGGAGACTTCATGCAGGGATGGAACTTGAACTGAATCTTAATATGCATAGTTGGCAATGAGAAGGAAGTGTATTCCAGTATTGTATATTATTATTATTATATTTTTAGAGACAGGGTCTTGCTCTATTGCCCAGGCTGGGGTACAGTGGTGTAATCAATCATAGCTCACTGTAACATCGAACTCCTGGGCTCAAGCAATCCTCCTTCCTCAGCATCTCAAGTAGCTGGGGCTATGGGCGTGTGCCCCCACACCTGGCTAAATTTTTTCTATTTTTTTTAATAGAGATGGAGCCTCGCTGTGTTGCCCAGGCTAGCGTTGCACTCCTGGGCTCAAGCGATCCTTCCCCCTCTGCCTCCCAAAGTGCTGGGATTACTGGCATGAGCTGCCACACCCAGCCAGTATTGTACATTACACAAAGAAATGTTTAAGGTACAATATTGATTTTTCATTTTAGTAAGGCTCTGATAAGCTTTTGTCATCCCTTAATAATTTTTGGTTAAGTTCACTGAAATGCTACGTTTCTATTATAATACGTTTTACATATTCTTGACCATGGGCTCGATGTGACACTGTTTTTTCTGCCCAGTCTCATCCATTCTCCAACCTGGAAAAGGTTCTTTTTTACATGTTTAGATCAGAAGCTGAAAGTTGGGGAATTTATTCTGGTTATTGACTTATATTGGCTGAATGACTGGGAAAAATCACTTGATCTCTCTGGCCCTGTTATCTGTTTAAAAAAAAAAAAAAAGGTAGACTAAACCAATGGTTTTAACACATTTTAATTGAAGTATTAAAATAATGTAAAGAAGTGTACAAGTCATAAATGAACATCTTGATGAATTTTCACATGTGAGCACAAGACCAATGGGTTTTTAACTTTTTTTGAGACAGAGTCTTGCTGTTTTACCCAGGCTAGAGGGCAGTGGCTTCAGCCTAGCTCAGAGCAACCTCAAACTCCTGGACTCCAGTGATCCTCTTGCCTCAGCCTCCTCAGTACAGGCACGTGCCACCACCCCTGGCTAATTTTTTTCTATTTTTAGTAGGGACGGGATCACTCTTGCTCAGCCTGGTGTTAAACTTCTGAGCTCAAGCAGTCCCCCTGCCTCAGCCACCCAGAGCGTTAGGATTATAGGCGTGAGCCACTGTGCCTGGCCTTTTTTTTTTTTTTTTGGCAGCCTAGAATGAACAGTTAAAATCTAAAATATTACTAGAATGGCGTTTAAATGAAGAGGGTGGCTATAGAGCTCATCTTCCCTACTAGGACCCTGAGGCTTTCCAATTTTAAGGTAGCAGAGTACAGATGTTTATGCCTCCTCTTGGATATCACTCCAAAACAACTAGAAAAACAAGAAACAGAAACACAAACTCCATACTAGTTAACCAGGAGATTATACCTGCAATCCTGAACTCCACAGTATGAGAAGGTAGAAAGCAGATGAAATAATAGCTGACCCAGGAGGGGTGGAGGAAGTGGAAACCAAAGAGACTGCAGAGCAAAATATCATGCAGAAGCAGTTTCCTCTTCAAAACTCTGGAAAGGCTTAGGAATAGAAGGCATTAAGACTTTAGAAATCAGAGGTGAAGCATAAGTCTGAAAAGAGGGGGTGCTGCTTGAAACTCTGTATAAGAAACTGTTAGCCTTAAGCCCCAAGTAAGAAAATTTCCTGAAGCTGACAGATTCTATAGTTTGAAAACCTCTACTGAGTGCTCAACATAATGAATTTTTAAAATAAGAAAAAAGAACCACAATATCATCATGAAATTTCAGAATATTAGGGATAAAGAGAAGATTCTAAAAGCTTCCAGAAAAACAAAGCAGATCTCCTATTAAGGACTAGTAGTCAGAAAGGCATCAAGTTGCAAAATAACAGCATTAGAATCAAGTCAGGAGCAAATCATCAAAATTCTGAACTGAAAATTATTTCTAACCTTGAATTCTATATGCACACACATCACCAAATAGAATAAAGATAGTTTTAGACTTGTAAATCTCAATCTCTGTCTTTTAAAATATTCCAAGTACAATTTCACAAAATGCTTCTGGAGGAATTGCTTTAATAGTATAATCAAAATATGAGGAAATAGGGTCGGTTGTGGTGGCTCATGCCTGTAATCCTAGCACTTTAGGAGGCTGAGGTGGGAGGATTGCTTGAGGCCAGGAGTTCGAGACCAGCCTGAGCAAGAGTGAGACCCCGTCTCTGCAAAAAAATAGAAAAATTAGACAAGCATGGTGGTGTGCACATGTAGTCCTAGCTACTGGAGAGCCTGAGGCAGGAAGATTACTTGAGTCCAGGAGTTTGAGGTTATAGTGAGCTATGATGATGCCACTGTACTCTAGCCAGGTGACAGAGTGACCCTATCTCAAAAAAAAAAAAAAAAAAAGGAAGAGACAGTAGGAACAACCAAAAGAGGAAACCAAGTAGGGCATCTTGGTCAGAAAGAGGTATAGGAATTCCCAGGATGAAAGCTAAGTAGCAGACCTGGAGAATAGCCAGTCCAGATTTGGAGTCACTAGAAGGAAGTCCATCTACAGAAGAGAAAAAAAAAAAAAGCACTAATTAGATAGGTTTGACTGTGTGAAATTTTTGTTGAGAAGCTGTTGGAGGGTAGAAGGATTTACGGGCAGTTATAAAGAAAATTAAGTGAATGAATGAAAAAAGAAAAGCCTTCAATTTTAGTTGCAGGGAAAACAAAACTATTAATATTATATAAGAAAGGAAACAATCATTGGATACCTCTTGGCTCAGCAGCAAATCAAATTTACACAGTCATCACTGAAAATGATTTTAATAAATTATGATTGGTTAGATTGGGGCAAGGAAGCAGAATGTATGTTAAAAGAGCTCAATCCTTACATAGCATATATTTTGAAATATAAAGGTAAATACTAGAAGACAGCAGAAAGGATTTAAGATGATTGGATTTAAGGAGCAAGATTGGGGTGGGAGGAAGAAATCTGTTTTTTATTATAAACCTTGAAATTGAGAAAAACAACTGAAAGAATACTTAAAAGTATTACTTTGATAAAAATTAAAATGAAAACTAAATTTTTAATTGAGGGCATCCTTCTCTGGGGTAATAGATATTATCCAAAGATTTCTTCCTTTGGATTGATGGTGATCTGTAAGGCTATATTATAATAAAATGGTAAAATATGATTTAAAAGTTTTGTGACTGGAGCGGCTTTCACTAAGTAGTCTTGGTTCTTCATTGATAGGAGTGTCCTTGTTCTAATGCTGCAGGGACTCCAGCCCTACCTTCCCTCCTCATGGTATCAGTAATATATGATATTTAATATATTAAATTAAATATAAATTTAATCATATATCTAGGGTTCCCTTATCTTTGCTTCAGTGATGCCCTAGATTCTAAAATAATAGGATAGGGATTCCTTGCTGATTTCTATACTTCTCCTCCTGCCCTATCCCTCCTTTTCAACCCACAGAGATTCAGAACAGGCACACAGGCATTAGAATTTTATACTTTGCCCTTGGCCTCCCCAAGGGAATAGTTCTACATTAGGTGGTTCAGTTCAAACATTTGGAGCATTATGGTTGTACTAGGTATTTACCGTATGTTAGATGCTAGGAGCACAAAGATGAATAAGACACAGTCCCTATTCTCAAGGAACCTGCAGCTTAATAGAAGAGGCTGACAGTTGAGTAATAGTATAACAACCAATGTATGTATAAGTTTGAATAGCCCTTATCCAAAATGCTTGGGACCAGAAGTGTTTTGGATTTTGGATTTTTTCAGGCTTTTTTGGGTTTTGAAATATTTGCATATATAAAATGAGATATCTTGGGGATAGGATATAAGTCTAAACATGACATTTATTTCTGTTTCATATATATGTTATACACATGCCCGAAGGTAATTTTATTACAATATTTTCAATAATTTTCTGCCTGAAACAGAGTTTTGACTGCCACCCACCACAGGAGGTCAAGTGTGAAATTATTTACTTGTGTCATGTTTCGGATTTTGGAGCATTTCCAACTGTGGATTTTCAGATCAGTTTGCTCAACCTGTGTATATTAAATAAAGTACATTTCTGCTTTCTGCCCATGGACCCTAAAAGTTTTTTACATTGATGTAAAAGGACTATTAATATCAAATCTATAACTTGGTATATATGTGTTTTTCTTTTTCTTTTAGCTAATAGACCAGTTAAAGCCTGGTGGAAGATTGATATTGCCAGTTGGTCCTGCAGGTGGAAACCAAATGTTGGAGCAGTATGACAAGCTACAAGATGGCAGCGTCAAAATGAAGCCTCTGATGGGGGTGATATATGTGCCTTTAACAGATAAAGAAAAGCAGTGGTCCAGGTGGAAGTGATTTTATCTTCTGCTCTTTCTTCTTCCACACATGCAAGGTGAAAGGGTGTGGATTTTAAGACATTAGACTACAAGAGCTGTTTTGGTTGTCACCTTTATGCTACTCCATTATAACATCAGAAATTCATTACATTAAAAATGTGAAAATTTTGCATGGTCTGCCCTTCTTTTGGTTTAATTCATATCTTTGGGAAAGGGAGGGTGAGACTTGGTTGGCACAAAGTTGTTTTTTGTTTGTTTGTTTTTTAAGAGACTTTCAGCTGCAGTTCAGCACTTTCTAAGGATATTTTTTTCATTATTGGCCACTTTGTGTTCCTATATTTACAAATCATTTTTATAGCTACTGTATTGGCATGGAAACAAAGGCTTCGATCTGGAAAAGAAGGGGCCTTGGTCACTCTCTATTGTATTAATACCATTGTTATAAGAAGGGGAAAGAACAGTTGTCTCAATTTTTGAAAGTGTTAGAATCCCAGAGAGGGCATTCTTCCTCTCAGCTTGATTTCTCTCTTTCAATCAGATTCATAGATGTCTGACAACCTGTACCTGCTTTTACATTCAGCCTTGTTTCAGAGCCACCATAAGGAATAAACTTCTCATCATTTTAGAGGCCAGCCAATTTTTAAGCTATTCTTGGGGAGGAACAGGGATTCCATAAGCTACCTTGTGAGTGCCCAGGTCTCACAAACCCACCCAAAGGGCCAGCAGCATGCAGCAATTTTCAGCACAGCATGGCTTGTTGTAAATATAATGCCCACTTTTGTTTTATGTCTCAACATAATCTGAATATTTTCTTTGAAGCCAAGATTTCTCTTCTCTGTTTCTTCCCATTCCCACTCCCTTTGATGAGAGGGAGTGAGATCAGAATGTAAAAGTACCATTAGCTAAGATTACTTGAAGTTAAATGCCAAAATACAACAGCTTTATAATTTCTTTATCTTAGAATCTATTTTTATTTGACATAAAAATTCTTATTTTAAGATAATTATTTTCTTAATTAAAATAGTGATGTTTAATAGACCTCACAATATTGTTTTCTAGAAAGAGGAAAGGTACTTTTTGAATGAATGTTTAATTGCAAAAATGGTAATGAATCTAACTTAGTTCAAAACTGTGTTTTACTTTGAACTAAATTCAGATCAGGCTTTTCTAAAATATCTTCCTAGGAATTGCATTTTATTCTTTACCTATAGCTATTTTCTGTGAATTCTAGCCTTGAGCATAGCTACTTCTTAAAAAAAATTATTTAAAAAATTATCTTTTCAGTTAGAATTAGATATAGTTATTAACTATTTACAACCTTTCTTCATTTCTAGTATGGTTTATATGATTACAGAATATGTGATTACAAAGAATATGATTACATGGTATGATTAGTAAAATTTTATACCAAGTAAAAGTTCATATTGATTAAAAAGTTTAAAATTTTTCTTTTTGTACACAATAAATATTAGTATTAAACGTTCTATTTATAATTTAATGATGGATTTATAAAAAGTTTTTTGTTTTTATAATTAGAGGTGGATTTACCATGAAGCTTATGGAGCTGAAGCTCCAGAGCCCTTTCTTGCTAAGGTCCTTTCTGACCCTGTACCTAATTTTATATGATAGTCTTACTGATTTTTTTGTTCCTTCATAAAGAAGTTCTCCTAATTAAGTAAGCCTTAAGACCCCGGAAACCTGAATCTACCCTTGATAAAACCAAACTATTTGTTAAAAAATTTAGAATAACTTTTAAACTTATGGACAATTATTTAGTCATTTGCCAAACATTTAAATGTATACCTGTTTTTCTTTTTGGCCTTCAGATTAAAAAAAAATATCAAGCAATTTTTACATTTTCCATCATTGGAAAACTTTTTTCTAGCTGTACCAGGAGGACATTCTGATTTTTTCTGTTATAGATTTTTTTTTATCTCTTTGTTCAAATACATTTCCTACATCCAAAGATATGGTTCTAATTACAAAGCTACTCAGTTACTTGATTGTAATTCTGGAAATTTAAAGCATATAACTCAAGGTGAAACAAAATTTAGAAACTAAATTTGGAAAAAAACAACTACCATATTAAAAAAAAT
>CM052441.1:12880011-12903957 GCA_028533085.1 Varecia variegata | reverse complement strand
AAAAAAAAAAAAAAAATTTGTCCTTGAAAATTACTGGAAAATAGGATATTTGAGAAGGTACAATATAAACAGTTAATTTAAAATCTTGACTGTTAATCTGCTGTTTCTATTCGTGTTCATAAACTATATCATCAGGGTCTAGGCAGGAAACAAGGCATAGTCAGGTAGGATTTTGAAGTGATTTTAATAAAGGAACTTTCAGAGAAATATGGGAAAGATTATGGGAACCAATAAAGGATGATGTTATACCCAGGTACTAGGGACACCCGGGAAGCTTTTACCACTCTAGGTCTAAAAGGGAAAGGGGAGGAAGCAGTTTTACTGGAACCCTTGAGAGCAGGGACAACCCGGGTAGGGGATGGAGGAGGAGGTTGGTTGCTGACAGGAGCTGTAGTGACAGAGGGAAGTAGCCCCTACCAGATCTATGAATCACTTCAGTGTTTTTCCCTCCCATGCTCCTCTGTCTTACCAGGGTATCATGTGGGCCAGACTTACTGGAAGACAGAGGAAGGGGCCCTGTGGCAAATGTGGTCTGAAATTGGTTCTCACCACTACTTCCTTCCCCTTCCCCTAAGTAGATACCCCTGCTGCTTTTAAAATTTAGGTATGGAAGAGATTTGAGATGTCTTCTAGCTTTTATACGCCCTCTTTCTGTTCCCGTTAGGCCAATCTATACTTAAACTGTTCTTGACAGAAAAAAACATGTTTATTTTAAATTTCCTTTGGAAAAGTAACATCTAATACCTTTGTTTGGCAATTTGTTCTGTTGTTAAACATTTTTTTCAGTGTGAGGACCTTCTTAATATCATTCATTCAACCAGTCTGTGTGTACCTGCTATGCCAGGCACTGTACTAGGCGCCAGGAATCTTCAGCTGTGAATTTGAAACTGACTGTTCTCATGGAGCTTATATGAAGAGTAATGTAAGAGATCAAGACAAACAGGCAGTTACAGTGTAGTGTGTTTAGACTCACAGTAAGGAGCAACTGAAGTGTTTCAGCCAGGCAATGAAGTTATCAGAATTATATTTCAGAAAGATAACTCTAGCTGTCATGTAGACAGTAGATTGGAAAGGGACAAAACTAGAGCCAGAAACAGGAGGGGGTTGTAACAATTCAGGGGTGAAATGACAGTGGCCTGAATTAAGGCAATGTTAGTAAGGATAGAGAAAAGTGGATTGATAGCTACATCTAAAAAATGGTCACTGTTTTCTAAGTGTCCATTGCACATTTGGGAATTATCATCTAAAATGTTCCTTGGTCAACTTCTTGCGAGGCTAGATGATTTCTGTTCTTTCAGACTTTCTTCAGGATTAATTTAACAACTCACAGTGCTTTCTTAAGAACCATCTCTTGTTTCTCACCAGCTTTGCATCCTTCTTTTACTGAGGAATCCGATGAGGGTGAGATCCAATTTTTGCTGAGGAGGTGTGACAGAAACTATATTTAAAAAAATGAGAGCTAGTGGGCATGCTGAATTCTAGTACCAAATAAAGCCCCAAACTTGAATGTAGGCTTATGTCCCCTTATACTTGGAAAAATGTCACTTATAATTTTGGTGGATTAACAGAAGGTGAAAGAATGCCACATCTAGACAAGATCGGGCGCCTTCAAGGTGGTATGGCCGTAGACGAGAATGCCGTATCTGTAGGCCATAGGCCACAGACCCAGAATCTGTGGTATTATGTTCATGATTGTGGATATGTAATACTTGTATTAGTTGCTTCTGAAACGTAATACTTTTAAAATTTGTATTTTATTTTAAATAAGTATCTTTATTTTATATATATATATATATAAATCAATACTTTGCTCATCTTCTGGTGAAAGTTTTATATTTGTTTTGGGGTTTTTTGTTTGTTTGTTTGTTTTGTTTTTTTTTTTTTTTTTTTTTTGGTTTTTGAGACAGGGTTTCACTCTGTCACCCCGGCTAAAGCACAGTGGCATCATCATAGCTTACTGCAACCTCAAACTCCTGGGCTCAAGCTATCCTCCCATCTCAGCCTCCCAAAGTACTAGGATTACAGGTGTGAGCCATTGTCCCCGGCCTGATTGTGCATTTCTAAGGTTGACAATATAGGTCCTAGGGTATCCAATTGACCCTGTGTTCCATATTCTATATTGTTCCTTTTTTATTTTTTTACATACGTTACAGCATTGTGACATATTTTGTATCCTTAAAGCCAGGGATATATTGTTACTTTTGAAATTCTTTTTGTGTCTCTCATAATGCATTGTATGAAGCAAACTGTACAAAGCTGTGGTGGGGGCAGGGGGAGCGACTGGGTGAGGGAGGGGCAGAGTCTTGCTCTGTTGCCCAGGCTGGAATGCAATGGCATCTATCATTGCTCGCTGCATCCTCAAACTCCTGGGCTTAAGTGACCCTCCTACCTCAGACTCCCCTAGAAGCTGGAGCTACAGGCATGTGCCACCATGCCTGGCTAATTTTTTTATTTGTTGTAGAGATGGGAGTCTGGCTATATCTCAGGCTCAGACTCCTGACCTCAAGCAATCCTCCCATCTCTGCCTCCCAAAGTGCTGAGATTATAGGTGTGAGCCACTGTACCTGGCCACAAAGCTTTTATTACCTCAGAAAATCCATTAAATTATTAGAAAACATTCGTGGATTTTGATTCTTGATTCCTGGTAGTAGATCTTTCCATTTGTTCTTGGTAAAGAACATATAAGAGTAAATGTTAGTAGCATGGAGTTATTAAAACCTCATAAATATTTAAATTATGTATAATTATATGTTATATAATAATAAATACTGTTAATAACCTAATGAATATATTTAGCACATTATATATAGCGATTTTATTTTGTTTACTTTATTTTTTTAGAAATGGTCTTGCTCTATCCACCCAGGCTAGAGGGTAGTGGTGTGATCATAGCTCACTGCAGCCTTGAACTCCTGGCCTCAAGCTATTCTCCTGTCTCAGCCTCTCGAGTAAATGGGACTAACAGGCATGTGCCACCATGCCTGGCTAATTTTTTATTTTTATTTTTATTTTTTGTAGAGACAGGGTCTCACTATGTTTCCCAGGCTGGTATTGAACTCCTGGCCTCAAGTGATCCTCCAGCCTCAGTCTCCCAAAGTGCTGGGAATAAAGTGCCAGCCCTTTTTTTTAAAAGAAAAATATGGCAATTTGAAAGAGTCTTTCTAAAAATTTAGGACATACTACTTTTTATTGTAAATGATCTATTCATGTAAATCAGATAAAGATATGGTTATGTAGAATTTTGAACATTAGGAAAAATTTAATAACTTACAAGTTACTTAGATTTCGGAGCGTTAGAATGGTGATGATTGTACATGCACTGGTAGCAAATTTTTGTTTCTCCCTCGCACCCTAATTTTAAAATTCAGGTCTATAAACTTAATATCTTTATTAAAACATTTTTTAGATGGAGAGGCTATTTGGAAATATTGCACTATGTTGATGAGGCATTAATTTATTTGCAATATCCTTAATGCCTTGTAATAGGTAAATAAAATGTAATGAATTAATAAAAGTAACAGTATGTTTAATCCATATTTTAAAAAGCACAAGTGAATTTGTATATAAATAGAGCACTTTGCTAGTGAACTCTTTGTAGACTGAATATTTTAATGCTTGCATGAATTTGAGTGAAAAATTCTATGAGAATTATAGTACTGTTCTTTAGAAGAATATACTAAGAGCAATCAGAACTTATAATTTATCACTTAATAGATAATCCAATACTGTGTGATAAAGGTACCTTATGGGAGAAGTAATTTTTAAAATATTGCACAATTTACAAAATTCAGTTTTAAGAAAACCAAATTATCTGGTAATTCTTTAACTTACCACTTACCTGTGAAATATAAGTTTTTTGTTTCTCTTTCCCTTCACAGCAGTCCCAAGCCTTTTTGGCACCAGGGACTGGTTTCATGGAGGACAATTTTTCCACAGACCAGGGTTGGGGTAGGCAGATGGTTTAGGGATGATTCAAGTGCATTACATTTATTGTACACTTTATTTCTGTTATTACTACATTGTAATATATGGTAAAATAGTTATACAACTCAGCATAATGGAGAATCCGCAAAATCCTTGGGATCCCTGAGCTTGTTTTCCTGCAGCTAATGCTGCCGCTGATCTGACAGGAGGCGGGGCTCGGGCGGTGATGCCAGCGATGGGTGGGGGGGTAGGCTGTAAAAAGAGATGAAGCTTCTCTCACCTGCTGCTCACCTCCTGCTATGTGGCCCAGTTCCTAACAGGCCACGGACTTGTATTGGTCCACGGCCCGGGGATTGAGGACTGTAGCTTTCAAATTTATTTTAACAACTGTTTGAAAGCTTTAAATTTTTATTATGGACAAGTTGCTAGAATAGTAGAAGAACTCCTAAATCTCTCTTTCCAGAGTCACCAATTATGAGCATTTTCCTACGTTGCTTCATTACTGCCTCTTTCTATATAGACATATATGTGTAATATTTTTTCCTTTTTTCTGATTCATTTGAGATTTAATTGCTAACATCATGCTTCTTTACCCCAAAGTACTTGAGTGTTTAATGATTTTTTTTTACTCAATTACCCTCATATATGAGGCTTTTAGTCTTTTCTGGTAGTTTTATCTTTTCACTTTTAATGGCTTTATTGAGGTATAATTTATATACCATACGGCTTATTTTAGACTGCATTTTTATTCCTTCCTTCCTCTCAGTGGCAGTTGCTGGTACAGTGCTGCACCTGGCTGAGCGAATGGTTTCTTTTGGAGGTGATAAAGCTGCCTTATGAAATCAGCTGACAGGTATATTATACCTACAGATGATGCCTTTTCTCCCAGAGAGTTTGGGTTGAGATTGACCCACTCCATAATTGCTAACAGACACTCTAAGCAAAAGACTAAATTTTTGTCCAATTCTGTGACTTAAAAAAAAATTTGAACTCTGAATACTCAAGTCGTCATTTTATAATAGTGTTAAGATGATCCTAGACCTAAAAGTTAGAATTTTTCTGAATTTTTGATCTTGAAGGAAGAAATCTATTTTTAGAATTAAAAAATAACTCAGGCTTCTAGGTTTCTGGAGTAGCATGAAAGATGTTCGAATGGCTGACTTCCTATTTTGCTTTGACTTGGGATTGTTTGCTCTTTTCTTTTTTTAATACAGTGATTGGGGATCAGTGCATTTTGATTCATTGAATAGTTGTATCTAAACTATTATAAAATCAGATTGTTTAATATAGAACTCCTCCTTATGTTTTTTTCCTCTTTTCTCTCCTCAGGGATGAATTGTAAAAGCAACATCAGCTTGACCAGTCTATAATATTACAATGGATTGCTCATCTCAGTCCTCAAAGCTTTTTGAAAACCAACACCATCACAGCTTGTTTTGGACTTTGTTACACTATTATTTTCAGCATGAAAATGTGTGGTTTTTTTAGGGTTTCTAATTCGTCAGAGGCACAGAGCCAAATTGCTAGAGGAAGGATGCAAAGTATAAAGTTGTGAATTATTACTTTAACATGCCCACATTTTACTTTGAAATACTGAAAGGGTTCTGCAAAGTGGAAAACTTAGTTTATGAATTGATTTTGAAGAGTGGTTTTTCTTTTCTTGGACACTTAATTCTGTTCTGATATTAATTTATCAGATTGCTTTTGTGCATTGGATAACGCCACCATTCACAAGTTAAGAGTTTTGGTATTTGGATGTCTGTTAAATGCTACTAAGAAAATAGAGATGAGCTTTCTTTTTAAAGCTTTTGATGTGGTGTCATAGAATAGCATGTTGTAGATACAATCAGCTGCTTTGTTACCTTAAAACTTGGCATTTGTAAATATTAAACCTTAAGATGGCAGGTGATGTCCTGTAAACACTCAGCTGTTCAGATTGGACATAACTGAAGTAGTTCTTCCTCTCTCTCTCAAAATTATAGGAGACTTGTAGCTTAGTGGGTTTTTTTGTTTGTTTGTTTCTAATTTGCTGCTGGTAATGTATATGAATTTAACATGCTGTGTAAGCTGTGTCCTAGTTACTGAACAGTTTATGCAGTGCTGCTTTGCCAAATAAAGTTCAAAGTAAAACAGGCATTGGTGGTGTTTGAATATAGAAGAAAGAACCACATGTCCACCAGACACAAAATGCTAAGATCACAGAGAAAAAATTATTTCTCTAATGTTCCCTTTTGTGAAATCTAAGTAGGTAAATAGCATTAATCCAACCGTTCATTGTAGAATGTGACTACATTGCTTCAGGGCCAGGACCACACTTGAATCATCGTTTCTCTCTGCCTACCTAGCACGGAGCTTTCCTGTAGATGTATAATAAATGCCGAATGAGTGAGTGGGTGAATAAATTGACTTAATGTCAGGAAAGAACAGGGTTGAGGATGAACATACCAAAACAATTCTCTCATTTATAAATAGATGTATTAATATAATGACTGTAAATGAATTTCTAAGAAGGCAGTAGCACTTAGGGATCTTGTTGTATTGTATACCTTTTATAATAAGCTCTTAGTTTTTCTAAGCGTTCTAAAACTTGAGAAAACAGAGGCTCTAGAATGAGCAGAAGCAGCACTCTCAACAGAGCCCTTCTGGTGCGTGCAAGTGTGCATAAATCTGGCAGGGAGATCCTTAGCATGTGAGACACTCCCGTGCCTCCCCAGCTTTTAAAAGTCTTAAACATTACTTCTTTATGACTTCTTTGAAATGGCTTTAAAAAATTATGCATACATTTTCACAGTGTCTCTTCTTGGGTAAGGTATTAGACACAGGAAACTAGCATTATTGCTAGCTTTATTTGCTGCTGCTGTTGATTGCTTCTGGACCCAGGCCTTGAACCCTCTCGGACCAGAACTCTCAGTATCATTTGAGGTAGACGCAAAGGTCAAATATTTCAAATATTCTTTAGGACTTTAATTTTTAAACTTATCCATGAGTCTGTGTCTTTCATAGATATTACCTACATTTTACTATATGTAAATCTCTATGTTAGGTTTTGGGGATAGAAAAAGGCCCATACTCTAAAGTAGTTTGCAGTCTGGTTGAGGAGACAGTTTATAAATATGATCAGACAAACTTAAGTGCCACCTGAATAGTACAGACAAATGCTATGCCTTAAGCTTTGTTCAAGCATTGCTCTTAGAGTTCATACTTTTATGAATTAAACTTTTGGAATGTTGAATAAATAGGAATGGATTTTAAGGGAGCATCAATAAATGGGTAGAAATGGAAGTAAAGGATTTTGGCTAGGTCTGAGAGTTTTTCTCTTTAAGAGAGTTAAATTTATATATGTGTGTAGGCCAGAGATAAGAATGTCTGTTCTTTTAATTCTTATTTTTATGTATTTATTTATTTATTTGAGAGAGGATCTCACTCTGTTACCCAGGCTAGAGGGCAGTGATACCATCATAGCTCACTGCAACCTCAAACTCCTGGGCTCAAGTGATCCTCCTGCCTCAGCCTCCCAAGTAGCTGGGACCACAGGCGTGCCACCACATCTGGCTAATTTTTTTTATATTTTATAGAGAGCGGGTCTCACTATGTTGCCCAGGTTGGTCTTCAACTTTTGGCCTCAGGTGATCCTTCCACCTTGGCTTCCTAAAGTGCTGGGATTATAGGCAGGAGCCACCGTGCCTGGCCAGAAAACATTTTTATATATTAATAAAAGTCCCTATACTTACCACAATTTTTCCTAAAACTTTTTTGTAAAAGTTAAAATTATCTTTGTATTAAAATTTGTTTTGAGAAATTTCCTAAATTTTAAAATAACTTTATAAAATTATCTTTACATTGAATAATATAAGTTGATCTCTTTCCAATTCACAGTGTGATGATACTAAAAAAAAAAAAACTAATGTGATTTTGAGAATTAAGTAGGCATGAAGACATGCTCAGACCTAAATAAAGCAAATATAGGAGAAAGCTCAGTTCTAACCACTCAATCTATTCCTGAAAACATTCAGCTTTGGAAGGCCTAACTATTTTTTTCCTTGGTGGTTTCCTGTTTATCCATTAAAGTAGCTGTAATTTAAAATAATTCACTTTTTATCTTTAGAATACTAGAATCTAATAGGGCAAAAGAGCTGGGAAAAGGGGGCCAGAAACAGAGAAGTCTGCAACACAGGTGCTTAAAAAGCCAGCTAGATGACTTAATAGCAAACTGCAAACTAAGCTTTTCCTTCTTTGTATTCAGCTTGGACAGTTCTTTGTTAGAAATTCTCATTCAGTTTTAATGGGGAAAATTGTACAAAACCTGGAGTCTAGTAAACAAATGATTGAAGTAGTTCTGCTGGGAGCAAAGTGGCATAATCCTTAACACAAACCAAACATGAGACAGTTTTGGAACAATATTAACAGCAACCCCAAATTACAGAATCTGAGGCTCAGATGCTGTGTTAAGAAGCATCATGAATGATGTTGAGGGCACATCTGAAGGTGAGGACAGCACCTGCGTTCTGGGCACAGCACACTGTAATATGTTTACATAGTGAAATCCAGTTAAAGTCATCAACAAGGTCAGCCTTGAACAGCAAAACTGAGAGCAAATAGAAATATGCATCTTTATGTTGGGTGGAGGGAAAATACGGTAAAAAGCAACAAGAACAGCCATCAGAGACTGAAAGAAGGTGTTGGTAAGTGTACTAGGGAACTGTGGGGCCAAATCACAGGTTCTGAAAAGTCAGTAGGAGAAAGGAAAAAATTCTGTTGATTTCCTATTAAAGAGAACATACTTGGTACTCAGGTGATTTGCAACATTAAAATACTTGTGGAAGTCTGGAGGAGTAGTTACTGTCTACTGAGAATGAAAGGAAAAAGTAAGTTGAAGTGTTCAGGAAGATGGTTTAAGTGGGCCTTTTCTTAGGAAAAGAGATGTAAAACACAACATGTTTGAGAGAGAAATTGTGGCCATGTTTCCCCTTAAAATTATTTTTAATTGTCTTAGATGCAGAACTCCTTTAATCAGGAGAGATAACTTTAAAAAGTCCCATTCAGTCCATCTGATAATATGTTTTGTAGACTTTCATTCTCCTTCCCTCCAGTATACTTTTTATGGCCTTAAACAAGTCACTTTTCTCTAATCCTCTATCTCCCCCTCTGTCAGGTTGATGTGGTTAAATTCCAGTAATGTAGTAACAGCTCAGTCAATATTAGCAACTTATGATTATATTAAAAGGTAAAGAGAAGCTTAAGAATAAAATACAGTTTATTAAAGGAATATTGTTTACATAGATACAGGACATTTTCTTAAGTATTTCAACACCATAGCAACACTAAATTGTGTTTATTTTCTTTATGTATAAAAGATGTGCTGAAAGATGCATGCCTCATCAGTTTTTATGTTATTGGGTATGGCTATAGGTAACATCTTTCTATATAAAAACAAACTGCACAGCATCATATATAAACATCTTAAATTCATTCACACAGTTCATTTCTCTAAACTGCCCTTGAGAAATCTAAATCTTTGCTCAATTCTAAACATTCAACAAAATGCTTGAGTTTCTCATGAAACAAAAATAACACCCAATTTCTTCTTTTTTTAGAACTAACTTTCCATCTGTTAATGTATTTTGATATGTTATATCCTCTACCTAAACTTAAGCCCTTTGCTAAAGGAACAACCTACCTTAGGTTCAGTCTAAAGTGTACTAGACTCTAGAGTGTTTTTCAAGTATTTTAAAAGATTTGCCACTTATGGTGAAAAAAATATGTAAATAGGAACATCATGTGAGTGTAGACAGGCACCATACTATATATTCCTCTCAGAAGAATCATTTCTAGAATGTGTATAATCACAGCATTAAGTGATGATTGGAATAATTTGCCTTTAAAAAGCCTACAGATCAAAAGGGGAAAGATGCTAAGCTAGATTCTGATTTTCTGTAAAGATGACTTTGTGAAAAACTGCTTTATGCTCTAGAATACATAAGCGTGGCATTAGCTAATGGCACATTATTACATTTTATAGCATTAAAAATAATGGAAAAAACTGGCTTATTCCATTGGATAAAAGAACCTGCTCATACTTGAACATGGTGACATTTTTGCAAAACCTGTACCCAAAAATCCACTCAATGTTCTGCTTTTCAATTTCTGTTTTTCTCTTTCATCAACAAAGACTAATGTCAAAAACCAGTGACTCCGTAAATGAGTTGCTGTGCTCTGGACCATGGAGTGGTGTTGAGTTGATAAGGTATTAGTTGTCCTCCTTGCTCATTTTGCCCTCAGCTAAGTTTCTGTTAAAGTTTTTGGCCTGCCAGTTTCTCTGCTTCCACCTTGATTTCCTATCACACTTCATGACCATCTTAGAGCTGTTGTAATCCAAAGACTGGGTTTTTTTCTCCCAAAGATCAGCCTAAGGAGGCAGCCACCTACATGACATGATGTGAGAGGGACTAGGAAGAACCCACATTCATCCTCCCTGAGGTTCCATGACCTGTTCATAGGTTTATGATATACCTGCCATAGGTAACAGCTCATTGAAGGTATCAACTCACTTGAGATCATTCTCTGAAGCAGGTTTTGCAGGGGAAAGAAAAAGGAGAGCATGGAGAGCTTAAAGGATGAAGAACAGGACCACAGAACAAGGGGGCCGTGCCCACAGTGGTCCAGTGCTGCCAGGGGCTTCTAAAACGTGAAGGGTTAATGCTGCCTCCCTAAGACCACCTCTTGAGATACTGAATTTTCTGCCTCAGCTAAGTACAAATTTCTATTTTCAGGGACAGCTTATGTAAATTAGAATTTTAAAAGTCTTTAATCATATGAATTCCACTCTAAATTTCAAAATATTTCATACTTTCGAAGGAAAACCTTACTATAATAAATAATAAAGACAAGATTTGGGATTTGCAGAATCTTCTAGCTCATTTAAAAACAAAAGAAGTTGTAAATACCCAGAACATAATATATGTATAAATTATAAGTGAAACACGCCCTTGCTCCAAAGCTATTTAAATTACATTTATTATAGATACATCCCATTTATGAGGTAGTCCGATTCCTCAGATGTAATGGGACGAGCTTTTTTAAGTTTCTGTTTCACCAGTCGTAGTCTGCAAGCAACCATGAGAAGCAGCAAAGCAGTGATAGCCAAGCCCAATGCCAGGGGTAGCACTGCACCTGTGAAAAGGTTAGAAATGAAGAGGGTAAGACAGTAATGATTAACAATGACAGCTACTATTTACGATAAGCACTGTGCGTGCACTGTTTAATCTGAACAACTCAACTAAATTGGTACTGGTATTACTACCATTTTGCAGACTAAAGTGCAGAGAGGTTATGTAATTTGCCTATGAGTGTATAAAAGTTGTACGTTTAGGTCTCAAACCGGACCTGTTTAAAACCAAATTCTGTACCAGCTTCCTACAAAATTTGTATGCCATCAGTGGGTATAAATGTTGCAGTCAGATCACTCTTACATAATAGACATTCTGACCATAAGAAATTTTTTCACTGTAGTCACAGATTACATTTATGGATTCATAAATGATCATTCTCTCTTAAAATATATATGGACTAACTCCTGATTTCTTGTTCTGGTTAGTGCTTAAGAAATTTATTTTCTTTTCCAAATCCAGGGAACCTACTCTCAACCAGTAGAACCTTTGTTGAAAGCTAATTGCAAAATATGCTGGTATGATTTTGGCCAAGGGTCATTAAGAAAAACATCTCTTTAGTTTTTCCTGTGGGGCTGGTCACAGATACCAGACTAGAACCGTTAAAGGCTTGCAGGAGTCTGGAAGGGACAGGGTGTGTCCAGAACAGTCTTTCTTAGCAAGTTCAGCAGGCTCTATTTTTAGTCTGATCTACTCTGTAGTCAGGCCAGGTTTGGAGATGATATGGTGGAGCTATTTTAACTGCAGGAATCTTGCCAACTGGTGGAACTAGAGGTGAAACATCTCCATTGTGTAAGCTCATTCTATAACATTTTCTTTCATTTATTCATTCATTCTGCATTAATTAAGAGCCTTCCATGTGCCAGATGCTGAGCTAAGTGCTGGTAATCAAATAAGCAATTTTTATTTGTAAACAAATAAATACCCCCTCCAAAAGATAAGCTAATGCTAAAAGTGCCAGTTTTATAGCTTAACACATTGACTGCCACACTAGAAAAAAAAAATTGCCCTGGAGCCATGGTGTTTTATTAAAACAAAACGATCCTTTCTAATGTTATTTTTTATTGTTTTCTGTGTGTGAGTTTTATGCAATGCAACCCACGTTTTTAGAATTGTCAATATTAATTGTAACAATACAAAAAACAACAATTAAGATTTTCACCAACCAACTGCAGGGTTTTGCTTCACAAGGCCCTGGGCTCAAAACTAGCCTGAGTTAAATACAACCCACATGGCAGTTAATGTGTTAAGTCATTGAATTCTCATAAACACCATATGAGTTGGTACTATTATCCTCCCCATTTTACAAACGAGGGAACTAAGTCATCGAGACTTAAGTGGCTCGTCTAAGATGGTCTTGTAAGTGGTGGAGCTGGTATACGACCCCAGCCAGGACAGCTCCCGAGGCTGGGGTCTTAACCACTATAGTACACTATTTCTCCAAAAGGTACATGAGACAGTTTTTGAATGACTTTAAGTCTGGGTAGATAGGCATTTAAATGGAAAAAAAATGCAACAAAGTGTTATAGTTATTATACAATGGTAAAATTATATATGAAATACAGATGTAAAAAGAAGCGGTCCATCTGGTCTGTAGGATTTTTGCTTGAGTGATTTTGATGTATGATAATGCTTGTTTGGGGTAGGTGAAAGAGATAGTTTATTTTTTGACATTTTTCAGATCAAGATGCCTGTAGGAAATCCAGATGGAATTTTCTCTTAGGCTCTTGGATTATTTGAGCCTAAATATGTGGAAGCCTTTAGCATAAAGTTGGTAGTTGCAGCCATGAAAGTGGTAAGGTTGCCAGAGAGAAAGGAAGGAAGGGACAGGAACAAGTTCCTGGGAAACACTGACATTTAGAGAGCAGGCAAAAGAAAAGGATCAAAAAAGAACGGAGAAAGACTGGTCAGAGAAATAGTGGGAAAACCAAGAGAGAGTGAGGTCTTTCTTGGAAGCTGAGGGAGAGGCTAGTCCAAGTGCTCAGCTGAACCAGATGCTACGGGGAGGTCAAGCGAGGTGAAGCCTAGAGAGCCTGCCGGAGTGCACAACTGGCACTTCATTTACAGGGAGACTGAAGACTGAGGGATGCTATTTGGGTTTTGTATGTATTAACAGAGATCTGAGTGTGTTTGCAGCCGTTGGGGGAAGGAGCCAGCAGAGAGACAGACTGAAAGCATGGCCGAGCTCACAGATGACGGAGAAATGCACCTGAGGAAACAAGGCGCTATGTCAAGACCAAGGGTAGAGACTGACCTTGGAGAGAGGGGACACCTCTTCCCTTAGCACCGGAGAAAAGCAAGAGGGTGTGAATGCAAACGGATGAGTTGTTACGGCTGGGGGTGGGCAGCTGAGGAAGGTCACTCCCACATAGCCTTGATTTTCCGGCCTCCTCTTGAAGACGAGAGGACCTAGAACTAATGACTCACTAATGGCATTTCCACCTCTGGTGTATTTTTAGAGTCCCAGGTAAAACTCCTGAACAGGATTCTCAAGAACAGTTTGGAAGTGTCTGGGCACAGGCGGGGATGTGGAAGTTGCTTCGGTGACTGTTAAGTATCAAACAAAGTTTTGGGAGAAGCCAGTATTCCCCTAGAGAACTGTGAAAGATAAAAACCTGTGATAAACCATGGCCTGGAATTTTATTCTAGAGCTGTCTCCTGTATTCCACACACAGCAGCTCTCTGGAGGTGTCAAGAATCACTGGTTCATCTCTCCACACCAGCAGTTTGGGTCTTAGAGCCACTGCTGGCTCCTAATGGCCACTCAGTGAAAGTTTCAGCAGGGCTTGTGGCCTGGAGGTGTCAGTTTTCTCTCCACCTTCCTGCACTGGCCTCATAAGTTGGATATGTTACAAAGGGACCAGACAAAGAAGGGACTTTAGTCAACCCCCCCAGTAACTCCAGGAACCCCAAACCATTTCTTACAAACTAGAACACAACAAGCCAGCCCCAGTTCTGCTTGTTCAGGGCAGGAAAATGAATAAGAGGGTTCCAGACCTCAAAATGTGTCTAACACCGAATTAGGTACTCTGAGACCTTCACCCTTTTGGCATGACGAATAACTCAGTAACAGCCATTGTTTATGCATTTGGCTCATTGTGAGCCAGGCAGTGCCCTAAATGCCTTTTATGAATTGTCCCATTTCTTCTCCCTAGCAACCCTATGCAGCATGTATAGTCATTGTCTTCGTCGTACTAACGAGAAACTGAGATCCAGAGAGAGAAGATAACCTGCCCAGGGGCACAGAGTTCAATGGACGAGCCAGGATTTGAACGCTGGCATCTGACCCTAGGGCCTGCGTTCTTAACTCCCACGCCACGGGGATGACATTCTCCACAGATGCCGCACCTGGAGGGTGTATAGAAGAGGCAGCTGAGGTCCAAAGACAGTAGCTTACTATCGAGAGCCCCAAGATGCAGTGCACTATAGGAAATGAGAAGACAGCTGTGGTCCACAGTTCACTGCTCCTGTCATGAACTCTTGAGAGTTCATCTGATATCCTCAGCCAGGGGACGTCAGTTCTGCAGAGGCCTACACCCCGCAGTGCGTTTCCACGGCAGACACTTACCTGCTTCTGGGGCTGGGTGTTCCCCACCTCCTCGATCGCCCTTTGACTCAAAGATATAATTTTCCTCTTTTCTCTTCCCTGAGGAACTACTATCTGCAGAAAAGAAACAGACCATTTATTGAAGGAGCATCAGAAACTTTAGGAAACAGACATGAAAATACAGCCCTATTTATTTTTTTTAATGGTGGATTTAGAGAAAGGACTTACAGGATTTATTTCTCTAATAAACATAGGTTTGTGCTTGACACTAAAATACCAGATAACTAATGTGACCAATTTAATAAAGCAGAGTACGCAGCTAGCACAAAACCACCAGGACTGCCACCAGCTCTCCTGGAGGAGGAAGGACAGACCTCGTGCTAGAAGAGCCGGGGCAGTGTCTGGACATCACGTCATAAAAATCAGAAATAGTCAAGAAAGGGTTTTCTTTGAAAAATAAACAATGAGTGTATATAAAACATTTAGATGTGCTATTTCACTTTTTCTCACCACAACCCTGCTTGGCAGGTATGAGCAGCTCAATTTTTTCTGCTAATGCCCAGGACTCAGGTTTCTATCCAGGTGGGTCACAGGGCTGGGATTCAAGCTCAGATGTGTCTAACTGCTCCTTGGTGGAAACCAGCACTTCTAATTTAATGACATATTATTTGTTTAACTATTCTACTCAGTTCTAATACTGAGGGGGAAATCTCAAGAAAGATCAAATCTTAAGATTTTTATCCCCAGGTTCTGATGAGCCATAGCTGTGCCTGTCATTTGCCATCCAGTAATTTACAGCATTTGTGTGTTTATCACAATGACAGTGTAACACTTGATGTGTTGGCGGAGTTACCCTCATGCTGTGTATGACTTCAAATGGGATTTTTGAATATTATAATGCTTAATGGCAATGAATTAGAAATGATCTACTGACATTTTCTTTTCTTTTTCTTTTTTGACAGAGTCTCACTGTGTTGCCCAGGCTAGAGTGCCGTGGAGTCAGAGTAGCTGGGACTACAGGCATGCGCCACCATGCCTGGCTAATTTTTTCTATATATATATTTTTTTTTTCTTAGTTGTCCAGCTAATTTCTTTCTATTAATAGAGACGGGATCTTGCTCTTGCTCAGGCTGGTCTCGAACTCCTGAGCTCAAGCGATCCGCCCACCTCGGCCTCCCAGAGAGCTAGGATTATAGGCGTGAGCCACCGCACCCAGCATACTGACATGAATTTTCTTGAAAAACAAAAAAAATGTTAATGTTTCTTTACTCATATGGCATCAACAGAAGTGTTAATAACTTCTGCAACTAAAAGAAGACTAATTAAAGGTAGTATATAAAATTCTTTGGTAACTTGTACTTAGCAATATTCATGAATTTACTAAGAATCACAAAGTCAACTGGATACTGGAACATTGTAAAGTTAGTCTATATACCTACTGGAGCCAGAAAGTAATTATTTAAAATGATTATTGCAGTCACGTGTTAATGCTGTTAAACAGAAGGGACAAGAATTACGTGTTTTTCATCAGGACATCCTTAACCCTCCTTTTTGCTCACGCTTCATCCTGTCGGTCTCTGTATCACGAAGCCCATTTCCCTCGTACCCTCTGCAACATCCCTGATGGGGGCCTCTCTTCGCTCCTCACGGCCACTGCCTCGGGTCCTCATCACCTTCGGCTTGAGCTCTACAGGAGCCTCCTGCTGGCCTTTCTGTTCCAGATATTCCAACTGGAGTGTATTCCAACTGGAGTGTCTGCAAAGCAGCTCATCCACACTCACTCAGCATATCAGTGCCGGGAGATTAGCTGAGTCTGCTTGTCTTGGCCAAGGCCACAGCACGCTCACGCCATTCTACTGGGCCACATCTTGTTACTCTAAAAGGACCCATGCCTGCTGGCCTATACATAGCCAAAAATTTGGGCTTTCTCCATAAACCTCAGCTCAGACAGAATGAGAGAGATGACTGAAGCACAAGCAATTTCTTGCAGCTGGAGAATCAGATTTACCTTCCAGATTGCTTTCTGCTCCTGTCCACCTCACCGTAGTGGCAGAAGCCCCACTCCCCTCCACAACAGTGAGGGGAGGGAAAGGAAAAAAAGCTAGTGTGACCCTGGTAAAAGAAGGTAGTGACCACCATGGGGAGAAGGGGACAGAGACAGCTAGCTAACAAGTATGGGAGCAAAGTAATTGTCACCTGGAACTTTGGGACCCATGTCCCAGTGGGATAGGGACAGGGAATACTGAACATAAATGATGTGGCTGGTACAGCACTTGGGCCATCGAGAACTTGGACTCTTGACCACAAGGCAAAAAAATTTCTAGTATGGTGATTTTAACACCTTTGGATTTCAAGGCCCAATAAAAATTGAAAATAATTTCTGAGGCCAATTTAGAGTTGTCAGTTTTTATTTTGCCATGGCATTAAAGGAAACAACCATGTACTAAGACCATCACCCTAAACCCCCAAATTATGAAGGATCTAATTACATAAAAAGGACCGGTCTTTAAATTGAACAAATTTAGCCTTATAAAAAACTTACGACATTGTCCTTCTTTCTGTCACTTAAGGATGGGTGCTGGTCCTTCCGCTGGCTGCGGGGCTGGCTGCTCTGAATTCCATTACTCCCCCTTTTGCCGCCCTGTCCAAGCCGCCCGAGGCAGGGTTTCAAGGCCCTCGACCTGGCCTCTATTCCCAACAAGCACCCTTCACTTTGGGCAGCCGGAGTGCCCTGCTTCAGTATTTTCACTCCCAACTCCATTTGCCCACGCAATTAACTAAAACCCTTCTTTCTCACTTATTCAAATTCTTTATGCCCACTCTTCAGAGCACAGCTGTATTTCCATGCCCATCATGTAGCCAGGGCCGACCACCATTAGGCACGATGGGCACAGAGCCTGGGCTCCGTGGTGCTTTTAGGGGCCACAAAAATGTTTCCATTTAATTTCTTTTAAAATCACAAGAAAACAATGAATGTAATAATAATGAATATGTAATAGTGAATTCAGCCTGGATTATATTCATGGTTATACTGACAAAGCCATAAAATATAATATTTAATTTTCTTTTAATGGAGGAAGGGGCCCATGAAGGCAAAAGTGCCCAGTGCCCACGAGAGTCACAAGGCAGCCCTGCAGACAGCAAACCCTAACTTCCCCAGTGCTCACGGATCTCTTCCTTCTGAGCTTCTAGCACGACCTAGGCAGGGTCTCAGGGGAGCTGTAGCTGCTTCCTGTCTCTGTGGCTAAGAGACAAGGTCCTTGAGCACACAACAAGGCTTGCTGCATGGCTCAGGGCTGGTTTTCAACTGCTAAGTTAAATCCTGGCTTCATCACGTACTAGCTGTGTGAGCTTCTGTGAGTTCTTAACCTCTCGGTGCACCTCAGTGTCTTCATCTATGAAATGGGGATAATGATTTCTGCACATCATAGGGTTGTTATTATATAAAGACCAAAGGAGTGCAGAGTGATGGGCACTCAATGAGTACTCAATGCCTGAAAATTATTATTTTAGAAATGGGGTCTTGCTGTGTTGCCCAGGCTGGAGTGCAGTGGCACCATCATAGCTTACTGCAACCTCAAATATCTGGGCTCAGGCAATCCTCCTGCCTCAGCCTCCCAAGTGGCTGGGACTACAGGCATGTGCCACCATGGCAGGCTAATTTTCCTATTTTTTTGTAGAGACGGGGTCTCACTCTTGCTCAGGCTGGTCTTGAACTTCTGACTTCAAGCGATCCTCCCACCTCAGCCTCCCAAAGTGCTAGGATTATAGGTGTGAGCCACCATGCCTGGCCAAAAATTATTGTTATTTTTAATCAGAATATAGTTCAACCAAATTTTCAGATTTGCAGAACATAGCCAGGACAGTGGTCACCAAGGACTTCTCCAGATATTTGGACTTTCTTATATGATACCTGATCCCAAGTAAGGTAGTTCTACAAGATTTTTTTTTTTTTTGAGACAGTCTCACTCTGTTGCGTGGGCTAGAGTGCCATGGCGTCAGCCTAGCTCACAGCAACCTCAAACTCCTGGGCTTAAGCAATCCTTCTACCTCAGCCTCCCAAGTAGCTGGGATGACAGGCATGTACCACCATGCCTGGCTAATTTTTTCTATATATTTTTAGTTGTCCAGCTAATTTCCTTTCTATTTTTTAGTAGACACGGGGTCTCGCTCTTGCTCAGGCTGGTCTCGAACTCCTGACCTTGAGCGATCCTCCCACCTCGGCCTCCCAGAGTGCTAGGATTACAGGCATGAGCTACCGTGCCCGCCCGGCCAAGATTTTGTTATATATGTTTCTAGTTTAGGAAGCTATAGTACAAATATTGTAAACACCTGCTGGCATAGGAAAGCACTATTTAATACAGAGAAATAATGAAGATCATGAACCTATTTTATTACTTTTTTACTTCTAGTAAACAAACCAGAAGGCAATTTTTTGGCCAGTAAATATTTTAAAATTTTTTTCAAGGATGTGATAGTGAGTAGATATTTATTTAACCACTGCTTTTATGATGCAAATCTCATGGTGTTGATATCCTATTAAAAATCTGAGTATTTTCAATAACATTTTGAAGGTTCAATGTAAGCCTTGATTAGGTTATTTTCTTATACACTCTCAGCTTCAGTGAATGTTTCTGAGCTTTTGTTTGATAAAGATATGGAAAACTATTACTGTGTTTTAGAGTTAATGCTGCCTGATTTTTCCAAATGCCTGTTGCTTATGGTTCTCTAAAAGGAACATAATATTTATTTTTTAGAGGCAAAACACTTGGTCCACCTAGCAGCTGCACACAGAAAACTAGCAGCCCTGACAATAGGCTGGAAATCAAACTACTAAATTACCTAAAAACCACCGTGTAGCACCATTCCATCCCTTTCTTCCTCCCCGTGTCTTACTGCCAGGTTAGCTTAAAAAGGGACTTCTGTGCATTCTGCTTTACTTCCCTCTCCAGTAATAAATTTGGAAGTAGGAAGATCACATGGTTGGCAACTCATGTCCTACTTTTTAAAAATAATGAGCCAGGGTACATGGCTCACGCCTGTAATCCCAGCACTTTGGGAGACTGAGGCAGGAGAATTGCTTGAGCCCAGGAGTTTGAGACCAGCCAGGGCAACACAGTCAGACCCTGCCTCTATAAAATATAAAAACATTAGCCAGGCATGGTTGCACATGCCTGTAGTCCCAGCTACTCGGGAGGCTGATCACCTGAGCCCAGACGTTTGAGGTTACAGTGAGCTATGATGGCACCACTGCACTCCAGCCTGGTGACAGAGTGAGGCCCCATCTCTAAAATAAAAATAAAAAATAAAAAATAAATAAGCTAGGAATAAAAACAAAATGCCAAAATTCATCAACTCCCAATTTTTTTCAGACGATTAGCTGGTTTGTCTTTCACCCAACAAAAAAACGTAAAATATTAATAACTGTTTTCACAATGTTCTCCCCCTCTGTCTCTTTCCAATGAAGATGAGAGCTTGTTCAACCTAATTTTGAAGAGGAACTCAGTACTGGGAACACCACTGCACTGTTTCTAGTTTTTATTTGAATTACTCATCTTATAGACTTGCAGCTCTCTTACTCTGGCTCCCTAGTAAATACCACTGGACTCGAATCCTCTAGCAAAAATTCATATAGCAGTAACATTTACTGAGAGACATAAATTACATTTACATACAGTATCTCATGCAATCTTTGTAGCCACACTATGAGATTATATTAGTATCCTCTTACAGGTAAGGAAATGAAGTTCAAAGACATTAATTAATTACCTGGTAGCTAATAATTGCTGGTGTCATAATTAGAACACAGGACATATCCAAAGCAGGAGCTTTCCCACGGAACCACACTGCTCTCAAAATTACAGCTAGTAAGTGAGTTTTGTACACTAAGAACCAAGTCAATAATTATTTACTCATATTCAGGCAAAATCATAAATTTAAGTGGTTTCCATAGGAAAGTCTTGGACAACGCTCTATTAAGGATGCAGTAGAGAAAATGGTTAACTATACTTGGGAAAAAAACCCTAGGCTTGGAAGTGGACTCGTTTTTTAAAATAATATAAGTTCATTCGGAATCTTCAGTTGTAGAAATTAAAGAGCATTTTCTTAACTGCCCTCATTCCCAGGAGAGAGGAAGACGGTGCAGTAGGAAGTGGGAGGGATTGCGTGTTAGTGAGAGGCCAAGGTGCACAGACACCACGGACCCTAGAATTACCCAGGGGACCTTGCCCTGCCTTCTGAATACTGGAAATATGAATTTCTGCTTTTTACATTTCATGAAAGAATTCACTGTAATTTCCCAGACTGCCTGATTCACTTTTCCCAGACTTCAGCGTATGAATGCCACAGAGAAATGCTTCACTTCCAAATACCCAATCACAGGTTCTAACCAGTGTGGCAAATCAGAACAAAACAGAACAATTGCTTCACTTGCTTTTGCAAATAATCCTTTTTGGCAATGATCCGTCTAGAAGAGTTAATGTCATAGGAAATTATTTTTCCTCTCTTCTGAATGACCTGTTATATATGTTTGTTCACCATGCATAGCTACACATTCACAGAGGGATCTGGCAGCTGGAGGAAAGTTGTTTTAATTTCAGTTTCAGTCACCGTAGAACATGCAAGCATGCTCTGGAAGAAAGTTGGAAACACCAGCTGGGAAAGTGGCTACCATGTGGGCCTGCATTCCAGAATGCTCTGCAGCTTCCTGTGATCGCCTGCTACACCAGCCTAACAAACACAGACACCAGCATTGTCCTTTCTTGCTGTTCAGTGGTAGATCACACCATACGTCTACAAAGTAGATAAGAGGGAGCTCTCTTCTTGGCCCGCCTGCCTCCTTATACCAGAAATGTTATTTAGGCCTCACCATAGCCATAAAACTCCTCATTGACATTCTCTTTGCTTATTTTCATTGCAGTACCAGTAGGTTTTGGAAAAGCCTCTACAACTTGTCTAAAACTAGTTAAAAAGAATTCTAACTTCATTCATTTTATCATCCTTTCTCCATTAGTGAGGACAGGATAATAAAAATGTCACTATTTACAAATACATTTGTATTTGCCTATAGGGTAGTGTTTTGAACCTAACAGAATGCGGGGGCTAGTCAACTAATTCCTAGACAAAAATGTACCACATCATTTGTTTAAAACCAAGTGGCTCCTTGGGAATGATCCACATGTGGGCCAGGGATTACAAAATAGAACTTTATGCAGTAAACTACTTTAAATAGTTACTACTTATAGTAGTAAACTATCTATAGGTAGTTTATGCAATAATGTTATTGCATAAACTAAGTTTATGCATAAACTAAGTTGCATAAAATAAGTTTATTGCATAAACTACCTATAGATTTCAAATAATAAAAGTCATGTAATCTCCATTACAGTCCACAAACTTGCAGACTGAGACCTTGTAGAGGGTAGAAAACCACCAGTTCTAAGTGCCTCAGAATAATGGGGGATGCTTAACGGCATCTGCTGATTACAGCTAAATGACGTTTTCAAAAGTAGTAGGTCAATGAAGGAGGATATACTCTCCTCAGAATAATTTCATGGAAATAACCATTTGAGTATCCTCATTTGTGCTAAGTGAGTTTCCTTTAGCTGGATCTTCCAACCACCTGAGCATCTGTCTGGGTGCTGGCACCATGTTGGAACATGACAGGCTGTTTGGACGATCTGCCTGGCACGCGTCAACACATTCAAACTACCTTCCCAGAAACGTGATCTTGCAGCTTCCAAACAGCCTCTCAGTAAGAAAAGGGACAAACACAATGAAGAGATGAAACACCCGTGAAAAATCTAGGGCATGTGAAAAAAAAACCTCTAAAAATCCTTTATAAGGAAGGATGTCCTCTCTGAATAAAACACCTTCTATAATAGCACAAAGGTTGAAGTTGCTCACTCTAGTTAACTCTGGAGATAAGTGAAACGAAGCTTTGGCATATTTAGCAAGCGAACCTATGAAAACGCAGGCAGAAGACCACATCTCCACATAGAAACCACGCATGCTCCTAAGTCCACACTCCCATCCAGTTCCTTAAAGAATCTGGCTGACCTGCTGTGCTAGACATGAATTCTCATTTCCAAACAACAGATTCCATTTGAATGAGGATACAACACTACTTCTCTAGCACCCTGCAGGGCTGAAAACCAGATTTCTTTCCTCTGGCTAGGTCGGATATAAGAGGATAGCCTTGTTAATGAATGACTTGGACCGCAGAGAACAGGCCCTACAGCTGACACCACATCCGACAACAATTCACCCATTGTGTCATGACATGCTGAGCAAACACCAGCAACACTGGACTTCTGTGCTCCTCCTGGCTGGTGGCTCTGAGCGTACTGAGTGTGTATTCACTTGTGTAACCAAAGACTTACCCATACCCTTCATTTTATCCCTAGTAACATGTTTGGAATAAATCCCCAAGAGTGGGATAATTGGGTCAAGGCATACACAGCTGTAAGGCTTCAGAAACTGCCCTCTGGAAGACCACACTGATTTTATTCCCACCAGAAGTATATGAGATTTGTTTCTCATACACTCTTAGATACATTACTATACTTTTTCATCTTTGTCAATGTGAAAGATGAAAAACTGCATCTCATTACTTTGTAGACCACATTATTTGTATTAACCTTAATAGTTTGTTAACACATCTTCAGTGAGCTAAGCCTCACTTATCCTCACCACGTGTCTGTGAGGAGGGAGGCAGAAGTACATCTAATTTGTTCATATTCATTGTACCAGCTGATGAGCCTTATAAAACCCAGGCACACGTCATGAACAATAAGGTACTTATAAATCTATTTATGTTATGCTGGGTCTTTAACTCAGGTGAAGTCAGAGACTGGGGGCTCTAGTCTGGTTCTCTTAGGGACAGCTGCTGTCTAAACAGAAACCACATGCTGTGAGGGCTCTAACATTTTCGAAGTTCCTTTCTTCCCACTTTCTTCATCTCTAGACTTTCAAAAATTATGTTTTTTCTTTTTTTGACAACATAGATGAAACTGGAAAAATTACGCTTTTTACTGAATATTTGATAACACATGAAAATGCTCATGAACTCAGAGAAAAATAAAAGTTTTGCAAAAATATTATCTTGGTTTTGTTAAAAATGAATAAATATGCATGCATGTATGTAGAATTAAAAGTAACCAGGCCGGGCGCGGTGGCTCACGCCTGTAATCCTAGCACTCTGGGAGGCCGAGGCGGGTGGATCGCTCGAGGTCAGGAGTTCGAGACCAGCCCGAGCAAGAGCGAGACCCCGTCTCTACTAAAAAATAGAAAGAAATGATCTGGCCAACT
>CM052441.1:12845930-12879911 GCA_028533085.1 Varecia variegata | reverse complement strand
TACTACCTTAATATTTAGAAAAACCCTCAATATGCTCTAAATGATAACTGGACATCTGACGCTCTGCATCTGTGAAATGCCATTCTTTACATCTTCATAGCCACGGCCAAAGGCTTATTATCAAAAAGGACAAAAACACAGATTGCAAATACATTGGAAATTGGGTGCCGACTCCCATCAACTGCTGGTGGCAGCCTGGAGCATTATTTCCAAAAGAATTCTAAGGCTGAGTCCACACTCCCCAGGGGACAAGTGCTGTGATGACTGAGCAACACCTAGCACAGGTAGGGGCCGATGGGGTGGAGTATGAGGTCAGGCTATTTGTCATTCCTGAATCAGAATCAGGGCTGGACGGCACCTTGGAGATCATCTGGTTGGTGTCCCTTATTAACAGATGAGGAAACTGAGGTCCAGAGATGTGAAGCAACTTACTGGACGTTCTAAAGGCAGAGCCGAGACCAGAGCCTAATCAAAGTTCTCTACTCCACCCTCAGCTAATGTGTTCATGCTCAAGTGGGCCTCTCTGCCACAGTGACGTAGCAAGAATTCATCCATCCTCTGAGAACACAGTTCTCTCTGTCAACTTGTCACCCCTTCAGAAGTCCTGCCAAAGACACCTGGTCTCCCCTGACTCTGCTTCTTAGGTGGTGGTTGTCTTCTCCATACAAACCTACATGGAGAAAACCTCCTAAACCAAATACCAAGGCTTGGATGCAGTGACCGATCTGCCCAGTAGGTGGCAGTTCCAACAAGGAATGGACCAAAGCAGGCATCTGAAGTGGACTTAACCCAAACCGTCAAAAAGAAAAGCCACTGATAGAATTCAGTTTTGCAGACATATTTGTATGGAGGCACTTAAGATCTACAAAGTAAATGAAGTAACAAAATAAAAGATTGGAAGAAAATATACCAAAATATTAAAATTAGTTTTCAATAAAGGGTGGTATTTTAAGTCATTTTCCTTTTTTAATCATTTTGCATCTTCCATGTTATAAACAAAAATTTTTCACAATAAAAGTTATTAAAATAGTGACAGATGATTTCAATAAAATATATGCAGAGTTTGAGTACTGAAAAGACATCTACAAAAGCATTTGGAAACGTGATGATCTATATTTCTGTCTCATATGTTGCATAATTGTGCAAATATTAGTATGTAAAAAAGAAATTTAAAATGATGGGATGCTGTAATACTTTAGTAGTGTGAATGTGTTTAAAATCTTATTAGCCTTATTAAAAAACAAAAAATGAGGCCGGGCGCAGTGGCTCACGCCTATAATCCTAGCAGTCTGGGAGGCCGAGGCGGGAGGATCAACTCAAGGTCAGGAGTTCGAGATCAGCCTGAGCAAGAGCGAGACCCTGTCTCTACTAAAAATAGAAAGAAATGATCTGGACAGCTAAAATTATATATAGAGAGAAAAAAAATTAGCCGGGCATGGTGGCACATGCCTGTAGTCCCAGCTACTTGGGAGGTTGAGGCAGAAGGATTGCTTAAGCCCAGGAGTTTGAGGTTGCTGTGAGCTTGACGCCACGGCACTCTAGCCAGGGCAACAGAGCGAGACTCTGTCTCAAAAAACAAAACAGAACAAAAAATGACATACTCAGTTAAATCGGACACATAACACTGAATTACTAGCACATGCAACCATTTTGAGATGACATATCTTTACATTCACTTTACATTGATGTTATGTTCACTTGCTTAGGGTGAAGAAGACTTATATAAATACACAGAGTTTATGCTGTTTCATCTCAAAATAACCTAAAATTTAACATGTAGAGAATTGGTTTCCTTAGCTAAATGTTAAAACTTC
The DNA here is from genome assembly GCA_028533085.1 of Varecia variegata. Lineage (NCBI taxonomy): Eukaryota > Metazoa > Chordata > Mammalia > Primates > Lemuridae > Varecia > Varecia variegata. The sequence continues at coordinate 12,878,097 of CM052441.1, read as the reverse complement.
CTGACTCTTATTTACAAATAAATGCATCGTTACCTCTGGAGTAGGTGTATGTGTATGAATGCATTTAGTAAGTAAGTGACCTTTACTCTATATTAGCACAAATATCAGGGTTTTTTTTTTTCTTTTTGGCCAAATTCTTAATTTCAACTCTCTTGTTTCTTTTAAGATACTTCCTTAACACTTTTCAAACATAAACTTAATTGTAAGCCAAGTTTAGCCACAGAAAACAAGGCTCTTCCTGGAGAACCTGACCCAAGTCCTCACCTGGCATCACAGGAATTACTTGACTTGCTGGTCCCCAAAAGGCAGAAAGATTCCTCTTCTCTGTGTTCGATAATGCAGGTGGCTGGTTTGGGGCAGTGGCTTTCTGGAACTTCTCCAATAAGGAGTCCCTCCCTGCCTCTTCACTCAGTCCTGTGGTTCTCGTCTGGGCAGGAATCGTTGCCGTGTGGGTCACCGTCTTTCGGTCAAGGCCCACTGAAGCAGGAAGTGCTACTGTCAGTTGCTGGATTTCTTTTCTGAACTTTAAAACCACTATATTTGCAGTCGATTCAAAGTCATGGATATTTGGGAATAATAACCCACCCATCTAAGACATGTTAGAGCCCCATAAAAAAACTCTTCTCTCTAGTTTTCAAGTAGGTAATCTGTTCTTCCAATAATTAGCTTTCTAGTGTCACCCCAAAAGAAATGGACAAGACAAAACTTAAAACCTAAAGTTTTGAGACTCTTCATCCTTCCTCAAAGCTGTAATTCATTAAACTTTCGGCAGCTCTTCTTCCTTGGGTTGCACTTTTATGTGTGTGACATTGTAAGAATTACAGCTCAGACTTAGCCACACCCTAGCGAGTCATAAAATCTTCTACAAAAATTATCAAAACGAAGCATTCACTCACTTCAGTTTTTAGAAAAAGCATATGTTATACAGCATTTTTAGGATGGAAAGAATCTTTGGAAAATTGAAAACAAATTTTACAACATAATCGATCCCAAAAATTTGACATTTGCAACTCAGACTAGAGACCTGTAGTGAATTCTCATTTAAGGCATAGCTTTTCCACATAAAGTTACACCTACCACCAGGCAGAGGAACAACACCGAGTTTGCATTTTATTCTGAGAACGCAGACCTCCCTACTCCATCCCTTCCAGCCCCTGCCTGACAAGGCGATGCGGCCAACTCACGATTTTGGCAGAAGTCTTCATCGGACCCATCGGGACACTGTGGCACTCCATCGCAAGCCAGCGTGATGTCAATGCAGCAGCCATTGTCACAGAAGAAGTGGTATCTCGAGCAAACATGCAAACACCCTGTTTGTAAACAAGTCTGGAGTCACAGGAGTGCAGGGAAAGTTAAGACTTCAAGATCCGGGTGCCCCCTCCAAAAAAAAAAAAATAAAATAAAATAAAAAAAAAAAAAGACTTCAAGATAAACAGAGACTGAGGGATGATAAGATGCACTTGCTTAAAGAGATGTAGATAAGGAGGAAAACCTGACAGTTTCAGCTTAGGTTCTGGAGAGGCTGCAGGGCTCCTCTTGAGCCTCCCAGCTTAATTCTCAGGACTTCCCAGGGGCCATTCTCCAAGCCACACTGAGTAAGAGGTGGGAGCCCAGAAGCAGCAGCTCTGGTCTTCTCCATCCACTCCTGCCTCCTCCCTCCATTGTCCCACTCTGCACTCATGCCTTCACCCCATGGCTGGGTGCTCTTCCTCTGGCCATTTGTTGGTGTTACTGTCCCACCCCTGAATGGTACTTGGCTGGCCATCTCTTATCAGAGACACCATTTTACATATGCTACGTCTTGCATTCTTGTTTCCTAAGAAATCATTTTCACTGAGATTAACTTTCTACTACTGAATCCTATTTGTTGACTACCATAACATCCCTGCTGCTGGAGAGAATACAGAGAATCTTTAGCTGCTGGCTAGCATGAATTCGTTTTCATGTAGTGATGGCACTGCCTCCCCTTTGGAGCTCTTAGGAGATTTTAACTTGCAATGTAATTCATGGAGCTACAGATAGTTTCTTGAAAGGCATTTGCCCTCCCCCCTTGATTAAACCAACTTTATTAGACTTGGCTCCAAAAGAATGGGGTGACGGTCTGGTACTGGCAACACAGACTAAAAGTATGAGGCTCGAAGTAGGTCCCAAGGAGTTCCACAACTTTACAGGGACAGAATGGACTAGAGAATTCACTTAGGAACATGGGACAGTGGCAAATTAGATGATATACCACCAAGAACAAATGTCTGAGCAGTCCACACATCCAAGTGAAAACTCGGATACATATTTTATTGGAAAGCAGTTAAATCAATAGGGTTGGAAAAGGAGTCCGTGTGGGTGCAAGGCCATTTGAAGGTATCTTGATCCAGGAGGAAAACAGGGTAAAGAAAAGAAATAGTGGTAGAAACTCTTGAGGAAGAAGGGGAAGCAAAGAGCCTGTAGTTGTGGCTGAGAACTGGGGCCTGAGAGGAGAGTCGGCTCCAGCCACCGGGTAGAGAGAAAGGGGAAGGGGAACTCTGAACATCACGCAGGATACAGTTACTTGTCACATTCCTTAAATTCATGGCCTAAAAAGCTCAAAGATCTCGAGGTTTTACTTATTCCTTGGTAGTTCTGGAGAACAGATCTATATTTGTAATTTTTCTATTTCTGGATTAGCAGCCTCCAAACTTTTTAAACTATGCATCCTGATCAATAATATACTGTTGAACTGGCATCTCTAATTCATTTATAAGTAATATTTATGTACTACTGTACTAACATGTTGTATATCCTATAAAATATATTGAATATTTTAAGGAGAAAATTTAAAATTAGTAAAAATATAAGTTGTGGTGTCTTCTTTCCTACCTTAAAAATGTCTTGAACATCTCAGGGCGATCCTATTTGGAGACTGCTGAGTTAGATCATATAGGAAGTGCTTGCTGGTTTGCTATTTGAATAGATTATTTTTTCTAAACATGCGAAGAAGTTCAAAATGTCAACATATTCAAAATTGAACCAAGTTATTATCAAGCAGGAATCCCCACTTGTCTGGTTACCCTAGTAGGTGCCACCCTAGGTTACCCTAACAGCTGGGTCCTTGATCGTAAGATCAATACATATAACAGAGGGGAGAGAAACACCTCTCTATCCCACCTGTTTTTCAATGTCTCCCTGTGGTATTAACTTTAATTAACTTATTAACTTTAATTTAGTAACTATTAATATTAATTTAATAACTATTAATATTAATTTATTAACTTTAATTCACAGCATGTTATTCCAATATAACCAGTAAGTGATTCCAGATAGCCCTTAGTACGACACTGATTCTTTTTTATTTTCTAAAGTTATACACACAAGATATCTACCCAAATGGCCATTCAGTAATCAAAAGTGATCCATACCACTCTCTGCCATTTCAAATACATTTTAGTATCCTCTTGGAAAAGGGCCAGATACTTAAGCTGGCCAATTTACCTTTGGAGCCCAGCTGGCCTGAGTAAATAAGCCAGGGCAAACGAGTGGCTGGTAAGGTTTTAGCCCTTCCTCCCAGGCACCCAGCCTGTGCAAAAGCAATCCTTTTCTAATTTCTGTGGGAAATTAGAAGGTAGCTGTGTTTTCTGCCCACGAGCACTTTCCTCCTAGAGTCAGCACTTGACTCAGTCCCTGCCTAGAGGAGCCCCCTACCCAGGGGAGAGCCCTCTGGGTGCACAGTCCTACTGGTGACCCTGCCCTACTGGTGACATATCCTGTGAATAACCGGTGACTCTCCTGTGAAGCTGCAGTGACCCACCTGGGCTGGGCTGCACTGACAGATTTGGCTGTCACTGGTGCAGGAATGGGCGGGAGCTGGGTGTCTGGCTCTTCCATGTGCAGCTACCCCTCCTTACTCACAGTAAACCTAAACCTTGGCTGGACAGGGAGTCATCAGCCAAACATATTTCTAACGCTACTTACGTTAAATCATCAATTTTGCCAAGTCCTTAGAATTCTATAATCTTTAACTCCTTGTAAACCTTCATTTCCAGTATGCATACTGAGCTCCATTTTTGGTGGAAGACTAGAGCCTCTCCTCTTCCAATTCTTTTATCCTCGCTCTTCAAACTGCTGGCTTAATTAGCATCCAGATACTGAATAGTGAATACTGATTGTTCAAAAATGTCAAAGACTTGTGGGTTTACTAGAGCTATGGCTAGTGACTGAAAGCTTTGTGAGACTGTAAGCTACAGGAGGACAAGGACCATCCCCACTGAGTGCACCACTCATCCTCAGTGCCTAGCCAGGTTCCTGCACACTGCAGATGCTAAGAAAATCTCTGCTGACTAACTCGATCTACAAGTGTACCACATCTCAGCACCTCTCCAGAATGAATTGTGAGGGCGTGTCCCTCTGCAATGTCACAATATCTTTAGTGCTGCCAAGTTCCACATGATGGCTATTTTTAAAAATTTGATGAGCTAATATTAGAAATGCAGATGTTTGGGAAAGCAAGAAACATAGATGAATGAAACAAATAAGTTTCACACTGTGCAAAAGAATGTGAGAACCATCACATATATTTAAAATTAGTATATCTATGCGTCTGTGTAAATGTCATGAAAATTTTTAAGTAGTGCTTTTAAATTGACATCTGTACTTTACATATTTTAATTTGATTTATTTATTTATTTTTGTAGAGGTGGGGTCTCACTATTGCCCAGGCTGGTCTTGAACTCCTGGCCTTAAACAAGCCTCCTGCCTCGGGCGCCCAAAGTGATAGGATCATAGGTGAGAGCCACCACAACTGGCCAAAAATCTACTCTCACAGCAATTTTGAAATAGACAATACATTATCATTAACTATAGTCACCATGCTGTGCAACAGATCACCAGAACCTATTCCTCCTGTCTCCTTAAAACTGTACCCTTTGTCCAACATCTCCCCTTTCCCCTTCCATGCCCCCACCTTGCTACTCTCTACTTCTGTGAGTCCAACTGTTTTAACCGTAGTCCTTAGCTGCACTCTTTGAACACACGTATCAAACAGACCATCCATCTTTAAACAAAATCTCCTCCTGGGAGAGGCAGATGATTGTCTTTTATGAAGGCAAGTCCCAGAAAGATGGACTGTCCACAGGGCCCAGTAGCTCACACAGTCCATTCTCATCCCCTGGGGGCTCCCTCCACCCCCACCCAGCCATGTCAACTTAACCCCAAACACAATGGAACCTGTTTTTGTTATTATCTTATTATTAAAGACTCTCTCATTCAACAACACCCAAAAAGAAAACAAAAGAGCCCGTGCGTGGTGTGCAAAGCTAGAATATAAAATGCCAATCCAACACCACCCTGCCAGAATGGGGTAACCTAGGGTGGCACCTAGGATTTCAGCTGGCTGCTGAGAATGCGTGGGAAGGAATTTCTCTCTTTTTTTTTTTTTTTTTTTTTGAGACAGAGTCTCGCTTTGTTGCCCGGGCTAGAGTGCCGTGGCGTCAGCCTAGCTCATAGCAACCTCAAACTCCTGGGCTCAAGTGATCCTTCTGCCTCAGCCTCCCGAGTAGCTGGGACTACAGACTACAGGCATGTGCCACCATGCCCAGCTAATTTTTTTCTATATATATTTTTAGTTGTCCAGATACTTTCTTTCTATTTTTTTTTTTTAGTAGAGATGGGGTCTCGCTTTTGCTCAGGCTGGTCGCGAACTTCTGACCTTGAGCCATCCTCCCACCTCGGCCTCCCAGAGTGCTAGAGGAATTTCTCTTACCTCCCGTGGAGTAATCTGTGGTGAGCACTGTCACCGACACGTTGTCAGAGCTTCTCTGCCCGGCAGTGTCGGTCACGGTCAGCTGGAAGGTATATGTTCCTTCCTGTAGGTGGGAGAGCTTCAGGGTCCCTGATTGAGGCACCTGACACACAGATGGAATACATCATGTTTAGTGAGCAGATACGAGCATGGAGTCCAACACCACCCTGAACTGACATTTGTGTCCTTGGAGCAGTCCCAGGACCTGCCTCTCCACTCTGCTCTGTGGCTGCTGAACGCTAAGTCACAAACTATTTTGGCAGGCTGGCCCCACCTTGAATTCACCACTTCCAATGGCCCTCCACACAACTCTACACTTAGTACCTCCTCCCTTCCTTCCCAGCAGGTGGCCTCACTGACTTCAAAGAGAAAACCCACCACCCACCTCCTCCTGGTAACAAACCTGTACCACCATCACTTCCTTCCAGCAGCCCTAAGGGAGGAGCTGTCTGTCCCTCTCGCACCCCCACCAACGCCCTCCTTCTAGCCCTGAGCCTTTCTTTCTACAACTTTTAGAACCCTGACCCATCAACTCATTTCTCTTTAGAATGGCTCTGCTATTACTATGCTCAAGCTTCTCTCATCCTAAAAAACAAATTAAAAAAACAACAAATAAAAAATTCTCTAAGCGCCAAGGCCTCTCCAGCCACGCTGATTTCCTTTCCATCTCCACTAACTTCCTGAAGCGGGTGGGGGCGGCCCCACCACCCCCCTGAGACTGTGCCGGCAAAACTCACTCACCCACCTGGCAAAAGTCACCTCATTGTCAAAGACCAATAATACTTATTTGTCTTTTATAAAAAGGATTTTTTAACTGGCCCTGTTACTGCATCTAGCAACGCTGGCCACTCCTGTCTTTGAAACTCCCTGCTTCTGTGGCCTGCCTTTCTGAGTTCCCCCAACCACTCATTGCAGATGCCCTCACGGACTTCCCTTCTGCTCACTCCGTACCCCAGGCCTCCATCCTCATCCTCTGCTGTCCTCACGCCATTTGCAGGCAGCTTCCTGACCATGGCAAGAGCAACAGCTTCCAAGCCCCAATTTTGTGGTGTGATTTGGGGAGTCATTGCTGGACACAGCCTTAAGATAGTTTCTTCAGGTCTCCTAATGATTCTGTGAACAGTTTAATATCCTATTGTTTTTTTTTTAAATTCCTTTCTGCTTAAATGAACTCGTCTGGATATTGTTCTCTGCAAAGCAGTGCTGACAATTATACATTCTATGACACTGATGCATTAATGGACTTTTGAAATTACAGAGGGTGGCGCTATTATAACAATTATCTGCTTGCTGTCAGTAGCTCTCTGTTACCCTCAGTATTTTGACACTCACATAAGTGACCTTTGTTTAGTACCCTAGAAATCCTAGAATTTAGACTAACCTTGGCTTAAGGATTTGTCAGCACTACATATACTCACCAGCAGAATGCTTTATAATCATTCAGAAGCAAATATAATGAGATACAGTGGTTGTCGTATTTTACACTGCTTAATCATCGCCCGGAGCTCTTGTTAAGGTATGGATTTCAGGGCCTTAGTCTCGGAGAGTCTGAGTCAGTGATCTGGGCCTCTACACTTGCCAAGCCCACTCAGGTGATCCACGGATCACACTGAAAGCAACACTGCTGACGTGGTAAGACAACAGGCACTGGCATCCAACAGACCTGGGTGTGAATGCTAGCCCTACCACGTACCAGCTGTGTGACTGTGTACAAGTCACTTACCCTCTCTAAGCCTCAGTGTTTTCATATGGAAAATGTAAGTAATCATAGCACCTACCTTACGAGGATCAGCTGAGACAACTCATTAAAAAGAGCTTAACATAGGGCCCAGCCCATAGTAAGTGCTCAAATATATCCACTGCCTCCTTTGTCTCCACTGGTTGGCTCTCATCTCAAGCTGACACTGCCCAGTTAGTTTTTATAGACAGGGCAATGAAACCTCCGTAAAGTGACTTTCATTTGCTTACACAGTGACAGAACTGAGGCCTCCAGTTATTAATATAGTAAAGTCTACATTGGCCTACAAGCTGTCCATCACTCTCCCTGCAAAAGCTTTAGGCTGGCAAGCTGGCAAAGACAGACACCTGTCCTTGGCTGTTTATTTCAAAGAGATGTTAAGCAGCGTTCACTGCCATGCTGTTTCATCACCTCCAGCCCAACTCTACTGAGAGGGTACTAAACAAAGGTCACTTATATGAGTGCCAAAACACTGAGGGTAACAGAGAGAGAGCTACTGACAGTAAGATGACTTCAAAAGGGCCCAGAGTGGGCAATTGATCCTAGAACTTAGAACACACTGAGATGAAAGTGGCAGTCATTCTGAGAGCCACAGGGAAGATCAGAGAGTCAGGTAAGTAAGACTTAAAATGAGATAGGAACTGTGGTTTGTGACCTCAGGGTTGTACGCGGCACCTCCTCTCTTTCATATCTCAAATTCAATCCCTCAGGAAATCCCACTGTCTCTACCTCAAAACCACATCCGGACTTTGACCACTTCTCACCAGTCCATGGTTACCACCCTGTCTCTTGCCTGGGTCACTGCGATGGCCAAGAGACCTGAGCCCTGGTGGGATCAGGGCCTGGTGCCCCCTTTCTTCTGGAAACCTTCCCTCCCACCTCCATCCGCAGTGAGGGGAGGGTCAGTTATGACCTCTCCCTGTGGCCACAGGGGCGCCGGGGCTGAACCAAGGCACAAGTCTTAAAGCATGGAGCCGCCTAAGTGGCCATGGCAGCCTCTGACTCTCTTTTTTTCTGGCTCAGAATCAGGCAGGCCTTGCTGGGTGGTGGCAGTGCAGCAGGCTACACCATCACTTACTGCGTCCTGGGACTTAGGAACACAGGGGAACATGGTTGCAAACAATGAACATATTGGAATGTGTCCTCGTGAGGCCTTGCAGCCTCAGTCCAGTACAGTGCTTTGACACAGAAGCTCTGTCCCAGCTGGTCTGCCTGAAGACAGACAGGAAGCCCTGGGCTGCCGAGGGCCTACGTGCGGGACCTGAGCGGAGGGGGAGACTGCAGGCCTGACTCAGAGCAGGCATCTGCAAGGCGTGTGTGACAGAGGAATGCTGAGTCATGACCAGCTTCTGAGCATGGCCATCATGCTCAGAGGAAGCAAAGAGGAAGTTAACGCAGATGTGAAAAAAGACCAAGAAAGCCCTGGGGCTGGGGGCTGGAGGGGCCATCCACAGGGAGACACACACCCCACCCGGGGCCTGTGCCAGAGCTCTCTGCAAGGAGAGTGAGTCACTGCAAGGGGAATGAGTCACTGGGCTTCTGGGCAGCAAAATTCCACAGGCCTGGGGGCCACTGGGGAGCCTCTTCCCAACGCTTGGGCGGGCAGGACAGAGCGTCCCTGGGCAAGGGGCCAATCCTTCCACCTGGACTTTGCATGCTGCCCCTCCTGCCTGCCCGGGAACCTCCTCCCTGACACAGCAAACACTGGATCCAGATGCAGACCATAATAATCACCTCCAGCCTCATGAGTTCATTCAACTTTAGACCTATTCAGATTAAATATCCCTTCCCCATCTCGTCTTATTCATTTAGCTAACAAAAACTGTCTTTCCTAAAATCGGGTATTTGGAATACATAGAACCGTAAGATGGGTGCTTTCCCTTCAAGGGCCCGGCTGACCCTTCTAGACATTTTCTCACATTAATATGACACTGGAGAGAGGATTTCAAGTATTTCACAAACATGTTCCAAGTTTCAGGATAAAACAATGTAAATATATATACATGTACATAAACATACTTAATTTGTAACTTGGAGAGAGACATGATTTACATTTAATAAAACAAGGAGTTTCTAATTACTGCCTGAGATCTCCATTCAGCAGTCGCAGAGCCTTTGGTGGTTGGCCTCTGGCTAAATCAATGCATGACCCAGCCTGCTTTTCTGACTCAACGCTGTCTCCCTAGCTAGGAATTCAGGGGCTAGGAATACATGTTTGAGCTTTACATATACACACACACACACACACACACACACAGGGTAATATACAAATACATAGTTACCATTGTATACACCTAATTGCAAAATAAGTGTTGGCTTATCTATTTTAAAAAATTATGTACAGCAGGTATGCCAGGGTGCAACTGGTTTTGATTTAATAACAAAATTGGTATAAACAATATCCATCCTTTAGTAAGCTTCCTTATGTATGGTATTCTGAAATCACTGCTATAGACTGTTTGTGTGCCCCCAAAATTCCTATGTTGAAACCTAATCCCCAATGTGATGGTGCTTCGAGGTGGGGCCTTTGGGAGTTGCTTGGGTCCTGAGGGTGGTGTGCTCGTGAATAAGATTAGTGCTCTTATAAAGGAGGCCCCAGAGAGTTGCCTTGCCCCTTCTGCCATGGGAGGACACAGTGAGAAGACTGCTGTTTACAAACTAGAAAGTGGGTCCTCAGTCGGGCGAGGTGTCTTACACCTGTAATCCTAGCACTTTGGGAAGCCAAGATGGGAGGACTGCTTGAGGCCAGGACTTCAAGACCAGCCTGAGTAAGAGGAAGACCCTGTCTCTACTAAAAATGGAAAAAATTAGCCGGGCATGGCTCACACTTGTAGTCCCAGCTACTCAGGAGGCTGGATCAGGAGGAGGATCCCTTGAGCCCAGGAATTCGAGGTTGCAGTCAGCTATGATGATGCCACTGCACTCTGGCCTGGATGACAGAGTGAGACCCTGTCTCAAAACAAAAAAAAAGAGGAAAAAAGAAAGTGGGTCCTCACCAGACACCAAATCTGACTGCATGTTGATTTTGGACTTCTCAGCATCCAGAACTATGGGAAATAAATTTCTGTTGTTTATAAACCACCCAATTATAGTATTTTGTTAGAGAAGCCTGAATGGACTAACACAATCATTTAACTAAATAATTTTAAACATCTGATGAACGTAAATCAATCCACCGATTTATAAATTCCAAATCTCCCTTAACATCCTTGTAACTCTGAATCATATTCCTAAATGTCATATTTTACGATCTGACTTCAGATTTGAAGGTATTATGTTTAATAATCATGAAAGTCAGTGTCATTTAATGGGTTGCCTGAAAAATGTGTCTTTTTGCATTTAAGAATATATTATAGGTTAATATTCAGTCAAGTGGATATACGATATCCTGTTCAAGGGCAGGAAATATTTAAGATCTAGTGGACAGCCTCTTGGTTCTGACCAATCGTCCCTTCTTTCTTCATAAAAGAAGACAAGTCAGGAAATGAGCTTTCCTTTATGCTTAGTCCGTGCAAAGTGCTGGTACAGTACTGGACACACACTAGATGCTTAAAAAAAGTTAGCTATTAATTTTATCATAATTACCCTTTTAGGGTGAGAACCTCATTAATTTTTGTTGTTGTTTTTTAAATACTTGACTGGGTCATCTGGATGTGAAAGGATAGGTTCTAGAACCTGGTCTTAAATTACAGCAAGACAAAGCAAGGGATGACTTCTGTACCCCAGAGCAGAGAGGGGTGAAGAGCCTGTGCAGATAGTGGAGACAGGGGAGACAAGCCAGGAGAGAGGGGGCTCAAGAAGGGGATGGGGTGGGTACCCAGAGGAAAGCCCCATCAGTGGGTGCTCCGGGGTGGTGGGGACAGTCAAGGGACTTAAGAACAAGGGAATCCAACACCAGGACTTAACTCAATTGCTTTGCCATGTAGGGTTGTGACTTCATGAAGGGGCTGTCCTTCTTCCATTCCCAACACCCTTCCAGGTCAGCCCATTTTGCAGCCTGAAGGAGGAACACATTCACATTCCAAGCCAGCTGGATACCATCCTCAGAAAAAAAGTGATTGGAGCTGTCAGAAATTTTAAGGTGTGAAATCGGGCTGCTCAAGTTAAAGCGGTCAGAGGGGTGGCCCCTGAGGGTGGCTAAGTACAGTTAAAGGAAGATTCTCAAAATGGTAAAACTATGACTCTCACACAAATATAATCTGAGCATGTCTCAAAGATTTTATTTAACTCTTTAAGTAAAGAGGGAACCAACAAGGTGTTCAACTGATTGAAAGGAGAATCTAAAGACTAGACATATGTAAGCAGTCATGAATGACAAAAAGAAGTGGCAAGTAGTTGCAAAACTGAAACGGGTTTGCTAATCAGTACTGAAATGGATTTATTAATAGATTGGTTAGTATCTATGGTACCAAAGTGCCATGTTCGAAATCCTCTTTTCTCCAATGTGAAAATCCATTGCATCCACATACAAAAGAATTTATTTGAATTTCTATGGATAAGAATCATTTGATTACTATCCGTTTTCTACAACTTATAAATGCTAACGCTGGAGGATCCACTAGTCAACCCCTAGCATTCCACTGAAAGGTACTCAGTAATCTTTTGCCCATTTCAAAGTCTTCCACAATTTTTCCTGACAATCTTAACCCATAAAATGGGGATAAGCCTACATGTGATGTTGTTTTGAGGATTACAGATATGTCTACACTGCCTGGCACTCAGTGGGTGCTCAATCAACAGTGGCTATTACTATGGTGAAGTCATAGTAGGATGAGTTTACTCTTGGGGGCATTCACAAATGTACACCATTATAGGAGAGTCACAATTTGGAAGCAGATGGCTCTCCCTTTATTACTTAAATGATGGCTTCATAACTTTAGGTCTATCTGCCATTGCTATTATATATCTGGTTGGGGACGTGCTCTAGAGTTTTCTCTTGATGGCACAGCAGTCAGTCCTAAAAGTATATAAGAAATACCTAATTTTATCAAATGCTTTTTCTGTGTCTATTGGGATGATCATATGATTTTTGTCCTTCATTCTGTTAATGTGATGTATTACATTTGTAATTTGTGTTGAACCATCCTTGCATCCGTAGGATTTCACTTATCATAGTGAATGATCTTTCTAATATGCTGCTGGATACAGTTTGCTAGTATTTGTTGGGCAGAGAAATACCTACTTTTTTCACTCCTTTATAAATGTCTTCAGTACATTAAATGTTGAATCATCAGCATTATTTTTATTCAGCACTCACATATGCAATTCATCGCTTAGAAAATAAAGCTTTTAGTAGCAAGTATGAAAAGCTAGATGATGATAGAAGCAGCTGCTTGAATAGATATATCCCAGAGGTGCCAATTAATAGTCAGTGTCCATCCCAAGGGAGCTCTCTAGTGGTATGATCAGTGGTTGTCCATACATCTTTTCTGATCAACAACCTTAATTCTCAAAATTTCAATTGAGATATATCACTCAATTCTGCAGCTGACACAAAGCATAAAAGGATAATAAACATGATGGATGACACTCAAAGTTCAAAATTATTTCTGTTGTAGGTGAAAACCAAAAGCTAAGATGTAAGAAGGGTAAATAGAAGGTCCTGCACTCAGGTTCAATAAATCAATTACACAAACACAGGATGGGGAGGCCATGACAACAGCAGTTAATATAGAAAAATGAAGCAGGTTGCAGGTAATCTTGCTAACGGAACACTCAGCATGAACCTATTTGTGATGCAGCTACTAAAATAGTTAATGTAAATTAAGCTCATTAACAGAAGAGGCAATATCTGGATCACTGGAGGTACTGGCTATGTCTGGAAGAACCACAACTTAAATATGGGGTTCAATTAGGGGTGTCAGATTTTTAGAAGGGCATGAATAAATTAATCCAAGAAAATCCAGATGAGGCTGGATGGTGGTCGGTGTGAAAATCAATTCATATGAGGAACATCTGAAGAACTGAGGGTGCTGAGTTCTGAAAAGAATGTAGCAAATGGTCATGTTCATTTTTTTTCAAAGGCTTTCACACAGCATACAAAGATGTGTTCCATGTTTTGCCAAGGGGAGGACCTGGCACCAACACACAGAAGTAACAGGCAGGCACATCTTGTTTGCCTAATAATTAGAGCTGATTAACCATGTCATAGGACATGATATGAAACAGTGAGTTTTTTTTCCTAGAAAAGTCAGGCAGAGAGCAGATGGCCCCTGGAAGGGATGATGTAGAAGGGACTCTTGTCTGGATGAGAGGCTAGGTAAGATGTTGAATAAGGGTCCAGTCCAATTCTAAGACTATATGATCAGTGAGTAAATCAGTGTACTTAAATTGGAGTTGAGGGACTAGTGGATCATTGTTTTTGTTTTTGTTCCAATAGAGTATAAATCAGTGCTTCCCTACCTCACCCTTTCTCCACCTCCTTTAACTGAAGTGGTTTGGATGAAGTCTATCTGTCTACACAGGGAATGCTCCTAACTAGAAAGGGTCCTGACAGGGCTAATAAAGAGCCACTTGTCTCAAAACTCAACATCCCCTTGGTGTAGGCAGCCCCTGGACCAGTGGCCCATTTCCACCTGCAGCAATCCACACCCAGACAGGCCTGGCCAGGACCTCCCCATGCCCTTCCCCTCGGGCCTGACTGCCAGGAACGATGTTTACTTTCTGGGTCATGTAAAGAATGAGTTCATTCCATTGTTATTTCGCTCTTTAGACTCCTTATATTCCAAATTTTCTACCAGCATGTTTAGCTAAGAAAAAGAAGAAATAAAACTTTAAAAAAGTAATCTGAGTCATTAAAACAAAGCATGGGTCTTCCTCCTTGAAGTGTTTTTGTACTCTGGAGAAGTCCACAAACAGCAGCAAGAGGAAGGGTAAGCTTCAAAGCAAATGATCAAGATCATTGTTCACTCGGCAGGAAAGTAAATTTATGGAATAAACCATTTTTGGACAGTCAATTTTATACTCTCTCTTCTGCTAGCTTGCAGACATTTGGGGAACATTAAGTGGCAGGACATTATGAAAGAGCACTTCACTGAAATACCTGTTTTCATTAGCGATGACAACATGCATTACCTTCATGTCCACTGACGGGTCACCCTGCAGCAGCACCCACTCATACTGGACGATGGCGTGGTCATCTGTGCTCTCGCGCCCATCCAAAATCACCCCATCTGTGGGCAGATGCAAAACTACATCCTGCCCAGCGTTGCTAAGTGGAGGCTCATCCTTTTCTAAGAAAGAAAATAAATAATTCATAAGAGAGATGATTCCCTATTTTTTCTAATTTATGAAGAGAGGTATCTTGTTTGCTGAATAGATATGGTTTGGCAAAGAACTGCTAAGAGAATGTATATTAACTGGAAACTATTTTCCTACTGATTTTCATTGTATCTTCTTTACATAACAAGAAAATAGCAATATATTATGAATATGGAATTTAGCTATAATATATGCAGAAGAGGAGTGTGGAGTGTCAGCTGGTAGCAGTAGCTACGACAAAGTCCTGAGTACAAGACAGTGTAAATCTGGAGAAGTAGTTTTATTCCCTAGAGGGGATTTTTTCCACTTAATTTAAGAAGTACTGAAGTTCAAAGTCCTAGTAAATGAATTTACCAAAAAAAAAAAAAAAAAATCCTTAAAACAAACCTGAAAAAAAACAAATTCACCTCTGATACGAATTTTCTTTTTTGTCATCCTTAAAGTTTTTAACATAAGAGTTCAATGGGCCGGGTGCGGTGACTCACGCCTGTAATCCTAGCACTCTGGGAGGCCGAGGCAGACGGATTGTTTGAGCTCAGGAGTTCGAGACCAGCCTGAGCAAGAGCGAGACCCCGTCTCTACTAAAAAAAATAGAAAGAAATTATATGGACAGCTAAAAATATATATAGAGAGAAAAATTAGCCGGGCATGGTGGCACATGTCTGCAGTCCCAGCTACTCAGGAGGCTGAGGCAATAGGATTGCTTGAGCCCAGGAGTTTGAGGTTGCTGTGAGCTAGGCTGACGCCACGGCACTCAATCTAGCCCAGGCAACAGAGTGAGACTCTGTCTCAAAAAAAAAAAAAGAGTTCAATGAACATAAAAGTGTTCAATGGATGGGAAATATATTAAATTTGGAAAGTTAAGACAAGTTCTTGCAGCCACACAAATTAAAGCCTGCACAGAAATTCTCAGGAATCCAGTTTTCATCTAGGAAAATTGAAGAGGTTTATAGCTTCTAATAACTAATTTTTATAACAGAAGCCAACACACTGAATTTCTGTTGTGATGTCCTACAACAGCAAAACAAGTATATATTTACCTTTGATCTAGAATGGTAATAAATAATTTAAGGCTAATTATGTTTACTTAAATATTAATGTTTTACTGACAGCTGCTTCATTGATGACTGATAGGATAAGCTGCACACAGAACACATTTCTATGAGCATAGTTAAAAAAATGTTAATTGACTTAACATTCTTAGTAAATTCACAGGTTCTTATAATACATCCTTTTTGGTATCCACTATTTCCCTATTCCTCCAGGGCCAAAGCTCTTGTCCAAATGCTGCCTGGACATGTCCTTCCTCAACTTACCCTGAATGATGCTGCTAGGGCACTGCCTCTCCTCCTGCATTGTGACCTATCACTTTCCTCGACCTCAGCAAATCCCAAGGCCAACCCACTTGTCCCAGTGCCTGAGATTCTGGGCTTACTACAATCCTACTTCAGTTTCTCATTACGCAACAAAGGGTAGTCACTCTTGATGCTCTGCCTCTAGAATGACTCTTCTGGAATGCTAATCTGATTGCCTCATTCTGCTGCTTAGGAAAAACCTTTCAACCAGTTCCTATTATCTTTTGGATGCTGGGGCCCTAACCCTCCAGCCTTATCTTCTCATCCAGTGGTCTGCCCAATGCCCAGCATCAGAGGATTTACACGAGGGGCATGTGGCTCTAAGAGCTGGGGCTTTTCTCACTGAGAATGCTGCTGCCAGCCACAAAGGGAGATCATTTTTTTTAAAGCGTGTTATAAGCAATAAGCACAATTGCTTATTATATACCACTGCCAAGGGGTACATTGACTATGGAGAGAGAAGATAAGCCCCATTTCTCCAGTCATTTAAAATATGAGGACTAGTAACTTTGGTTTAAATAAGCCAAGTATACAAACCCCTGCCTAAGAAGAAATTTGTTCTTCTGCCTTTTTCCTCCTCTGAGCAAAGACCCAGCATCTGATGTCTTTATTCTGCTTCTCCCAGATAAGGAGGAATGCGATATCTGCATTACCAATAAGCCCTTCTATAGAGTGTTCACATTTCCTTTGGTTCTGAAAGGCTCATTGTTTCTACACAATGGTTTATCACTTTGTAATTCTGCAAAGCATCCGTAGTTGTCCATTATAGCTTAAAATACTATTTCTAAGTAGACAAACTAAAATATGCCTATCTGATAAACAATGAGCAATGAATGTGAAAAAGCAATGAACATTATTAATAACTTTTAAAAGCCCTCAAAGATTTAAGATGGGAGAAGCAGGTAAGTGCTGAAATATCCCACATATTATAAAACTAATTGATCCTGCTTCTCCTGGAAGAAAAAAAATCATTTTAGTCATTTATTTAGGTGAGCTTCAAGATGATTTGTGAACCTAGTAAAATCTTCATATCCTTTAAATTGATCACTGACATATTTGAAATAACAGAGATAATGTTTCCTCTTCAGTTCAAGTCCAGGCAAATTATACTGTAAAATGTATTTTAAAATAAGTCAGAGCTTATCTACCCAGAAACAGCCCTTAAAATAAACAAATGACAACAGGAAGATGAAAGGAATGTGCTACCATTTAAAAATGTTTGATTTGCTAATGAAAAACAAGATAAATGTATTTTCAAACTTTTGTCATAAAAATGTAATAAACCTATGTTAAGTACTATGGAAACACTGTTTTCTTTTGAAAACTAAACACACTTACTAAGACCTGTGGAGGTGAAATAAGACTCCTGACAATTTAGAGCGAGCTTACTGAGGTGGCATTTTATATAGAGAACAATAACGTTGTTAACTAGCCTCATTCACAACACACTGCTGTGAACAGAGCCTCCGTGGCAAGGAAGGCATTCTAGAATCTGGGTCTGTGCTGTGTGGGCACCAGCGATATAGCCCAGACTGAGAAACTGGAAAGGACCCTGAGGTCAGGGTACGGAAGAGGCTTAAACACAGGGGTCAAAAATCTATCGTGTTTTTTAATTGCAACATTTTAGAAAAAAATCATCTACAACCCCAATATGATGATCATCATTTTTGGTGTATACCATTCTAGTCTTTCTCCATAAGATGCTACTGATAGTAACAGTAGCTGCCATTTATGGGATGATTTCCAGGCACCACGCTAAGTGCTTTATAGGCACAACACCATTTAACTTTCACAACAAATCTCGGAGGCAGATAGTATCATCTGCTTAATACTGATGAGGAAACTAGGCTCAAAGAGGCTAAGTTAGTTGCCTAAGATCACACAAGTGATAAACCTCTCAGCTCAGATGTCAGCCCAGATATTTCTAACTCAAAAGCTCTGTCCTTCCGCTATTCTTTGAGACACCCTAGGTGTATTCCAGTTAGAGTAAATATGATTTTACATTCTGGATTTAATCCATTAACTTATTGATATATACCACTTATTAACACTTATTCATATATCCTAGCACTGCCCATGTGATTACCTACACTTCACAATTGCCATTTTAATTTCCTAACCCTTACTATTGGACATTTACTTCATTACTAATGTTTTTTACCATTATAAATAATGCCATATGCCATACTTTTTCTTCAGCATGGATCATTTTCCTAAAAAATACCACAGAAGAATGAATGAATATTTTCATAGTCTCTGTTACATATTTCCCAAATTATTTTCAAGAGGGTAGTACCAATTTACACTATCAGTGAGCATATAAGGTACACAGGCTGGGCACAGTGGCTCAGGCCTGTAATCCTAGCACTCTGGGAGGCCAAGGCAGGAGGACCGCTTGAGCTCAGGAGTTTGAGACCAGCCAGAGCAAGAGCAAGACGCCATCTCTACTAAAAAATAGAAAAAATTATGTAGTCCTAGCTACTCAAGAGGCTGAAGCAGGAGGATTGCTTGAGCCCAGGAGTTTGAGGTTGTAGTGAGCTATGATGATGCCACTGCACTCTAGCCTGGTGAGACTCTGTCTCAAAAAAAAAACATAAATTTTTCCACATGTATGCCAATATAAAAGTAAACTTATTTTTTGCCAATTTAATAAGTGTAAGCTGGCATCATTTACATTTATTACTTGTAAGGTTAAACATTTTTTCCATGTTTATCAACTATACTTCCTCTGGGAACTGTTTGGTTATGTCCTTTGCCCATTTATTTTTGTTTTTCTTGCTGATTCATAAGCTCTTTCTATTAATATAACAAATACTTTTCTCATATTTTCCTAGACTCTGGTTTGCAATTCCTTTTGTTTCCTGATATGAAGTTTTTATAAACATGCACATAATCTATCCTTTCCTTTTTGATCCCTTTAAATGATTAGAAAGCTACCTTCCTATGTTCATAACAGTAGGTTAAACAAAAAAAATAAAATAAAATAAATGAAGAAAGATAGAAAGCTACCTTCCTTCCAGATCCCTAATAGTAAGTTTATTTTCTTCAAGTTTTCCAATGTATGCAGTAATCTATGGCTTATTTTTTAAAAAAATATGTAATTCTTTAATCCACATGGAATTTATTTGTGTGTGGTCAGAGTTGACACTGCCAGCCAGTTATTTTAATATCATTTATTAAATATAATTGTTTATAACACAAAAGAGAGAAGATGAAAATGTAGGAAACTAAGGTCCTTGGAGAAGGAGATTGGTCAGGCACCTGTGGAGGGATTTGCCTTGAATGGGAAGGTGGCTCCTTCCTTTGTACTTGGAGGACCCAAGGAAATGCTGGGGGTGGCTGGGGGTGGCTCTGAATCGGGGAGAGCAGAAGTCTCCTTAACAGCTTTGATTTTCCCTGACATAGAAGGGGTTGGCTTCCCAAATTCTTCCCAGAGATACTGGGTTTCAGGCTGAGTATCCAGTGGAAACCACATAAAGGTGGTGGGCCTTGAGCTGTTGGAGGTTGTATCCCCAGCTCCTCTAGCCCCAGCAGCTGGAGCACCCACCTCTCCCTTCCGCACTCCCTCCTGCTGTTTTTCACTTTAGCATGCTATCCAGCCCCCAACCTCTCCAGTCATGAGCACAACCCAACCAGAATTCTAGAACAATATCATGTACTTGTGTGCCACCTTTATAATTCACAAGGCATATCCATCCTTGAACCTCACAACGATCTGAGCTGGAAGCCAAATAGGTACTCAAGCCCCAAGGGGATTAGAAGGGACTTGTGTGTGGAACAGCCAGGACTCAGACCAGGGCTCAGAACTTCAAGCACCCTACTGTGCTCTACGGATGCTCTGGCAGACAGTTTCAGTCATTGCAAGACACCTCTCTCCAGTATTCCCCACTTGATCCTGCATTCTCCCACCATCCTCTACACCCACCTGCTCAGTCCCAACCCTGCAGGTCCCTTCTCAGCTTCCTTTCCACAACCCCCGCACTGGGTGACCCCCAGGCAAGTTACTTTTTCTCACCCAGCCTTCATATACACCAGAAATTGTAACAGAACCTAGGTCTGTGTGCTGTTGTGTGGGCAAAGTGAGTTCATGCATGTACAGAGCTTACAACAGCACCTAACACCAAACTCGACAAATCTCTGCATGAACAGGGTGGAGGGGTTCTGCAGTGAGTTTGTGCTATCCCACTCCACCTGGCCCATAACCACTTCATGATCCTTGCATTCACCTCATAAGGACCTGGTCATGACTCCTCTGCAAGGGCCCTTCTAAACCATTTCACCCTGCTTTAGCCTCCGACTCCACATGCTCACAAGATTCCAAAAAATCAAGAAACAATTCAAGAGGGAAAAACTTAGTAGTCTCAGAAGCATAAAGAACTTCAACAGGTTAAGCATCTGGGCAGGGGACACACAGGACAATGGGGAAAAACTTTGCCCTCTATGCAGAGCAGAACAAGGGCACCTCGGAGCCTGAGCTGCACCTTCCATGTTTCCATGCTGCTGGGGACCTGAGGAAGTCTGAGCATGGCAGTGTTCTCCCAGAAATGAGGACCAGCCCAGAGGTCGCCTATTCTGATCCCCAAACCTCAAAAAAACTGAATTTCTAGATGAACTCCCCCTAGAGAAGGGAAGGACAAAGAAGGATCTAGGAGGAAAAACCACTTGGAAGTCGTAATCTAAACTTTTTTTTTTTTTATTTTCCATGGGCATATTCTTTCCTTATTTATTTTCCTTTTGGTTTCCCCTGGTTTATAGGAAAGCTCCCCTTGGCAATGTCAGTTTTTTCCAGGTGAGTAGTGAGAACAACGGGAAGGGACTTTGTTTCTTTGCTGCTGGGGTATTTTGCTCTGCGTTCAGGCAGGCAGGAGGTGTGTAACGGCAATGATGTGTGTGTGACAGCTGTGGGGCGAGGCTCCGGATGCTGGCATGGGTCCAAGTGAAAGTGCTGCCTGCTCCTACTCCACAGGGAAAACTACAGAGTCCTTCCCAGTGTTCTGCTTCCTTCCCAGTGTCTGTCTCAAGGCTAAACAGTCACAGGTGACCCTTTGATGTCTACTTTCCTGACAAGGGTCTTAAGCCTCATCTCAGGTGAAGGTCGGGGAGGGAGGCAGGGTGCAATGGACACAGATTTCCAGACCCTTCTCAATGGATCCACAGGTTTTACAGAATCCACATTTCCAAAGTGGCTGAACTCCTCCCCACTCTCATCTTGCTAATGACATCATTCCTGTTATTACACATCAAACAGCAACAGAGTATGATGAAACACACTGCGCCTCACCACAGTGGACCCAATCAAGGCTGTGTTGCCTCAGTGACATTCATCTCCCACTGCTACAATTTTTTGTCCTTAAGTGTCTTGACTCTCATTCAGAGCATCTACAAAAAGTAAAGCCATGGAATTAGCATCATGTTTAGCTCTTTTTAAGAGACATGCCTTCAACGTTCTTATTTTCAATGAAAATCGAGCCCCTTCTTTTCACTCTTTATAGGCAGCGGTTTTCGTCCCCACTTTTGTCTGACGGAAGCAACTACAGGCGGAATCTTAAGAGTCAGCAGAGCCACGGTAAGAAACAGGGGTGGGTGTTCTGAGCAATGTGGCACCTAATTAGATTTTGCTCTTGTAGTTACTTGACACAAACCATGCCCTATAAAACCCACGAGAAAATAAACTTTTTTCTCTGCACTTTTCTCCTCTTTTAAATCAAATTTCCGTGAATCCTCACAGATCAGCCTCCTTCCCCAAGCCTAGAAAAATTTCAGCAGCATCTCACTGTTCCCGCTTCTGGCAATCTACTGGGCTTTCTCACCCCAAGACAGAAGTTAGCCTGTCTCAAGGCCAAACAGTCACAGGTGACCCTTTGATATCTACTTCCCTGGCAAGGGTCCTGAGCCTTATCTCAGGTGCAGGTGGGGAAGGGAGGTAGGGTGCAATGGACACGCTCCTTTGGATGCCCGCAGTTAAAATAACTTGGAACAAGTGTGTTTCGTTTCTAACTTGGTGAAGAGGGCCCAACGATCCTGCCCAGGTGGGTCCCCTAGACGTCAGGTAAAGTGCAGCCACCTAACAGGTGCAAGGATAGCCCTACCCAAGCTGTGTGGCCCCAGCCAGCCCTTCAATCGCGTGCTTACCTAGCTCGGGCGAGGCGCGCGCGGTGGCCCCGGCGGGATCGCCGGCTTCCAGGCCGCCCCGCCCGCCGTCCCGGGCGCGGCTGAGGCTGTAGCTGCTGTAGCCGCGGTGCAGCGCGAACTTGCAGACGCTGAGGCCGCGCGCCGTGCAGTTGAAGAGGTAGCAGGCGAGCGCGGCGGCCGGGGGCGCGGGCCGCCGGGGCAGCTCCACCACTGCCACGGAGCAGCGCGGCTCGGAGCAGCAGGCCGCCACGCACTGCCGCCAGTCCCGCACGGCCGCCGGCGCCCGCAGGAAGCTGGCGCCCGCCGCGATGGAGTCCTTGGTGCGGATGATGGCGTCTGGCATGACGCTGTAGCCGCCGCCGCCCTGGCCCGGGCAGTCCTCCTGGGGACCGCCGCCCGCGCGCAGCTCCAGCTCCAGCTCCTCCTGCGGCCGCTCCTGCTGCAGCTGCCGGCGGAACTCCTCCAGCAGCTGCTCCACGCCCGACAGCTGCGCGTGGAGCTCGGACAGCGGCGCCACCGGCGGCCCGGCCGCGCGGCCGCTCGGCAGCCACAGGCAGAGCAGCAGCAGCCCGCGCAGCGCCCGGTGACGCGGCGGCCGCCGGCGCCCCGAGCCCGCGCTCTCCCGGGCGGCGAAGGCCATGGCGGAGGGCAGCTGACGGGACGAGCCGAGGCGGGCCGAGTGCGGGAGGGAGCGGGAGGCGGGGGCGCGGGCCCTGGGCCCTGGGCCCCTCCTGCGCGGCCGCGGCGGGCGCTAGGCCCCGGCCTCAGAGCTCAGCGCCTCCGCGGCCCGGCCTCGGGCGCGGCGGCGCCAGCGGGAACCGCAGCAGCGGGAGGCATAGCTGGCCCGGCCGGGCACCGCTCCTCAACCTTGCCCGAGGCCGACCGGCGCCCCGCGCCTCCCCGCCCGGCTCCCCCGCGCTGGGTGGCGGCAGGTCGGCCTCGGCGTAGTTCAGCACCCGGGGTCTGAACAGTGGCGGCGCCGGGGACCGAGCCACAGCGAGCCCCGCCCAGGCACGCCCCTCCGTGCGCCGCACCCCCTCCCCCCGGCGCGCTCGCGCGGCCCCGCCCACGCACCCCCCGTGCCTCGCGCCGGCCCTGCGCGGGAGGGTCGGCAGCCTCGGGGAGCAGGGGACCAGGGGAGCGGGGGTGGGGGGACGGGTAGGCTCCTGGCGGGGCAACCCCGGGAACTGCTCTGGGCCTGCGGGCCTGCCCAGCCCGGGCAGGGTTTCTGTCTGGGCCCTCAGGCTTTATTAACCAACCAGACCTGCTCAGGGCGACAGCTCCCTGGAGCCTGGGCACTTGTGGGTGGCGGTGGGAGACAGAGTGCCTGTGGCTCCAGGGACTACTCCGGAGAAGGGACAGGCTCAACTAGGGAACCATCAGACAGCGTCCTCACTCCTTCCTCTCCAGCGTCCCTGTTTCCACACTGGGCTCCTAAGCTGCTGTGCTTGGATGGCACGAGGGAGGGGGCAGGGCTGAAGGATTTTTGGTCAGTTTAACAATGTAGCACTAAGTAGTCAGGTTCGCTTAGATTCCCACAAACATAACTAAAAATCTGGACGCGGCCCATCATGGGAACCTGGTGAGTAATCTCTACAGCCTGTGAAGGAGAGGACTTCAGCTGTTAGATCATGTACAATCTAGGGAGTTGTACTTTAAATGACATGAGGTATAAAAAAATGCCCAATTCAGGGGGGTCTATACCTTAGAGTTCCAGCTGTCTGTGAACAGCTTCTGCCTCTGGTTTATTTCTGAGTCAGTTCCTGTCGATTCATTTTTCTCCTGATTATGGATCACGTTTTGTTACTTTTTAGCAAGTCCCCAAATTTTTGCCTGGATGCTGCACATTGTGAATTGATCAGTGTTAAGTGTCTGTCTTTTTTAGAAGGGGAAGACTAAATACTTGGATATAGGAAAATAGCACTCTCTGCTATCTTTTTTATTTCCAGAGCTGACATTTAGGAACCCATTGCTTGCAGGTCCAGAAAAGAGTAGGAGATAAAATAAGAAGGTAAAAATAGATAAGAAAAAGAAAAGAAAAGAAAAAAAAAAGTTGAATTTTACTTGCCATTCCATGAAAGGGAGAAATCATAAAGTTTTTGAGAGGATGTATGTGAGTGACTTTCAGACTGAAAGAAATGGCCTCTTAGCCCTAAAGGCTATGTCTGGACTGTACCACTTTGGGCTGGAGATTCTTCCATCTATGGGATGTTTAGTCCACACACCCACACAACTGTAGCCACTTTAGGATGCCCTTGAAGCAATATAAGGATTTTTTTTTTTTTTTTTTTTTTTGCCAAGGCCCTGCAGGGCATGAACAGGCTGTTTATGAGGAGAAGCTTTCACTAGTGATAAAAACAGCCTCGGAGGATATCAGCAAACCTTCTAAAGACTACTTGTTTTAATGGTTGTTAAAATTAAAATAAGCATGCATCATAATATGTAATATTAACTAAAAATTGTATGATTTCAAAGTTTGGTGAACACTTTCACATACATGATTTCATGTGGCCTTCACAAAGATTCAGAGATGGACACATGACTCTCACTGCTGCCCTCTGGACAGTGAAAGAGAAGTCAGTACAGAATGAGACCTAGCTCATGTTCCATGGGAGAGGGAGCGAGGAGGGGACAGCATTTCTCAGGAGCATTCATTTCCAAATTTCTCCAGCACCACCAAAGATTTTCCCACTTCTGGAAGTTCACAGTAGGGTCTTTTTGAGAGACATGGAAATGACTTAAGTTGTGTTCCATTAACAGTGGTTATTTCTGGGGTATGAGATGGGGGTACTGAAGGGAAATGTTTACTTTTTTACTTTATAAGACCTTATATCAGTTGATTTTTTACAATGAGCTTGTTGTAAACCATTTTTTATTTTTAAAAAATAAGCTCTGACATCTGCTTTTGCCATGATGGAACAACAGGGATTGGACTTAACCCTGCAACCTGAAATGAAAAATTGAGGGGAAAAAATGTATGAAACAATGGCTTTCAGACACCGGAGTTCTGATGAGCTGAGCCAGGCTCTCCCAGCTGGAGCTTTCTTTGTCCTTCAGACCCACACCCCCCTGCCTCTTAGCTCCCAATCGGAGACACTCCCTCTTCACCCTTCTGCTCTGTCATTTAGTTTCGGTCAATCTTATCTCTCCTCCATCACATCAGCAGAAGCAATGCCAAAGATGACAAAATAGGAATGTGTCATGGGCACTCAAAGCCCTTTTGTCCCTTAGGTGCTGGTCCTCCCTGTGATGGGAAGACCCACGAAACACAGTGGGGAGGCTCTTTCCAAAGGCAGAGGAGGGTGAGGGGATACATTTCTTTCCTCTTAACTCTAACACACCCTTGCCTGGGCCTGCCCTGCGTTCCATCTGTTCAGCTCAGCTGTGGGATCCAAAATCCACCAGCAGTTGAGCCCAGCCCTACTTCTGACCAGACACGTAGCCCTCCACAGCAGGCTCAGGTAGCCAGGTGTCCATGGAGGCCCAGCCTCCTCTGAATCCCCACAGTTCAGACCCAGTTTATAAAACCGATTTTCTGCCTCTCTTCCTGCCCACCAATCCCCTTTGCTGCTGGGAATGGCACCTAAATCCCAGCCTGCTTGGTTGGGATGGTTAGGCCCTTCTCAGTCACCTTCCACCAGGGGGGTTAAATTAGACCCAATTGCCTGCAGCTCTGTGGATGGGATCCGTTCTCATCTGTGCACAGATCTGTCCCCACCCAAGTATGAGCACCTCTATTCCCTGTATTCCTGTTCCTGCCACACCACCTACCACCCCAGCCCCTTCTGCACTGGTGGCCCTTGTCTGACTCAAGCCATATCTCGCCAAGCCTGTTTGGATACTATAATTTGGTAAGTTCGCTTTTCACCTAGGAGCCCAGGCTTAAAACAAAGACAGACCTGAGTCTTGGTATTCTTTTAAGCAACTAAAAGGAAGAAATCATTTCTTACATCAGAAACATTGACCCTAACAGAGTCATAGATGGAGGAGGTTATTTTTCACATCAGATCTCAGCTTTGGACTCCACAGAGAGCCCCAGGCACTTTGACTTTAACTCTAGGGCTGCCAACTTTTCTAAGTTGCCATACTTAAATGTTGGAGGTCTGCCTGGGCCAATCTGGGGAGGACACTATGAGGACAAAGACAGAAAGAAAGAAAGGAATTCTTAATGTTGGAGCAGCGATGGAGGAAGAAAACTCGTGGAAGAAGTCTGGCATCTAACAGTTCTCTCTCTCCACACTCACACATATCTGATTATCATCAGAGAAAATATATAGTTTAATTCATCACTGAGTATATTCCTGACAGGATAATGCTACCAGTTTGTCAAGATTTTTTTGAGACAGAGTCTTGCTCTGTCACCAGGGCCAGAGTACCATGGTGTCAGCCTAGCTCACAGCAACCTTGACTCCTGGGCTCAAGCGATCCTCCTGCCTCAGCCTCCCGAGTAGCTGGGACTACAGGCGTGTGCCACCATGCCTGGCGAATTTTTTTCTGGTTTTTTTTTTTTTTGATTGACTGGCTAATTTTTTCTATTTTTAGTAGAGACGAGGTCTTGCTCTTGCTCGGGCTGGTTTCAACTTCTGACCTCAGGTAATCCTCCCGCCTCAGCCTCCTAGAGTGCCAGGATTACAGGTGTGAGCCACTGTGCCCGGCCCAGTTTGTCAAGATATTAATGAAAACTGAAACTTCTGCTTAAATTTTCTAAAAACCGTTTTTTTGTTGTTGTTGAATGTATTTAATAATATCCCTATAGGAAAGTACGCAAATCTTAAATGGTCAGCTTGATGTGTGTTTAAAAATGAAATCCACCTGCATAATCATCTGTCAGATCAAGTTACAGATTATTACCCAAGGTATCCACTATTTTGATTTCTATTATCAAAGATTCACTTTGTCCATTTTTGAAATTTATGTAAATGGAATCATAGAGTATATATTCTTTTTCATGTGACGTTTTCCTCTCAACATCCTGTCTATAAGAGTCATTCATTGTTTGTATAGCAGTAAGCTTATTCTTGATCAATTTCTATATAGTGTTCTGTTTGTGAAGATACTCCACTTTATCCTTTCTATGACATATTACGATGTTACTAGATTTGTTAGTTCACATGTTCGCCTGTGGCTCTGTACATTTGTTTCATGGCACCTAGTGAGTCAGCATAGTTGACTGTGGTTTCTGAACAGCAATAACCTAACTGTATGTGAAAGCAAGTGTGAAGATATAAATATATCTCATTGAAACCAAATAAATACATGCTGAACTCATCTTCTTCTTAATTGAATTTTTAGAATGCCAGCAGCCCCTCTAATTCCAACTGGCGTGGAGAGAAGTGTGATGGAAAGTGTCAGTAAAAATGGCAGTCCAAATCGACTGTGAGCAAATATCTTACTTTTGCAAACTTTTCAAAATGACAAAGCTGACACATTGTAAAGGCCCCATCAAAAGCCATGGAAAGAACTCATGCAAATGAGGCACTCTGAAGCTTGGAAAACATACTTCCAAGTGGGAGATAATATATTAGATTGGCAGCCAGACTGTCATCAAAGGTCAGTTTTTGCTATCAAGTGTTGGTCTAACATTGTTGCCTTCTCATAGTCCACTGTCCTTTTATGTTGTGTTATGTTCATTATTTGGGATATTTTGACGCACATATGTTACAGCCTTCTTCACCATCTGTGAACTCTTGATGGCATTTGCCCACATCTTCGGAGAATTAGATGTATCTTCACTTATTTGTAAAACAAATCGTGTGGGTTTCTTTACATATCCAGAATAAACGAATTACTCAATTACTAACTTCATTATTAAATTATAAATTCCTCATATGGGAACCTTGGGAGCTCATTGGTAAGTACCAAAGGCTGTGACTCAGGTTGTCCACAGCCAGGGGCACAGGCAAAGCAGAAGGAGAAAAGTGCTCTTGTTGTTGACATTTCATTTTCAGTCAGTCAGAACATTAAGTGCAAAAATTTCATCACTTAACACCAAGAGAAACTGCCTGGTATTCATAGAAAAGTGCAACAGAATCCTGACGAAGGGATCAAACCCTGAGATGTGGAATGTACAGTTCCATCGTGGCCGCCTGCAGCCTCTGGACATGTGGAGGCTTGAACTCTTGGCAGTCTGGACACCAGTGGCAAGTGCTGGACAGGTGGTGGCCAGAGGAGAGAGTGTGAAGCAGGCCACGCTCACAGGTGCTTGGCATGAGCAGTTTCAACCTTCAGAAAAGACACAAGGGTTGGTTTAGGAAGCTGAGGAGACCCTGGGCCAGTTCTCCTGGGCCGTCCCTCCCCAGTCACTCCCCCTGTCAGAGGGGACCTGTCACTAAGGGACACGTTTTTCTTGCTACCTCCATGCCTGGTGCTACCCCATGCCTGACTCCTGCAGTCTGTACCCACCTCTGCCCCCCTTTACAATCGCACATCAGCCCGGGCTCCACCGCAGCCCCTGTGGCTCGGGACTGAGGCTGCTGAGGGACGGTCTGCGCCCCACTCGGTGCCTCCTCCCTCTCCTGGGCTCTCCAGCCCCGGGGCCTGTCCAGAGGGAGGGCCTGGCTCCATGATGCCCTGGCCTCAGGAGGGGCTGCAGGCAAACATGCTTCTCTCCCCTTCTCCCAGTCTCTCCTCACCCTGGGAATGGCACCCACAACCCTGAATATGACTGTCCCCATCAACCCCTAGTCCAGCTCAGCTGTGACTGTGAGATTCCAGCCACAGCTCAGCCCACCTGTCCTCAGAGTCAATTCTGCTCATCCGCTGGCTCAGGGTCTGGAGTGTGCAGGAGGGTGGGTGTCAGGGACATTGCCCAGGGCCCAGCTGGAAATCCCAGGATCTGGGGGGACTGACCGTGTTCTCAACCTCGACCTGGACACTCTCTGCTCTCAACCTTCCAGCTTAGCTGCTGTGCCCCAAGCCACGTTCCATGGAGTGCAGCCCTGAAATCCAGCCTTTACAATTGGGAGTGTCAAGGCCAGTGCCGTTCCTCCTCCTGGGATTAGACCCTGTTCCTGTCCTCTGTTCCTTGTAAATAAAACCTCCTTCCCTTTGAAACACCACCTGGAGTTACCAAGGTGCTGCCCCTGCCCGTGGTCCTACTGTCTGCACACCACCCAGCATGGCCCGTAGGAACACACAGCCAGCTCTGAAAACCCCCTGACACTGCTGCTCCCCTGCAGTGTCCAGACTCCCTAAGCTTTGGTGTGGGCCCTCCCTTCCTGTTGGCCTGTGACAGTGACAACTCATCAGAATGCAGAGTTGAGCTGGCCCAGGGTAATACTGTCAAGCGACAGGAGGTCTCGCTCCCCTGTCTCATTCTGGGATAAGAAGGTCCCATGGAAGGGACAGGGTAGGGGTGCTCTGGGAGTCCCTTCCCCGTCCTCCCACCTCACCACCTGCCCTGCTCCCCTCCCAAATCTGCCTACAGTACCTGTCACTGTAGGCACTCTCTCTGTATGGCCAGTAGGATGGAGCAGGGGAGGAGCACAATGAGGCTGTAGCATATGGACCTGGTGGCCCTGGCCTTGGGTTGGGCTGTGCCTGGGGCCTCAGTGGGTGGTGCTGAAATGGAAACAGAAGAGTAACAGCCCTGGTCCGAGCCCCAAATCTGAGGAGTCACTTCCTCAGCTGTTGCTGCCCCAGGTCCTTCTGCAGCCCAGACATCTGCATCCTCTGCTCTGTGGCACTAGGACAGGTCCTGAGCTAGGATGGGAGGCAGGGATGTGTCCTATGCTCAGGGAGCTCCCACACTGCTGAGGAAAGCAAGGGGACCCCATGACCCATCCTGCCTTCTCTGCAGAACAGGAGATAATACATGTGGGTGGGGTAGGGGAGGGTCTCTGGAGCTGGCATTTGAGGAGGTTTTGAAGGATTTCCAGAAACAGACCAAGTAAGAGGAAAGGAGAAGTGATTCTAGCAGGAGGGAATGGTCAGGCCTAAGTCTGGAGACATCACGATGTCCATAGTTTTGAGGCTATTTAGAAAATCACAAAGAATGGACCAAAAGTGTGTGCAGTGAGGAAGAGATGTCAGGAGGTGAAAGGAGAAAGGAGGATGATATATGATACTAATGTCATTATTCACCCAAGAAGAACCCACCATGAATGATTCATTTTGTACACAAACACACAGACACACACACATCTTGGGGTAATTAGATCTCAACTCCAGAGATCTACCACATTTAGTTTTCTCACTTACCTGTTGGCTGCAGCATTTTCTCCCAACGCACCAAGAATTTCATAAGCCATCTCCTGCAATCCACCATTAAGATGTTATGGAAGAACTTGATCACATCCTTGTCATTCTCCTACTTCTTTTTCATTTTCTGGCTGCAGGATGGGCCAGTGTCCACTTTCTATTCTCTCAGTCAAAGAGGAGGAATTTCTGTCCATCGAAGCCAAACTGCCAGGATCCAGTGGTGTACCCATTGGCTTCACACTGACAAGACATCCTGACCTTCAGCATGAGAGGGTCTGTCCCTTGGGGCAAAAGATCAGGTCTGGGCTTGACAAGTCCTGTGTCCCCACCCTGTTCCCTCCCTATCTCCTGGATGTGCTCTTTCTGACACATCTTGGATTTGCTCCTGTGCCTATTAGGTCAGACCAACATCCCCTCCCCCTTTTGTCTACAGAGAAGCAACAAATGCCTGTAACCTACCACAGTGTCTTCTCTCTGCTGCCCTGGGCCATTGTACACTTACCCCTGGGTGTGTAATTCTCTGGTGGATTGTCAAGCAGTTCCTGTGTGAGATCCTCCACCACATTGCTCAGTGTTTCTGTCTGTTCTTCCCAGGCGTTTGCGCCATTTATTTCCTTCCCTAGGGGACCACAGGTGTGAACTTCTTGTTGCCACACTCATAGTGAAGAAAAGTCTTTTTATCCATCTGGCCTTGAACCTCACACCACCGTGGTGCAGGTCTGAATTTAGGAGTGATGGCGAAGTCATAAGAAAGAGAGTGAGTTTCTGTGGAGGAGAATTAGGCAGGTGAGGGCTGGGTGGGGAAAAATGGACCGCCAGATACTGCCCCCCATTGTGACAGGAAGAGACTCCCTCTGAAGGGCTGGTGGCTGAGCCAGGATTCCCCTTCCTGGGTTGTCATGTCCACTAGATCAAGGCCACTGCTTGTCCCTTGTTTGAGGAGGATGACGGGGAGGTCTGTGCCTGGCAAGAAAGCCCATGTGCACAGACATGTCCCACCTCCCCTCTACCCACACAGGTCAGCACATGGCCTCGCCAGGGAGGTGCCCACCTGCGATGGGAGGAGAGGCCTGGGTGCCAGAGCACCTTCAGCAGCAGCCCACGTGGGTGCGGGAGGGGAGAGTGGAGGGGCTGCCCTGAGGATGCTGGGGCAGGGGGTCCGGGGTGAGGACAGGATGCAGGTTACATAAGGGGAATTCACTGACGTGGGTCACAGGCTTTAACACGTTGGCAAAGCCCTGGCGTGATGCTCATCTGCTATGAGGATGTGTTGGTGGAACCTTGGACACAGGCATGGTGCACACGGCATGAAATAGAAAATGCAGGACTTGCGGGGCAGGCAGTGGAGGAGGGGATCCAAAGGCTCAGGGCAGTGCACGTGCTGAGTGGCTGGAGTGTGGAACCCAGAACAACGTCCACTGCACTGTGGTGGGTAGGACAGCCCGGAGGACTCTTGCCTACCAAGCACAGAAAGAATGCACAGTGCGAAGGGCCCCGGCATTGTGGACAAGCTGGGTGATGCCTGTTGCTGAAGGCAGGGTTGGCGCTAGGAGACGGTGCTCCTGAAATGGCTCCCAGTAGTAACGGGCGTGAAACATGGAGAAATAATGTGAGTGAGGCACTGCACTGTCGGAACCAAGGAGGGTGCAGCGACAGACTTGATTAGAGAGCCACAGAGGGCTATGCCCATGACTATAGGACATGAGGTGCAAG
>CM052441.1:12822035-12845430 GCA_028533085.1 Varecia variegata | reverse complement strand
TTCTAGGCAGAAGGCTCCCACAATTGCCCGCTCTCCTACCACGTCGAAACGTTTTCTGGTTTTCACTTTATAGGAGAAAAAAGGGAATGGGCACAATATAACACACTTGAAATTAGGAGTAGTCTTTTTCAAATGCCAGTGATCTCAAAGTCTAATCTTTTCTTAAAAAGTGGAATTATTCTTATACAAATACACTGACTGTCAGCTGATTTCTTATTCATGGAAACTGGACCCAGTCTGTAGTGAGTAGACCAGCGAAAGTTAGAGAAGTATCCTAGAAGAAAGAACCAGCTTGTAAAAGTTTAAAGCCAAAGTGGTTTCAGAAAATTTGTGGGGCTGGAAAAAACGGTTTTTAAATAACAAAATTTAGATTATAAAATCTCAGAAGAAAACAGGGAGCGGGTTTGGCTTACGATACTAGCTCAGTATTCCCAGGACTCAGCGTGGTATTTGGCAAGTTGTAACTTAATGAATAAATACATGACTGCATATGCTATTTTTTTTAAAGCATCAAGATATTTAGACACCAAATGCTATTTGGACATAAAGATATCATCTTGATAAGCTATAACTGTTCTATACCCTTTTTCTTCTCAGTTTATTAAGAAAAAGACATTGAGAATCACTTCAACAACCTAAAGTCAGCGTTGAAAGGGAATATTAATACTGCTTCATAAGAACAGTGGCAACACTTATATGACACTTCCTAACTGCCAGCTGCCACCATAACCACTTTATTTACATCCACTACTGGTTTAGTCCTCAGAGCAACTCATCACTTTGCAGGGGAGGCAACAGAGGCTCTGAGGAGCTAAGTAACTTGCCCACACCGCACAGCTGGGAGGGCAGAGCCGGCCAGTGTAGCCCCCCAGACCACACAGCCTCTCATCAGAAGTTGTTCCTCCAGTAAATGTTCATGCTGTCCCCACTGTGTGCAAGCGCCACCCCTGGCCATCACCCTGACAGGGCAGCACCGGCAAGTCTCCACAGAGAAGGCTCTTCCTGGTCATGGCACACTCACATTCCCCCAAACCCAAAATCCTGGCCCTCCACAGCCTCCTTCGTCCCTCTGACTTTCAGACTCAGCAAGCTCTCACTTACCCAGCTCTCCCCCGCCCCCACGCCATGCCCACCACCCCCAGCCCTGTACAGGGAATCCATCAAATTCACACCATGAACAAGGGGTGAATCATGACGTCATTGGGAAGAACCTAGAGTTCTGGCTTGCCTTCCTCAGAGGGAAAGTGAGTGTTTGCAAATAAATTAATTTAGCAGCCCTGTTTGTTTAAACAGCTATCTTTTCAGATGTTACATTTCCCCTGGACCTGGCTCGAATGGCCAGAACCAAAATGAAATGTTAAACACACAAGCAAGAAGGGAGCAGTGATGGCTGTTTGCAGGACCCAGACTGATAACTTCCTTTTGCCAAACCTCCCGGAGGTGTTAGTAAATTTTCTGAGTGTAGATGAGAAATTAGAATGGGGTTGAGGGAGTTTGCTAATAGGTACCATTTGCCTGATGTGGTCAAGATAATGCATGGATCATATTTTTTATAGGCTCTAAACTGCCCTCAGGACACCTCCAAGGCTATAGCTAGCTAGCTGACCCTTCACTAGCATTAAATGATATCTGAGAGCTATTCAGAAAAACTTGAATCAACATTTATTTTTGAATAAACATTTGAAAAACATTTATTTTTCTGGGAAATCAGTAGCAGCATCCACAGACCATGCCCAGATTTTACGGAGCACTTACCTCCATCTGGCCTGTAAGTTGCGCATACCTACTTATGTATCGCTAGTGCAGTGTGCCTTCATTAGAGCAAGCCAACTGCTGTGGCAGAGACCCAAAATATATAATGGCTCTGCCACCACAGATGTTTATTCTGTGCTCACATATTAATTCTGGAGAGATGAACAGCCCTCCTCCTTGTAGCCATTTAAAAAGAGGCCCAGGCTCGTGAAAGCTCTGCCATCTTCAACTTTTCAAGTGGAAAAAGTTCTTTCACTCTTCAAATTGAAAGTCAAGTGACTTTCAAGACAGCCCCAGGTGTTGAAATCAAGCCTTCAGAAGGAGGGAGGCTGGAGGACAGCACGGGGAGGTTTTCATGGGCCAGACCAGGAAATGGCATCTACTCCTTCTGTCCACATTTTATTGGGTTGGACTGTGTCACATGAGCCACTCCTAGTGGCAAGGGGACCTGGGGAACAGAGTTCAGCTGTGTGTCCAGGGGGAAATGGAGAACCCAAGTCTTGATGAGCCCTTAGCAGTCTCTTCCCTGTAATGAGCTAGGAGATTATGGAGAAACCCTAAACCTTATACTCCACTTTCAATGTAGAGGGGCGATTCTGAACAATATAGGCTGTACGAGGCCTCTTAGTTAATATTTAAAAGTTCTATTTTTAGGGCTTTTCTGGACAAATGAAAAACTGACAGATAAAAATATTAACAACTACAGTAATCTATTTTAGGCCCTGGAGTCAGATAGACCTGGATTTGACTCTGGGCTCCCTGGCTTTGTGGCTGGTTGGTCTGGGCAAGCTATTAAATTCTCTTAAGCTCAATCTCCTCATATGTAAAATGGGTATAAGAATAGTATCTACCTTGCAGAGGTGTTTTGAGGATTGAACGAGAAAATGCACAGACTCTATATTACAGTGATGAACACGGGGCCTGGCAGAGTAAGCCCTGGTTACAGGACTCTATCACTGAGGCCCCAGATGACAACAGATACCCCACTCCAAAGTAAGGTGTGAGACCACCATGTACGACTTGCAAAAAGGAAGTGGGGGAAAGGAGCCAGGCAACTCTCAAACCCCTCTCTCGTGTGAAGGGTGTGAGTTAGGAGGAGCTGGGGGAAGAGGTTGTTGCCAAGAGTCCCACTCGCCCATTCCGATGGGGAGCTTGAAGGTGCCTGACTTTAAAACCCTGAAGGGATGGATCACAACAGTAGCATCCAAACTGGAAAAGAAGAAGACAAATTGTCCCTATTTGTAAATAACATGATCTTATATATAGAAAACCCTAAAGGCTCCTCCAAAAAATTGTTAGAAATGATAAATAAATGAGTTCAGTGATGTTGCTGGATATAAAATCAACATACAAAAATTAGTAACATTCTATACACTAATAACAAACTAGCTGAAAAAAAAATCAAGAACACAATCCCATTTACAATAGCATCAAAAAAATTATTTAGAAATAAATTTAACCAAGGAGGTAGAAGATCTGTTCACTAAAAATACAAAATATTAATGAAAGAAAAAAGAAGACACAAGTAAGTGGGAAGATATCCTGTGTTCATAGATTAGAAGAATTAATATTGTTAAAATGCTTCCACTTCCCAAAATGATCTAAGCAGATTCATTACAATTCCTATCAAAATTCCAGTGTCATTTTTCACAGAAATAGAAAAAAAACAATCCTAAAATTCATATGGAATCACAGAAGAGCCTGAATAGCCAAAGCAATCTTGGGGGAAAAAACAAAAACAGAAAGAAAAACAAAAAGCTGGAGGCATCACACTACCTGATCTCAAAATATACTATAAAGCTATGGTAATCAAAACAGTATGGTACTGGCATAAAAACAGCATATAGACAAATAGAAAAAACTAGAGGGCTCAGAAGTATATCCATGCATTTACAGTCAACTGATCTTCAACAAGGGTGCCAAAAACACACAATGGGAAAAGGGCAGTCTCTTCAATAAATGATGTTGGGAAAATTGGATAACCACATACAGAGGAATGAAATTTGAGCATTTTCTCCCACCATGTACAAAAATCAACTAAAAATGGATTAAAGATTTAAATGCAAGATCTGAAACTATAAAACTACTAGAAGAAAATATAGGGGGAAAGCTTTACAACATTGGTTTTGGCAAAGATTTTTTTAGATATGACCTCAAAAGCTTAGGTCAAAATAGACAAAAATAGACAAATGGGATTGCATCAAACTGAAAACCTTCTGTACAGTAAGGATAACAGTCAACAGAGTGAAGAAACAACCTACAGAATGGGAGAAAATATTTGTAAACTATACATCTGATAAGGGGTTAATAGCCAAAATACATAAGGAACTCAAACAACTCAATAGCAAGAACCCTATTAAACAATGGGCAAAGGACCTGACTAGACATTTCTCAAAAGAAGATATACAAAGAGCAGGCAAGCATATGAAAAAATGCTCAACATTACTAATCATCAGGGAAATACAAATCAAAACCACAGTGAATATCACTTCACACCTGTTAGGTTAGCTATTATCCACAAGACAAAAGATAAGTGTTAGCAAGGATGTGGAAAAAATGGGAACCCCTGCAACACTGTCAGTGGGAATGTAAATTAGTACAGCCATTATGGAAAACAATGTGGTGATTCCTCAAAAAATTAAAAATAGAACTACTATATGATTCAACAATCCCTCTTCTGGGTATATATCCAAAGGAAATGCAATCAATGTATTGATTGAAGAGATATCTGCACTCCCATACTTAAGTGCCTATCAATGGATGAGTAAATAAGAAAAATGTGACATATATACACACACACACACACACACACACACACAATGTAATACTATTCGGCCTTAGAAAAAGAAATCCTGTCATTTGGACAACATGGAGGAACCTGGAGGGCATTATGTTAAGTGAAACAAGCCAGGCACAGAAAGACAAATGCCATATGACCCCACTTACACGTGTAATCTAAAATAGTTGAACCCATAGAAGCAAAGAGTAGAATGGTGGTTACCAAGGACTGGGCAGGGGGAGAGTTTAGGGAGATATTGACCAAAGGATACAAAATTTCAGTTAGACAAGAGGAATAATTTCAAGAGATCTATTGTATTATACAACATGTGACTATAGTTAATAACAATGTATTGTATATAGTTGAAGCTTCAACAACTCAGAAGTTAGGGGCACCACGACCCCTGCAGTTGAAAATCCAAGTATAACTTTTGACTTCCCCAAAACTTAACTGCTAATAGCCTACTGTTGACCAGAAGCCTGATCGATAGCATATAGCCAATTACCATGTATTTTGTATGTTATATGTAGTATATACTGTTCTTATAATAAAGTAATTACAGAAAAAAAATGTTATTAAGAAAAGTGTTCAAGATCATGCCCTTAGAAAGGAGAGAAAGAAAATAGAGAAAAAGAAAAAAAGAAAAGGGGCCAGGCAGTGTGGCTCACACTTGTAATCCTAATACTCTGGAAGGCCAAGGTGAGAGGATTGCTCAAGCTCAGGAGTTCAAGACCAGCCTGAGAAAGAGTGAGACCATCTCTACAAAAAATAGAAAAATTGGCCAGAAATGGTAACACATGCCTGTAGTCCCAGCTACTAGGGAGGCTGAGGCAGGAGGATCACCTGAGCCCAGGAGTTTGAGGTTGCAGTGAGCTACAATGATGCCACTGCACTCTAGCCAGTGCAACAAAGTGAAACTCTGTCGCAAAACAATATGCATATATATATATGCATATCTATATTTACTATTAATTAAGTGGAAGTGAATCATTATAAAGGTCTTCATCTTTGTTGTCTTCTTGTTGAGCTGGTGGAAGAGGAAGAGGAGGTCTTGGTCTTGCTGTCTTGGGGTGGCAGAGGTGGAAGAAAATCTGTGTATAAGTGGGCCCATGCAGTTCAAAATTGTGTTGTTCCAGTATCAACTGTACTTGAAAATCACTAAGAGAGTAAATTTTAAGTGTTCTCACAGCCAAAAATGATAAGTGTGTGAGGTAATACCCATGTTAATTTGCTCGATTTTGCTAACCCACGATATATACATATTTCAAAACATCATGTTGTACACCATAAATATGTAATTTTTATTTGTCAATTAAAAATATTTTTTAAATAATTGATTTTTAACTTTTCTTTGACACAGGTTCTTGCCTTGTCACCAGGACTAGAGTGTAGTGGTGTCACCATAGCTCACTGCTACCTCGAACTCCTGGGTTCAAGTGATCCTCCTGCCTCAGCCTCTCAAGTAGCTGGGGCTACAGGTGTGTGCCACCACACTTGGCTAATATTCTTTTTTTTTTTTTTAGAGACAGGGTCTTGCTCTTGCTCAGGCCGGTCTCGAACTCCTGGCCTCAAGCAAACCTCGTAGCCTCCCAGAATCCTAGGATTGCAGGCGTGAGCCACCACACCTAGCCAAAAATCATTTTTAAATTACTATAAATGCCAAGTATACACTGAAAAACTTAGCCAAAGACACCAGTATAAGATACTTACAGAAATATTACCTTTTTTGTTGTTGTTTAGTTCTCAAAGCATTTGGTTGAGTTACTGTTGTGGTAGCGCTATATTTACATTGTATTCATTTGGAAGAAAGGCAGCAACCCCGAGTGGAGTGGACGTCTCTCCAAGCTACCCAAAGCACTCACTGGGACCTGACGGCCGTGACGAACTGCAGCTCATACCAGCGTCGTCCCACACGTGGGCCTAGCTCGCTCTGGTCCACCCAGCAACAGTCTGCAAAAAATTCTTAAAGCAGAGAAGATATTAACTTCACTCGGTGTGAGACGGCAGTAACTTTCTGATCACTTGACAGAGAATATGTTAACTCGTTCCCACACTCTCCTAGGGGCTCTATCATCCATTGACTGTGTCCTCTAATTCCGATGACAGTGTTACAGGAAATTACTCTCTGCTCAGAACACCAGAGCTACAGAGCCCCCATCACCATTCTGTCTCTTCAAAGCATCCAGTCTCAAAACTACCTTCTTGGTAAGACAGCGGATCCTGCTTTGGTTAACCTTCGCCAAGATTGGCTACCTAATTGCAGTACCAAATGGCCCCTGTTAGAAAAGTATCAATAATTTCAAGACAGCGTCAGCAGACCACTGAACCAAGCAAGAAGCCCATCCACACACGGGCCGCGGGCCCAAGAGGCCGGCCCAGAGCTCCAGCCCCGACCTCCACAGCGCTGGTTTACCCTTGACCTCTGAAGAACTTCTTGAGTGGTACAGCCTCTGAGCTGGTTGGAAGTGTGGACATGGGCTTCATTGTGAAACCATGTTTATTTAGGTGCGAGTTTGTCACTTTCTTTTGATTCCAGACATGCAGGTTCTGAGCAAGGAACCCTGCTTCCTGAGCAGAGAATCTCTGGCTTCCTCCAAACTGGCTCCCGGCACCGGTTGCCATCGGCCTGGTGGCCTCTCCTCTCCACCAGCAATGCCTTCCCCCGCCCGCAGGCTGCAGGCCCCGGAAGGCAGTGAGGCAGCCCCACGTGCATGTTAAATACAGGTGCATTCCTCACTTCCACCAAGAAATAGTCAGGCCCCATGTTGCCAGGTTTTCAGATGCCCAACAGAATCAAGATTTTTATGTGAAATCTCTCTAATTTTCAAATATTGACTACTAAACAAAATTTTTAAAAGAAAACTGTGCAAGCAAACAAAAGATGTCTGTGAGCCCTATTTCGTTGTGAGCTGCAGTTTGTGGCTTTGTGTCACCTGAGGGTTCCCTCTGCAGCACCTCGCATCTGCTGTTTTTCCAGTGTTTTTAACTCAAAATAAGCAGTATGCCAAAGCAGCACACTTTGGGTGACACATCCTGAACTCCTTCACCCACCGAGAGGGCTGTACTTTCTCCCCCACCCCAAGTTGCTGCTGGGTTCCAGAGGGTTCCAGATGTGCATGGAGCCAGTCTTAGGATGTATGTGTGTCCCTCAAAAGCAGAGAAGGCCTTGGGGGTGCAGTGGTGTCTTTGATTGCTGCATTAGTGGGGGGAACCTTACCAGATGACACTCCCAGAGGAGAAGGTGAGAGGTGAAGTGCAGAGCATCTTAATAGGATGGAAGGGAGCTGGTCTTAGATGAAGCCAGGTGCCCTGGGTAGCTGGGGGCCAGTGGTGAGAGCAGGTGGCTGGTGGAACAAGGGTTATGAGAGGAGAAGGTGACAGAACCTGGAAGGGATGTGCCAGGAGGGAGGCCTCAGTGGAGAGGGACCAATAAAGACAAGGCCACCCACTCGCAGTATTGCCCAAGACTGTCCCTCCATGTTGAGAACTGGTCACAATAATGGCCTTTCGGGCCCTCCTAGAGAACAGTACTCCCTTCCAGGCAATCCCTGGCTGTGCCTCGGCATCAGCTAGCTGGGCAGCCCCCGTGTCTCTCCAAGGACAAGAAGCACAAAGCGGTTTCCTGCCCTGCAGCCCCACCGCTGGCCACCCAGAGGAGTCTGCGGGATTGGCTGCCTGTGAAACCCTGAGCGGAGCAAACACTTGTAGAATTTGTTCATACCTCCCATTGTGGGTTTCTATTTGTCGAATTCCACGTTCCCAGGAAGTGCCCTCAGCAGTTTCAATAACACAATAGCTCTTGTTGGGGTGTGGATAGACCGGGGGAGAGGGCACGACTCTGCAAAGGTCCTGATTGACACCATGAATAGCAAAGGCAGTTGGACACCATTCCTTCCCAGAGCCGCGCTGGTACCTGGAGTCAGTCCTAGTGGGCCAGCTCAGGGGGGCCAGAAAGGGAGGGCAGGAGCTGGGCCCAGGGTGGCAGTTTCTCCAGCCCAGACCTCGGGACTGAGATGTCAGGATGAAGACGTACATGCCCAGCCAGGCCCCATGTTGACTGGGATCCTCAGAGAAGACCTGAGCTTCCAAGGAGGCTCAAAAGTTCTGGAACTCTCTTGTTGTCTCTTAGCTTCTGGGGCTCAGATAAGTCACCAGGATTTCTTCAGACCACGTAAGGCCACTGTCATTGGACACCTAGAGTTTAACCTGTTCATACAAAGTGAGCTTCAGTAGATTAAAACCCAAAGTGATTTGGGGTGGACAGTGACAAGTGTTGTATGTATCCTTATAACTGGAATGATTGATAATGTCTTTCCAAATATCTATCTGTGCAACATGGAGCCAAGTGAAAATTTGTCAACCCTAGTATCTTGCAGATTCAAAGTAGATGAAGTATATTTTCTTGCCTAAATAACCCAGTGTGGGTTTGAACACTGAATTTATCAACCACGCAGATTTTAACTTTCAGTCTAAGTTGCATAGATCCATGGCAAATATTTACATTAGAGATAACTTGCTTCCTGAAACATTTTAGTGGAAAGATGTGGTTTCCACAGTTTTACTTTCTGTGGTTTCAGTGTCCCATAGTCAACCACGGTCCAAAATATTACACGCAATAAGAGATTTAAAGAGAGCCCATATTCACATAAGTTTTATTACAGCATATTGTTATAACTATTCTATGTTACTATAGTTATTATGAATCCCTTACTGTGCATAGATATGTATGTACAGTATTATCTGTGGTTTCAGGCATCCACTGGGGGTCTTAGAACACATCCCCCACATGTAAGGGAGGGACTACTGTATACACCCAATATATTTGCTTTGATTTTTTTTAAAAAATCAAAAGTAAAATAATTAATCCTTATAGCTTCTTACATGATGTTTTGCATACTCCTTGCCTACAAAGCAATGCAGAATTTCCACTAATTAACTAAGGTAGCTCTAAATGCACTACTCAGAATTGTAAAGGTCAATTGTACTAACTATGCATAATTGTGCCAGTGTGTAAAGTACAGAGAGGGGAGGCCAGGGGGAGAAGGGAGGGGAGGAGTTGGTGTCTCAGACAGGTGAGGCAGATGTCCCCAGCAGGCAGAGGCACCTTTTGAAACAGACAGGTGTGGGCAAGGCCACCTTTTTCCAGGCCAGAGGAAAGCAGTCCATGACTTAATCTCATTGTGGTTGTCTCCAGGTGTACTTGTCAAAGAGATACTCTGCTATGTCAGCATCTGAGACTCCCTCTTATGCAAGTTAGCTTTGGTGATTTCACCTGCACATTCAGGTAACGGGCACCAAGGGGGTCCCTCCCGTGGGATGGTCTGTGTCTGGAGCTGTTTGTGCTAGTACAAGAATGACTGACTCACATCCCCCCAGTGCAATGGCTTCAGCCCTTTGTTTTAGTTACCAGGTTCTGCTGTCTCTAAAGCAAGATTTGGCCTCTTTGCTGATTTTGCACCAGTTCCTTAGCATGTTATCTATCCTTTGGGGACTGATGAAGAAAATATTTCACAAGGTGCTTCAAAGTCACGGCCTTCCCATCAGAGCAGCCAGGCACGATGGCGGTAGATATTAGAAGCACGGAGGTCCATGCTGACCGGGGCACTGGTGGGTGCCTCTGAGTCTTGAGGGTAGCCCTGGAGC
The DNA here is from genome assembly GCA_028533085.1 of Varecia variegata. NCBI lineage: Eukaryota > Metazoa > Chordata > Mammalia > Primates > Lemuridae > Varecia > Varecia variegata. The sequence continues at coordinate 12,835,256 of CM052441.1, read as the reverse complement.
ACCTATTCGAGTGTTGTCCTGGAGGATGGCTGAGAGGAGGGGGCAAGGGAGGCTTGGAGTGGGGTAGGGAAGGAACGCAGGTCTCCGGGCAGTTCCAGGGGTCCAGGCACAACTGCGGCAGGAAACCGAGGCAACTCTCTATGCTAAGCTTTGCCTAAACTATGGTGATTTTTCTTTATACCATTGATTTTAACTTCTGCCACACAGAGTCATACTCTATATATTGCCAAAAATATTGCAGAACTGAAAACACAAAACTATGGATTTACAAAGAACCAATAAAATCAAACTGTATGTGCCATGTCTATTAGTTACTTATTGCTGTACAGCAAAGCTCAGTGGCTTAAAACAAATACAGATATTTATCATCTCACACAGATTCAGTACACCAGGAATTTGGGAGCAGCTTGGCTGGGCTGACCCAGCTGCACGTCCCTCAGGAATTCCTGTTGAGATGTCAGCTGTGGCTACAGTTATCTGAAGGCCTCCCTGGGACAGAGGGTCTCCTTCCAAGAGGGTTCACTGGCTGGCTGTTGGCATCAATTCACTGCCACATGCCTCTCCGTAGGGTGACCCAGATTCTCACAACCTGGAGGCTGCCTTCCCCGAGAGCAAATGACCCAATAGAGAACTGGAAACCACGATGTCTTTTACAATCCAGCTGTGGACATCACACTCTGTCACTTCTGCGGAATCCCATTGCTTACGCAGGATTGGTTCCCCTATTTGCTGTGGGAGGGGATGACACAAAAGCGTGGGACTGGGAGGCAGGAATCACTGGAGTCTGTCACTGGAGAAAGACTGCCACACCATGGAAAATGCCTGCCTGCACAAGAACACACTTAGCACAAATGCATGCTTGGGGAGAATGATCAACTGATATTTTCAGAAAAGGCGATTTTGTTCAAGTCTCAACTCCTTCATCCTGCATTGGAACCAGAAATATTTGTAGCATAAGTGACTGAACTCCACTTTCTTTTCTGCTTTCCTCCCACTCCTGTGACCAAAGCTTCATGAAATGCTCAAAGGTGAGACTTGCAGGGGTAAAGAGAGGCAGGGACAACAACCTCCTCTTTTCTTTCAACTCGCTAGAACATGCATTGCCACATGTTCACAAATACCACCAGGATAAAAGGCTGCTCTTAATCAATAAATCAAAGCTAAGAAATAATTGAAACTCAGTGAAATTCAGTTCTAATATAAAGACCAAAGGAGCAATTTGCTAACATCACACAGATGAGGAGTGGTAACATCAAACTCAGAGAAGTGAGAGCAGAAGGAGGGATGAAGAAAAAAATATTCTGATAACAACAAAGTCATGTTCACTCGGTGTGACTGGGAATTCTAAGCCATGGTGGCCCAGGTGAGAAGGGGTAACATTGTTATCTTCTGCCAGGTAGGAAGGCAGTCAAGGAGACTTTCCTTTTAATTAAATGCAGTCAACGTTTATAGCACAATGATTGTGTGCTCATTACCTGCAGAGGAAATCCAGGAAGAAACATGGTCCCAGGGCTCAGGGGGCTTAGACTTTAGGGCAAGAGATAGACACAGGCACAAGTAAGTGGACACAAGAGCCCACAGAGAAGTCTAGGCAAGGGATTTGGGGGTGCTGAAAGAGGACAACCCTAAGGAAGGCTTCCCAGAAGAGGTGGCCTTTGAGTGGGGCATGGCAGGCTGCACAGGAAGCTAGGGACAGGGCCAAGGGAGAGAGGGAATGAGAAGTAGAGCAATTCTAATGGGAGAGCTTGAGCAACGAGACAGAGGTCGGCAAATGCAGGCTGTGTTTGGAGAACAGACACCATCTGGACTCTAACTAGAGTGAAAGGTTAGAAGTAGTCAGAAGTATAAGGTTGTTCTTGGTGGGAGAAGAGGCTGAGAGGGGACAGTGGGATCAGAACATGACAGTTTGTTAATACCTGAATTTACTCATAAGCAATGAAAACCATATCACCAAGGTTCAAATGGCAGCTCTGCCACGTTGCAGCTGTGTGAACTTGAACAAGTTACTTAAACTCTCTGTACCTCAATGTCTTCATCTGAAAAAGAGGATGATAATAGTACCTACCTCATATGGTTATAGATTAAATGACTTCATATATGTAAAGCCTGGAGCTCTATCCCATCCTCGTCATCATCATTAGTTTAGGGAGATGACTATGGCAGCTCTGTGAATGGAAAGTCTGAACAAACCTGTGGAATGTTGCAAAACTAGAATGGAAAGGACTAACATCAGTGGGAGGACTCCAGATTAGGGCTACGTTTCCACTCCCAGGAGAACTAAGAAGATGGAGTTTGTACTAGTCACGATAAACAAAGTAAAGTTGAGGAAAGAAATTAAACCCCTAAATCCCAGGGTTAATATAGTAATGAACCCTTTGTTATCTATGGTACATGGCCAACACTGATTGGTGGCAGATTTTGCTCCACCCAGCCTCTCAGTGTCCAAGGCTGATAGAGATCCTACCATCCTGAAGCTACACCTCTGGAACAAGTAGCATCCTTGGTCACCGTGACAGAGGAAAAGATCACTGGAGGGTCTCAGACAAGATTTCAAATGCTGTAGCCCGGAAGTGATTCATGTCATGTCTGCTCACAGCCCACAGACCAGAACCAGTGCATGGCCCCACCTAACTGCAGGTGGGCAGGGCTTTCAGAGGGAATCACGTGGATATTTAGCAAGCCATGAATGCCATTGCCACAGAATGAATGGGTTGGACAGGGATTGATATTTGGTTACAGATGTTGTATTAGTCTGCTAGGGCTGCCATAGCAAAGTACCACAGACTGGGTGGCTTAAACAACAGAAATTTCTTTTCTCACAGTTCTGCAGCTGGAAGTCTAAGATCAGCATAGGCAGGTTTGGCTTCTCTTGAGGACTCTCTCCTGGGTTTGCAGATGGCTGCCTTCTCGCTGTGTTCTCACGTGGTCTTTCCTCTATGCATGTGCACATCCCTGGTGTCTCTCTGTGTGTCCAGATTTCCCCTTCTTATAAGGACACCAGTCAGCTTGGATCAGGCTCCACTCTAATGGCCTCCTTTTAATTTAATCTTCTCAGGCCGGCGGTGGCTCACACCTGTAATCCTAGCACTCTGGGAGGCTGAGGTGGGAGGATCACTTGAGCTCAGGAGTTCGAGACCAGCCTGAGCAAGAGCGAGACCCCATCTCTACTAAAAAAACAGAAATGAAATTAGCTAGACAACTAAAGATATATAAGAAAAAATTATCCAGGCATGGTGGCACATGCCTGTAGTCCCAGCTACTCGGGAGGCTGAGGCAGAAGGATTGTTTCAGTCCAGGAGTTTGAGGTTGCTGTGAGCTAGGCTGATGCCACGGCACTCTAGCCCGGGCAACAGAGCAAGACTCTGTCTCAAAAAAAAAAAAAATTAATCTTCTCTTCAAAGGCCCTATCTTCCACTACAGTCACATTTTGAGGTCTTGGGGTTAGGACTTCAACATATAGATTTGAGGAGAGGGAGGGACACAGTTCAGCCCACAACAGATGTGTTGAGTTTGACCCAACTGAAGAAATCATCTAACATTTGTCTTGACAACAGACCCTGTTTGTTAGATGTTGCGAAATTTTACCCAAAGTCAAATGAGTCCATCCAACCTAAGGAATAGTGATCACAAATGTATTTCTGTTCAGTTTTTGACAGAACCAATAAGTTAAATTTTCTAAACATGAAACAAAATGAAAAATTTCTCTTACAGAAATTTTTCTTACAGATGTCTGACATCTGCAATATGTAAATGTTAGCAAAGAATGAGACTCACTCACAGCTGTGAAATAAGTAATGGATTTAGCCCAGCATTCGCTAAAGAAATTGAGGCTCCAGTGCTGATCCTAATTAAAATAAAATTAATCCCAGTGTCACACAGTGAACACTGACAAGAGGTAGCATGTCCGTGGTGATTTCTTTACAGCTCTCACTAACCCACAGCTGGAATCTCTGTCGTTTGCCGTGGCTCAGTCTACATGTGCTGCCAACATTTGGAAGAACAATTTCAAATGCAATTATGCAAAGTAAGCAAAAACCAGACAGCTATGATTGAATTTTTCTCTTTTCATTCCCCTGTTTTAACAGCCTGAAAAATAGCCAGTAACTAGAATTATAAAAGGTACCTTATGAACTTTCAATGAAACTCCAAGCAGGTAAAATATTTTCCTCCCACACTGCTTTCTGAAAGGCAGACAGACAAATACATGCGACACATTGTGAGCCACATTCTGAAATACGATGAGTCCAGGTTCCCGCTTAGATGTTTTTCCACAATGGGCTCTCAAGGATGCTGTAAAATCTTCTCCAACAGCTTCTCTTTCTGCCTCATACAATTCAACACTTGGTTCTTTAAGCTTGTACTAATGGTCCATGCGTATAAGTTGCCTCTCCTACTTTAAGGGGAAAATATTTATACATTTTACACCTCTTGTAATGCCTCTGATGAGGTGGGGCATAGCCGGCCCATGGGAAATTTTTAGTACTACATTCGGCGATAGTTTACATGCTATAAAATACACGGGTGTTCTAGGTCAGCAGCTGTCAAGCCTCTATGGAGTGGGTGGTTTTGTCTATTTCTACCTAAGAAGCAAAACATTGGAAATGACTTCAACGCTGCCAGATGCAGGACTTGGATTAGCTATTAGAAATAATTGCCCAACTGGTACACACTGGTTACAGGAAACAGTGGAGGCTCCTTCTCTAGGAAGTTTTTAAAACCAGTTGAATTTCATCTGTCTGGAATAATACGATGGGTCTGCCCAAAGCCAGAGAGATAAATGGACCAGATGCTTAGAGCCCTCCCACCCTTCAGCAGCCACCATTTATGGTGACAGTGTTCTTTTATGTATTTGAATAGTCATTCCTTCTAGCCAAGGCAGTGTCGTCTTCATCAGTCGGTTGTCATAACATGCATCACAGCAGTCGGAACAGCCCAACAGAAACACCCTTAAGAGTCCAAGACTCTCAGAGCAAGCCGTGGACTCACTGGCAGAGGGGCCAGCGTGGGCCGTGGTTACTGCGGAAACCGCATTCGCCTGGAAGGTGTCCTGAATGGGAGAAGCTACCTAATAATCACTGACATGTGGATTAGAGCCCAGACTCCTGCCAGGCTGAAAGAAGAGAGGAGCCCTGCACTGGGAACGTCAGTCTTCTCCCTTGTGAACAAACATTTGAAAGTCACTGTAAAGAAGTTAGTTGCTACTATGAGGGAACAATACACTTTCAAGGGCACGAGGACATCTTATGTCACAGTAGTGAACACCACATGGGCTTTGGGCTCATATAGCTGTGGTTTAAATTCTGGCCCTGGCACTACTGACTGCCTTGTTCCAGTTATTTCGCCTCTGCAAGCTTAACGATCCCAGTTATAAATAAGAACCAAGCTGCACCCACTTCACGGCATTGTCGTGGGCTCACGTGAGCGGGATCCAAGCAAAGTGCTCGGCACAGTTGCCTGCACATAGTCAGGCGGATAAATGCTGCCAGTGTACGATGAGGGTTGTTAATGGTGGTTATTTTGTCACGTATATGATGCTCCCGGGCAGTTCCACCTTTTAGGGGTGGAGAAGAAAGGACGATTGGTCCCTGGACTAAATTGGGAAGCAGCAGTGAACTAAGAGACACCAAAGTGGCCAAGCCTGCCGGGATGCAGGTCACTGGTGTGTCACCCATGAGTTCCACAGTTGGACTTCTCAGGACTAGTTAGTTACACAGCTGGTGGCCAGAGGAAGATGTGGACAATAGCCCTAAACCTTAAAAGAGTTCTCTAAGCCTTTCCTCTCAAGGCACTAATTCTCGAGTTTGAAAACAATGACACATTTCTAGTCCAGCCCCACACTTAAAGACCTGCATTCAACCAGACGTCAAAGTCTCCGTAAATAACCGAATTTTGCCCTTACCCCTCTGAGATGCTATCAAGACTAGGTTGAAGAAGCTGTCTCCCTCAACAGGGTGAAAAGTAAATTCAGCTTTGCCTTGGGAAGAAAATAAAGCAAACTGAAAGCAGAAAGTAGGAGCACTGTCAGCCGGGCGGGCAGGGACCCTGGAGCATTTCCTTCCCTGCGGCCCAGACCGATGGGAGCCGGAGAGACACGGACCCTGCCACGCCCCGTGTGGGGCCTGGTGGGAAATGGTTCCACTCTCCACACCACATTCCACAGTGCAGCTATGGAGTGCGTGGGCACATTGAAATGCAGACCCGAAACTGGTTGGCATCCAAAGAAAATTACCATAAATTGGAAACCTGAATATAGCTATTCATCCTCCAGCCTCAGGATGTGAATGGATCATTAATTAGGGCCAGAAAAAAATGGTGCTGTCTCAGACAGGATGGAAAAAAGGAAACTCTTCCTAACATGGGTCCCCGGTGCCCAGCCCAGTTGCAGGCACCTGGTAGGTGATAATGAATAAATGAATGAATGAATACAAGATTGGTGACAAAAGATTGGGGTTTGAGTCCCTGCCCCACCATGTCCACACAGCACAAGCCTAGGACAATCCTTTCTAAATTCCAGATTTCCACCTCTGTAAAGAAGATGAAAAACAACACACATTTCAATATTCTTGTGAGAATTATATGAGCCAATGCAGATGAGAATTTTTTACAAGCCACAAAAACGATTTTTGAAAGAGAGAAAGGAAATCAACATTCCCTTAGTACCTATTATTTGCAAAGCATCTCCCATGGAAAGCGCTGCACAAAGGTTGGCTTTCAGAGGGCAAAGATACGATTGTAGAGGCAAGGACAGGGATGCTAAAGGCATCTAAGCTTCCATGCACCCCCTACTCTGCTCAGCCCCATGGCAGAGCGATGTGGGCTCCCCGGCCCCAGGCCCCCACATGCCTGCGATACGGGCCTCTCCTCCGCACACACAGCAGTGCATGTGCAGAGTGCCGCCTCCTTCCAGCCGTACTTGCTCTCTCCACGTGGCTTTCAAAGGCTCTCTGCTGCATCAGCTTTAAAGAAGTTCATCCTTTCGGTGTGTCTTTTCTTTTGCTCTGGATCTGTCGTATGGGGTCGCACTGAATAGTTACTGTAGCTCCCGCTCTGTAAGAGAACTTGCACTTAATCCCAGATGACCACTGACCCGTTCTCACTGATCACACAGGAGCAGAGAGAGCGTCTCGTAAGAAGAGTGAGTTCATGCCCTCCCTTCTTCCCCAGCCTAGAATGAAGTAACCATGTTTACTGAAGAAAAAGGAACAGAAACAAGCTTTTCCGACACTCCCAGCACCATAGCTGGTTTCTTTCTGAAGATGGAAAGTTGCAGAATAATGAAGGGCAGCTCCAACGTGTCATGGAGAAGCGGAGGGAGAGACAGTGCCGTGATTCCTACGCATGTAACTGCAGTAAAGTATTATTTCTTCCCTCCTTTTAAGATACCTCAGGCCAACTTTTTTCCTCAGAAATCCTGGCTTTTGAATTAAATAATGACTTACATACCCATGAGTATTTGTAATTCCAACTTACAATGCTGATGTTTGTTTTTCCTAAAGTCAAAGGTATAAAAATGTCTATGACACTCTGCTAGAAATCAAATAATGCTACCACTTTCCTTCTAATTCCAGGATGCTTAGTTAAATAGTTTATACTTGCCTCAGTGAGATCAGCACAGGGGATATTTAAGTCGGGGGATATATGAGTCTGAATCCCTGCGCTGCCCTTTCTAGTGTGTCACCTCCCTAAGATCGTTCACATTTGGGAACTTTCGGATCTGGTGCTCTGTGCTTTCTACCATGCCGCACCTTCAGGAGCGGCCCTTCCCCGCGTGCCGGGCCTGACTGCCCATGGAATTGCTCCACGCACTTACGGCCTCATTGCATTCTAGTTGCTTGTGTAATTTGTGTTATTTATTTACTAAAAAATAAGCTCCTTGAAGTCAGGGCCTTCGGCTGACACACCTTGTACCTTCTACAGTGGCGCATACACTGTGTCTTTGACGTCATGGGTGCTCACTGAATATTTGTTGAATGGGATTGATCGTGAATTAAGACTCCTGATTTAGACTGCAACTGGCAAGTGCCCTGTCACCAATATAATCGCCCCAGTTTGAAAGCAGAGGAAGGTAAAATAAGAAATCCTAACCAATGGAATGGCAATCTTGCAAAGCTTTCTTTCGAGGCTCAACTCTTCCCAGTCCATGGGTGGAGAGAGGGGCTTCCCGGGAGGACAGAGGAATGAAGGAGAGGCAGACTGGGCTCTCCCATCCTGATCTGACGCTTCCTGCTCACTCAGCCCCACTCCCGTTACCAGACGCTGCCCATCTTGTTGAAAGGAGTATTTGGAGAATAAGAGACTAACAGGCACTTCACAGGCCTGAGCTCCAGCCTGCCGTGATACCTACTTATAAACATCAGGGATTTTCTGTGCTAGGGAGGAGGGACATAAATCTAATGACGCACATTTGTTTTGCAAAATAATCCATTCACTTCCCCTGGCAAACCCTCTGAATTAAGATCCACTGCAAATTCCACCATCTCTGTAAGTCTGTCTTCTTCATTCATTCCATAAACATGCCTAGTCACTGGGCTCAGTGCGGAGACACTGTGCTGAGCAGGATAGAGGCGGCCCCTGCCCTTGAGGAGCTTAGGACAGGGAGAGTGACCTTCGCTGGGATCAGACCTGGCCTCCTCCGAGGAAGCGATGTTTTAAGGTGGTTTCCTCCCTGTCATGGCCCTTGTCTGTCACGGTAGTAATCACAGACATGTGGGACTAGTGGTTTAATCTACCCACTAATGGGAAAGTGAGGAAACCATGTAGCCACATCACAGGAACACCCAGGAGTGGGTGTCTAAACTGGGGACTCTTGGGGGAGGTGATGGGCTGGTGTCCACCAGGCAGCGGGGTGGGGAGGTATTGCAGATAGACCAGCAGGAAACTAGAGCACTTGGCCTCTCGAAGCTTCAGTGTCTTCATCTACAGGATGGGAGGAGGCACAGACCCGACCTTCCTGGTGTCATTCCTAATGACATTCGCTAGCGGATTAGGGAGCAATGGGAAGCATAGCCCCTAACACTCACATAGCACCTAGCCATCCTACACTCTGGCAGGTCCCTGTTTCCCAACAGCAGCAGGTGGGTCTGTGTGAGTCTTTCCCACTCTTACTCCTTCTAGTAACCTGGAGTCTGCATTTCCAGTAGCATCCACAGGCCAGAATTAGGAGGGACCCATAGCCAAGGCATGAAGCAAAGCTTAGTAGTGAAGGGGCTTGATGAATCCCCAACCCCTGGCCACACAGAGAAAGCAGCAGGCAAGTACCTGAGCTTGAAATTCGACTTGCTTGTGCTGAGGCCGCCTTGTACCTGCCAAAGGGCCTTGAGTTGCTGGATTCCAGGCTTGGGGCCCCGCCTCTTCCACAGCCCTTCAACTTCATATCTGTTATGTGGTTTGAGCTTTCTAACCACTGAGGCAAGTAGGATGGGTATTCAGATCTTCTTTCTCACGTTTTACATACATTTCTCCACTGCTGAGAGACTGAGACATGAAACCCCTTGCTCAGGTCACACAGTTGGTCAGTGGTGCAGTAGGGACTAGAACCATGGACCATCCTAGGCTCTTCCTTGTGCCACTAGGCCACGCTTTCTCTGTGTTTTCTAATTGGCCAAGGCTGGGGTTGGGACTGGGAAGAAATACCCAAGGTTAAATGGAAGAAAGAAGTTGGATAAAGTCCAAATCACAATCATACATCAGAAACTTTCTCTTTGTGCATTAGGTTCCTTGCATGTCAAATGAGATTATTAAACTAGAGTCTGGTCTCCAAAGTTTTCTCCTGAAGTACTGCTACTGGCAGAAGAGCATGAGTGAGCATTTGTTTTATTCCTAAGGACCAGAAAACCCAACCCAAAGCAGCCCTCTGCAAGAGAGAAATTTCCTTGTATTTCCTTGTTTTCACTGAAACAACAACAACAACAAAAAACCCACTTCCTGTTCAGCATTTTCCTCCATAATATCGATGGATTTGTTTTAATACAAATATTTAATAGACATTAGTATGCTTATTCCGTACAAATTTTTTACCGAAATGGGTTCTCCAGGGGGATGCACTGGCTGGCCCTGGGGTTTCCCTCACTCTTGTCACTCAGCAGAGTATAACAGGGACACACTTCAGTGTGAGATGCAGAGACACGTACAGCTCTGACATCTCCATCCCATATCCTCTGGGCCTAACTTGGGCTTCAAATAAAAAGGTGTGAAGTCTGAGAAAACAACAGTTATAAACAAGGATCTTTACATTTATATGTGCCCACAGTGGAGGAGGCCATCACGTGCACCCTCACCAGCCTGGCCCAGGACCCAAGTGTCCCCCGAAAGAGGATCAGCCAGGCGCCAGGCACAGCATCTGCCGGAAAGTGACACATCTGCTCCGTGGTTAACAAACTAGCAACCATGGATGTTCACTATAACATGCAGCACCTAGGGAAGCACTTTCAATATTAAACATCACTCTGTCATTTACTAATCCCTGAGCAAGTCTGTCGTCAAGTTCTTATGCAAAGCAGCCGTGCTACTTTTTTTTGATAGCTCATGGTCACCAAAAGGGTTTTTACAGTCGTGCTTAAGCACTCCCTTTTGTGCAAGTACCTAATGCTCTGTGTCGGCATCTGCGGAGTTTGGGGAACTTGCCTACGTCAGAGCTGGAATATCCACCGCTCTCTGTGCTCACCTCCACCACAGGCAAAACTAGCGAGAGTTTCCAGCCTTCCAATGTTCTGAACATGCAGTGCTGAGGCGAAGACGGAGGGCCAGAGTTAATGGGAAACTTCGTTCTATATGAGGCTTCCCGTGCCTGGATTTTCATCATTTCTGAACCGAAAGGCAGTTTATTGTTTTACAAAATGTCCCTTGCGTAAAATCTTTGTTTCCCTGAAAGTATGTTAACTGGGAATGAAGAGTATATGACAGACTATGAACCTTTATCACAAAACCGGGTATCAGGAGATCTTTAAATGTTTTTGTTTAAATTTAACACTAATGAGGGCCTTTTTTCTATCAAGTTGCTGGCATTTCTACTTTTCAAAAAGTATCATCTCTGTCAGAATTAAAAATGGTTCAATTGCATAATATAATTTCAACTAACTGAAATTGTTTTCAATTATCCATCCATCTTTACCCATCTCCAATATTTATTAGAGTCCTAATGTACATTTCTTTGAGCCCAAATTTTCCTTGGGGACTAAAGTCACTGTGTCGCAAACTGCCACAAGTTTAACCCATTCCAGCAGTGGTCTCCCTCAGTATTGTGAAATCCTACAATCTTGACAGGCTGTACACATGGACATTTTCTCATTCATCGAATACTAGAAGCATGGAAGTATTTTTTCATTGTGTAAGACTTCACAGAAAAAATTAAAGGCTTTTATTTTTGTTACTTGTTTTTGTTTCATTAATGGGACCCTTTAAGCTTTACACAACAATCCAAATGAGCGTGACAAAACTGCATGCAACTACTCTCCCCAGGCACGCACAGGGAGGTAGCTGAAGACTGAATTAAGTCATATTTTCCCCCTTGGTTTCCATGGAAGACTAATGTCCTGCTCCTGCCTGTCACCCCCTAGAAGACCAGCTATGGTCAGCCTGCCTTCTTTCTGCCTTGCTCATTAACTGACGCGCCCTCTGGTGTTGGTCTTGATTTTAGCAACCAAAGTCATTGGCCCTTGTGTCCTGATTCAAATGTATCCTGGTGGTAGTTTTATCATCTGTTTCTCTTAGGTAACATCTATAGATAAATTACAATTATACGACTGTGCTAAAAAATAATAATTAGGATGCGTGGAATCCGGAATTTCTGACCTGCTCACTGTAAAATGCTAAGAAAATAACTTCCAGTGCCTCACTTTCTCCACTACAGAATTTGGAGCTATTCACTCAGGCACTCACCTTACAGATCACTTAGGACAACTCCTTCATCTGAAAGACAGGGAAATCAAGACCGAGAGAAGTTAAGTGACTGGCCAAGGTGGCATTAATATGATGAGTTGAGTTAACCACCTAGATCTTCTACTACCTTATAATAAAAAGAGCTACAATTTACTAAGTGGTTATTGTGGGCCTAGCACTGTGCTGAATCTATTGCAGGCATTGTCTTGTTTGAGCCTCACAACCGTGTGCTGAGGTAGGTGCTATCACTAAACTTGTTGCACAGATGGGGAAATACAAGCTTTGAGAGAGAGGCTGAGGCAACGTGTACCCCACGTCACACATACACAGGTTATGAACTGGAGGATTTGATTGCAGAACTCATGCTTGAAACCCACTCCTGGCTGCCTTTATGGTAATTGTGTGCAGAGATATAGTTACAGACGTGTGGATGTACATGTATTTATGTATGTATTTATGTGTACATGCTATATCAGTCAGAAAGATACAGTAGTCTTTCACATATTTTGAAACTTTCAGTGGGATCATAACTGTCTGTATGTACCTGCCTATACCACACAGACAGTAAAGCAAAAAACTACATTTCCCAGACTCCTGCACAAGCAGAGTCCTGAATGTGGTCTAGATTCCATCAGTGGAATGTGGCAGAACTGGAGCAGAGGCCAGGCACCTCTTGCACCTGCTGCCAAGCCCAGGTGTGGAGCCATTTGGTTGTTCTGCAGAGGCATTAGAGGAGGTGCTGGGCTCTGGTCACTGGCTTTGAGATGTTAAGAGCAGGGCATAGGGGACCCATTTTGATGGTGAAAATCATCACAGGTGCCGTGTGGTCTGGAACCGGCAACAGCAGCTGTGGCAGTGACTTCCTGATTGTGACACCAGAGCTGCAGAAACAGAATCAGCAGCCTTTGACCACGGCAGGAGCCCCTCTCTTGGTGGCTCCCATAGGCTGTGGACAGCTTCACAAGCAGATAATGAGTCCAGGGCCTGGCAAGAGTGGGGGCCCTGATAAACTCCTGGCTCTTTGGGTAGAACCCTAAAGGACCGGATGCTTGGGGCACAGGGAAACTGGACGGTAGGCAGTCTTCAGACAGAAGCAGTCCAGGTTCAGGGTTTCTACATGGCCCAAAGTATCTCAATTCCTGAAAAGAAATTAAAGTGATTCTGGATTCATAGCCACCAAGTGCCTGATATAAGAAGATGAAAGTCATTTCTGGAGGGAGGAAATATCATCATCCTACACTTCACGAGAAGAAACACAGAATGTATTATGTAACTTCTAAACCAGAGGAAGAAACCTTCCTAGAGTAACAGGAACACAGGTATGCAGGAAATAAACAACAACAA
>CM052441.1:12760097-12821535 GCA_028533085.1 Varecia variegata | reverse complement strand
TTACAAAAAAATAGAAAAATTAGCTGGGCATGGTGGTGCACACCTGTAGCCACAGCTGCTCAGGAAGCTGAGGCAGGAGGATTGCATAAGCCCAGGAGTTTGAGGTTGCAGTGAGCTATGATGCCTTCCAGGCAACAGAGTGAGATCCTGTCACAAACAAACAAAACCAAGTAAGATTTTACAAATGACTAGGCCAGTAGATAAACAATAAGGTCCCAGCTCCATTACCCATAAAACTTCAGGGTGGAGGTAGAGGGTCACTTAGCATCTAGTAGCTTGGTTTCCTTATCTTTTAAATGCATATAATAGTCAACCTTTCTGGTAGATTATCTTGTGGGGCTGTAGGAAAATTTAATGAGAGCATTTATAATAAAGTGCCTGACACATAACAGGTGTCAGTGATGGGTAGCTTTCGGTATAATTAGACTCGAATTATTATCAACCTGCTCATCTGCTCACAGCTAAGACTAGCTCAGGGTTTGCCTACCCTGGACAGGGGTCCATCTGCCCGTGGAGGACATGCACAAGCGTAGTTAGGTCTAGATATTTCCTTAGAGTGTAATCACAAAGCAGTAAAATCACTTCTCCCACTTCCCTTTGGCAGTGGCTAAAGAGTTCCAGTTTCTAGAAGGAACTCTTAGATCTCCAGATAATTGACACTGGGAATGTGAGGCCCTTCACGAACACCCGCCCCCTGTCCACTGGGATGGAGCCTGTTGTAGCATCTTAACACAGTGCAATCATCCCAGCAGTCATAAGAGACTCGTATAAAACAGGGATGCTGATTTCAAAGGGTGCTCGAGCCATCCTGCACACGACATGTAGGCAAACGGTGTGACAGCCATGTGGCCTTAGTGGGAAGGTTCACATCTCTCTGGGTCACTAGGATCAGCTCTATTTTTCTGAAAGATTTCCGGAGGAGGAAATTAAAACCAGTGTCTCATTCTCTTAAGCTGGAGGGCAATGCCCAATTAGTGTTGCTGTTACTGTAGTTATTAAAGTTTACAAGCCATTCGGCCAAATTACAAAATGAGACAATTGGCACAGTGCTTTTCAGAGCGTGGTTCCTGAACCGGTGCCAGTGGCGAGCTGCTTGTTATTGGTCCACGGAGAGTTAAGTACAGAAACGGAGACCAGATGTTTAGAAAGTTTTAGAGGAATTTGACATTGTCATGAGACCAGTGGTACAGACTGGTTTCACAGAACAGGGTTTGGGCCAGCCCGAGTGTTGTCAGACTCACATGGCGAGTCGCAGGAGGCACAAAACACATATTTCATTGTGTGCTCTTGGACCACGCCTTGCTCCACAATGAACTGCGGGAAAACAAACTTGGTCCTTCACCTCAGGTGGCCGTTGGTGGGAGCCTTCAGAATCACTCCTACTTTTGTAGATGTGAAAACAGTTGCTGAGGGAGATTATGACCTGCTGACGGCACAGCCAGGTAAGAGTAGAGTTGGAATTACAATTTGATTTTACATCTCATTCCTAAGCCACTGTCTCATAATAGTGGCTCAGATCAATAAGGTATTCAAAAGCTGAAACCAAATACTCAAGATGATTAGAGGGTCCACCCATGTGTAGGACCTTGGGGAGAATTGGGTGACAGCTGTCCCTTTGTTTACTATGGAAACATAGTAAAACCCATAGAAGCATCTCAGTAGAGGGCAGAAGTGTGACTTCTATAATTTAAAATAACAACCACCACCAGATTGGGTCTATACTGGGGAGAGATGAAAGAGATCTGCATTTTGTGTATTTGTATTGGAGAATCAATAAAAGATTTGTGTACAGCCAGAAGTGGAGATAATCTCATTCATTCGCTAATTTGGGGCACCTACCATGTGCTAAACACCATTCTGGGTCCTGAGAATACAAACTCCAATTAGCTGTGTCCTCATCCTCAGGAGTCTGCAATATAGTGGGCCGGAGGCGGGGGAGAGGTGACACAACAGACTCCCTCTGTCCACAGTGAGACTCCAGCTGCTACTATTGTCTCACACTATTTTCAGAAGTAGAGATACCAAAGTGACCACCAGTTTACATGCTGGTGGGAGAGTGAGGCAACGGACAAATGCATGTATAGTTTCCAAGTAGGTGTAAGAAAGAGAAATAAAGAGAGCAAGAGGATAGAGGATGCATCTAGAATGTCTGTCTGAGGAGGTAACATTTGAGCAGATACCAGATTGCACAAAGGTTCGATGGGTGACGTGAAGAGCCAGGGACGGTGGCATTGAGCAAGCAGGAGATCGACACCTGGCTGAGACCAGGGGAGTCAGGGAGAGTGGTGTCGGGGGGTGAGAAATACACTCAGCCTGGGAAGAAGATGGGTGTCTGAGTCCATCTGTGCTGCTATAACAAAACACCACACACTGGGTAATTTATAAAAAACAGACATTTATTTTCTCACAGTTCTGGAGGCCGAGAAGTCCAAGATCAAGGTGCCGGCATTTGGTATCTTGAGAGGACCTTCTTGCTGTGTCCTCACATGGCAGGAGGGAAGGAAGGGCAAAAGGGGGGAGGCAGCTCCCTCGCACCTCTTTTGTAAGGGTGCTAATCCACTCACGAGGACTCCAGCTCACCACTTAATCACCTCCTAAAGGCCCCACCTCGTAATACTCTCACCCCGGTGATTAAGTTTCAAGATATGAATTTGGTGGGGAGGGGGGCACACTTAGACCATAGCAGTGGTGATTTCAGTTTGAGTTGCTTTCAGTTTGAGGTGACTGCAAGACAGCCAGGTGGAGGCTGGGCGAGGTGGCTCACGCCTGTAATCCTAGCACTTGGGAGGCCGAGGCAGGCGGATCGTTTGAGCTCAGGAGTTCGAGACCAGTCTGAGCAAGAGCGAGACCCCGTCTCTACTAAAAATAGAAAGAAATTATCTGGCCAACTAAAAATATATAGAAAAAAATTAGCCGGGCATGGTGGCGCATGCCTGTTGTCCCAGCTACTTAGGAGGCTGAGGCAGTAGGATTGCTTTAGCCCAGGAGTTTGAGGTTGCTATGAGCTAGGAGGACGCCACGGCACTCACTCTAGCCCAGGCAACAGAGCGAGAATCTGTCTCACAAAAAAAAAAAAAAAAGACAGCCAGGTGGAGGTGCCAGCTGAGTAAGCAGCTGGAGATAAATGTTTGCCTTCCTTTTACTGGGACTCCTCATTGGCCACAGTAATTGAACGTGCTGTATGGACAGTTGGAGCAGGAGCCCCATGGAGGTGTTTTCACACTGTTCTCTCCCCATCCCTGAAGTCGGGCTGTGCCTGTGGCCGTAATTCCTTTGGGACATTGTTGGCACAATGGTGAGCCAGTCCTCTCTGCTGTGTTTACAATCTATTCACAGACAACAGCAGGCTCTGTCCTAGGTGCTGTGTTCCCGGGAATTCATTCAACCCTCACAACGACCTGCCAGACAAGCACGACTGATCATGTTGTCCACAGAGAAACAGAGGCACAGAGAGATTAAGTAACTTGCCAAGGTCACTCAGGGCCTAAGTGGCAGAGGTTGGATTCAGTCCAGGCAGGTGGGATCCGGTTTTGGACTGGCGACCACCACAATATACTTGCCCTTAGCTGGAGGCTCTACCGATCCTTGCCTTCCTGTCTTTACTCCCACCCACTCCGCCATTTTCTGAGGCAGGCTCCAGCCAAGGTGCATCTTAGTGTCCAGAATATTCTTTCTTTTTGGTTCTTTTGTGGCACCTCAGGAGGATTGCATTCATGCCTTGGGTTGGCCATTTGGGGTCAAAGTTGTTTGCTAGAACACTTCATAATTTAAAAATGGTGGGAAGGGAATGCCGGTGGGTCTGTAACCAGCCTGGACTGCGCCATTAAGACGAAGCAGAGCCAGGATTGGTGCTCACAGTCACACTTCTGACTGCCAGTAGTCATTTGCACAGTGGGCTTTTTGCAAAAGTCGGTTGCAGTCTTTTAGTGGGTTGGGAAATCAATTTAGTAGGTTGTGACCAGCATTCATTAAACATAATGAAACAAAATAGACTAGAATGGGAAATGTCAGAGTGTATCACATGAAATATGGGTAAGTGTGTGTGTGTAGATACATATTTGGGTCATGACATAAAATGTATTCCTTACTGTGTTTTGTAGTAACAAAAAATTTTTTTAAAGCATTTGAAAAACACTGGGCTTGAGCATACTTTACTGTGCTGAGCACACATGGCCAAGAAATATTCATTGTAATGTTTTGTTTTCTAGTGAATTGCTATAGATGGGTATTGATGTAGTTTAAATGTGAACACGTTTGTGCAGTGCATTGACACTAAGTGCTTTATGCCGCAGACCTGAAGCTTGGGCTGGAGATCCGTTCCAGGTCTTCGCTGGGGGAGCCTGTGGCAGGTGGGTGGTAGTCAAGGCTGCAGGAAGTGGCAGCTTAGGCAAAAGCACCTGGGGAGCCTGTGAATGAGCAAGCAAAGAGCGGTGGGTGGAAACTGAGAACCACCTACCTGTAAGGCGGGGTTGCAGGAAAAGGAGTTCACGAAAACCACTGTGATGCAAAAGACAAAGAGGTGGGAAGAAATCCAGGAGCGTGTTGGCATCCGGAGCCAAGAGAGGAGAGAGTTTGAAAAGCAAGGAGAGGTTTGAGGCTGTCAAATGTGGCAGGAGGCCATTTAGATAAGAGCTGAAACTCGCACATGGACTTGAGCAACGCGGAGTTGGCTGGTGACCTCGGTGAGGGTGCTTTCACTGCAGGGGTGGCAGCTGGGCTGCAGAGAGAAGGGCAGAGTGATGAGAGGGGAACACAAGGAGATGTGGGGAGAGGGACCCCTCTTTCAAAACATTTGGCAGGAGGACAAGAAGCCATTGCTGGAAGGGAGGATAACTTGCTTCTCTAGAAACAAATTTGAGCCTAGTTTTATAGAAAGCGAAAAAATATCCACATATTAGGTTTACTACAATGGGCAGGGATATTTAATCTCTGTTAAAGGGGTTGAAACAAAGCTATGGATGTCCCCCACTACCTAGCATAGTGTCTGAACAGTCAGGTAAGAATTTCTGTTAATTGCTGAGACAAAATTTTAGATGGGTGACAATGACTGCTTTGTTGCTCTGGTTATTTATGCAAGTAATGGCTAAGTTTATCTTGGAATTATGATTCCAGGTTGTGGAGCCTCATACAAAGGTCCAGAATTACAAAGCGAGGAAAAAAAAAAAAAAAGAGGATGAAACAGTATCCAAAAGAAAAACTGCACTGATACACTGTGAACAGCATTGCTGCCTATCACTCCATAAAGAACAATGAAATATTGGACTGGAAACTGAAAAAGTTGTGGGTTACTGACAGAATCCCAAAGGACAGATTAAATTTCTCTACATTTATGATGAAAACCAGATTTACAATTACTTTTGATTTTTTTTTTTGCTTTATCAAATCTTGGAAAGAATTCGGATATAGGCACCTTATCGCTGGTATTTATTACTCAAGATGAGAATATTATGTTCAAGTTTGTGGGTCTCTAGGCAGTAATTATAATATTCTCAAGGTAGGTGACCGGTGTTGCATAATTATTGTGACATTTAGTCTTTAAGGAGTAAGGAAATTTGCATCTGAGTGTAAACATTTGCATTTAATTGTTTCCTTGGGGGGTGAAGAAAACCTTGGGACCCCCAAGTGAGTCATCTTGTTTAACAACTGTTGGGCATAAAAGATCATATTCAGAAATAGATGACCTATATAATTAAAAAAAAAACAAAACAAACTTTCTCTAAATAGGGAGCAAGCAAAAAATGCCCAAGTGAAGAAACTCAAAGCTTTAAGAAAAAGGTATTGATGAATGAAACTTCCTTAGGCTGCTTGCACAGCAGGGGGTAATTGACTTAAGGTAAAAGCTCATCCCTTGCATTCTAGAAAATTCCCAGACCATTCAATTCACTGAAAACTATTCATTGTTTTTGTTTAACCAGCATTTAAAAACACTCATCTAAACAGACTAGCTATGAAAGCATTTACCTTGAATAAATATATATATATTGGTCTTATAGATAAGAAATATCATTGGTTATGCTGAATTTAAATAGTCACCTATGTAAAGTAACTTCGGCCTAGGAATAACTCCTTTATCCCAAATATTTTGTCTTCAATATTTGAAATCTGCAAAAGCAGTATTTCTTTCTGTCGAGATTTGAATATTTGAGTTTTAATTATTCAAATCTTGATGAAATATGTGTGTTTTGGTGGGGGGGAGCATGCTATGGAGTTTACTTTGAATATAAATTGTGTCCTGGGTGGAGCAAGTGGGTTTATAGAAAGAGGAACTCTTGACCTGAGTTCAACTCCTACTTGCAAGTCAAGGTGACTCATTTGAGCATCTGATGGCCAACATACCCATAGAAAGAAACTGACTATTCCTGCCTATTTTTTTTTTATAAGTTAGGATTCCTAAAAACTCACATCTTTTAGTATCTGTCATTTCTGAAGTTGTAAGTGAAAGTTGAGTTTTAAGCACAAAGGAAAAAGCATCCTATGCAGTGAGGAAATATTGACGTAAGAATTCCTCAGAAAGAACTTAGTGAATTTTTGCAAATCCTTTGAAATTATTCCTGAATGACTAACCTCATTGTCCAAAGACTCAAAGTAAGGAGCTGGAATTTCCCACTCTTTGCCACACTGCAGTATCACAGGCACAATTTTCAAAATAATTGGTATTGCCAAGTTGCAGAGCTGGAATGAGGTAGAGATTTTATATAGTTTCTCCTTTGTTAACATTCTAGCGGCTTTTGTTTTGATTTAAACTCTCCTGGTTAGTGCAGTTGGTTAAAGCTGGTGCTAGCTGACTTGGCTAGGTGCCAGATGTCTGGAGCGAGACAAGCTTATTCTGTGTGGGGAGACACCGCTGTTGGTCACAGCCGTCTCTCCTCTTCCTCCTTGCAGACAGAGTACCATTTTGTTGAGGTGCTCACCCTGTTGACTGTGAGTTCAGGATTTAAAATGATCTGCCCTACCAGGCAGATGGGGGCAGAGGTGACTGGGAGACTGGTCCTCATTCTCTAAGGGCCAATCCTGGTAGTTCCGTCTCCGGGGTCCTTGATAGGTTTGGTGAAAAACCCACCTTCTAGAGGACAGCTGGCCTCTTCTATCCCACGGAGATCTTCTAACCTTGACCCCTTTGTCATTATGATGGGAGTGCAAGGCCAACACCAGCCACCCTATTTCACACACTACCCCCGCATATCCTTCCCTTTCACTCTTCAAGGCCTGGCCTGGCCTTATGCGGAGCTGCAGGCATGGAACGCTTTGGGGAAAATCCCTGCTCAGGCTCTTGCTGGGAAACCCCAGACCTAGGGGACAAAGGCGATCATGCATCTGGGTACAGCAGACCTGGGCACCCCTTGTTGCAGAGCTGGAAGAGCCAGGAGAAAGTTGCTGTTTCACTTCTTTTATTTTCCATGTCTTTATACCTGTCAGTCTAGAACCCCACGCAGAATCCTCTCCACCATAGGGAGTGTTCAGAGGAGATTGACTTGGTTGTCTATTTTACCTGGAGACATTTCTTTGAGTACCTGCCAGTAACCTTTACCAGGTTTTTTTTTAAAAAAACCTTCATAAAAGCTACTTGTATTTGAACATCTTTGCGGTTTCTCTCAGTTGCCTAAACAGAAATTTATTGTTATGTACAACAGAGATATGTTAGTCTTCCTAATTTTACACACATACACATACAGTTTTGTTTATAACTTCCCTCCCCACCTAATTGCCCTAAACCTTATAATAAGCTCATTCATTTGTAACTCCACTTGGCTGCATGATGTTTAAAAAGTAGAGTTAGTCAACGCAGTTGCTTTCCTGGATAAAAAGAGGTTGTTTGGGAATGGTATTGAGAGGAAGCTGGCTGTGCAGGGATGCAATACTAAAAATGTAAAACCAGCAGCCGTCACAGACTGGATGTCCCCAGCGCCTTTGCCCCAACGCTGATCAAGCCTTTAGATATGAAGATATCTTAATGCTCTGCCTATGATTGAACAGATGTTTGGTAAAGAAAGAAAAACTGGCCTGGAAATAATTTCCCAGGCGCGGTGATCGCCAGATTGCACAAACATCGCCTCGTCAATTTTTCTCACAATCCGAGAGAGGAAGTGGCATCCATCGTGGCATGAATAGGAATGTGTGTTTGGAGCTGCGAGGTGGGGCTGGGAGGGGAGGAGACACCTCGCCTCCGAGGAGACAGTGGGGCGAGGAAAACCTCAGTGAGGAACCTGCGGCGCGGTCCCTTCCCACGTCCCCTTCGCGCCAGTCCCTGCCCGGGGCAGCCCCCCGGGGGGGTTTCGTGAGCTCGGGGACCCCGAGAACAGCGCGATTCCGGGTCTCCAAGAGGAGAAGCCACAGACACCCGCGCAGAAGGCCATCCCCTGGTCACGCCAGTCCCCTCCAGTGTGTAGACGCAGGGAACCGCCGGTGTCCACGCGCACTCATTCCCCGCCTTCAAGGCGACTCCCACGCCCTGGGCCCCTCTGCTGTAGGCGCCAGATCCCGCCTCCCTGGGCTGGACCGGGAGGGTCTTTGGCGACGTCTTTAAGGCTGCGGTGCCAGCCCCTCCCTCCTCCCCGCCCTCCTCCCTCTCGCCGCGGCTCCTCCTGCCCTCCCCGAAGAGCCGGCGGCCGGGCGTGCGCGGCGCGCGGAGCAGGTGCCGGCGAGCCCTTCGAATGCGGCTGCCCGGCCGGAGGTGGTAGCGGCGCCGGGCGCGCTTCGCCCGCCCCTCCTCCGGGCAGCACTCGGGCTCTGGCGCGCGGGGACATGTCGGTGGTGACAGGCAGCAGCGAGGCGGCCGGCGGGGCTGGCGGCGGTGGCGCGCGGGTTTTCTTCCAGAGTCCGCGGGGCGGTGCCGGCGGCAGCCCGGGCTCGAGCAGCGGCTCCGGCTCCTCCCGGGAGGACTCGGCGCCGGTGGCCACGGGGACTGCTGCCGGGCAGGTTCAGCAGCAGCAGCAGCAGCAGCAGCAGCAGCAGCAGCAGCAGCAGCAACAGCGGCGCCACCAGCAGGGAAAAGTGACGGTGAAATACGATCGCAAGGAGCTTCGGAAGCGGCTTGTGCTGGAGGAGTGGATCGTGGAGCAGCTGGGTCAGCTGTATGGCTGCGAGGTACCTGGGCGCGGGGCCGGGAGGGTCGGGGACCTTCCTCACCCCCTCTGTGTGGGTACAGGAATTCTCCCGGGCTTCAGATCCCGGGGGCGCACGGCCTGACTCCCGGGGACCAAGCGCCACGAGCTAGGCGCAGCGCGTTCTCTCTCCCCCGGGTGCCCTCTGGCGCCAGGGCGCAGCGGTTGGGACGCCCCTGCCTGGGTTCAGCTGCCGGTGCCGGGAGAGCTGTGGGCCCCCCTGATGGCCATGGGGAGGGTTGGGTCCTGCGGTGCGCGTTGCTTTTCTCCGAGCTCCTGGCCCTCTATGCTCCAGCTGCAGCTACACCAAGCGGGGCTCCCAGGGGCTCACCCCAGCTGCACCTAAGCAGCGGTGGGAGAAACCGCAGCCAAGAACAGTACTCACTGCTGGGATCCGGGAAGCCCTGATTTTTGTGGAGAGCGAGCAGGAAAGGGACCCGAAGCTGCTTAACGGAGAGGGGAGGTTCTGGGAATCTCAGAGGACCCTTGGTTCCTGAAATTCTAAATCAACATCATGAGATGAACGCGTTCCCTTTTCCAGCCAGCCCCGACGCTGTCCCCAGGATTCGTCCCCGCGTAACCAAAGCCGCACACGTTGTGCCTTGTTGAAACCGATTTCTTTTTCCCTCCCCAAGCTCAGTTACTGCCATTGATGGCCCCAGAATGAGTCTGGGGTAACCTCGACGGGTGCCTAGGTGGAAAGGTGATAGCCCTGTGGGTGGTGTGCGGGGTGCCAGGATCCGACAGCTCAAGGCCCCCAGCTCCCCTGTCCTCCACGACATTGTGACTTCTTCCCACAGTTCAGGGGCTAAGGTTATACACAAGTCTGACTGACGTGTATACATTTGATGTAGGGAGAAACAAAGATGTGCTAGAAAAATGTCCAAAGCCAAAATGATCTCCCATGAGAGCCTTTAATACCAGTAATTAATTCTAAATGAAGTATTCTACTTCTCTTAAGGGAGTGGAGTTTGAAAAGGGTGGAAGCATGAAAGGGTTAATAATTAAGGATGTGACTTCTAAGTTAAAGCCAGGTTTGTATCCATATAACTGTTATGCTCTTCAGCAAAAAAGAAAGCCGGATGAACTCACTGGCTTTACCCTGCTGTTAGGTATTCTGTATTTCACACATTTTATGGCCTATTGTGAATACATATTTTCTTTAACATCCTCATTGCACAAGGAAACAGCATTCTCATTGCTGACTACTGATGAATGATTATGATATAATGAAGCTTGACTGTCTGACTAATGGGCTTGTAAAAGTATATAGTTTCTCCAGCCTAGCTCTTATAAAAACCCAATTTAATTGCATAAATAAAAACTGGAAAAAATAGGAAGTGTTCATGGGATTTTTATAGACAGTTGGCAAAACTCTTTAAGAAACAATATATCTGATTTAAATGGGATTACTGTTGGATGAATGAATGTGCTCAGTCTTGCCTCTGTAGAATCCAATTAATTCTCATTTATTTCAACTGGCCATTATTCTCCATTTTGGGTTTGGAGAAGGTTTGAGTTAATAGAAAAGCTATTGCTGAAATTTACAATGCTTTAGTATTGCTCATCTTATGGGACACCAATTAGACATAGTTTGGGTAACTAGAAAGAGTTCTACCTACTTAGTAGGTTGACAAATCATATATATCAAAAATTCTTCAGAATAGTTGGGGAAAGTGGAGGTTTGTTCACTGTATTGAACATGTAGGTTAGGTAGGTATTATAAAGGGTAAATATGACCTTGAATCTTTTCCTTGTACTTTTCTTCTTGGGTTTTAGATCTTCAATCCATAGCAAACAGCTAGACATTTGAAAGAGGTTTTTGTGGTGACACAATACAAGATGCTCTATACGTTGTCTGCATGTCATTAAAATGTGGCAAGTATTTCTCTTCAAGTTGTTTGTTCAGTCATTGCAGGCTGAAGGAATATAAATCATTGATAAGGTTGTTGGTGATTTGTAATTACTGTGCTTGATGGTTTCTTTAATAATAAACATGTGGATTAACAAGCAGCCAAATAAAGGATTACCTCTTTCTGTTTCTCCACTGGTAGGGCTCTATTTTTAGCTCTTGTCTGGTAGCCTTTCTTTGTTGATAGCTTCAAGTATTTCAGCCTCTGGTTTGTGAATCAGGAGGACCTACCCTGGCTGGTAGCTCTAAACTTCATGCATATGAAGATTAGGGAATGTCCTTCTTACACTTAAAATTGGTAATGTTTTCAAATGTTTATGGCATGAAATTGACACAGAAAGCCAATTTGCCAGACTTGTACTTCACACTGGCCAAAGGCTTGAGTTATTTGCTGAGTTGGGGTAGAAGATGAACACATATTTAATTTCAGAAGAACTTGTTCCAGGCGGGTTAGCAGTTAGATGACTGACTTGTCCTTTTCAGAATAGAAAATAATCTTTTGGAGTGGTATAAAGCAAGCTATTTAAAATCAGAGAGGAATAGGAAAGAAGAAATAGCACAGAACAACTTCCCAGCTGTGGTCTTATCTAGAAGTGTGCAGTGGCCAATCAATTTGGTATGGAGAGCAGTGTACCAGACAACATTCGTAGAGTACTTATTATGCACCAAGTGCTGTCATAGGTCCTTTGTATGGGCTAATTCATTTAGTCTTCACAACAACCCTATAAAGAGGATGACCTTACTATCCTTGTTTTACAAGTAATGGGGAAACTCAGAGAGACTCAGAACAGATTAAGAGCCTTCCTCAAGCTCGCAGGGCTGGTGAGCGGGCTAGGGTGGGTGTGTGAACCCAGGCTGGACTCTGAGTCAACCATCTAACTGCCAGGCCTGTCTGTAACTTGCAAGAGAACAAATGGAGGCCCATAGAGGATATGTCTAGATACTTAAAACTTATGAATTAAGTGAACAGGCATTTATATAAAATTTGTTCTATCCACTAACCTTGACAACTATATCTTCATAGTGACCTGGAAGGGCAGATTTAGATTTTGACTTCAAAATTCAACTTCCCAGAGTGCTTAGCTGCAATGCATTTGGGAAAATCTGCCCCTGGCCCCAGTTTCTTCCCTTTTGCTTCCCATCCCTGATACAGTCTCACCTGGTGAAGAGCATTGTGTCCACTTGCACATCTGATCTAGGTATATGCTTGCCACCCCTTGACCATACCTCTGGCTCAGGCCAGTGCCAGTGACAAAGTCCCCCCAATCCCCAGGGGCGGACAAATCTGGGAATAATCTGTTCCTGCCCTGGAAGCTGCTTGATATTTACTAAGGGAATTCTGGGGACCTGGAGCATACCCTAAAACCAGGTGGAGGGACACTGGTTCTGGATGGGTGGGTCCAGCAGGTCCTAGGAAGTCTTTAGGAAGGCAAGTTATGGCAGGAGTAGGGCCCAGGGTTATGGCCTTTCTTACTTAGTCTAAGGGCGGCATTGTTAAACACTACACCATACAGCTTTTTAGATACACAGATAAATGTGTTTATTAGATTCCAAAACGATTAGTTATATGTTTATAGTTCTTTTCCATTTCATCATCTCATGGGAAATCTTGTACAGGTAGTTACATTTTCAGCTAGGAATTTGGTTATGATGGAATTGTTAGGCTAAATCTACATCCACACTTAAGGATTTCTGTTTTAAGACATTTTCATATCCTTTCTAAACCCTGATGGTTTTTAAGAGCATTTGAAATCTGATGTAATGTCTACTTGGACAAGTATTGCAAGATGACTTACTGGATAAGTCACATCATATCAATTTTTCCAATTTTGCCCAGCATCAAGATAACATCTGTACTTCCAGTTTTGCAATTTGATTTGTTTTGGAAATAAAAGTATGTTGTTAAGCTCAGATTAATGAAATGCCAGTAGCAGCTAGCCATAAACAGATTTGTATACCTAGGATAATTGCTATGTTGTCCTGACTGTCCACTTAAGAGGGCTTTCCCTTTGCTTCAGACACCTGCTTTTTAAAAAATGATTTCTGGTTTATCACACCAGTCTTCCTGATATCTCATCATCCCCGTTCTATGAAACAATGTTTTTGAGAGTTGTTTTTTTCCCCAAATCCATGTCTTTTGGAATTCAAGAATTTTGGATAGTGACACAGAAAGCAATACCCTTTAGATTGCTGCCTGACACATGGACATACAGAATCAGGAATTCACAAGGCACCACTTAATCATTCCGTGTATGCTAAGGTAAAACATTATAAAAGTAATCTAAAATATGACCCATTAATGTTTAAATACAACATTCTATTCTGTTTCATTTTCCCAAAATGTTGGTTGTGATCCTCTAAATTTATTTCATCACACATTTATGGGTTGTGACCTGCAATTTAAAAAATACTGCTTTAGAAAGGGAAAAGCCTAAACATATGTAGTAGAATTAGCAGACATTGAGTACTTAGTATATATTACATTGTATATACATTGGTATGTAGACAATGTATATACATAGTATATACAATGTATATACATTAGTATGTATACAATGTACATATACATTGTATATATACATTAGTATATGTACATTGATTGAGTACTTAGTATATATTAGGAAAGAAGTTGTTATCCTAGTAACAACCTCTGACACCCTTCTTCTATGGATGTAAAAACTGAGGCACACACAGGAAAGTAAAGAGGTTGCCCCAGGGCCCTCAGCTGGGATGTGTAGCTGAGCTGTGGCCAGGAATTCAGGCACACCTTACTGTACTGTACGGCCTCCTGAGGTCAGACAGAGCCTGGCATCTCTGTGAACCCCTATAATTTGCCTATTCCCCAGTGCTGCTGCTGTACCTTCTAAATTGACTGGTTTTGCATGTAGGGTAGCAGTCCCTGACCTTTTTTGTGCCAGGGACCGTTTTGGAAGACAATTTTTCCATGGACTTGCAGGGGTGGGGGGGGATGGTTTCGGGATGATTCAAGCACATTACATTTATTGTGCAGTCAAACCCCTGTGCTAATGATAATCTGTATTTGTATCCTTTCCCCAGCGCTAGGATCACTACCTCAGCTCCACCTCAGATCATCAGGCGTTAGATTCTCATAAGGAGTGCGCAGCCTAGATCCCTCGCATGTGCAGTTCACAGTAGGGTTCAAGCTACTATGAGAATCTAATGCGGCAGCTGAGCTGACAGGAGGCAGAGCTTATGAGGAGATGCGAGTGATGGGGAGCAGCTGTAAATACAGATGAAGCTCCAAGCTCACCTGCTGTTCACCTCCTGCTGTGTGGTTCAGTTTCTAACAGGCCACAAACAGGACAGGTACCAGTCTGGCCGGGGAGTTGGGGACTGCAGACGTAGGGGACACCACTGCCAGTGGGTTTGTTCTTGTACCTGATGAGGCTTCTTGTTTTAAGTTCAGGTCCTTGTTTTGTACATAGTTTCCCGCTGTACACCATCCAATCAGTCTGCTTTGCTTCTTTGTCAGTGCCCCAGCGGAAGGTAGAAACTGCTGCTTAGAACCTGGTTTGTGGATTATTTGGTGAATCCCCATTTGTTTAGGTATTTGGGAACAGGCAGTTAAACGAAGTTGCTTTTAAAAAAAGAATTTCCACAAACTCAACCTATAAAGTACTAAGGACTAAATTAAACATGTTAAAAGTCAAGGGACAAAAGAATTCTAAATTGCCAAAGGAAGAAAAGAAAACTGTACTTAACACATTTCCCTTTGCAACAATGGTTAGGGAAATTTGGTGTAGTTTAGGGTGTTGCTTTGAAGCTAGGGGGACCTGAATTTACATTGCGGCCGGTTTATTCAGTAGGTGTGTGAGATTAGGCAATTTCCTTAACCTCTCTGAGCCTCACTTTGTCCATGTGTTTAAGGGGTTTAAGCACCTTAGCAAGGTTGTTGTGAGGACTGAGTGGTGCAACACCAGGTGTAGTACCTGGAACATAGTATTAATAGATGTATGGTTAGTGTTGTTATTGGAGCTATAACCAGCCACTAACTGTTGGTTATTCTGTATGACATGGGGAGAGGGGGGCGGGGAGGGGACCTGAACAAGGTATTCACATCTACTTGGTGCAAGAATTTGGGGAAGGATATATGGATACTTTGGGGTCAGGGGTGTTGATGTGTGTTTGAACTGGAACATGGGCAAATGTTCTCTAAATTATTCCTCCTGTTCCTAGATCCTTTCTCATTGTCAATGTTTTGGCAGATTTTCACAGAAGTGTAGAGAAGTTAGACCTTAACAATTTGAAGGCACAAACTGTCTTAATTTTCATCATATAGTACCTAGTTCTTCAACCTTTAACCATTTTTTTGAATGAATGAAAAAGGGTCAATGTTCAGAAAATGTTTGAAGAGTCGTTGATGTTTTAGTATCTGAATTAGTTGGTGGTGTATTTTTTCTCATAGATGTGGCTAAGGAGAAAAATCAATCAATGGTTTTGTTTCCATAATCCATATCATACTCTTGCATCATTACATTTTATGTCAGTGTTATTGAAAAATACACCTCCCTTCATTGACTTACTTGCTCCAAACAGGAATTGAAAGATGGTAGTGGTAATTTTTAAGTTTAAGTGACTGATTTTTAAGTTTAGATTGAGAAAATGTTTTTGAAAATGTAATCTTCCCTGAGTCTCCCATCCACTCTTTTCCTTTGCTCCTAATATACCCCTGGTGTTCTCATCTCTGCAGATACATGTTTGCTTCTGGTGTCTTCTATTTCCCTCCCAGCCTCCAAACACCCTGGCTGCATGGGGCATCCCTTGCCTCGCCCACAGTTCTCCACAAAGAAGTCTTTTTTTAGATGGAGAAGAATGAAGTCTGAATTGTTTTGTTTTCCATGTGGCCTGTGCTTTGCATGCGTGGTTGTACTTTGTAGTCTACTTTCTTGTTTCCTGCACTTAACTATTTCAAACCTTGACCTGTCTTTTCAAGGCACCTCTTCTGTTATCTCCCCTCTGCTCAGCCTGTGTCCTTGCAGCTCCCACCTGTTCAAGCCAGCCCAGCCACTTCCTTCCACTTATTACACTCCTTTCTTGGCTGTTTTTTCAACCTCTCCTTTTCAATCCAGCATATACACAGTTGAAGTCTTTCTCTTCTGTTTAAAACCATCCCCATGCCCTGCCACCACCACACAAAAAGCTTCCTCTCCTCTCTCCTGTATCCCCCCAGCTGCTACCTCTCTTTCTCCTTCCCCTACTGTCTATTTTTCTAGAAGATCTTTCTCCACCCATGACACACACCTCCCTTTACCCACTACAGGGTGATGTCAGTGCCCACTGGCTTCCCTGAGGACTTCCGTGTGTCTCAATCTGGTGGACTGGTTTGAGTCTTCCCTGGCCTTGACCTCCTGCAGTATCAGGTGTTCTCCACCCTTTTGTTCTGAAGCCTTTGTCCCCTGGCTTTGGAGGCTGTCCTGTCTCCTGGTCTCAGCCTTTTGCTTTCGCAGTGCTTCCATCCCAGTCTCCTTTCTGGGTCTTCGTCCTGGCTGGCTCTCTCTCCTCTGTTTATTTCACTCCTGCATGCTCTTTCTGGATGACAGGAATGTTCCTGTTCAGTTGCTGCTCACATGCTGACAGCTTCTAACTCCATATTTTTAGCCCGAATCTGTTTTCTGAGTGCCAGACATATTCAGAGAACTCTGAAATGGACAACTCCACTTAGAAGCCCCAGGGGAACCTCATATTCAACTGGGCTGAAAATCAGTTTCTGATCTTCCTCTGCAAACCTGCTCCTCTTCCTTAATTCCCTTGGTGCATGGCAGGTGCTGCTGTCCTCAGTTGTCCCAGCCAGAGATTATGTGGCATCTTTTTCTCTTGCCTGTCACACCCAGTAGTCACGAAGTCTTGTTGATGCTTGCTCCTTATGTTAGCTCTGGAATCTGGGTCTTCACTGCTCCCTGCCGCTGCCTGAGCCCAGCGCCTTGTAAATTCTCACCTGCATTATAGCCACGGCCACTTTCCGTCTAGTTCCTTTCAAATTACGATTCCTACTCCTACTCCTGCACCCCTTGACTACTGCTACTGTTACTACCACTTCTGGCACTAACATAGCTCTCAGCCAGGCAATTTATACATTTTATCTCCTACAATCAATCCTCACAATAACTTCACGAACTGGATAGTATTATCTTCATTTCTTTATAGAGGAGGAAACAGATGAGAGTTGCTGCATGTCCTTGTCCAAGGTCACACTGATTCTAAAGTCATTTAGCCACGATGCTACCATTGCTCTCTGCAGCTACATTTATTAAGTTCTTACTGTATGCTCCATCCTGCATGAGCTCTCATTTAATCCTTGCCGTAACTCCGCAAGGTAATAAAGAAACTGAGGTATAGAAAGCTTGAGCCATGGGCCCTCATCAGAGGCCACGTGGCTGGTGAGTGGCTGTGTCTCCAGTTCCTGGGCTGAGGTTTCCTCCTGTGCCCCTATGCCCAGCTTCTGACGGTGCTTCAGAGCCACTTCCATGTGATGCTGCCAGAGCATTCTTTAAAATCCAGATGGGATCTTGTTCCCCACAGCCTTTGGGACAAAGCATGGGCACTTAGACTGCAAGCAGGGCTCAGGGTTTGCCCTGCCTGAGTCTCCAGACATGTTTCTGGCCACCACCTCAGCCTGCTTCTCCAGTTGTCAGCTGCAACCCTCGTGCGGGTCAGCAGTAACCCCCTGCACCTCTCCCCTGCCCCCACCCCCCGCTCACTACTTGTCTACCTCTCACCGTTTTTCAGGCTGGCACTGGTGGCATGTCCTCCAGGAAGCTTGCCCGGTCCATCTCTTGCTGTCAGGCCAGCTTATGGGTCTTTCTAGGCACCCCTTTCTGTGATCCTGTCTCTTCTTCTTGCTGCAGCTTTGTGAAGGTGGAATTTTATATGTCTTTGCAGCCCTGGTGACTCTCTCATACCTGGCTGCACTTGGGTGTCCCTGCTATGGGCTGAATGTCTGTGTCCTCCTAAAATTCATATGTTGGAACCCTAATCCCCAAAGTGATGGTGTTTGGAGGTGAGGCTTTTGGGAGGTCATTAGTGTGAGATTAGGTCGTGAGGGTGGAGCCTGTGATGGGACTAGTGCCCTTATAAAGGGAAGAGGGACCACAGCTCTCCCTATGTGAGGGCAAAGCAAGAACACAGCAAGAAGATGGCCACCTCTAAACCAGGAAGAGGGCCTCACCAAGAACCCAACCATGCTGGCACCCTGATCTCAGACTTCCAGACTCCAGAACTGTGACACAGAAACGTTTGTTGTTTGACCCAGACAGTCCCGCATCTGACTGTTGAGAGAGACAGACAGACTCTGGCCCTTCAGAGGAGTGGCAGCATCTTCTAGGTTAGTGATGTGCATTTCAGAAAAATATTCCCAGAATTAACTGCATTAATATAATCTGGCTCTGCCTGTATTGAAAACCTACTTTCACTGTCGACTTGAAGTTATGGTTCCTTTTCATGGCTATGAATTATAACTGTGCACTCCTTTGAACCTGTGAACTAAAAGGAAATTGTCATGGAATAAGGCACAGCTGCAAGGACGATGAAAATCTTCAAAGGAAGGAATCACAAATTACCGCTATTCTTCTCTGTAAATTTAAGTTTTCAGCATGTCCAAGAATACTACTTTGTTTGCACAGGAATTGTTCATTTCTTTGGGAGTGGAAACGCTTGTGCAAGGAAGGAGCAAGTGCTTCTCCATCTGCATGTAGATTCGAAGCAACAGGCGCACACGAGTCTTGATAGAACAAGAATGAAAGCCCAGATTCCTGTCTCTGCTTAAAAGTTTGGGCCAATAAATTCTCACCAGGCTTTTCTTAGTCAGCACTGGCATTTTGGAAATCTGTTCCACTGAGTAGAAGCTTAGAAAAAAGAAGAGACCAGAGTGTGGATTAGTCTGTAAAGCATCACTTTATGATTGAGGAAAAAAAATGACCAAAAAAGGACTTTTCTGTTTTGAAAGAATCCTTGGGGCAAATTGTGGAAAGAGCTGTGGAGGGCTGGAATATTCATTCTTTCGTTCATTCATTTAACAGATATTTACATAGGGAAGGAAAGAGGAATAAGTTTCATCCTTTAACTGTGTAAGACAAAAAGTGAAGGAACTCTTCCCGTTACAGCAGAAGAATGAAGGCGTCCATATGATCGAAAGCTCTTTAAAGGCAGAGACTGTGTCCTGTTCACAGTTGTATTAGTACATTCAACACATTTATTTAGTACGTAGCAGCTACATACACCTTCCTTTACTCAAAGCTTGTGTTCAGGAAAGGATATGATAAATTCATTGATGTTGTAATGTAAAACAATTTAATTATCTCTCATTTTAATAGGAAGTAAGATCTTAAATAAGAGAAAGTAATCTCTTAACAGCTGAACTTCAGGAATAAATAAACCAAGGCAGGATGTATTCTTTCTGATCACAGGAATCTTGTGCAATCTATGAAATCAATTCATGTCAGCTGTTCCCAGTGGGAAGGGCCGGTTGCTGCTTATCAGCTAGATGACCTTGGCAAGTCATTGTCAACACTGGGTTTTGTTTTCAGGTTTTCTTTCTTCATCTGAAAAAAATGAGGGATGTCTAGGGCTCCCCACCTTTAATCTTTAGAGATTCTGTGGTAAAGCCAGCCCTGCACTGGAGAAAGTGAGATGTATTAAAGAGAGGGTATATTGAACTCAGAAAAAGTGTCTTTTCCTTTCAAGGCAAACCTGAGACAAGAATTAGAATAGTTCACCAAAGGGTCATCTAATTTGTGCAGCTAATTTCCTGTAGCTAAGGTGGGAGTGTATTCATCCTTTACTGGGTATGATTCCTTGTTTGTTGTGAGTCAGGTAGGGACTAGGAACATAAGGATCAGATTAAAAAGCCTTCTTAAAAATCATCCTTCCTCCTTCTAAAATCTGCCCCCAACTATTGGCGTTCAAGTTAAATTTGAAATCTGACAGCATAGATACTTACAGCCACTATCACTGCTTTTTCTTTGCATTTAATTGGGTTAACCTTTAAGAAGAGCTGGCATATTTGACTTAAAAATTTTAAGCATATAACTTAAAATATTGGCTGCTGGGGGGGTGTTTTTCTATCCTCATTATTTGCCCTTTATCTTGGCAGCTCATAATTAACTAATGGTGGTATTTATTTTAACTTGAGGGAGGTTTGTATTGAGATATGAAATGAGCATCTGAGAGGGAAAAATCACAGCAGCTTTAAGGAATAAAATTTAAAAAGGTGAAAGGTACAAATTAGCCTGAATAAGAGCATGCATAAATCCATATTAAGCAAATTATTTTCACTGGGAAATTTATTCCTGAATTGTCAATTTGTAGTTAGTTTGAGAACCAACATGACAGGATAACAAAGAGAAATTAAGATATTTCATGGACAGTTCTGGCAAGAGGTGGAAAGCAGAATTTATTGTTTTTTGTAACATTTGTTTTGTAAAATGAATCATAAAACACCACCAGATGATGCCATTCAGCCCACATGAATACTCTGCGATGTAACTAGTCACCCCATTTTTAAAATGAGAAAAGTGAGGCTCAGAGGGGCTTAGTAATGTGCCCGAGTTTAACTTGCCAGTAAGAAGAGAAAGGAGAAGACTTGGCTCTTGCAGACTGTGAAAATCAGTTCCACCTTCCCCCCCCCAGATAACTTCCACGTGTTCTTGCATGTTTGACTGGTACCCTGAGCACATCTTTTCTGTTTATTTGATACATTTGCAAATATGCTTCATTGTAGTTGAACAATTTATGGGATTCTGTTATTTCTTAGATGAAACATTTACAGGATTCAGCCATTTCTTTAGAAAAATTCAAATCCAAGGATACATCCCAGTGAGGGTGCTGCTTATTTCTTTAATTGCCAGGTTACGAGAGCTGTTAATACCGGAGTCCTTGTGCTCTCCCTCCATCCAATTAGATGGAATTGGCTCCCTGCTCAGTCTCTTTTGAGGTTAAAAGTTAGAAACTCACTTTAAATAAGCCATGGGATACAAAGTGTGTATTTTATCTTACATGTTTAAAAAGTAGCAGATATTACCTTTGGCATGATGGAAGTAAAGTAATGCTTTTTCTCAATAAAATGTGGAAAACTCTTAATAACTTGTTTTACTTATGCTAAAGGATGTTTTTGCTCAAGTCCTCAGCTGCTGTGGCCAATCATCTGTTAGTATCTTTCTCTTATATTTTATATGTCAATAGTGCAACTGACGTAGCTGCTTCATTCATTTCTGCTAATAACAATGAAATAAAATCTATTTCAGGCCACGTAGGTAAGGTGTTGAGTTTTCAGATTTGCAAAGATGGCTTTTCTGCTTAGTTCTTATGAGCCAATACTCTACATAACAATTCTAATTAGTCAACTGGTTTTTCTTATGTTTGCATTGGGGTGTGGCAGCTCTCTGACAAGTCAAAAGAAAATGAGTCATTGATTTGGTGCTAAAACATGATTATGCTTGCTATAGTGAAAACACCCTACAAATATTACAACTGAAAAAGCAACACGTACTATCTCTGGTAGACAAGTGCCTTTTGTTAAGCTAAAATGTTCCATTTCTTCATCGAACCCCAGATGGTTTAGCATTTAGTAATGTTATACCAGAAGCAGTTTATATGGATAGATGTTTAGACAATGAAAACCTGTCTGTGTTTAGATAAACAAAAAGGTCATCACCTAAACTACCCTGAGACTCCAAAAGCATTGAGCTGCCAGTCACACCTTAAACCTCTGGAGTATCCATGTTAAACTTTGGAGAGAGATGGGCAGTGGGCTGTATTCGATAATGAACAACCCCACGGATGAGTTAACTCATCACTGTGAAGAAGAACAAAATGAGGAACTAGTTCACCACTGATACTTTAATATGAACTGTGAAGGAGGGCAAAGAATGAGATGAAAATAGCATATAACTAAATGTTTTCATTTACTAAAATGAAATTCAAATTCTCATGTTGGCCATTAGGACTGTGACTTCAAGGGTACGAGGGGATGTGCTCTGTGTGGGGGTGGGGGTGGTGGGAGAGTGTGCGGACTTCAGCCTTCCTCTCCAGGAATGTAGACTTGTGAATATCTTCTTCCCTCTGGCCCCACTTTACAAAGTCAAAACAAACAGAAAAGTTCCTAAATATGGTTTCTTATTGGTGGTGGGACAGTTTGTCTCATTTCAGATATCCCTGTTGGTTACTGTCACAGGTTCTTTCACCCCAGTTGAGAGGATGTCTTACTCCATTTTATGTTGCTAGGACGGAATACCCGAGACTGGGTCATTTATAAAGAAAAGAGGTTTACTGGGCTCACGATTCTGGTGGCTGGGAAGTTCAAGAAGCATGGTGCTGGCATCTGCTCAGCTTCTGTTGAGGGCCTTGGTGGAAGGTCAAGAGGGGAGTGGATGCATGCAGAGGGACAAGACACAAGAGGGTCCTCACTTTATAACAACCTGTGCTGGCTGGAACTAATCCATTACCTTCAGAACTAATACAATTTCAATCACCACCATCAGAACTGCACCAAGCCACCCCCACCCATGAAGGTGGAGCTCTCATGACCCAAATGCCTCCCATTTGGCCCCACCTCTTGAAGATTCCACCACCTGACTTTGCCGTACTGGAATTAAGGTTCCAACATGAGTTTTGGTGGGGACGCTCAAACCTTTCCAGAGACGTTGCCTTCTAAGATAGACCTTCTCATCTCCCTAGGATGGGGAGTTGGCTTGGTCTGCCGAGAAGGATGAAGCTGCCCTTCCCCCTCCCACCTTTATTTACAGAGCAGTTGTCAGTTGTCGTCCTTGGTTGACTTCAATTTCCCCTTTTAAATGATCCAGGCCTCTCAGGGATGTTTTGAGGATTAATAATGTTGGAAAATCCATTCCCTCCAAAGCGCAGCATCTTTATGAAATTACCATTGACAGCTTTTGCTATCACTAATTCTGCCTTGTTAATACATACATTCAAGTTAAAGGTGTGTTCTTTGACCAAAAAGGGAGCAGAGACCTATGGGGCTTTTTATTTTGAATAATTTGGGTGGATTTCTGCCTTGATTGCAAATTTTGGTCACATACCAGATTTTATGAATGTAGAATAATCTAGTCAGTACTTCAGTGAAAAATATTGTCGGGTTGCTTCAAGAGAATTACCTTTCTGCAATGTGAGCCATATCACATTTGAATTAAGTAATAATAGATAGCATGCATTCTGGATAAAAATCTTTTTCATAGGATATCCTTTATATGTTCCTAGAAAAGAGACCAGAACGATGCATAATAACTATTAATAGTGCTTTTTAATGTCATTATGGATACTTTTAATTTCATTTATCTGTTTCATGTAATGAACATGTATTTCTTCTATAAAAGAAAAAATCTAGAGTTAATTTTTTTAAAGGAGTGGGCACAGTTAACCCACTCTTTCTGTTGTCACAAGTAATAAAAGGGCATATGTCCTCTCCTGCCATAGGGCTTTGCAGTGTTTAGAACAGTTTGGGTGATGTTTTTGCCATCTTTGGAGATGGGCATTAAAATTTTTTAAAATTATAAATAATTGAGGAAAAGAAATAAGCCAGCAAATGTATGCATATTAGAGTCTTTACATTTTCAGAATAAGCAGTCACAATACTTCCGGAAGATAATTTTGGGGGGTAGGAAGATGTGGGATCTGCTGGTGCCTTGATCTTGGACTTCCCAGCTTCCAGAACTGTGACAATTAAATTTCTGTTGTTTAAGCCACCTGTCTATAGTATCCTGTTATAGCAGCCCAAACTGACTGAGATAGAGGACCTTGTGTGTGTGGCTCTATGTAGATTCTA
This sequence comes from Varecia variegata, assembly GCA_028533085.1. Lineage (NCBI taxonomy): Eukaryota > Metazoa > Chordata > Mammalia > Primates > Lemuridae > Varecia > Varecia variegata. The sequence goes on along the minus strand of CM052441.1, from coordinate 12,797,726 downwards.
GAGAGTGTTTTAATGTTGGGTGGGGCCTTCCTGTCTTGGTCAATATATTCCATCTCCACTCCTGGCAATAGCCCATGTACTATAAATGGGCAATGAATATCAGCTGGTTGATGGGCAGGTCTGAACTTGCCCTTAGACAAGAGTTTTTAAAATCTCCAGGCTCAGGCTCCAAGAAAAGGTACTCAGATTTTGTTTCAGAGAAGACTTCACGTGACTAGTTAATTATATTTTTTCCATAGGCCCAAATATGGTTCTGGACCAGTTCTGCTGGCCAAGGTCCTTAGGGAAGGCCAGATGACCTCAGACTCTCCAGTTGGCAGTACTGCCTCTATTTGATGATCCAGCCTGTTACCCAATAAATATTGTTTATAGGCCTACTGTGTGGTAGGCATAAAGTAGGACTAAAATAATATGATTATTTTCAGAGTTTCTATTTTTAATTTTAGAACATTTGTTTCTTTCTTTACAAGTTAAACACTCAGTGCAAGGAGGGTAATTTTGAGAATTTTCTTCTATTTCTGGGATAGCTTTATTGTTCTATTATAGTTATTTAAAATTTTTTGTGTGACATTCTGGGTAAACAGGCAACAAGGTTAAGAATTAGAGCTTTTATGTTGCTATCAGACTATTTTAAAACAAACAAATCTTACAAAAGAAAAGAGATTTTTTTTAAAAAGTGTAAAGCACAGTATTTCATACAGTGAATTCAGCAAGCAGTTAAATACTTTTCTCATTTTCAAAATTTAGTGCCAGACCAAAGATCAAGTTCAGAGAAATAGAAAAATGCATTTTCAGGAGGTTAGTGTGTCCTCTGGATGTGCCAATCAGTGTCATTACATCAGATGGCATTGCAAGTGGGTCACGTGCCAAGTGCTGCTGTTGCTCCTGGTAACTGTCCATTGGGGGACAAGAGTCCTGGGGGCTGCTCCTGTGGTTGCCATCTTGCTCAGTGACACCAGGACCTGGGTTCATGTCCAAGGGCCTCCGTGCTCCTTCCTGCCCCCAGGAATGTGAATGAGGAGCAGCAGGGAGTGGGCAGGTGCCCCAAGCTGGGGCCGGCCCTGGCATTGGCTGTTGGAAGGTGGAACTGCCTGCACCAGCCCTTCTCGTCCACCAGTGCCCGTTTCTGGTGGCTGCCAGTTTCACCAGCTGGCAAGCCTTCGTGGCCACTGAGAGAGGCAGCCTTGGAGCTGGGCCTGCCTCAGAAGAGGAGCTAGATTGCCAAGGGGACAGGGCGTCTGTTGCTATCAACTGTGACTCCACGACAGGGCTTTGATTCTCTTTCTTACTTAGTTAATGTTGTCTCCATTTCCTTTCCTTTTTGGTTTGTTTCAGTGGAATATGTTATATACGTAGTGAAACCTCACCTCCCTAGAAGTCATGAATTTTGTAACCTCAGCCATGGGGAGCACAGTGAAAAACCTAAAAGAAAGCAGGAGTAGCTTTGAGAACCTAAGGAGATACTCTAGAGTTACGTTCTTTCTTGGCGAGAGCCTCAAGCTTTCACACAGAGCTTGTTTACTCTGACTTTAGCCACAATTCTAACAAGTTTGGTTTTCTGGCTTCTTAGTTCACCAGATTTGGACGCAACGAACGCGACTGCTAGATGCGAGTACTGGGAGAACATCTAGAAGTGACAGCTGACAGCCTGACAGTAAGGGAGGAGACAGAGAATCTATAAAAAGCTCAGAGACCGGAGCCGTCTTAGACACTGTATAAGGCAAAAAGAGCTGTCTGCCTGTCAGCCACCTGCAGGGCGTCCTGTGAGGCAGGGCGGCAGGACATCCGATCACGGGGGTGACCTGGGTCATTAAGAAAACATTGAAGGGTGCCGGTGGCCTCAGCTTCAGAAGGCAGACACATGAGGAATCGATTCAGAGAGATTTTCAGAAAAAGAACTTACATGTTGGTTCTCTGAAATAATTTGCTTATATGGAACCATTGGATTCCTTAGGATACTAAATAAATAAAATAATTCCCCTTTCTCCTTCTGTCTCCCTTCTCCTTTAGCTTTCTTCTCCCTCCCCTCCTCTCCTCTCCCTCCCCTCCCCCTCTCGCTTTCTCTCCCCCTTTTACTTTCTTCACCCCCTCCCCCAACACAGTGCAGTTTCCCGTTTTCCTTTGTCTTGGAGGTTCACACATACACGGTGGGTTGCTGGTAAATGTTTAACAGCTGGCTTTCAGGAGAAAAGAAATCCTGATTTGATTTCCTTGGTGCAGTACTCTCTCCACGGTGGATTTCAGGCCAACACTGTCAGGTGCCTGAGTGTGGAGCAGGAAGTAGGGTTTCCTCCATACAGGTGCAATAGAGTAAACAGCCTCAAGCACATAGAGAATGGTGTAAAACGTAATAAAATAATTAGGAAGGGATGTTTTGAGTATTTATTAATACCAAGTTTGTTTTTAATAAAATTAATTTACTCGTATGTTTATATCATTTTTTAAAATGTTAATAATATATCTTATTTAACTCAATATATCTAGAATAGTATCATTTTAACATATAACCAATATAAAATTATTAATAAGATATTTTATGTTCTTTTTAAAAATATATAATCTTTCGTTATAGTTAGGGATGATCTCAGGACAAATTCTGACCAATGAAATGAAAATGGAATTCCTTGCGTAGAGCTTCTGCATAATCATTGAATGGTAACTGGTTCAGTTGGCATGGGAACTTTTGTCCTTTCCCTTACTCCTTATGTGTAAGTAGAAGAGGAAAAAAAAATTAAAAACAAAAATGACAAAAAGAGAGCTCACCCACGACATCCTTGAACTGTTGAACAAAGGCCAATATCCAGCTATCTTGGACTTCCCCGCATGTAGCAGGAATGAGAGATATTTGGTTCCCGTAACTGCTATTATGAGGTTGTTGTCATGTGAGCAGAGACCTGAATAAAAGGAGGGCACAGGACAAGTGAATTCTGAGCGAAGAAAATTCTAGGCAGACAAAATCGAAAGTGAAAAGACCTGAGGGGGAAGGTATTGAACGTAGAATGTACCCAGGTCGACTAATTACCAATGCCACATAAAAGACTTCCCCAAATCTTAGTGGCTTAAAAAATAACTACCACTTATTTTGTTCGCAAATCTGGGATTTGTGCAGCATTTTGTGGGGTGACTCATCTCTGTTTCACGAGGACTTAGGTGGAGTGGCTAACCTAGGGCTGGAGTATGTGTTTCCAACGTGACTCACTCACATATGCAGGGAAGTGTCGGGGCCTCGGGCCATCATGTCAGCTCCCGAACGTACAGGCTTTTCCATGGGCTGTTTCAGTTTCCTTGCAGCGTGGCGATGGCGTTCTAGAGATGGTGTTCTAGAGATGGCGTTCTAGAGATGGCGTTCTAGAGTGAACATCTCAAGATAATGGGAAGAAGTTGTATTACTTTTAATGACTTCACCTTGGAGGTCACGTGTGTGTCGCTTCTGTTATAGTCACAGTTCTAACCCCCTTTCAAGGCGAGGAAACATAAGTTCCACCTTCTTCTTTTTTTTTTTTTTTGAGACAGAGTCTCACTCTATTGCCCGGGCTAGAGTGAGTGCTGTGGCATCCGCCTAGCTCACAGCAACCTCAAACTCCTGGGCTCAAGCAATTTTTCTGCCTCAGCCTCCTGAGTAGCTGGGACTACAGGCATGTGCCACCATGCCCAGCTAATTTTTTCTGTATATTTTTAGTTGTCCAGCTAATTTCTTTCTATTTTTAGTAGAGATGGGGTCTCGCTCTTGCTCAGGCTGGTCTCGAACTCCTGAGCTCAAACAATCCACCTGCCTCGGCCTCCCAGAGTGCTAGGATTACAGGCGTGAGCCACCGCGCCTGGCCGGTTCCACCTTCTGATGGAAGGAATGACAAGTCACAGTACCTTGTGAGAGAGGGAAGTGGAATGGGAGATACTGTTGAAGCAAGTTTTGGAAAATACAATCTGCCACACAAGAAAGAATAAGAAAATATGAGTGATGAAAACTGAATTCAACAAATATTCATTATACTTTTGTCATGTGCTTGTACCTTTTTAAACACCTGTGATAGAGAAATAAACAAAAGACACAAAAATCTCTTCCCTTCCTTCTGGGTTTTATAGTCTGGTGAAATGAGCGAGAAGAATGATAGGAAATGAGGTTAAATAAACAGGCTTGTAGGTCATGGTAGGGAATTTGAATTTTGTTTCTACGTTATGATAGCTTTTGTGCAGAGAAGTGATATGATCTTTTCTACTTTTCCTCCTCCTCCCCATCCTCCTCCTCCTCCTTCTCCTTCTCCTTCTCCTCCTTCTTCTTCTCCCTCGTCCTCCTCCTCCCCATCCTCATCCTCCTTCTCCTTCTCCTTTTTCTTCTTCCTCTTCTTCCTCCTCTTCTTCTTCTTTCTTCTTTGAGACAGGGTCTTGTTCTGCGCCCAGGCTGGGGTGCCGTGGCATGATCCTAGCATGACCACTGCAGGCTTTATCTCCTGGGCTTGAGCAATCCTCCTGTCAGCCTCCTGTCTAGCTGGGACTACAGGCACACACCACCATGTCTGGCTAATGTTTTTTTATTGCCATGAAAGTTCACTTTTATTTAGCATGTTTTTTCAAAATATGTTAAAACAATTTGTTTAAAAATTTGTTTTTTAGATCAGTTTTAGATTCACAGCAAAATAGAGCAGAAGATATTAATGCAATTCCCATGTACTCCCTGTCCCAACCTATGCACAGCCTCCCTCCCTGTCAACATTCCCCCAGAGTGGTCCACTCGTTCCAGTCGATGAGCCAACACGGACACACCATTATCACCCAAAGCACACAGTTTACACTAGGCTTCACTCTCGGTGCTGGACATTCTGTGGGTTTGGACAAATGCATAACAACATGTATCCACCGTGGTAGGATCATACAGAGTAGTTTCACTGACCTGAAAACCCTCTCCTTACTGTGTTTGACAGTTGGCTTGTAAAATTCCTGAAAATTTAACAGTTGTCTCTCGTGAGCTGGTACAAGCCAGCCTCCGCACACCACTGCACATACCTAATATCCTATAGCTGAGGGATTCTTTGTAATTTTACTTGAGCATAACAACAATCTCGACTGTATTATAAGAGACTCCCAGAAGCTCACAGTTAAAAGAGACCCCAGAGACCGTCAGATCGTCTGTACCGACCTCTCTGCCTGACGCCTCGGTTCCATCTGCAGCCTGGTAAAAGGATATTCCAGGGCCGCTGTGCTCAGATTTCTCGTGTCCCAACACAGAATCCATGATTGACGTACACATTTGAAAGTTAAGGGACTTTCTTCAGGTTGCAAACCAGGACTGGAATTTAATCTCTTTCTCTTGTCCCTCTCCAGTTTTATCCTCATGCAAATAACCCAATTCCTGATTTCATAACTTAGCACAAGACATGTTTTATTTAAGTAGGGATTAATTTAAAGACCATAAAACTGTGACATTAAGTAAAATCAACAAATGTTTGTTTTTACTTACTCTATGGTAGGTGTTCAGAATCTCTCCTTTTTTTGCTGAAGAATTTATTTTAGTGATTCATCACCCATATAAAGGACATACATTATATAGATTATAGACAGCCTATATATATTCACTCTATGGTACTTTGACATTCAGAACTAATGGTTCAAGTTACTATAGATAGGAATATTAGATTCCTCAGGCCAGCGAGACTGGACAGCTTTCCAGGAGCTCTTTCTAACCCCAGTGTTGGTGCTTTTATGGTGAGGTGAAGCTCCTTGCAAAGCTGTGTTTTGTGTTGGTTTGCACACTAGACCTTTCCTGGCCCCGTGGTGCGGGCGGTGGACAGGGCAAGGCAGAGGCGAGTGCACAGCCCAGCTTTGTTGCTCAGTATGTGTGTGATTGTTCTTCATTCGGACTCTCAGGGCCTGATGTTAGGGATATTTTTTCACTCCTTATGAAGCCCTGGTTTATTACGAGCCTCAAAATAGAAGCTTCTTAGCTTGAAGGCAGAGTTCTTTGGAAATGCCATCTGACACCCCTCCCAGTGGACAGAGTTGCTTTACTGAGTTATAACTGACAACTCTATGAAGGTATAATTGACAAAAATTGTATATATTTGCAGTGTACAACATGATGCTTTGATATGTGTATACCTTGCAAGAGCGTTAAATCAAACTAATTAACATATTCATCACCTCACATTATTTTGTGCGCGAACGTGAGAACATTTACTATCTCACCCTGTACTTCTTGGTATTTATCAATCCATTAAGAAGAAATGCTATGTGCTGTGGCACCACTCAGTGGGCACTTGCCGTGTGTTGCCCAAGGTGTGGTCTCTTACGCGTGTGCACTTATCTTCTCAGTTGGACTGCAAGCTCCTACGGGTAGGAACTTTGGTTTATAAGATCATGTGTTCTCTAAAAAAGCCTGCCAGATATTCAGTGTTCAGTAAATGCATTTTAAATAAGTATGATTTCCTGGAAGATCATTGGATAATAATTAATGAAGAGAATGTTTCTTTTTTTGGTCTCATTCTATTTGAAATATACTATCAATTGGCTTGAACATTGTTTACAGTGCTGCTATGACATTTAAGCCCTGTTGACTAAATAATAAAACCCAAAACAACAATAGCAATAGTAGCTCGCATATTCCTTATTATGTGCTGGGCTGTATTCTAAGGCCCTGCCCTCGTTAACTTGCCTCATCCTTTTAGTAAACCTGGGAGGTGGATGCTGTTACTAATCCCCTTTTAAGGATGGAAACCAGACAGGGAGAGGTTTGGTAACTTGCTGAGAGCCACAGAGGACATGGTGGAGCTGGAGGGGCCTCCCCTGTGGGCTGTGTCTCTTGGATCTAAGGAGTGGGGGTCTTTGCCGGCAGAGGTTACACGTGGACCCAGAACTTGTCTCCTTTTTTTTTTTTTTTTTTTGAGACAGAGTCTCACTCTGTTGCCCAGGCTAGAGTGAGTGCCGTGGCGTCAGCCTAGCTCACAGCAACCTCAAACTCCTGGGCTTAAGCGATCCTACTGCCTCAGCCTCCCGAGTAGCTGGGACTATAGGCATGCGCCACCATGCCCGGCTAATTTTTTCTATATATATTTTTAGTTGGCCAGATAATTTCTTTCTATTTTTAGTAGAGATGGGGTCTCGCTCTTGCTCAGGCTGGTCTCGAACTCCTGACCTCGAGCGATCCACCCGCCTCGGCCTCCCAGAGTGCTAGGATTACAGGCGTGAGCCACCGCGCCTGGCCCCCCTTTTTTTTTTTGTGAAGTTACAGGGGTCATTTACTAAGGGTACAGAACTTTGATATATTGAATGTATTTTTGGGAAAGTGAGTTCGTTAATATTGTGAGTCTTTATAAATATTTAACTCCTAGCTCTTTAAGACTGATTAGTAAAACATTACTTTGTAAAATATTACTTCGACAATAAAAAGCACAAATAAAAGCAAGCTCCTGAGTGTGGAGCTGGTGAGGGCATTTCCAAACATTGCTTTGAGGTTTCCAGGGCGGTGGTTTGGTCAGCCCAGGTATGGAGGGTAGGTGATTACCAGAACAACTGCTTTGTGTATTTTACCTGGTCAAATACTTGATCATTGTACAGTGTCTAACCGTGTGTTATTGGATAACATAACCCATGGCTTTTGACTGTGCTAGGGTTAGGGCTGGCGTTTTCTCAGCAGAATTGGTTAAAATAAAACCTGGATGTCATACCCCTGCCTGGCCTGTTTTGGAAAAAGCAGTTTGAATCACAAGCTCAGCATACTTCTGGTGTTTTAAAATTATGTTTGGTTGGCCAATCTTATTTGCTAAGTGGGCTCTGAATGTTTTGAAATTCACTTTCTGGTAACAGGATCTCTAAACCTGCCACACCTAAGTCATAAGTTACTCAGCTAAAGAAGAATTCAGAACTCCACTGGGGGTATTTAGAACATTGGTCTGACATGGTCTTTTCTTTTCCTTTTCTTGTGGGGTTATCCGTTGACTGATACCTGTCTTTTGGAGGGAAAGTGTTCAAAGGACTGGGTGAACAGGAGGCACCGGTGGGCACTGTTAGGTTAGGGAGTGTGGGTGTTGGGTTGGAGCCCAGGCAGCGCTTGCAGCCAGCCCTGCTCGCTAATCTGAGGGGGCTGCCCTGGGGGCTCCCCATCTTCCCTTCTACAGGAGTGCCCATGGCTTCCTTGAGTGAGCAAGCCAGGAATTACTTCTAAAAACGTGGCTGGTCTCAGCGGCTCATTCCTGTAATCTTTCACTTTAGGAGACCAAGGTGGGAGAATTGCTTGTGGCCCAGAGTTTGAAACCAGCTTGGGCAACCTCCTGAGACGCTGTCTCTACAAAAAATAAAAAAGATTAGCCAGGCATGGTGGATGTCCCAGCTACTCAGGAGACTGAGACAGGAGGATCACTTGAGTCCAGGAATTCAGGGTTACAGTGAGTTATGATTGGGCTGCTGCATTCTAGCCTGGGTGACAGAGTGAGACCCTATCTCTAAAAATAATAAAAAAATAAAAATACAGTTGGAAGCAGATGCCCATGGTAGAATTTGTGTCTGACTTCCTTGGTAACTACCTCTTGTCTTATTTCCCGCTTCAAGGCAATATCTTTCAGATTAAACTGAATTTTCCCTCTAATTATATGTCTTAGTGTCAAAGAGACGACAGAAGTCACATCCTGTTTTTATCTACGCTGTCTTATTTGAAATACTGATGAAGGTCAGAGCTCAGCGCATGTGAGAACTTCCTTAGTTTATGAATTGCTCTTAGTCTAATTCATGATCTGTGTCTTTCTACTGATACTTTGGTGGATTAGTGGATTGATGTCTCCAGGGTCAGCTCAGTTTTATTATCATCTTCAAGCAGTCCACATTCAAATAAGTCCCTTTTGGATCATAGAAGTGAGCTTTTCTTCTAAGCTATTATTAGGAGTGAGGCCCACGGAAGGGCAGTTCCCTGCCGGAGCCGCGGGTGTCTGGGCTCAGCAGAGGACCTGAAGGAGTGGCTTCAAACAGGAGGGTCCTGTTCACTGTGGGGGCACCCTGTGTGCCAGGAGGTGGGTTTTATGCAGATGGGGCCGCTCAGGGCAGTGGGACGAGAGAGCACTAGGAAGAGCCGATTACTGAGCTGGTGCTACCTGCCAAGTGACCTGGCCTGTCCCTGCGTGTTGGCGCCAGTCCCTGTCTCCCTCCTGTCTTCCGTGCCCCTGACTCCACGTGCTGTTTGTGCCTTCCCCGTCCCGGGAATCCTGACACCCATGTTTCCTAGCCTGCGCGCCTGGCCCTGGTTCCCTGCAGAAGTCTGTCTGGGTGTCTTTGTTGCAGATGTTTTGGGCACTGAACTGCCCTTTGAGCACCATGAAGCCAGTCTCTGCCCTCAGAGGAAGGGGCACAGGCCTCCCCTGCACCGTGTGTCCGTCTGAAAGGAGAGAGGCGCTTGACAATTCCAGGAAAACTAAGACATACCATTTCTCTCCCTGCTGTTTCTCTGAAAGGATCTGAGGAGAAGAGGGGAAAATGAACTGATCGTTTTGGGCCCATATATGGGTCCTAGTTGACGGTGCGAGCATTAGGGCCAGGTTTATATTGGGAAGGGAACTATCTTGGTAGATAAGAAGTGAAAATTCTTGCCAGTGTGACCGAGGGTTGGAACCCGTCTGTCGACAGCATCGGAGGCAAGTGAAGTTCACATGTTGAGTGTCCTGGGACCTGGCTTTTGGGGTCACGGGGCTTCTGTGAGGATCCTTAGATAGCCTTGTCTTCCTTTGCTCTGTCCTCACTTCTCCGTCTCTCTCCCCGTGGGTTAGGCATACACGTATCTGGGCACAGATACACGAGTAGCTCCGAATCATTTTCTTCCCCTCCTTGCTGCCCCCAAAGTTCCAGTCCCACATTCTTGGAGACCAGGACGATCTCACACCCTGTGAGGCCCCGGGGCCAACACAGTATGGAGTCAGAGGGAGGCAGATTGGGTGGGTGAGCTCTTTTAACTGGGCCCCCTGGACCTGTGTCAGACCCCAGTGGCTCTCCCAAGGGCAGGTCAGGGACAGACTCATCACCTGAGGCCCCGTCCTCAGGTGGGAAAGATGAGCTTTCATGTTTTTCCTCATTACTGTGCAGTTAGCCCTGGCTGTGATAGAAAGACTGTCCAGTTGCTCACTGGTTAATGTTTTACCTTGCTCATGAATGTGCTGCTCTCAGACAGCTGGGTGTGGTGGCCACAGCCTCCTAGAGGATGTGCGTGTGTGTCTCCTAGTACCGGGGGGCCCTCGCCCCCTATGCAGCTGCTGTGGCCTTTTGTGCAGGGCCTTGCTGTGTCATTTGTGCCCTCCTGGTATGTCTGCATCCTGTGGTCAGTTGCTGGGCACCACATCAGCAGGGTTTACCGTGAGAGTCTCAGGAGAGTTTGGGGTATGATTAGCAAGGAAACAGGTCACAGTGGGTGGAGATTTGTTACTGTCTTAATAGGCAGGGCCAGCCCTTGAAGTTTGATTCTTCAATTTAGGTAAAGTCAATGTGATTAATTTATAGACCTACTGGAAGTATCTCAACCAAAGAGATGATTGTTATCTCTAACCTGGACGTAGCCTCGATGGCTTTGTTTCCTCTTTTGTTTTTTGGAATCATTAACGACAAAATTACACCCAGCTTTCAAAATTGTCATCATGATGCACAATAGCATATCAGAAATACTAAAGAGGGTCCTTATGCCATTGGTTATTTCGTTACTGGCAATGAGAATGATAATCTAAGGCAGCAGTCCCCAACCGTTTGGCACCAGGGACTGGTTTCGTAGAAGACAATTTTTCCATGGACTCAGCGGGTGCGAGGGATGGTTTTGGGATGATTCAAGCACATTATATTTATTGTGCAGTCAAACCTCTCTGCTAATGATAATTTGTATTTGAAGCTGCTCCCCAGTGCTAGCATCACTGCCTCAGTTCTACCTCAGATCACCAGGCATTAGATTCTCATAAGGAGCATGCAACCTAGATCCCTCATGCGTGCAGTTTACAGTAGGGTTCATGCTCCTCTAAAAATCTAATGCCGCTGCTGATCTGACAGGAGCTTATGTGGTGATGTGAGTGATGGGGAGTGGCTGTAAATACAGATGAAGTTTTACTCACTCACCCCACCGTTCACCTCCCGCTGTGCGGCCTGGTTCCTAACAGGCCACAGACCAGTACCCCCTCTGCGGCCCTGGGGTTGGGGATCACAGATCTAAGGTGAAGAGCTAGATAGGTTTGGTTTGGCTCAGCTATTATCCTGACCTGGGTTGGGAGGATATGGAAGCATCTAGGTGTACTCTCTGATATAGGATTTTCAAATCTCACAGGTAACTAATTTCTTCATCCATGGAGAAGGAGAGAAAATGAGGTCTGTGTACCTTTTGGATGACCGGCTTAATACATAGATGCTGGAGGCAAAAAGAGCTCTCTAGGGAAAGTTGGACAGCTGTACTTGTTAGCTTTCTAGGCTCTCCCTGTCACTATGCGTACAGAAGTGTTTTTCAAAGCTCTGTTCTACTTCCTAAAATACCTTACAACCCAGTTCCTCCTGGGAGGAAGGGAGGCCTGTGGTGTCTGCCTCTCCTGAGATTAGAACCAGCTGGGAGGTGTGGGGGAGACACAGGGAGGAAAGTGACTGTGGCCACAAATCCTTTATCCTCTTAGTGAGGACAACAGATGGATGGCCCAGGTGTGGAGTGTCCACATAAAGGTCTAGACCTGGGGACCTACCAAATGGGCCTGTCTTTTTTTTTTCTTTTTGAGGCAGAGTCTTGCTTGGTCACCTGAGCTAAAGTGCAGTGGCATCATCATAGCTCACAGCAACCTCAAACTCCTGGGTTCAGGTGATCCTCCTGCCTCAGCCTCCCGAGTAGCTGGGACTACCTACAGGCATGTACCACCACACCTGACTAAGTTTTCCATTTTTAGTAGAGATAGAGTCTCGCTCTTGCTCAGTTTGGTCCTGAACCTCTAAGCTCAAGCAATCCTCCACCTTGGCATTCCAGAGTGCTAGGATTATAGGCATGAGCCACTCTGCTGGCCTGTCTTTTTAAATGGAAACTAACTCTGCAGATTTGCCCTTCATTAGAATCTGAATCCCCAAGCATGGGTCTCCTTGGTTCATGGGCTGTTAAAAAAAATTGATAATATCCATGACAACTATCTTGTATAGGTGAGATGAAGTAACTTTTTTTGTAAAGTATGTCTCTGATAAAACTGAAGAATAATATCTATGTATGGAATCGGTGAGAAAGACATGGGTTTGAGTCCCAACTCTACTGACTGTGTGACTTTGGAGAAGTTACTTGGCCTCTCTGTTCTTTGGTTTCCTCATCTGTAAAGAGTGTGTGTGTGTGTGTGTGTGTGTGTGTATGTTGTGAAAATTATTTGAGAGGATCCATGTAATAAAGCATTTAGCATAGTGTCTGGTAGCTCGGAAGCATTCAATGCATTTTAGCTATTTTGAGTCAGAATAGCACAGAGTGGTACAAGTCTTGGCTTCACCTCCAGTGTGTGACTGTGAGAAAATAGCTGACCCTCCCTCTCTAAGCCTTGCTTTTTCCATCTGTAAAGTGGGAATATTTGTTCCACCTACGTGAAAGAGTTGTTATGAGAGCCGCACATGGTGTTTGTGGAAAGTGCTTTAGTGAGACACAAGCGCTTCAGACGGTAAGAAGTGGCACTGTTATATTTCATCAAGCAGTGCGTGAGGAACTCTACACGTGTAGCTACGTCCCACGAGCTCCTCAGTGTGCCCTGTGTTTTCTCCAGTATCCGTGTTGTCACAGCCATTCTTGGAAGAGTTGTTTCAGGCCTGTGTCTTTAGGCTCTTCCTGTGGTGACTTCAGGGGGTGACACTGGAGAAGCAGTCTGTGTAAGCTCCCCCAGAGCACAGGATGTAAAAATAGAGCGACACCAAGGGGATTTTGCAGCAATTTCGGACTGACACCCAGCAGGGCAGCTGGGGTAGGGGGAGTGAAGCGTGAAAGCCTCAGGTTGCGTGGATTTGAAGGCAGCCTGGCTGCCGAGCTGTTTGTCTGGTGTGATGTGTTTTTACTGCTGAACGGTGACCCTGGACCACATCAGGAGCTCTAAGAGGGGCTCTGGGTGAAATAAGAGATGATTCGGTGCAAATCTGCATCGGTGCTAGAAAAAGTAGTCAGTGGCTACGTGCTTCTTACAGTGCATCCAAAATAAGGATGGAATGTCAAAGTGTAGGTTTATTTGGGTGACAGGAAGGTAGAGAAACCATAGTTTCTTAGGAACTAATGGTCAGATTTAAATTTAATAGTTAGCGATATCTTTTTCCTGTAGGGTAAAATCTGGTAGAGCTGAGTCCAGAAGTGCAGTGTTTATCTCCTCTTTACTTAGTCTGTTTCTCTGTAAGTGGCTGAGTGCTTCGGGGAGGCTGGTGCTCCCAGGTGCTTCTTGCTAAGGACTGCCTGACCTGGCTGGCATCGCACGCCTCTCTGAGGCTTGGCATTATTCAAGTGTGCTTTTCAGGGACCAGGTGGGCAGTGGTGGGCATTTCCCCTTCCTTTCTGCTCTGGGATTCAGGTTGTCCTTAGAGCAAAAATTCTAATACTCTGGTAGACTTAAAAATGTCTTGGATATTGAATTTTAGCTATCAATGCTCTCTGCTGTTTCCCTAGCTCTTCCCTTTTGCTTGATTTCCTGTTCCCCAGGTAATCCACTCCTCAAGTTAAAAAATGGCTCTTTGCACATAATATTTTTGAGATTTTTGCTTATACCTTAATTAGGAAAAATGTCACCGGCGATCCAAGCCCTCTGTTTCTAAACATAGTCAGAAGCTTTGTTCTTCTCCCTAATTGTACCTCGCTGCCGAGCGACGCTGTTAGTTTGCTTTGAGTCTGTGCGAACCATCTTCCTGACAAGCAGAGCACAGGTTTTGTGTACCTTTGTTAAGATCTTTCATTAAATGTGCACTGATTTATTTATGATTTTGGGGCTATGACAGGTTTTCTTTTTCATTGCTTCTCAAATTTGACTTGAAACAGAATTACTTCCTGCAGTGAATGGTTTGCAGTATGTTTCTCCCCCTCTTCCTTACCCGTAGCGTGCTAGCTGAAGTGGGAAAAAGGATGCTCTGGTGGGATAAGAATTAGTTCTTTGGAAATGCCAAATTTCAAATCGACTATATTGCTAACTAGCTTGGGTGTAAAGGATACTAAAGAAATATAAAACTTAATTTTGTCATTTGACTAAATTCAGCCTTTTCCACCAAATTGGTGTGTGTGTGTGTGTGTATAGATCTTCAGGTTGTGGTTGGCAATAGAACAATTTTAGTTAGCATAGTGGGTCAGGACACAGACTATACATCCAGCCTGTTGGCTTTGAATCTGGCTCCCCCACTTCCAAGCTGTGTACCTGGAGGCAAATTATTCAACCTCTCTGTCTTAGTCTGTTCGGGCTGCTATAACAAAATGCCATAGACAGGGTGGCTTAAACAACATAAATTTATTTCTCATAATTCCAGAGGCTGGGAAGTCCAAGATCAAGGCAGTAGCACATCCAGTGTCTGGTGAGGACCCAGTTCCTGGTTTGCAGATGGCGGTCTTCTCACTGTATCCACACATGGCAGAAAGACAGAGATCCTCTCTCTGGTCTCTTCTTATAAGGGCACTAATCCCATTCACAAGGGCCTCACCCTCATGACCTAGTTACCTGCCAAAGCCCCCACCTCCAAATATCATCACATTGGGGGTTAGGGCTTCAATATAAATATAGAAAAGGTACAGTAAAAACATGGTATTATCATTGTATGAGACTGTTGCAGTATACACAGAATGTCATTATGCTAGAAATGCCCATTCTGTGCAAATGGTATGAATACTGTGCTGGTTTGTTGATTATATCTTTCATGATTACTGTGGTAAATTTGAAAGGGAATGTTTTTTTTTTTTTTTAATGCATTATCTTGGATTATTAGCTAGCAATTCTGGCTGATGTTAGGCATAAACTTTACTTTTATTTTCTGTAGTGTAATTAGTGCTGAATTTATAAAAAGGAAATGAATTGGTGAAAATGGGTATATAAATTCAACTTTATCTCTCTACTTCTACAAAAAGGAAGTAGAATAAAAACTAAATGTATTTTGTCTGAGGACTTCAGAGAAATTCAGTGTTGAGAAAAATGCTCCCAAATGTTGTAGTCTATGGAGAGTTATTATGAACCTACTGGGGAACATCTAAGTGGAGCTTCTACCTGAGTCACCAAACTGGGACATTTCTTAAGACGAGTAAGGGAAACAGAAAAGCTTTAGTGATTTATGTAGAATCTCACACTGATGCATATTTATAAGCATACTTATTTTAAACATCTGAGAAAAACAACAGAGACTTGCTGTGATAATGCTTACTTTTTGACAGCTCACATATTTCCCAAGTTATAAGTAGTTCCTTTTGACAGCAGGTCAGTGATTCTTTTGGCTTTTGAAGGATTAGTTTTGACAACCCAGTGAGCTAAATTGGGCAGGTTAAATGTCATTTTCTTCTTTGACACAGATAGACTCAGAAGTTAGTATATGGGCTCTTTAGTAACTAATTTGCAGGTGTGGTCTCATATCCGAGTGCACCTGATGAGCAGGTAACCCAGGCAGCGTGCAATGTGAACACAGGAGGGTCAGCCTTTGGCTGATTGCATCTTTGAGCTGAGGAGGTTCTTATGTGGAGTATGGAGGGGCCATCTCTGTCCTTGCCACCTCCTCCTGCCCACAGGCAAGCCTGACCCCCCTGGGATGGGTAAATACGATGTCCATCCCTTTATCTCCTCTCCCACCCCACCCCTTTATGACCAGAGGGTGTGTTTTGCCATTGCTGTGCTTACATTTTGGGGACAACACTTTTTAAGCACATTTTGAAACTTCTCTCTGCCAAAAACTGTACACAAATGACCTCTGTTTCACCCTCAGTGGGCTCTCACTCCCAGTCTGTCTTTTCTCTCCACTTGAATGAAAGATGCCCTGAGAACAGCCACTGCATGTTTGTTTACTGTACCCAGAGTGTAAGACACAGTACTTTGCACATGGTGAGGGCCCAGAAAGATTCGTGAATAGTCAGTAAATGAATACATTTTTATGTCTTTGAGTCAAACAAAGCTGGGCACACATGGGTAGCCGCACAACCTGGCTGAGATATGCTTGATCATGGGGTTATAGTCTTACCCATCCACTGGGAATGGAATTGACTAATTCCCCCTTCATAGCCTTCATGCCCATGCCTGTGCAGCCAGGACCTCCTCTTGGCTAAATAGACCATCTGTTGTTGGCTCATGGCTATCACATTTTGTTACAGGTTCTTCCCCCTTTTAATTCCAGACTATTAGTAACCATGCCCAGTTTCTGATGTAGTATTCTCATGTCCTGCTTCTCAGCTTAGCTGGGTTGCATTGGACCTGTTATTCATTCAACTTCCTTCTGTGTCACTTTCCTTATCTATAAAATGGCAACAATGGTATTGCCTCTCTTACAGGGCGGTTGTGAGGACGAAGGCAGTTTGTGCAGGGGAAGCCCTTAGGAAATGCGTAGCAATGTTCAACTCTGAGCACTGACCAGGTCTCATGAAAGTCACAGAGCTACTCCTGCGGGGCCCCTGCCACCTGCCCTTTGCCCCTGCTGGCTGCCTCACTAGTTTCCTGACTTTGCTCATCTTGCCACAGGGACGGTCCTCACATCAACCACAGGAATTTCCAGCTATTCTCCACTACTGTATTCCTAGTACTCAGTCCAGGGTCTGACAAATAATGTGTCTCAGTAAGTATTTGTGGATTGGAAGATGCTGAGTCCTGCCTACCCCTGTTGCCAGCTGTGGGGCTTAGGGCTCCGCAGAGTGATGGCACTACTGCGTGATAGTTCCCCAGCCTCCTTGTCTGTAATGGGAACCTAATGATCCTTCCTATAATAATTCCAACAAGCAATGACAAATCAGCGTGGTGCATCAGTCAGGATAGGCTAGGCTATGTTACAGTCAGGAGAGACCCAAAATTTCAGTGGCTTAAAACAACCAAGGTGCATTGTCACTAGTACTGTGTAGCTTATGTTGGCTGACGTGGGGTCCTGCCCTCATTGTCACTCAGGGACCCAGGCTGTGACTAGACACACGTGGCCACCTGATTAGCAAGGTGGGGCAAGGGCCATGCACAGCACCCACCAGCTCTTAAAGCTTCCACCGCGCCGCACACATCACTTCGCCTCAGAGTTCCTTGGCCAGCGAAGCCCCACGGCTGTGCCTAACCTCAGGGGGACAGCGCAGCGCACCTCCCCTGGCCCAGGAGGAGGCCACCAGAGTACTTGTGCACAGCCCCAGTGGCTGCTGTGACCAGGGAAGGATTTTGCTGATAAATGGAGTGTGCTTCATTGTTAATGGCAATTCCAAAAAGGAGTGCTCCTTGCCCCACCCCCTATCTTAAATAATCAATTATTTTACTTAGGGAGAAAAGACATTAAGTCCAGGAAGTTTAACAAAAGGGATTTTCTCTTGTGATGGGTCTTCAAAAGCCTTCAGGGACAATTTTCCCATCTACTTTAAAGATGTAATTCTTCTGTCTGTCTGAAGAGCAGATGTCCTATGTAATTTGCAGCTGGGCTTCAAAGGGGATGTAGTACAAGTCAACCCCCTCAGTGAACTCAGTCATTTTATCAGGCTCTTGCTGAGCCCTGTGGTGTGTTTGGAGTTTATATGGCCTTTAATGCTGACTCGTACTTGGGCTTGGCATTGTGTGGATGAGCTTCTTGTCCAGTAAACTTAATTTTGAAAATCAGCAGTAGGAAGCAGAAAGCACTGGGGAGTAGCCCCTCTGAGGCTGGGAGCTGGGGCTCTGGGGTTTGGGGTCACGTGGGTGATAAGCAACATGGCGGCTCAGAGAAGGAGAAGCCATGGGACAGGGTTTGCTGGAGACCTGAAGGTCGGGCCCCTTAGATCCTGAGGTCGGGGAGGCCACGGCCAGGAGGTGACAGACTCAGAGACTGAGCAGTCAGAGCTGAGGTAAAAAGGTGGGAAATGTTCAGAAAATGGATGCCAGGCCGGTCAGTGCGGCCACCCAGCATGAGGAGAAGCTGACTTGTGGGCCAGGTCGTGGACTCAAAATTTTAAGCTCAGGGAGAAGTCACTGAAGCAGGGATGTGGGGAAGCAGGGATGTGGGTTTTTTTTTAAGTTATACTTGACTTAGTCATTATTTTTATTTTTTACATGCTCTACTTGTTGGTATGATTTGTATTTCCACAACTAATTACTTTCCACAATATTTGTTTTAAACCTGAAGATATATTTTACACAGAATAACCACATCCCATTTTAAAGTCTCATCCTTTTCAGTATTTTTCACTCACACACAAAATTCAACAATGTAAAAGTAACTGACGTAGAATATTTGTATTCTCACATGGTTTCAGTCATTGCTGAGAAAGATCTGTTTATTATCAAGGTTTCTTTATTTCATTAGGGGATTGCCACAATTTGTTGTTTGGTCAAAATTTAACTTTGTATTTATGTGCTTAAAGCATGAAGGATTTCTAATTTACAACAGAGTTATCTACTTCTGGCTTTGTTGGTTCTGTGGTGAAATAATCTATTTTTACGGATCTTTCTTCCTGCGGTAATAGCTTAATTAAATGGTCAGACAAATGTTTATTCAACACATTCTAAAATCATAAATTTTGTTCAGAAGTGGTTGGAAGTGGATTGGAATTTTAAAAAGACGCCCCTGGCTGCTCAGGGCACCCCATCCTGGTGGGCAGGTCCGGCAGAAGATTGGTTGTCGTGGGAACAGAACAAAGGGAATTACCTCCTCATGGGACATTTTTTTCTTACAGGATAATTACCTTTTGTTCACTGTCTACATTCCCCCTTCTTGTAAGTTCTTTTTTCTGGATATCACTGAAATCAGTCCACGGGGGCCGTGCAATCCCTTTCCCCAGAAGCGCCAGTGAACAGCAGACATTTAAAATATCTGACTCTGCTCCCACTGCTCCTCCCCTGCTTCACCATATATTTGTTTCTGTGGACTCGGGGCCACCTCAGACGGAGGCCAGGATGCAGGAGAGCCTATTTCAGTGTTCCTTGATGACTCAATTTACATCCAGTTCCATTTTTCAGGGCCACTGTTACTGCATTCGAGGGAGACTGTGGTCTCTTGATTGGATAAGGAAGACACCGAGGTGTCCTGGATTGAATTTGGAAGACATTCCCGTCTCCTTGTGGAGGGCGGGGGAAATGCTCTAGTCCCATCTGCAATGTGTTATCAAGTCATCTTTTATGTTCGAGGGCTTCCTGGTGACAGCTAAACTCCTCATTTTGGTATTGACTGTTTTTACTTTTCTTTCAGGAGGAACATTTTTTGACCTCATGTTCTAGGGTTGCTTCTATGTGAACCTTTGAAAGCTTGCTTCAGACTGGTGGAGAATGTGTCATTGCTGAGCACATCTCTGGATAAAGCGTGAGAGCTGCAGACCCCTTGATCTGGAATCTTGACCTTGGTGGTTCTGTACTGAATCCAGCAGCTCCTACCCACCTTTCTAATCTTTTTAACTGAGTGACTCGAATCTGTTCTGGGTTGTAACCATGCCCCACGTCCTGGCACAGACACCCCCAGGAATGCACAGGAAAGTGAAAGTTAAGAGAGTCTCTGTTCCGTGAGGCTGGCCAGGGTCCTAACCTGCCCTGGCTTCTGCTTGCAAGTCAAGGAGAAAAAAGATGGTTTTGATCCAACTCCCCCTAGCAGCTGGCCCAGGACAAATTGTCACCTCTTCTTATCCTTCTACATTCCATCTTTTGGGATTCTTATTTCGTCTCATGGCTTAAAATGCCATCTCTATATACACTGGTGAATCCCAAATTTATATCTCTAGACTGGACCACTTTACCAAACTTTATTCTTATACATCCAACTGCCTCTTCGACATCTCCACTTGGGTGCTTAGTAGGAAGCTCAGCCTCACTATGTCCCAAGTCCAGAATCTGATCTTCAGCTCTGCCCCTCCCCCACTCCCTTCCTGCCCCCTCCCCCAACCTTCCTCCCCATTTTGCTCATCCTCCGAATGGCAGCTCCATCCTAACACTTGCTCAAGGCAGAAACCTCAGCGTGATCCTTGGCCAGGCTCTGTATTTTGCATTCTGTATGCAATTGGTCAGTAAATCCAACTGGCTCTACCTTCAAAATGTACCGAGTCTGACCTCCCCTACCCTCGTACCCTCGTCCACGTCACCAGCCTCTCTTGCTTGGATTACTGTTGCAGCCCTGCCTGCTCTGCTTTCTTCCTCCCTCGCCCCTACCCCTTCACTCTGCTCTGGGACGTCCTTCCCCTAATGTCTGCGTGGTTCCCTCCCTCACCTCCTTTAGGACGGTACTTACATATCAGTCTCCTGGCGAACCTTCCACGATCAACTAGTATAGAAATGACAACACCCTCAACACTTCCTGTTTTCCTTTCCTGCGCACCTTTCCCTGTGGCACTGTCTCTAGCTGATGTGATTTTGCACACTGAAGGGCCCAGCGGGGGATCCTGTGTATTTTGTTTCCTCCTCTATTCCCAGCACCTGGAGCAATGCCTGACGTATAGTGCACACTTGGCAAGTATCTGTGAAATGAATTTATCCACCAAATGTTTATTTATTGGTCACCATGTGCAAAGAACAGTGCTCGAAATTGGGAGGGACACAAATCAGATGTGTGTAAGTTTCTTGAGCGTTCCAGTGGTGGGAGAGAGAGCAAAGACACGCACAGCGCTTCCTCTGCAGAATCACGGGAGCATCACAGACCCTGTTTTGTTTATGAGAACTGCTCGGTGGTAGATGTTTGCTATTCTTTAGCATGTCAGTGAGTGAAGGGGGAGGTCTGTGTGTTTGAGGACTTGTGCACGTCAAATACCATTATAGACACTGAATTCAAAGGTGAGACTTTAAAAGAGAGAGACAAGAAGGAAATGGTTCCAGGCACCAGAGTAGCCTCTGACCTGGGATTTGAGGTGTAGATGGGAACAGAAGCCTGTTCCAGGGGCAGAGACCACTTGCACAGAGGCAGCAGCTTTCAGACTCACGGTAGGGGAATGAGTACCTGGGCTTGGTTTGTTTCTCCCTAGGTGAGTCATACTGAATGCCCTCCCCAGGTCCTCACAAAGCATAGGAATTCCATGCTTGAGATTTGATCAGGGGCATGTTTAGGCTGGTCCATTTGGATTTTCCCCCATCTGTTCTGTGGACTTGATTTGGATGCCTGAGCTGTTTGGTTTTCTCCAAGTTCGTGTTGTACTTGAGCATGCTAGAGGAAGACATGGCACAATCACATGGTTGTTGGCCTTTTAGACAGAGGGAGATAGACCTTGGAGTATTCTGAGCGATTAGTTCTCTTTTTCTTACTCTCTTGTTTAACTACAAAGTGGAAATCATTTCTCTAGGTGCTCCTGGCGGATAAGGGCCAGGGTTTGATTCATGGAGAGACGGGAGCTTAGAGGTTACCAAGTCCAGTGTCCCCAAACCTACTGATGACCAGAATCACTGGGGCAGCTTTCAAAGTCACTCTAGTTGTATTTAATCATCATCTCCAGAGAACAGGTTGCTGTACCAGGTGGAAGGTTGGCTGTGTCTGTGGTCCCCAAATGCCATGCTACTCAGAAAAACAGTAAAACAAGGGGGAAAAAGTACATTTTCTTTACTAGAATTGGGGTATGTCTTTATCAGAGCCTGCATTTTCGAAGAATTTCCAGGAGTGAGTAAGAGATTAGGGAGATGAAGAAGAGGGCTAAGATGGGAAACAGGGCAAGAGGTAGGAAACAGAAAGATGGACTCCGCTTGCACTGTGGAGATGATGAGTGAATGCAGAACTGCGTGATGAGGGTCCGGGGCCAGGAGAAGCCGGGAGGGATGGGGGGAGGGATGGAGGGAGGGATGGAGGTAGAAGAGGGAGGGCCCTCCACTGCTTTTGCTGGCTCGCTCAGCTCTGGAATGTCCTTGCACGGCAGCCCAGCTGTTCTTCATAAGGGCTTCTTAATTTTCCATTTCCTTCTGCCATTTGAGTGATGTGGCTCCAGAGTCCTCTGTCCTGAGCCTGGCTCTCATCCATTCTTTCAGCAGACATTTGTTGAATGCCTAATGTGGGCATGTTTTTCTTATCTCCTTTTTTCTCTAAATTTCTCTTCCATTTCTATTGCCTTCCCCTTATCCCAAGAAAGGGTTACTCAATGGTATTCATTGAGTACAAAACCCTTATGAGGATTTGGACACAGCTTTGAGCCAAGATTTATCTTTGTATAGCAACCCATTTGTTTTATCTCTTGGGAGTGTGTACAAAATGATACTGTAAACAGGATTTTAAGTGGTGCATGTAATTTAGTTAAGAGAACCAAATGATGTTCTATCACAATTTGTGTGTCAATTATAAATCATTCTTTTCCATTAATTAAAAGAAGAACTCTTTGTTTGTCTACCACTTGGATGTAAAAGTGATGAAATTGTGTTTCATTTAAAATATTTGACATTTTATTAAATCACCTTGGCCTCTGACTACTCATGACTCACCTCACCTTTAGCACAAACAGTTCTCTCCTTTGTTAACATGATAAAATGACTTGCTTGTCCTATTGTAAAATATAAAAGAGGCTCTTAGAATTTTACATAGTTTAAGACCCTGTTTTGTTTATTTGAACTGCTTTGTGATCGATGTTTGCTATTCTTTAGCATCTCAATGAGTACTAGGGGAAGGCTGCTTGTTTAAGTACTTACGCAGGTTAATATAGTTATTGACATGGATTAAAAGGTGAGATTGAGCCCATTCATAAATATAACAATTGATCCAAATGCTCCCTGTCTGAAATAAATTGATAAATGAAGGTAAAAGTTATAAAAAGAATATATGTCCACTTTCCTTTTGTACTTTAATTACATACCTAGAATAGTTACTAGTTGTAGCTTTTTAAAATATAACCTGTATGATCATCTTGTCTTCAATTCTGTGTCAATTTCAAGAGGAAGTTAACTACCCATGTAGTTATATGGGTTACACTTATTCTTAACTTGAACATTCCAGAAAATGTGTTTAATGGTGGTTTTAGGCCTAAGCATCTTACCTGGGAGAGAGCTTCAATTTATTCACTTAATAAAAAAATTGCAATGTGTGTGTGTATGTGTTAGATACCATGCTATGCATGGGGGTTACAAAAATACATGAAACACAGTCTCTGCCCTCAAAGAGCTCTTAGTTTACTGGTGGAGACAACTGATGTTTTGTTTTATTGTTTTTATTGTAGTAAAATATGTATAACATAAAATTGAACTTTTTAGCCATTTTTAAGTGTACAGTTCAGTGGCACTAAGTTCGTTCACATTTTTGTACAACCATCTCCACCATGCTTCTCCAGAACTTTCTCATCTTCCCAAACCGAAACACCGTACCTGTTCTTGATGGGCTTTAGGATGCTAAGGCCCGCAGAGCTCTGGGGGGCCAGAGGATGGGAAACCCCCAATGCTAAGGCAATGTCAGGTCACGCCAGTGATCAGCCTGAATGGCCTTCGCCCTGTCTCTCGATGTGTCCAAGGATCGAAGACCTCAGACTCTTCAGCCTGGTCGCTGTCTGGGCCGAGGAACCTGCCTCAGTGAGCAGAGGCCTGGGACTCTCCTGTGTCATGGAGACTGAGACTGTAGTCCTAGTTGACCCCCCACCTTTCTAAATAGGAGCCTCAACAGGGCCTTCAGGAGAGCATCGCACAGGGTACAGCTGTTAAGCCTGCTCAGCTGCTAGCTGGACTGCTTGGAACAGCCGAGAAGCTGGGAAGGATTTATGGTCATTGGGGGCCCCTGGGCAGCCATAAATCTCGCACCCTGCTTGCCTGTGTAACAACAGAGGAGGCTCGTCACTGCACAGAGCCGTGGGGACTCCACGGAAATCATCCAGTCACTCAATGGATAATTACGGAGCGCCCACTAGGTGTGAGACATTCTGTTTCCCCTTTCTTTTACGTCAATATTTAGCAGGAGTAGGAGCAAGGCATCCGATTGTTGAATCTAATTTCTGTTCCAAGGACTTTTTTTTTTTTTTTTTAAATCTGCAAGGTTGTTTTGAGTATACCATCCTCAATCCAAATCATGCCCTGCTCAAGAGGAAAGAAATAAAGCTTTGGGGAAAGATTGGACCATTAACGTGTCTTTCTGGAAATAAAAACATAGATCAGGGTAAAGCATTGGCCCCCTTAGGATTTGCCACCATTTTTCCCTTTGAAAGATAAATGTGTAGTTCCATCAATTAATTTGTTAACGGTAAAGTATGGCAGCCCCTTTTCCCTTTCCATCTGCCGTGACTTGTGATCGAATTTGATCTAATCTGTTCTAGTAGCAGAAGTAACAGATGTAGGTGAGACAACAACTTACTTTGTGACTGAGTCAGAATAACAAAATTGGGATTTTTCAAATTATCGGACTTTTATTACATGCTACTTGCCTGGAGTCTAAGCTACAGAGCTGCTGTCTCCTACTCAGTGCTGACAGACAGCGTTTGTGGAAGAAAGACAAGAGCTTCCCAGGCATCAGGAAGGCTGGCATGCACTTGCTCTCCCTTTGCCCCTGGCCCAGTACGCCTGACCCCCCCACCTGGACTGAGGCTCCGACTGCTGCTGCTCGCTCCACCCCTGCAGTTCCCTGAGCAGGGGTGACAATGCGAGCCTCAGTTGAAGGACTGTAGAAGGTTACAAGGACTGTCGGCCACCCTTGCCTTCCTCAGGCCTCCGAGAGGGAGAAGATGAGGGAGGAAAACGCGAGGAGAGGAGCCAGTGTCAGAGGCTTAGCTCCAATCTGCCGGACCTAAACTCTACCTGCTGCTGGTCTAAGCCGTGTGCAGACTGCCTCTCTAGCTCCTGTCGTCTGTCTAGGCAGTTAGACCGCGGGCCTCCTACCCTCCTCGGTCCCTCCCAGGACACTGCCTCAGACGTCCGGCTCCAGGGGATACTTGTCTTCATGAAGAGGCAATAAGTGTTTGAATGGAATCGCATGCTCGATGCTTGCCTGGGGTCTGTGAGATTAGTGAGAAGGGAGCAGGTGGCCTGAAAGCTGAAGGGCTGCTTTATAGTTGGCAAATTGCTGATTTCCAGACTGTCGTGGGAAGGCTGGTGGTGGGTGTCCAGGTCGTTGAAGCAGGGTGGAGAGAAAGATCCCCCTGCTCTCCAAGGTGCAGGCAATCTGGCTATGACATCTGTCCCCCTGCCTGCCACAGTGGAGCAGGAGGAGGACCCGGAGGTCTGGCTTTGTGCACCCCAGCTCTGGCTTCGTGGTTGTCAGGTGACCTCCCCCGCCAGGGAGAGGAGAGCTGCCCCTCGCTAAAGGAGGGAGAGCATGGCTTTGTCCCCCTGCCAGGATGTCCTCGTCCTTGGCATTTTCACTAATCTTGCTGCATCCCTCGGTTAACACCCGTATGATTACAAAAGCTGTGGAAGGTAGTTTTCTTGATTCATTGTCGAAATGGAGGTGCCAGCAGGGGCTGAGAAACATGAAGGGGACCTCAGCAATGCCATCTGCTCTCAGAGGGTCTCAGGAGAAGCAGAGAGGAGTGGTGGCCAGCAGTGGTGCCCCCGACATAGTCCGGGCAGCACCGTCGGCCCTCATGCTGCTGCCCTTGGCTTCCACAGCCCGGGAGCTGGGTTTCTTCCTGTGGCAGCCATCTGCCTCGCTCATCGTCACTCACCATGGCTGTCTTACCCCACACGGGAGGTGAGGGGCTTCCGTCTTGCAGGTCTTTGAATCCTCAATACCTAGCTGGGCACCCGGGCCGCTGCAGGCAGCCAGTACACAGAGCATGAATGATTGTCTTCTCTAGAAGGGGCATGGAGATCAGTGACCTTGCGGAAGTGGTGGCTTTCCCTTTGTAGATTGGCACCATCTACTTAGTATAATGGAATGGCATCCCTTGCTTAGAGAAACTCGACAGCTTTGGTG
This sequence comes from Varecia variegata, assembly GCA_028533085.1. NCBI lineage: Eukaryota > Metazoa > Chordata > Mammalia > Primates > Lemuridae > Varecia > Varecia variegata. Next base: position 12,771,848 of record CM052441.1, on the reverse strand, counting down.
CAGTGGCCCTCAGACATTAATCGCCTGTGGCTCCCAGCTACGGAGACTCAACTCCTCACTTAGATATTAGGGTTCAGTGGCTTCGAGGGAGTTCCCAGGAATCTGTATTTTTACAAGTTCATGGGAAGATTCTGAGGCAGGTGTTTTGTGAATGTGAATGTGAATCATAGCTTGAAAAAACACTTCAAGCTTTCAGCTGAGATGTAGCTATGGTTTGAATGTGTCCCCTCCAAAATTCAGGTGCTGAGATATTTAATGGCATTAAGAGGTGATTAGGCCATGAAGCCTCCCTTGTGAATGGGATTAAGGCCCTTATGAAAGAGGCTTCATGCAGCATCAGGCCTCCTGCCCTTCCATCTTCCTCCCTCTGGGGGACACAGCAACGAGGCGCCAGCCTGGGACTGAGACCAGACCCTCCCCAGACAACAGACCCGCTGGTGCCTTGATCTTGGACTCCCAGCCTCCAGAGCTGTAAGAAGCCAATTTCTGTTCTTTATGTGTTACCTAGTCTATGGTATCTTGTTATAGCAGCATAAAACGACTAGGCCAGACATGCTCTGGAAAGAGATTCTCCAAGTGGGGAATAAGCAATGAAGCAGCAAACCCTGGTTCATTTCCACTGCTTTTATCTTATACCTGGGGTTTTTCACACTTGATTTCTTTTGTCCCAACACATTTAGTCCCCCAGGTACACTTTAAAATTATCGCAGTGTATACCCTATATTTTCAGTGCATGGTTGAAACCAGTTGACATATTAATATTTGAGTACCTTTATAGGAGAACCAAAAATAATTACTGCAGGACATATAATTAAAAATCAGTTAACTCTCCAAAGTATAGGATCTTAAATAAACTCTATTTTAGCCCCAGAGATTGGCAATAGTCACAGCTATCCCTCCTGGCGCCAGGGTCTTAATTACTTGCCTCTATGGGACAGTTGTCTTTCCCCCTCTGATCCCCTGTGATCTTGAATTGAACCCTTCCTTGACCAAGTCTCCAGACTTAGGTTTATCCTTTTCCCCCTAAGGTCAATCTGTCCAGCTCCAGGTCCCAGTCTGGGGAGTGCCCCTTTTCCACTGCTGGGTGGAGGGTAGAGGAGCAGACACAGTGACTGGTCTCCTGGTTCAGCCCCAGCTCCCCTCCCCTTTGGACACCTGCCTTGGTTGCTGATGTGGCCTTCTCTGGAACAGGTCCAGAGAACAGCAATATTTAAAGCAGCTGTCTCCACCATATTTGTAACAGGTGAGGCCCAGGCCTCCAGCTAGGGTTTAACATGTTCTCCAGAAATGGTTAGTCATTCCAAAACTAGCCCTTTCCCCCCAGGTCTGCATCCATACCCTGAATCCCTTCATATCTGTCTCACAAGGGGTTGTGGTCCCTTGAGTGTCTGAAAACTGTTGTCATCCTCTAAGTTTCCATGGAGCTCCCTGGGGTCCAGATGACTGCAAGTGCCTTGGCTCCTGCTGCTGTGATGGGAGCCTGGAGCCACAGCAGTGGCCTGGAGGACCCCCAGGCTGCTGTCCCCACACCACTGAAGGGCTCTGCCATCCTCTCTTGCTGCTGTAGAAGTCACTGGACTCAAAGGGGAGAAATCTTTTTCCCAGCAGTGCTAAATCTTCAAGGCATATAGCACAAGTTGTAGGGGCCATACATTTTGGGGTCAGATTGTCCAGGTTTGAAACTAAGCTATCAGCCCCATTGGGCAGCATAGTCAGACATTCTGTCTGTAAATGGAGATGATAATAAAACCCAATTCAGAGAATTGTTTGTTCTTTAATTCAAGAAATGGTTCTCCAGGCTTTATTGTTGTCAGGCACTGTGTAAGGCACTGCTCCATGGTCTTACAGTTTAGGGAGGGAGATGGACAAATGTCAATTTTTACTCTTTGTTAAGTGCAACAAAGGCGAAGTACAGGGTGTTATGAACCAAGTGTCCAGGGGTGGGAGGTTGAGCTCATCACAAGGATGGCCAAGAACGTCTTGCCCTAGGAAGTGATGGCTGATGTGAGACAATGAGAAGAGCATGCCACCCCTGCGTCCAGCATGTGCCAAGGCCCTGTGGAGGCCTAGCTGGGGAGTACGCCAATCGACAGGAAGAGGCCAGCATAGCTGGAGCTCAGAGAGTGAGGGCAGAATATCGAATGGAGGCCAGGATCCCAGCACACAAAGCCTTGCAGGTGGTGGTAAGAATTTTGGTTGTAAGAGTGGCAGTGAGCCACTCCAGGGTTCTAAGCAAGGGATTGAGAGTTGCTACTCTAGCTACAGAGCCTGGAGGTTGGATTGGAGGAGAAATGAGAGTGCCTTTGTGGAAGCCAGTTAGGAGGTTCCTGCAATACCTTGGGCAAAAGGTGATCTAGCTTTGACTTGGGGATGGTGGAGGTGGTAAAAGGTGCAGGTTCAGGAGACACTTGTTTAAGCTGTAGAATTAATGGTTTTGGTGATGGGTTGGATGTTGGGGACAGGAGAGGAAGCTTCAGGGTAAGGCATCCTGTGAACAGTCACATTGCCTGCACAGAGTAAACATTCACTAAATGTAAATGATTATGCTAATAATTTACCAAGGAGCACGCCCTTTGGTCTGCTTATTTTACATAGTGGCTCTGGTTAAATGACTTTATTTTGGACTGGTCACTCTCCCTAAGACTCGAATTTGACCAAAGGCAGCTGGACCCATGTGCACGGGGACCTGCCTTTGGGCCCTGGTGTGGCCCTTGCACCAATTGTAAGTTTCTCTCTCCCCTCCCACCTGGGTGCTGTGAGGGAGGTAATGAAAGGACCATTCTAGCAAGTTCCTCATCCCCATGCAGAACACTCCTCGTGGGGCGATCCCATCCCTCAAGGCTTGGCAGCGTGCAGTCTGCCTTAGTCCCCGTGTCCCTCCCCTGTGCCCAGGCTCCAGCCTGCTTTGCCCAGACTGAGCCCACACCCCCCTGCTTCAGACTTTCCAGGCCCCTGGCTGTGCTTCCCTGTCTCTCGTCGGCACCCTTGCCCCTCTCAGGTCTGGCCCGGGCTGTTGTCTTGTCAGCCATAAGCCTGGCTCCTCTCCCCGGGGAGTTGGAGTCTCCATTTGGCAGAGCTAACGTGGCAGCTCCTTTCCTGCTGGGACAGCCCCGCAGGGTCCTCTCTGGGAGGCTCCACCATGGTGCCCCCCTGCAGCCTGCCCTGGTTTCCATGATGGAGCTGGGGACCTGGAAATGCCTGAATGTCATAGTGTGACTCACACCTGGGACCTTTAACACATCCATCTATGGAAGAAGAGTCAGCACAGCATGAACAGGGAGCCTCTCATGTTCCCAGGCATTGTCACCACCAAAACAATAGTCTTGGCTTTGTTTTTTTAAAGTAATAGTCTTTATCTTTTATAGCATTTTATGTTTACAGAAAAATTAAGTGGAAAGTACAGTGAATTCTCATCTACCCCTTTCCCCTCCCTCCCTCCCCTCCAGTTTCCCTTTTCATGACACCTCACATTAGTGTGGTGCCTTCGTTACCACTGATGAACCAATCTTGATACATTATTACTGACTAAAGTCCACAGTTTCCATTCAGCCTCACTCTTCGTTTCTTACGTTGTGTGAGTTTTGTGTTTATGTGATTTTTCTCTTACTGGGTTTTGATGAATGTATGATGACATGTATCCACCCTCACAAGATCACACAGAATAGTCTTCTGACCGCCCAGATGCCCCGTGCTGTCTTATTCAGCCCTCTCTCCTTGCCAGCCCCTGGCAGCCTCTGATATTTTTACTGTCTCCATAGTTTTGCCTTTTCCAAAGCGTCCTGCATGTAGTTGGAATCATACTGTATGGAGACTTTCCAGACGGGCTCCTTTCACTTGGTGATAAGCATTTAGGTTCCTTCATGTCTTCTTGTGGCTTGATTGTTCATTTCAGCAATAGTCTTTTCAATTTGAAAGGACAGGATGCCTGCCTCCCACCTGGAGCCTTTTGAATGGGATTCGCAATTTCCTCTCAGGCTTTTCCAGGCGGCCTTGCCGCATCATCTTCCCAGTCTCTGTGCACCTGCCAATGCTGAACACGTTTAGCCAAGACAGGAGGTGGAAAATGTCTGGACTTAGTGTTCTGCGTTAGGAAATCTGACACCACGGTGACCCTGGGTTGCCAGTGGAACGGCTTGGTCACAAGCAGTGTGGTGAGAGGTTTGACAGTGTAGGGGAACTGTCTTCCCTCCAAGAATTGGCTGTGCCGGGTAACTTGAGTGCTTCCAGCCTAAGAGAATTCTGCTCGGCCCCCGAGCATTTCCACTGAAAATGTGGGTATGGACCATTTTCTATCAGAAGACAGCTCAGGCCAGATCCCTAAATTATTGGGAAGCAGGACATAGCCAAGTGTGACTTTTTAGAGACAGGCTGGACCTCTGCTACCTCTCTCTCCTTGGGTGACACCAGCTCTTTCTTTCAGATCAGTCCTTTACTTCTTCCCAATGTCCTTATCCATTGCCTGTAGCCAGTCGAATACCGAGCCTGGAGCTCACATAGGGTGTTCATCTCCCTGCAGGGCACCTTGACGCAGGTGCTGCCATGGGGCACGGGAGTCTTGAGGGGAGGCGCTGCTGTAAATTAGCACAGTGGGGAATTAGCACAGTGGGCTACTCTGTCCACCGTAGCCAGAGTCTGTGGGATGTTCTCATTGTCCTCATGCACGCCATCATGCCACAACCAATGCTAAGAAGGTTGTCCTTGCCGTCTTTATAAACCGCCCCAGCTATCACTTATTTTCAGATGCCTTATTAGGAACAACCTGCTGATTTTCTTGTCACTTTGGCATTGTTAACGACCAGCTGTGCGTGCTTAGTGTTCATATGCAGAGCAAAGGGTTATTGTTTTCAGAAAGCTCTGCATCTGGAGATTTTTGCTTACATTTTCTTTTCTTTTTTCCCTGCTTTTAATCCTTGTGGTTTTGAACAAGTTGGTAATGCGTTAGTTCTTCACTCGTAATTTCCAGACCTCAGGAGTGAAAGATTCTCTGGAAGAGATATTGACGATGAATATTTATTTATTAAAGAGGAATCAACTGATCAAATGTGCCCAGTCGACTTAGTACCTACTAAGGTCATGTCACCATTTGTTGAATTTGCACGACATGCCTGGACATGATCGTGCCAGATTTTTTTCCCCATTTTACAAGCATGGGACGTAAAGGTTGGGAGGATGAATCCCTGCCCCTCCCAGCTCATGCAGGTAAGTGGCAGTGATGGAAGTTAAACCTGGGCCTACCCCTCTCCAAACTCCATGCTCTGGCCCCGACCCAAGGGGTCTCCATTGTGCTGAGCAGCAAGGCAGCTGGGGCACGTGTGGGAAGACTGAGGCTTTGGGTGCTTGATTCCCGCTCTGTGTCCTGTTCACCCAGACTCCCTGGGCTCCTTCTGTCACAGAAGGAAGTGGCCTCCTGAGCCATTTGAGACCAAGGCTGGGGCATAGCACACCATGTCTGCCCCACTCTTGAGTCTTTTTTTCCCCCAACTGTGTCTGGAGAGCCATGGTGATCTCTGCAGAGACACTCATTTGCCAGAATGAGTTGCTAAATGTAGGGGAGAGATTTAGGGGGTGGAGGAGACCTGCCTGGTGGATGGGAAAAAGAAACCTGCATGGTGGGTGGGTGTCACACCTAGAAAGACCTCCTCAGCTTGCATCCCCATTGCTTTGCCACTGTCCCCAGGCAGCTGCCCTGGCTCAGTCTAGGCACCTCCCCAGACTTCTGGGGCCAGGTGCTCCCTGGCCTGGGCCCTCCCTCAGTGCCTGGGCTGCATCACTGATGCACACGCTCACCATCGCACCCGGCTGCTGCTGTTTAATGGGTGTGCACCGGGTACCTGCCATCTTGCAGAATGCAGAATGCCAAGTGCCCCAGCCAACCGCAGTACCTGGTGGAGCTCCTGAGATGTTAGCCTTCTCTTTGAGGTCTGGATTAGCAGTGACCTGTATAAGAGCTTGTTTGTAAGAGCAGAATGTATATCGTGCTACGCCCTCATCGAAGTCACTTGTCATTTCTTACCAGCATATTCCTATGGCCTCTTAAGTGGTCTCTTTGCTTACGCCCTCACCTCCCTGCAGCCCACTATCACAAAGCAGCCCGGATGATTGTTTTAAAAGGGAGATCAGATCATGTCATCCTCTCTTCAAACCCACCAATGGCTTTTCTGTCACTCAGGGTGCAAGTCAGAGGCTTTATAGGGGCCTCTGGGTCTCCACATGCTTCTCCCAGCCCCAGTCGCAACTGCGCTGTTGTCACCTGGGCTCCTGGTAGCTTCTCACACACAGCTTGGCCCTGGCTCTCCTCCTGCAATGCTGAGCTGCCCATCAGATGTCTTACTACTGAGCCCCACCCTGTCACCTCCCTATTTAAAATTTCAGTCCTCCTACTCCCTATCCCTCTTCCCTGCCTAATTTTTCTGGAAAATATTTATCACCACTTGCCACACACTGTACTGTACTTATTTGTTTATTATCTGTCTTCCCCTGTTCAGGGTAATCCCCACAAGAGCAAGTATTTTTGTCAGTTGTTCATTCCTTATCCCTGGCATCTAGAACAGTGCCTGGCAGGTAGTAGGTGCTCAGCAAATAGGTGTTGCATGGATTTGCCTGGTGCTCCGAGACCTGACATAGATGTGCCTAGTTCTAGAATAATCTAACATGACCAGTAATGTGAGTCTTCATGTCTACAAGCTGGTATTTGTTTTATACTGCTGATTTGTCAGATTAACGTCACTCTTGCTCACTTGCATCACAGCATGTTTTCCTGAGTAGGAGGAATGACAGGCGTTCTGAACTGGGTGCTGGGTGGCACCTGCGGTGGCTCTTCTCCTCTCTGCTGCAGCTGTCAAGTGCACATGCGTCAGTGCCCCAGCAGTGAACTTTGGTGGGAGGGAGGGAGGTCAAGACCTGCTCTCCTGGGTGCCAAGAACAGTGATTCCTGAAATATTATCTGAAACATCCTTCCAAAGTTCAGTGAGGCTGTTTTGATTTTTTTTTAAGGAGGAGTTGGGGGCATTTTGATGTTTGGCTCTGAGCAAGCTTCAGCGGTTGGAGGTTATTTAACTTTTAAAACAAGTGCATATTAGGGAAATACTAGCAATATGGGATCCAACTGGAATGACATGCACTTGCTCACCCCTGTCAGTTCCGTTTAAGACCATCCTTCCCCAGCCCCTCTAAGTGGCCCGGCTACCCATGCAAACGTGTGCCTAGCAGACTGGACCCCAGGCCCGCACCAGGCAGCCTCATCTCCATGCCTCTCCGGCGTCCCAGCTCATCAAGCCTCCGTCTGCTTTGTTCTTTACGCCGGTGTCTCATGTACCTTTCTCAGTCTGCATTTTAGAATATGATCTTTGGTCTTCAAGAGCCACAGCTACAGATGATTTCGGAAAATCAAAATTTATTTCCTTAGGAAATAAACGGGAGGTAAATATATTAAGATGTAAGACCTAATGAGTCTTAAAATGTATATGTTTTTTTTCCTCTCTTTTTTTTTTTTTGAGACAGAGTCTCACTCTGTTGCCCAGGCTAGAGTGCCATGGCATCAGCCTAGCTCACAGCAACCTCAAACTCCTGGACTCAAGCAATCCTCCTACCTCAGCCTCCCAGGTAGCTGGGACTACAGGCATGTGCCACCATGCCCGGCTAATTTTTTCTATATATATTTTTAGCTGTCCATATAATTTCTTTCTGTTTTTTTTTTTTTTTTAGTAGAGATAGGGTCTCGCTCTTGCTCAGGCTGGTCTTGAACTCAGGCTGAGCTCAAACAATTCTCCCGCCTCGGCCTCCCAGAGTGCTAGGATTACAGGCGTGAGCCACTGCGCCCGGCCTCCTCTAACTCTTGATTGACAATTTGGGAGTGTCTTAGTCCGTTTTCTGTTGCTATAACAATACCACAGATGCAGTCGTTTATGAAGAGAAGAAATTTATTTGTTACAGTTCTGGAGGCTAGGAAGTCCAAGGTCAAGGGGCTGTGTCTGGTTGGCTTCTGGTGAGGGCCTTCGAGCTGCGTCATAGCATGGCAGAAAAGCAGAAGGACAAGCAAGCGCATGTGACAAAAGGTGGGACAACGGGGGCCACCCGTGTTTATAACTGCCAGTCTCGAGAGAACAGCAGTAATCCATCATGAGCACCGTGCCCCATGACCTAATCACCTCTCAAAGGTCTCAGCACCTCTCAACACTGTTACACTGGGGACCAAATTTCAACCTGAGTTTTGGAGGCGTCATGCCACATCCACACCACAGCAGGGAGGATAGAGGCACTGAGGTTGGAAATCATTTCCCCTCAGGATTCTGGAATCTTTGCTCCTGGCTTCCAGCGCTCAGCATTGCGGTTGGGAGACCTGCTGACTTTGATTCTCTGTCCTTCCGTGTGTGACCTGTTGTCCTTCTGAAGGCTTCCAGATTCTTCCCTGCATCCCTGACCTTCTGATATTTTGCAGTGGTGTGCTGTTGGGCAGGTTGGGCTCCTTCTTAAGTGGAAAAAATTTCTTGTAGATCCCAGGGCTGATTTAAATGTTTAATATTATAATATTATTTAAATATGTAACACTTAAAACTAGGTATAAACTTTTTATGCGTATGGTTCTTCCAATTATAAAATCACATCAAAATTGCAAATTAACCATAAAGTACCCAACCAATGAAACTGAAATGCAAACATTCATTTACTGTGATGGCTGAGTTCATTCCTTTTGTAACAGGGATCAGATAGATTGCTGCGGCTCAGCGTCCTTTGAGTGATATCATCTGGCTTCACCTGGTGTCAATGAATCATTTCATTTATATATTAAATCTAACCCATGGCTTTTTCTCATTAGCCACAAAAATTAATGTGTAAACACAGAGTGGGCCTGGTACGACTTGGTTATAGCATGGCCATCCAGACCATTCTTGGAACATGCTTGCTTACAAGAAGTATTTCGTATTGTCATTAAAATGAAAACATGAAATGTAAATATTTTCAGAGAGCGCTCACATAATCCCAAGGATTCAGTTCTGTTTATGGGCTTCCTATGCCAGTTTTCTCCCGTATGCTTATAGAAAGGTGAGCTATAAGAAATTTTGCTTGTTTTTCAGATGAGTGTTTGGACAGGCCGTAATAAGCTGGTGTTTGCCACTCCCTGCTCCTGCTGCCCATGTTTCTCCATCACCTGCCACAGTTTGCACAGTAATTTAATCCCATGGTTCTCTACCATCTTATTTTGAGATGGAGACTGCTGAGAACTGCTAGCTATTGTCATTCCCAGGGAGCTGCTAAGCTGTGTCTCACAGAGCTAGGAAACCGTGATCCCGTTTCAAGCTAAGTTATAGCTTGAACATTCCTGCCCACCCCCTTTGCTGCTGTGGACAGGGGTGAGCGTTCATATTTTTTCAAAGCTGACATGACACCTGACATGTTTCATAGCATAAATTTTCTGGCCAATTAGAAGTGTTGGTGCAAGTGTATGCATGGGGTGTGTGTGTGTGTGTGTGTGTGTGTGTGGCCAGCTGTGTCTCAAGGCTCTGCTTGGACTGCATTCTGCTTCCAGGCCCGACTGCGGGTTCTGTGGTGCGCTGCGTACCTGTGCGGGGGCAGCGGGGGATCCCGCTTCTGCTTTCGAGTTGGGGGGTACCAGGCGATGGCTGGAGTCTGCGCTGCGTGCTGGCCTGTGAAATGTCTTCAGGGTCTGGGGTGTACTCCCTGTAGTTGCCGCCTTTTGTGAGAACCTCTCAGGCTCACAACCTGGATCTTCTCTTTACCTTTTCCTTCTCTCCCATCCAACATCGAGTTCATCTCCAAATTCCATCTGTTTTTTCCTTCCCACTTATCACTGTTTTAATCTTCTGTTCATTCTTGCCAGGACTCGCCTTCCAGCCCTGCTGCCTCACACCTGCATGAGTAGCCGCTTCCTGGCAGCCTCCTGCCTCCTCCCCACCGCCTGGGGCTGCAGCTGCGCCAGCTCTTCCTTCTGTCATTTCGTCCCCTTGCTCCGGAGCCCTCAGCGGCTACAGTCTCTGCTGGACAAGGGGAAACTGGCAGCCTGTGGGCTGATGGATTTTGTTTGTCCTACACAATAGTTTAAGGAGTTATTAGCCAGCTTTTAAAAATTGGGATTTTTTTTTTTTAATTTAAAAATGTTTATTTTCCATTTTTCCTGAAAACTTAGAAAATCTGGCAGCACGGAGCACATATCCTAAATGGTGACAGGAGGTGAGAGCGGAGCGTTCCCTGCCACCTTTCCTTGCACCATGTTTTCCGCAGTTTGCCACACGCCCCACAGACATTCCTGTTTGCAGACCGAGCCGACTGACTCCCAGGCCCAGGACCGTCCTGCACCCACATCTAGAACACACAGGCACCACTTTGCCTCTTGTGGGTGTTCTCCCTCCCCCCCAGATTTGTCCAAAGCCACCCCACGAGGCCAGCTCGCCCCCTCTTTGCCTGCGAAACCTCCCTGCCTGTCCCCGGTGGAAGCTTTCTCTCTCCCAGAATCACTAAAGCACTCCAGTTCGTCTCTGGCTGTTGGTGCCGTGGTGTGTCATTTTGTTTGTCAGAACCGTGCTTAGATGGACCATCCCTCCAGGGCTGGGGCCTCATAGCACGTGACACACAATGCGTTGCACACATAAGGACGCATAGAGAGTCTCGTTCTGTGGGTGCCAACAGGAAAGCCTCTGACTAATGTGGGCAGGGCTGGCAGGCAACTTTCCCAGCTGCTCTGGAGATGATTGTTTCACTTCTTGTCACCAGAGCCACTGTTTGGGGACACCTCTTTAACATGGGAAAATACCCAAACACAACGACACTTTGAGACACCAGAGTGGGCCACGGGTGTGTTCACTCCCTTGTAAATGACTTGCTCTATTACTAAGGTCATTCAGTGATATTGATCTAAGATCAACGCACAGAAGCGAGAGCTACATAGAACTCCAGTTGAATTTAGAACACTTCCACTCTTCTCATTAAAAATATTAAATCCTGAAGCTGTACAGGATTTTATACTAGGTGCTGTCTCTGCTTCCTGGGGCTCTCCCTCGTGTCCCTCCATTGCCCACATCTCTATGCCCCCCTCACCTGGATTTTCTTTCTGCATCCCCAGCGTTCAGGACACCCTGCTCCACATGCCCAGCGTGCACTCCGAGCACGGACTCTGCCTCTGTTGGTAGGAAGTGCCGATGCCTCCTGATAGTTGTCATTACTCAAGCAGTGAAGACCTGTGCTTAGTTTGCATCAATTTTCCCACAAGAGAAACCCAGCCCAGGGCGTCCTAGCCACATGCCCTTGGGGTGTGGGAGTGACCTTGAGATGCCGGGCCTTTACTCCCTCAAGTTCTTTTGAGGGGGAAGGGGCTTTGCCTCCCAAGGTCTGGGCCAGAGGGTGAGCGTGCCCTGGGCAGTGCTGTCCAGTGGAGCCTTCTGCGAGGATGCAGGCGTCACCTCCCTTTGTGCTGTCCTGCGCGGTAGGCACTGCCCATGTGGCTGTGGAGCACTTGAGATGAGGCCAGTGTGACTGAGGAGCTAGATTCTTAACCGTATTTCATTTTAATGAATTCAAATTTTAATACTACATGTGCTTACCACATTGGACAGCCCACATCTCAAGGTTGGGAAAATGGGTCACATGTGCACCTAACAGAGAGCCGTGTGCAGCCCTGGTGAGAGGACGCCTGGTCCAGGGTGCCCACTGTGCCGGGTGGGGCTCTGCGCTGCCACTTTTCCCCAAACTTGGCTGGGCGCCAGAAGTGTTTGACTGATGCCTGCAGGGAAACCCCGT
>CM052441.1:12744459-12759597 GCA_028533085.1 Varecia variegata | reverse complement strand
CATTAGGTAGAGCTGCACAGGTGAGACCTAAAACACTCACATTGATACATGCTGGTTTTGAAGAGGGGAACAGCCAAACAAAGGATCTAAACAGAAATTCTCCACAGGAGCAGGAACAAGTCACTAGGGACTCAGGGGGAGGGTTGTTTCTGGAATTCTCTGGCCCATGGAGGGCCTGCCCTCAGGAGCTAGTGTTGCTGAGGGTACTGTGTCATATTCCTCGATTTCCCCAATGTACTGGGGGCTCAGTCTGGTGTTGGAACATACACACACAAAAGGTTGAGCACCATTACTTAATAAATGCATTTTACTAGAAAGGAAATATTCGGAAAGTCAGCCTTGCCTGGGAAGTGAACACGAACTGCTTACACAGAGCAGGTAAGCCCTGGGTGTCCCCACGTGCAGCTTTCTTCCTCCCTCCTGCAGCCACTCCTCAGCCATGGCTGGAAGGATGGAAGGAACGGGGCTGCAGGGACTCCTGATGGGAAGACGAGATGCGAAATGGCAGGACTCTCTTATTTTGAAATGCCATTTTTAAAGGTATAGAGAAGACTCGGGTGCCAGAAGAGATGAGGTAGCCAAGATCCACCTTGTGCTGGAAGTTCAGATTCCAGATGAATGAGGTCTTTCACCAAATCCATCTGGCCATTCTTGCCCTCTTTTCTGGACCGATGTCTTTGGTTGCAGGAATATTAAACTTGACCTGCACTGACTGAGACAATGAAGGGGGTTTACTCACCAGTAGGCAGACTTCAGACGTGGTTTGACTTGGAGACTTGGTGGTTTTATCTACAACCTTGTTTTCTTATTCCTCCCGGCTCTGCCCACCATGGAGCCAGCCTCATCCTAAACTCAGCTTCTCCTGGTGGCATGGTGGCTGCCAGCAATTTCCAGGGCCACGCGCTTCCTCAGCCCGCTCTCAGTGTGGAGGAGCGAGGAGGATGCTCTTGTCCAAAGAACATCTTTTCCCGGCGCCCCCTTGGGTCTCAGTTGAATCACACGCCTTCTCTTGAATCAGTAACTGGGGCTGGGAAGATGCTGATGTGCAAAACCCCAGGTGGAATCAGGTTTTCCACAGACCCAGAGCTGGGAAGGGAGAGCTGGACCCCCGAGTAAAGACTGGGGGTGTCTCCCAGCCAAGGGTGGATGTTAGGTGGGAACTGCGGCTCTCACTACACTTTCTGTGATCTTCCAGTGCCCCATTGTAGACTTACGGGAGCAGCTTCCTGCTAGAAAGTAGAAAACGATCGTGTTTGAAATATTACTTTTTACTGCTTTGTGTCTCTTAATTCTCCTTTGCTCCCTGCTCCCGCTTCCTTTTCTCCCTCCCTGTGTTTTTCCTCCCTTCCTTCCTTGTCCTTCCTCCTTCCCCATCCCGTCTCCCCTTTTCCTACCTTTTCCCCTTTCCTCTATCTTCCCCTCCCTCCTCCTCCCCCGAGTCTCTCTCTCCCCCTTATATCCATTCTCCTCTCTCAGTTGATGATCTAGTCATTTATTAACTCAACCAGGTTGGTTTGGTGCAGTTCAGTTTCTCACTAAATTAAATGCTGCCATTCCCCCCACCCTCTTCCTCGCAGGAAGAAGAAATGCCAGATGTAGAAATTGACATTGACGATCTTCTCGATGCAGACAGTGAGGAAGAGAGAGCTTCAAAATTACAGGTAAGCAGTATTCTAGAACCTTCTGATCATGGATGCCTGAATCCATTTGGTTCTCTAGAACGTGGCATGAACTGATGGTGCCCTGTGGTGGTGGTGGTGTTGGCAACGGCAGTTTGCAGAGAGGACGGCAGTGGGCTGCTACTCATTCACGCTCGGGAACTGCATCCCTGATGACAAAGCAGCTCCTGGCTGCAGTCAGTTCTCAAAGCGCCTTGTGAGTGTGACGTTCTCCAGCCTTGTTTTCTTGGGGAAAGAGCTGGTTCTGTCCCCAAAGATCCATTAGCCAGGGGAGAAAGTGCTTCCCCACGGTCGTGTGGGAAGGAGAGGGGCTGAGCCAGGGCTGAGTATCCAAGCCCAGGGCTCCGGCTTCAAAGCTGTGGATTCTATCATTCGTGAAGTTAATTTCTAGTAAGATTGCTTATGATATAATTCTACTTATTAATAGTAAACTGTCTTTTAATGGAAGACACTCACCGACAGCATTGCGGTACAACAATGGATATTGAGATGTCTAATATTTCCTCAGTGGAGAGCAGTAAAATACAGTACTTATTTCTCTTCCCACAGCAGGTCAAATATATCATTTTAAAATCTGCATTTGGGAGTTTCTAAAACCAATTAACCTTTACCTGCCATTGTTCTTAATGTCCACTGATAATTACTGTTAATGGCTGTTGGTTATCGCCAATGGCAAAGGGTCACTAAAGCAATCAAAGGGCACATTTAATGTGTTAATGTGTTTAATGTGTTACTAATTACTATGTCCCTTGAGGGGTGAACAGTCTTAGTTATAAAGATTATTTCTTGTTGATATAGTTCACTGGGAAACAATAGCACCCCAGTTATAAAGTTAAAAAAAAAAAAGATAAAGCAGACACCAGTTCTATGGAAAATGTAATGACATTAAAAAAGTTTTGTTAAAATGGGCTGGGCACAGTGGCTCACATCTGCAATCCCAGCACTTTGGGAGGCCGGAGTGGGAGGATCACCTGAGGTTAGGAGTTCAAGACCAGCCTGAGCAACATAGCAAGACCCCATCTCTACAAAAAGTAGAAAAATTAGCTCGGTGTAGTGGTGTGCGCCTGTAGTCCCAGCTACTCAGGACACTGAGGCTGATGGATTGCTTGAGCCCAGGAGTTTGAGGTTACAGTGAGCTGTGATGATGCCAGTGCACTCTAGCTCAGGAGGCAACAGAGTGAGACCCTGTCTCCCAAAAAATAGGGTTTTATTAAAATTGAAAACGGGCTTTGTAAGCTATCATCTGGTCACCCCCTACCCTCCCACTTTCCAGGTGAGGACATCAAACAAAGCCTGCAGAGATTATGTCCCAAGCTGGTCTGTGGCTGAGTCAGTCAAACCCCTTGCTATCTGAGTCCAGTGTGATTGTCACCATCTCACACAGGCTGTCTCAACATTAAGTATATCCAGTTTAATATTAACCAGGTTGCTAACCCAAAGGAAAGGCGTGTGGGTGCATGCAGGTGTGCATACAGTCAGGGTAAAAGTCATGGGCCAGGTGGGTAGGTTTGAATCAATCTGGACCCCTCTGGGTTACATTCAGTCAATGGAAGGAAAACTGGAATGTGGGGATAGGGCTCCTGTGGAAGGCTGCTCGCCTGGGTTTTGAGCTGCTGAGTTAGTCCTCATCTCTCTGCAGACCTTAGTAGATACCTTAGTATCCCCATCCTTCTATCTTAATAAAATAAGCTCTTTTCCTCAGTAAGGTATTTGTAACTTCATCAAAGGTTATATTTTTCAGTGCTATAGTAGCATAAAAAGGAAATATTTTCCTATTCAAAAAACTTTTCATGTAACATGTATGTGTACATGCACTGAAGAACACACTAAGGGTGCAACTTTTTCTATCTTCACACTTCACAACTGGCTGAAATAAAGTGTGTTTCTAGGTAGTCAGTAGGAAATCTTGATTTAACATAGTAAAAATGATATTATAATGATGAAATGATTTTTAATTTCATTTTTAAATGATATTGAATTTTAAAATAATAAAACTAACTTTTTGTGTGTTTCATTCTAGGAAGCTCTTGTAGACTGCTACAAACCAACAGAGGTAAAAGAACCACTTTTCCTAAATGCCATGTTTGAATGGTTTTATAAATCAATTTGTCTATTTTTAAAGCTAAACCACAATACGTGGGTTTGATTATGTGTATACTAATTAGTAGTTATTATCCATGAGTGCTTATGTTTAAATAGTACTCACTTCATTATTTCTAAGCCTAAACATGTCTAGTTCAGAACAACTTAAAACTAATGGAGCAGAGTGTGTTGCTTGCTTTAGATAACAGTCAAACTTTAAAGGAAATTGTGAGAAGGTTTGGAATCATTTTAGTAAAAGTTTTAGGTTTATAACTGGTTCATACATTCTATCAGTTTATAGACATGCTTTTTTTAAAAGCTTAAAGTCAATTCTGTCTTTCCAAAGAATTACCTTTTTTGGGGGAAAAAATGTTATGTTTTGTTTGGGTATTTATCAAGTGTATAAATATTAGTGTAAAAAACAATGGATATTAATCTGATTAGACTAATATTAGCAATATGCAATATCAGCATTTAATGGAGACTCTAATGACTGAAAGCACAGTGTAGAAATTAGGTTTGAAAATATTAGCAAAATTCAGTTATGAAAATACTAGCAAAAAAGTACTTTCCATTTGTTCTTGTGATAAATCAGAGAAATTAGAAGATCCATCAGATGTTTTGGAGTCTATTTGTAACATCAAAGCAATAGTTCTATCAGCAAAGTTTCTCATTTTCAAAGAGGTATAATTTCAAAGGGAGAGGAAAGCACACTTTTACAAGAGTGTGTAAGATTTTAATGACTTGGTTTGAGGCTAGTTACCTATTTGAGCTTTATTTTTATGACTTCCAGTGTTAGTTAAATCTTTCAGTCATAAATATTTTTAATTTTAGTTGTCAAAATATGTACTTTCAAGTCAATGTAATAGGTATTCATTGTTTTGAAAACCAAAAATTATTATGAGGCTTATAAAGAGAAAGGAGTAGTGCCTTTCCCCACCCATCAGGCCCCCGCCCTAGAGGTATATATTTTATATTTATGTATTTTTATACAATAGTACTATTAGCTAGTTCCCTGCTATTTACTCTTGTATTCTTAAATGTGCATTTGCTACTAGTTTTTCATTTGTTGAATAAAGGGAAAAGATGATAGCTCTCTTATTCTCCACATAATTCCTTTCCATCTATCCCCTTATCAAAGTTATTTAACAGTATTTTGTTAAATCAGTCATCAAAGTTTATAATATTATGTTTTAAACAGATATTTTTCATGCTGAGCCAACAGTGAAATATGGTCATGGCTCCTCCTTTTGTATAGCCCTTTGTTTTTCCTGGAGTTGATAACCACCTTGACTTTTATTTTGTATAGTACCAATTGCTGTTATTTTGTTGAACTCTCCAGTGTCATTGTCAAACATGGACTATATATCCTGTCTGCTCAAATACATCATTACCATCCCCCTGCCCCAGACTTTGCTCCTGGAGCCTCTATATAACAATAGAGAATTTTCCTCTGGGTCCACTGAGTAGCTGGGTCCTCTTCTATTCTTGTGCTGGGTACTTTGTAAGCTCTTTTAATCAGAAGGCATGTCTTTCAGTTTGCCAGAAATTGTCTTTTATTCTTTCTTTATTCTTTATTATTTTTATTTATTTCTGCCTCAGTATTCTATATTTCTGGCTCTCCTGTTATTTAGATGTTGTGTGTTTTAGATGGAGCCTCCGATTTCTTCTTTTCCCTTTTATTTTTCATCCCCTCGATCTTTTGTTCTACTTTTTAAAATATTTCCGTGACTTTATTTTCAGGCCTGTTTACTGATATTTTAAAATTTCTTATTTCTAATATCCAAGAGTTCTTTCTTGATCTCAATTCACTCTTTTGTTTTAGTACTTCTTCTTGTTTCATGGATACATTTTATTCTCTTTTCTCTTTGAGGATATTAATCACATTTTCTTTTCTTTGTTTTTGTTTTTAAGATTATTCTGTGTTCTGCATTGTCTCCGTTTTCTTTGAATCCCACCCTTTTCCTGCCTATTTTATCTGTCTGCTGGTTTTGGGTAGCATCTCCATATTTGACCAAGAGGAGACAGTAAGCGGATTGGCATGTGTGTGTATGAGGATGGTTTGTCCATTGGTGGGTCTCACTGTGGAGTGACCAGGTCTCAAGCCGGACTTTTTCATGATCGTTGTATGTGGAATAGAAGGACTCTGCAAAGAGTTAGTATTTGATTATCTTTTTTCTGGAGAGATTCAGGTTTTTTTAGAGTTTGACCCTCTAGTCTCTTGCCAGAGGGTTGGCAGTCTGACTTCAGGCTTTCTGGAAGCAGAGAGGAGCAGGCAGGAGGCCTTACTGTTTAGCTCTTTGAGGAATAGAGCTTCTTTATTTAGTGCTAGCTGGAGAATGAATATAGGAGTTAAAACAACTAGGTATTTGGAGAGTGCTTTTACATTGTGTGACTGGTTAGACAAGAACAGTAGGACTGTAGTCAGGAAAAGTGATAGATTATGCAAATGAATGAGCATGTGACATGGGGGAGGGCTGCTGCGGAGAGTAGACCGGACTCGTCATTGCCTCATTTTATTGTTCCCTATTTCTTCAGGTTTTCTCATAGGCGGAGAAGTTCATGCTTTGGTTACTTGGCTGGGAAAGTCTGGGCTTGCAGATTTCTCTTTTGACTGGCTCTGCAGGCAGCCAAGAGTAGAAGGGCTCTCCGCTTCCTCACTGAAGCCAGCCCTGCTGTCTCCCCAGTTTTCTGTACTGTCTGGGGAACAAAATATTTACACTAGTTAGCCACCACGCAGTTAGATGAAAATGGCGGGTCTTGCCCCCTGGAACAAAAGTATTCCTCATCTGGTTTCTATCCAGAGGCTTAGGAGAGGAAAGGATGTAGTATTTGAATATTCTTCAGAGTCCCAAAGAGAAGAAAGAAGAAAAACGAGTTGGAATTTCCAAGTGAACATCTCTGTTCTTTTTTTAAGCTCATCGTGTCTAGGAATGGAAATGATGTAAAATGCTTAGGAATTTCATTCAAGTTCATTTATCTATCAAAGGATTACTTCAGAAAGCCCGGACAGTTTTGCCTTTGAGCTTATGTTCATAAGAAACAGTTTTTATTGATGATAACAATACTAGGTTATGTTTTCCCAGAGCTCTGTAGTTCATGTTGCACTAACATGCATTTTTTATGTAATCCTCACCATTATTGCTGGAAGTAAAGAGGGTGTGGGTAACTTGCCCAAGATGTCAGAGACGTGAGCAAGGATGCCAGGACTCAACCCGAGGTTCTGACAGCTGATCTGGTGCTTTCTTTCCAATCTGCCAATCTTCCTGAGCTATTTGACTCAGCAAGAGATTTGGGACTTTGTTATCAGTTAATGAATTTGAGGCACAGAAGGGGTCTGCAATTTCCCTGAGTTCACACAGTTGGTAAGTAGAGAAGTCAGGATATGTATTAAAGCACATACCATAAAACCTCACACATATTAGGTCCTTAACATGCTAGTTGAATCTGATTCTATACAAGGTAATGCTTCTCCATCATATGTGACATATGCAAAATACCCAAATTCACTAATAATGATATTCTTGAATTAATAAATTTGAAGATAAGACTTTAAAGAATCTGCTAATTTCCCAGAAGTGATATTGTTGTTGGTGTGTCACCTTCTGTCATTTACTTAGGGTCCATGGTTTCGTCCTATGTGGGCCACTGGCTAATAGGGAAAGAACTTGGGTCTCCCCATTTTGATTCATATTCAGACCGTGGACTTTCGACATGTAAATCTTCCTGACTTGGACCTTTCAAAACACAGCAATAGAACTGGTCACCACACTAATGTATTAGTGATTGATTAGTAAGAATGGTGTTTTAATTGTTTCCTTTTGAGTAAATGCCATTTCTGATATAGTTGATAATGAAATAAAGCCAAGTTAAGGGTAGCAAAAGGATGTTTCTATATAATTCAAGAAGAAAAGGAGTAATTTTCTTTTGGATGTTACTGGATTTGAATGATCAGTAGTGATGGGCTAGCGGATGTGGTGGAAACCAGGGGTGGGGGTTGGGAGCCTGCAAGCCAGGTAGGGAGGAGTTCCTCATCCTTTTTCTCTTTCTTTGCATCATTTCCAATCTTGGGGTTACAGAGGACCGCCTTGACTGTACTGAAATGATGGACAAAAAATGCACTTAATGTGGGCTTGAGGGCATCTGCCTTACCATCTGTTGGGGGAGTTGTCAGTCCAATCAATGAACTTTTTTTTTTTAATCTCTTTTTATAGTTGTCCATGCCATTGCTCTCTGATAAACACCATGTTTTTCCTTTCATGCATTTATTTCATTTTTTGAACTAGAGGTTGTGATATAACCTATCATTTTAACAATCAAAGCCTATAAATTGATATGCATCAGTTCATCCAGAATGACTAAGTCTGAGAGTGGATGGAGAGAGTCATTTCTGGGTCCCCATAATCTGCCAGGTAATAGAAATGTCATGGCCATGCGATGGTGCAGGAAAAAGATACCTGATCTGGTTTTTAAGTAGAAATCGAGCAGTGTTTTCTGAAAGGCAGGCCAGCTCTGTTGTTCTTGTGTTGGCAGTAGGCAGACAGATTCTCCTTTTGCAGTGGTTTCATGTGACTGTCACTTTTCTGATGGGCTTTGGTGGTGGCTATTGTCAACTCATCCTGTTTACGTCAGATCTCTCCCCACTGAGCATTTAAACCTATCTTTTAAAGTTATTGTTCTTCTTATATATATATGGAAGTACTCACAGTCCTTCTGCTTTGAGCTGTTTACAGTGGAGAAAAAATATAAATGGGTATTTACAACACAGAAAAATGGTGTGGGCGACTGGAGGAGACACAGCTTGGCGTTTTACTATATTCTCTTTATTCATTTGCTCAACAAATGTTTATTGAACATCTGTGTGCCTGTAACTAATCTAGGGACTGAGACCTGACAGTGAACTTCAATATCCTCTTTTAAAACAACCTCTTAGCAGTGCCACAGTTAACTGTGGTGGGAATTTAAATGCTCAAAGAATATTAAGATAGAAGTAACAGACAGACATGCCAGGCTGTCAGCTTATTCAATGGTTTTCTAAGTTATGAACCAAATTGCTTGACAGAATGTGTTTTTCAGGGGATCTGCACGTGCTAGAGAAAGCAAAGGAAGCAGCCGTGTTATTCAGTTTAATGGATCTGAGTGTCCAAGGCAAGGAAACCCCTTTCTCATGTCAGATACTTTTCGTATGGCTTCTCATGGGGTTTACTCAAAAAAGACTGCAATCTTAGGCTGGGATGTGGCACAGAGCTTGAGTGCTAGATTAATAAACTGAAAAGACACTTTTTTTTTGTTTTGTTTTTTGAGACAGGGTCTTTCTCTATCTCCCAGGTTAGAGTGCAGTGGTGTGATCATAGCTCACTGCAACCTCAAACTCCTGGGCTCAAGAGCTCCTCCTCCCTCAGCCTCCCAAGTAGCTAGAACTACAGGCATGCCATACCCAGCTAATTTTTTTTATTTTTTTTAGAGACAGAGTCTCACAGTTGCCCAGGCTGACCTCAAACTCCTGGCCTCAAGCAATCCTCCTGCCTCAGCCTCCCCAAAGTGCTAGGATTATAGGCATGAGCCACTGTGCCTGGCCGAAAAGATACCTTTTAAAAACTGTCACCTTCAGAACAATGTTTCTGAATAGAGAAGGAATTGGCAACTTCCAAAGAAAGACCAGAACCAAATGAAAACTATGTTCTAGTGGTTGTAGCCATTGGCTACAAAAGTCTTATAATGTTTTAGTGTAATTGGGCAGGTAAGTATTAAAGGATTGGGGTTTATTAGCCAGAAACACATGTAGCTTTACTTAGTAGCTAAAAGGATTTTGGTCCCAGTATTCCAGCTGCTTACACGCTTTCGTTAGGACTTAGATACCAGGCCTCATCTGCCCAGGGTATAAGAGCCAGTATGTGCTGGAGCTGGCATCTAGACCATATTTGAGTCCAAATCCTATGCTCTGTCTCACTGCCTTTCTCTGAATTCTTACTAGGTGAGCACAAGCTCCATTTTGGAATATTTTTAAAGTTAATTAAGATTGTGTTCATTGAGGAAAATCAACCCAGAAATGTTAGGTAAGCTTGCCAAAGATGTGCAGTCATCAGGCAAAACCCTGCATTTATTTCCTGGTCTTTATTCAGCACCCTTTGCAAAGTTAGGGAACTGTATACAAGACCCCTACCCCCTTACTTCTGACACCAATTGTTAGTTCATAGGTCCTAAGACCACCTTCAAGTTTGATAATTCACTAGAGAAACTCACTGAAATCTGCTATACTCATGGTTCTGGTTCATTACAGTGGAAGTTTATAGATTAAAATCAGGCAAGGGAAGGGACACTGGGGGCTGAGTCCAGGAAAGTTGCAAATGCAGAACTTCCACTTGCCTCTTCCTGGTGGAATGGGTGGCATTAATTCTCTCAGCAGTGATGTGTGGCAATACCTAGAGAGTATTGCCAATCAGGGAAGCTTGCCTGAGCGTGGGTGTCCAGAGGTTTTATTGGGGCTCGATCACATAGACATGGTTGACTACCCACGTGGCTGGCCTCAGTCTCTAGCTGATACCACATGATCCAAAGCCCCCACCCTCAATCACATCCTTGGACTATCTGGTATGGGCCAAACCCTCCAGGTAGACAAAGACACTTTGTACAGGCAGACATTCTAGGGGCCTAGAGCTCACCTCTCAGGAGCTGAGGGCGGGTAAATTCTTTGCTATATGCTCTTAGAAGCAGGATGACTTGAGAATAATGATGATGGTGATGATGATAATAATGATGAAAATAAGGAAGAAAGAGATGGCATTATAGGAAAAGCCACATGGGCCTTGCTTTTTGATGCATCCTCCCACCCCCCAGTAATTAATGATTGTTATTTTTATAAAAGCTACAGTAGAGGAGGCACACACTTTAAAGGGCAGTGCACCTGGTTGGCATTTTCAGATGATTGATTGTGACTTTGTGGCCTTTTCTTATTCATTAAATTCAGAATGATCACCCCCATATTAAAAACAGCTCCACATTCTCTTCCTGTGATTATACTTATCTAGACAGAAGGAAGAATATAAATGAAAGACGATTTGACACATGCCTTTTGGATGTCTGCATGTTTAATAAAGAGAATTATCACCAAAAACAAATTCCAAAAAGTTTGGAAATGAGTTTCTTTTATTTAGGCAAGATTTGTGTATTTGTAGCAAATAATGTCCTCCCTCAAGGATAGTAGGACACTTGGTGAACTTACTTTAGTTCCTTAATGATTATAAAGTGGGAGACTATAATTTTGCTGAATTTACTCCATTGATTATTTACAGTGGCTGGATTATTTATATGGATTTTGTTTTATGTTGCCTGAATTGCAAGTGTAAAGATTCTGAGAAAGCTGTTAGTAAGTGAAGGGAGAATTAAGGGCTGTAAGGTAGACTCTGGGGAGGGCAAACGAACTATTCTGCTGCACGCAAATAAAGGTTGGAATTTGGGTGAAAAATAAATTAGTCCGAGAGCAGTGGACCGGATCTCTAATACAGATTAGTGGGAGTTCTCTCACAGTGGAACAAATTAATATTTAAAGGCAGATAGTTAAGAAAATAAATGGACAACACAGTGTCAGTGGTTTTAAGTCAGAGGTCGGGGGCAGGGAAGAGGATGTGGTTAAGACCTTCAGGAATTTATCTTGGTGGAAGTTATGGCAACAGCAGCACAAACCCTTCCCCATTTCAGATAATGAAAAATAGGATCGGTTCTGGTGTGCCCTGGTAGTAGATGAACCTCGCTAAAGATAAACAGCATGCCATCCCTCCAAAAAAAAGAGAGAAATCAAATATTTCTGTGGTGAGTGTGGATGGGCCGTGCTGTGGAGCCGAGGAATGCCTGTGACTTCAGGGTGCAAATCCCAGCCTTGCCCGGAGCCCTGGTGCCCACTCACTGCCTGCCTGCTGGGCCTCCTGGGTGACCAGATATTTGAGCAGATCAGAGTTTAGGGTGACTTTTAAATGCTTAGCTGTTTCTTTGGGTGAGGACATTTTGCCATTTGGGGCAATTCTCAGATGTCACCATCTGAGAGGCACGTACTACCCTTCCCGTTTTCCTCACTTATCTAAACTTCGTGGATCTGGAACTTCTTCTCTCCCTCCACCCCATTCACAGCTTACCTGATTCTCACCAGTCTGTTGAATGTCAGCCTTTTTGGAGGAAGTGTCAGGTAGCTACTTAGAACTTGGGTGGAGAAGACTCCATTTGCTGTCGGTTGGCAGGGGGACTCAGGGACAGGGCAGACGGCTCCTGTGAATATGCAGTTTTAAGGAAGCAACTGGTGGGTTGGGGGGAAAAAGAGGAGACAGTGCTCAGAGCATCCACGTGGGTCCCAGCCTTGGGAATCCTCGCTGCTGTTTCTCTCTTCTCCCACCCTTGAACCCTGGTAAGAAGTGGATGGTATTCTTTTTGGAAAAGCAGATTGAGCATCCAGAGTTCTGAGCACCCTTTATCAGAGCTTGCAGAATTTATACAGTCACTGTGGTTGTTGAAACCATTCCCTGAGCTGTGATTTTAAGCATTTCTTTTAGAAGTTCTTTTGTCAGGAAATACTTCCAATCCAAGGGATAATGCATGATATTGATTTATCTTACTTAACTTTTTAAAGGACTCAAAATGCTTGAAAGAATGTAGTATAGTTTATGCACAAAGTGATTTGCAGTGATTCTGTGGTTTCTCCTTTTCCTATTTTCCAATGGGCCCATCTTTTTTTAAGTAGCACATTATTTTCAACGAGTGTAACAGATTAATTACTTTGAATGACTAGGGAAGGCTACCAGACCCCTGGCTATGGTGATAATGACAAAATGTGTGTCCATCCGCTGCCTCTGGTGCAGGACGAAGCAGGTGGGGGTAGGGGTGGGGCAGCGGACTGTGAAAGCCACAGAGCCCAGGGGGGATGGCGGTGGGGGGCTCAGAGCAGGGCGTGGCTGCTGCAATGCCATGTCCCCGTGACAGAGCCACAAGGCAGAAACTCCAGAGCGAGAAAGGACCCTCTGCTTGCATGGCTGCTGCCAGATCTGGACTTCGTTCTTTTTTAGAAGTCTTATAAATCAGAGATGCATGCTGTATAAAGTCAAGTTTCCCAAGCTCCCTGGAAATGTTGGTTTCTTTCTACTGCCTTTTGATCTCCCCTCTGTGTGTGTGTTTCAGTGTGTGTGAGAGTGTGAAGGAACATTCTAGGCTCCACCCTTCCCTAAACACTTCTCATCTTCCCTGACTCTCCCAGGTTGGCCTAGTTTTCTAGTGCTTGGAGGAGCATCTCTAGATCCTACGTAGTTGTTGGTCCAGTTGATACTTTGTACAGGTTTTTTCTTACTCAATTGACATTTAAAGATTCTATTAATAGTGTCCTCTCTGTTTCTTCACTTTTATGCCACAGTTGTAGCAATTAATTGGTTCATTCATATTTGCCTTTACTTTGCAAACCTTTACCGAGCCCCTCTTGTATACTGAGTCCTGTGCTAGGAAAACAAAGATCAGTAAGATTCTTGCAACCAAGTAGCGGTGACAAGGATGCACATGGATTATTGTGTATGCATTTTAACGGTGTAAATAATATTTTGCAAGTTTCCTTTTTTGGCTTACTTATTTTGTCCAACATCATATGTTTGAATTTATCCATGTTAATACAGGAGGCTCTAGTGTGTTCATTTTATTACTGTACAGCATTCCTTTGTATTAATATACTGTAATATATGTATCCATTCTTCTGCTGATACTCATTGAGGCGGTGTTCAGTTTTTAATTATTATGAACAATGTTGCAGTAGAATAATTATTGTTGACTTGCTGCCTTGTGTCCAAGATTTTCTCCAAGGAATACAAG
Organism: Varecia variegata; assembly: GCA_028533085.1. Lineage (NCBI taxonomy): Eukaryota > Metazoa > Chordata > Mammalia > Primates > Lemuridae > Varecia > Varecia variegata. The sequence continues at coordinate 12,745,999 of CM052441.1, read as the reverse complement.
AAATGGAGTTGCTCTTAGATGCTTGCACCAGCTTGCATACCCACCAAAAGGATATAAGAATTCCCTTTTAACCTCACTATTCTCATACCTGGTATTGTTAAACTTTAAAATTTTTGCCAATCTGATGATATCTTATTGTTTCAAAATATCTTTTACTGACTGCTAGGGAAGTTGGGTACTCTTTTTTTCCCAACATGCTTATTGGGTATTTGTTTTTCCTTTTTTAGGAATTTCCATTTCAAATTCTATGCTCACTTTTCTTTTGAGTTGTTGGTGTTTTTCCTGTTAATTTTTAAGAGTTCTTTATATATTCTGGATGACAATCCTTGACCTTGATGTAGGTTGCAAACTTGTCTGTGGAGCTTATTTTCACTTGTGTTGTCTTTTGTGTACAGAAGTTTTAATTTTAAATTAAGTCAAATTTCTTAATAATATCTTCTATGGCTTATGATTTTTTTAAAAGTCTTATTTAAAAAATCTTTCACTACTCTACTATCTTAAATATAGTCTCTTTATATTTAGTTTTGAAAGTTTTCACTTTTGCCTTTTACACTCAGGTATTCAAACCCCCTTGAATTTATTTTTGTATATGATATGAGGTAGGGATCTAATTTTATGTGTGGCCATATTGTCCTAGTACCATTTATTGAACAGTCAGTTCATCCGTTCCCCACTGCCCTGTACACCACTTGTGCCATAGCTCAGGTTTCCCTATATGTAGGGACTATTTCTGGCTATCTGTCTACCCTTGCACACTGTCTCAATTACCAGGGCTTATAATAAGTTCTTAGTAAGGGTCTGGTGAGCTCACAATTTTCTTATTCAAACTGCCTTAACTATTTGCAAGTATTTGTATTTTGACTGGAATTGCATTTAAATTTATGGCCTAATTTGGAGGGAAAAGAGGTTGTGATAATGGTTTGTTGAGGACACAAAAAATGGACCCTGTAACTTCCTGAAGGGGTGGAATAGGTTGGAGGAAGGGTGGGTAACAGTGAGTTCACTTTTGGTCATTTGAGACGGATCTGCCCGGGGGGCGCCCTGGTGGAGATCTCTGGCAGCCACAAGGAATGAGGATCTGGATCTCAGGGTGAAACCAGAGCTAGAGATGAGATCTGAGAGTCACCAGTGTTCCTGGCCTTGAGGAGCCTGGGAACAGCTTTGGAGAAGGCAGCATTTAGTCAGCAGGTGGTGGCAGGGGGAGGGCCCAATGAAGGGGAGTAGGAGGTAGGTCAGGGACCCAAGTAGAGACCGTATAGTAAGTCTTCATGTAACATCATCGATTGGAAACCGCAACTTTAAGCAAAACAATGTATAACGAAACCAATTTTTTACCATAAGCTAATTGATACAAACAAGAGTTAAGTTCCTACGGCATATTTCTGGTCACAAAAATATCACCAAACTTCTAAATAAAGACCAAAACACTTCTGATGTTAAACACTGAAATAAATGTGAGCTAATACACAGTTAAGAAGGATTAATAAAAACAAGTAAGATAATTCTTTGCCCAGTTTGTGGGGAATCAGTGAGTGACGGC
>CM052441.1:12688634-12743959 GCA_028533085.1 Varecia variegata | reverse complement strand
TACTTTACTAACTTTTGTTTTACAATAATTTGTATGCATTCATGCATCCATTTTCCAACCTGCTTATTCCAGTTCAGGGTCTTGGGTGGCTGCAGCCCGTCCTGGCAGCTCAGGGTACCAGGTGGGAACCACAGCACGCTCCCACACACGCACCCACGCTCACACTAGGGTTTCGGGGACACGCGATGAACCTGAGGGGCACAGCTTCAGGCTGTGGGAGGAAACCAGGGTACCTGGAGAAAACCCACACACACAGTGGCCCCAGTGGGAGTTGATTTGTTTTCTCAAATGATGTTATTTGAGGATCTGCTGCAGAGGGAAGTAGACAAGCTCCTTGAAAAACCCCAAAAGATCTATTATCACTATACATCCGCAAGAATGGCTGAAATGAAAAATACTGACAACTCGGAGTGTTGGTGAAAATGTGGACACACTGAAATTCTCACACCTGCTGAGGGGAATGTGACGAGCAATCACTTTAGAAAACTGTTTGGGGTTTTAGAAAAAGTTAAACACGCACATTCTACCTCTCAGCCACTACATTGCTAAGTATTTACTCAAAACAAACAAACAAAATGACCACACAAATACTCATACAGGTATATTCCTACCTGCTTTATTCGCAATGATCAAAAACTCAAAACGACCCAAGCGCCGTCCATCAGCAGATGGATGGGTAAACAGACGGGCACGCCGTGCAGTGGGAAACTGTTCTGCAATGCAAGGGCCGAAGTGCATCATGATGCACACGGCAATATTGATGAATCTCAGATATATTGGGTTGGGTGAAAGAAGCCAGGCAAAAAACAGGACGTAATGAATGATTCCATTTACATAAAATGCAAACTAATTTATAGTGACAGAATCCTGGGGCTGGGGCCAGATGAACTCTCAGAGGGAAGCAGGACATCTTTGGGGCGATGGAAACGTTCCACATCTTGATTGCGATGGTGATTTCCTGGGCGTAACCAATTGTCAACACTCATCAAATGATACACTTTAAATAGACTAAATTATTGCTCGATGAAGCTGATAACTTAAAAAAAGAAAGACAAAAGGAAAGAAAAGTGTCCTTAGTAGTGTCAAATGAGGAGAACGGGGTAGGGGCAATGGATGTGGCAACGAGAATGGTCTCGATGATTCTGGAGCAGGTTGGGCAGGATTTCAGTGGGTAGAAAAGTCAGCAGTCTGCTTCCCTCTTTTCTTCTTTTTCCTCCTTCCCCTCCTTCTTTCCTCCTTTCTCCCTACTTTGCTGCCTCTTTTTCTGCTCTTCTAATTTATGAGTTAGCTAGAATAGGAGGAGGTAGTTACGAAGGCTCTTGAGATGTTTGTCGTCCCCTCGGGAAGAGGCTCTGAGGAAAAGGTTCATCCCCCGGGGATAATTTTCTGTCTTCCTGGAGGCCAAGTTCATGTCTGTCATCCCTTCCCCCATACTTGAAAATTAAGATGCTACGTTTATCATACGCATTTCAAGTCATTTTAGTTTAGTTTGTGTTAGACTACGATTACCTAACCTGATTGCTTAATAAAAAAGATTTCTTACCCTGGGCATCGAGGTGCAGAGGGAATGGTACCCCCCACCCCAGGACAGTGACTCCGGGTTCCTGATGCCTTCGTTTTAACACAGGGTTTGAATCTTGGTCTGACCACACAGCAGCTCTGTGACCTCAGTCGAGGCCCCTCTGAGCCTATTTTGTAACACCTGTCATGATTAAATGAGACAGAATGTGAAAATAGCCAGAGTGCCTGCCCCAAAAAAGCTGCCCAATAAGTATGAGCTAAATGTGAGCCCCAGACAGGTGTTTGGTGCCCCGAGAGCACGGTGCTGTGCCAAGCGAAACAGAAATGCACACTCCATGGGAAAGACAGTCCCCGGGTGAATGAGCATATTAACAAGGTGAATGCAGAGCGTTCTCAGATCCAAAAATAGTGCCCGGGATTGAGGTAGGGGGCCCGCCCCCGGGTCATTTAGAAAGGCATTTATTGAAGAAGGGAAGCTTTCAGTTGTTCTAAGGGAGGGAGGTTTGGTGGAGGGGAGGGTCGGCTCCCTCCACGTGCAGAGCGATAGAGGCCACGTTCAAAGGCTCAGAGCAGCCAGCGGGGGAAGGAAGAGCTAAAGGAGTAGGAGGTGCTTGTTGGTGCTGCTGTGTGTGTGTGTGTGTGTGTGTGTGTGTGTGTGTGTGTGTGTCTCGATGGGAGGGAGCTACTGGGAAATTCTGCCGCAGGAATGTTTCCAAACCCATTTCGAACACTTCATGATGTGAAGAACAAATACACTCTGTAGTCACTTGTAGTCCCTTGAGGGCGGAAGTCACGCAGTGGAAGTGGCTGTGGAGTGGCTGGCTGTGGTCGCAGGCTGTTGCTCAGAGTGCAGGGAGGAGAGGCCAAGGGCAGCGGATCTGCTGAGGAAGGTGCTCTGGGAACCGTGGCCCTGGACCAGGCAGGGCTGAGAAAGGCCAGTGTGGATTTTCTCAGCAATCGTGTCCTCTGTCGCCTAAAGCTGGGAGAGCCGACCAGCACAGAGGGAGGAAGGTTCACAGGGTGACCGACAGCCTCCTCGGAAGAAACCCGTGTGTGCTGCTCCCAGCCTGGCGTCCGTACCCGGGACTGAGCATGGTCTCACTGGTGTCACATAATTCTCACCTGCCTTCATCGTCAGACGTTTCCCACAGGGACAGGGAGGAGCGGAAAGGCTACGTTTTCTTAGTGTAGTCAGAGTAGCGTATTACTGATTTGAATTTGTATAGACTGGATATGTTCTTATCTCAAAGTTCAGCGTGGTCTCGAAGGAGATGATGGTGACAGGGGTGAGCACTTGCACAGCTCTCACTACCGTCTGAGCACATCCCCAAACACATGACATGCATTAATTCATTCAGTCATTTAATTCTTACGGCAGCCCTGGGGGTGGCTTTTATTGTCATTGCTCCCACTTACACAAAAGGACAATAGAGACTGAAATGATTAGTCTTTAAGTGGAGCATGAGGATTGGAACCAGGTCATCTGGCTCCAGAATGGCTCTCCTTACCACGTGGCCATACTGCTTCTTACCGTGTGCATGTAGGGTGACTCCTTCCTTAGAGGAACAAACCCATTACGGTTTTTTTAGGCATTTGTTTCAAAGGATCCTCCTATGTTTGTGATCCAAGGTCTTTATCTTCTGTTTCTCTGCTTCTTGCATCACTGTACAAGTCTCAGTCCTCGGGACACAGGGCCCCAGCCTCGTTCTGTGCATGCAGGGTGTGTCCAGCAGGGCACGGCGCCCGCAGGGAGCCTGGCGGCTGGGAGGCAGATTCTAAGGTGCAGACCTGGGGTGTCTGAGGTAGCGTTTTGAAGAGCATTTGGACAAAAGCTGCTAGGCATTCTTCAAAGCTGCTTGTCTTGAAAGATGAGTCAGGGCAAATGTTTGACAGTTAGTTGAAATAGTATTTCAACTGTTAGGAAACTGGAATGGCCAGATCTTAGAAACTGCTAGAGAAACAGTTAAAAAAAATTTCTCTTCAAGGAGTGATGGGAGAAGAAGAGGAAGAGGAGGGAGGAGGGAGGGAGAGGGAGAGGGAGCCAGCCCACCCAGAGCAGACATTCTGGGTTCTGTGGCCTTTGTTATCCAGAGCTTCTGGTCTTTCGAGGTCTCCTGGCGCTGTGACCCTCTTTTGCCCTGTCATCTGCTGTGGGTGGCAGTGTGGGAGAAGCTGAGCTGGCCCGGCAGGGGCTCTGCGGGGCACCTGTGCCCACACCCAGCACTGCGGCTCATTCCTGACCTTGGCAGGGCCCGTTTGGGTTTAGTTCCCTCTTCTTTCCCTGATTCCTAAGGTGGAAGCTGAGGTCCTTCCCAGTGGCCTGGAAGCTCCTGGAAGGCGAGGCCTCTGCCGCCCTCTGCTCTGCATCTCAGCACCCGGGTAGAGCCTGGCACAGTGGGGGCTCAGCACACACGTCACAAACTCAGTCGGCATCAAGAGACGTGATTCAAATATTTGCTTTGTGACCTTAGGCAAATGACTTGCAGTGAACTGGAATGCTGGTTTTTCTGAACTGCAAAACCTCTACTACTGTGGATTAAGTGTGGTGACATGTAAGGAGGCTGCCGAGAGGGGGCCTCCATGGGAGCTCGTTCCCTTCTCTTCTTTGGTTGAGCACAGCCAGCGCCAGACCCCAGCACAGAACCCACATCCGCCAGGGGGTTCCTGGTCTGTCCTCACCCACCCTTTTAGCCAGGGATTGGGAGGTCAAAAAGGAGTCGAGTGCCCTTTTTTGAGTATTGCAAAAGACTGTGCTCTTTGTGGTTAGAGAATTGCCTTAAATACATTACATTTTCGTTTGGAAATCCCGCAACTGGGGAAGCAGTTGTATTCATCCTTTCCTTCAGCCTGTTCAGGGCAAGTCCTAGTTACATGGGAAGAGGCTGTGTAAAGGCAGTAGTGAAACATCCAGCTTAGAGACAGCCTGGTTTTTTATAAAATGCACACGGAACGTTGACCAGCATAGCCATATTCTGGGCCAGAAAGCAAGTCTCAAATTTAAAAGGATTCAAGTCATATAATGTATGTTCTTTGACTATAATGGAATTAAATTAGAAATCAGTAACAGAAAAATACCTGGAAAATCTCCAAATATTTGGAAACTCAGTGACACATTTCTAAATAACCTATAGTCCAAAGAAGAAATTAAAAGGGAAACTAGAAGCTATTTTGAACTGAATGGCTACAAAAACACATCATATCAAAATTGTGAGATGCCACTAAAGCAGTGCTTAGAGGGGAACATACAGCACCAAAAGTCTGTGTTAGAAAAGGTCTCAGATCATGACCTCAGCGTCCACCCTAGGAACCCTAGGAATCAAGAAGAGCAAATTAAACCCAGAGGAGGGTAAAGAAAGGAAATAGTAAAGATGAAGACAGAAATCACTGAAATAGGAAAAGAAAATCAGTGAAACAAACCTGATTCTCTGGAAAGGTCAACACAACTGATAACAGACACAGAGAGAAGAGAAATTATCAGGAGTGAGAGAGGTGACTCCATTATAGTGTCTACAGATATGATGAACCACCTTGTGCCAGTAAATTCAACAATTTATGTGAAATAGGCGTGTGACAGTGTGATATTATAAGAAATACGTATTTGATCTCTGCCCCTGGTTCGTGGCACAGAGCTCTAAAACCCTGTAGTTTCCTGAGCAGTCGGGGTGCGAGGTGCATCTTTTGTTCCAACATTTGTTTGACCCCAGTTTCTGACCCAGAGCTCCTTATCCCTTGGAATTTCTGGGGTGACAGGAGCATCTGTTGTTGTGATGAGGCAACTCTTGGTGGGCTTCTGGATGGGGACTGGTCACCAGAGAGACCAAGCCATGAGTAGAAGCCTGAAACTTTCAGCCTCCATAAAGGAGAGAAGGGCTGGAGATTGAGTTAATAATAGATCATGTCTATGTGATGAAACCTGCATAAAAATCCCTGAACTACAGGGCTCAGAGAGCTTCTGGGTTGCTGAACACGTGGAGGTGCTGGGAGGTTTGTGTGCTTGGAGAGGGCGTGGGAGCTCTGCGCCCCTTCCCCATACCCTGTCCTGTGCATCTCTCCATGTGGCTGTTCATCTGTATCCTTATTAATATAATACACCAATAAAGATAAGTGTTTCCTTGAGTTCTGTGAGTTGCTGTAGCACATTACTGCAGCCAAGGCAGGGGTCATGGGAAACTCAGTTTATAGCCGGTCGGTCAGAAGTATAGGCGACAACCTGAGACCTGGAATTGGCATCTGAAGTGGGGGGCAGTCTTGTGGGACGGGGTGTTCTAACTTTAACTCCAAGTAAATAGTGTCAGAATTGAATTGCACCATTGGCTCTGCTAAAGAACTGCTTGGTGTGTAGGGAAACTCCCCGCCCCCCCGCAAACCTCCCCACACATTTTCATGGCCAGAAATGTGCTGTGTTGATCGTGAGAGGAGGCAAAACAGTTTTGTTTTTCCTATCTCATACAGGCAAATTTCTTAAAAGATACGACCTTTCAAAACTTCCCCTCAAACAAACAAACAAAAATCCAGGCCCAGATGGCCAAGGTGGGAATCACAACAACTCTACATAATCTCTTCCAGAAATATGAAAAGGAAAGAATACTTCCCAAGTCATTCTATCCAACATGGTAGCCACTAGACATACGTGGGTATGGAGTACTTGAAATGTGGCTAGTATGATTAACAAAATGAATTTTCAGTTTTGCTTATTTTAATTAATTTCAATTTAAGTAGGCACATATCGCTAGTGGCAACTGTATTGAATAGTCCAGGTCTAGATTGTTGTGTGTTGACAAACTATGGGATGGATCCCATTAGCTGGTCTCCACCTGCATTTTTTCACAATAAAATATTAATAGCAAGAGTTATATTTTTTCAGGAAACTTTTGTTCCAATTTGGTATCTCTGTGGGTCACACATCGTTTTTTGTCATTTTGTTTTGTTTTGAAGGTGAAAGCCACTGATCCAGATGCTGGTGGTGCCCATATTAACATCTTCAGCCATGAGCTGAGACCCAAAGTCACATGTATCTGTCATCTTGACATCTCATGACAAATCTGTAAATCTGCTTTTTTCTCTCCAGCTATCCCCCATCTCAGCAGAGGGCACCACCTTAACATCTAGCTGCAGAGAACTGTGACCTTAATTCCCTTCTTTCCTGTCCTCCCCTCCCATTCAGTCCAACAGCAAGGTCTATTGGCTCTGCCTCTGAAATGGGTGTCAAATCTACCATTTCCATTGGGGTTTGCATCAAGGTACCCTAAGCCCCGGCCTCCCTTGTCTGGGGCACTGCGATGGCTCCAAACTGGTCTGTCCTTCATTCTTGTCTTCCTGAGCTCCATTTTTCACACAGCAGCCAAAGGGATCTTTTAAAAACATAAATCCAGTGTTGTTGTTCCCCTACTCCAAAGCTCCAGTGGCTTCCCATTGTGCCAGCAGTGTTCTGTCATCACCCTGGTGACCTGGCCCAGAGCTCCAGTGTCGCTGCACCACGCTCACCTTGGCCATTCCACACCAAGGACACCCACTTTCTTGCTTGTTTCTCCCCAAGGCTCTGCACGCGTGCTGTGACCTAGGCCCCCCAGATCTTCCCAAGCTGGCCTCTCCCTGTTAATTCGGGTCACAACTCAGAGGTCATTTTCTCAAAGGGACAGCCCTGCTCTGACTAAATCAGCATCCCCAGCCCAAGTCTGAGTGATTTTCTTGGGGGAGTAGATGAAAGGTGTTGTTACGGAGATGGAGTGCTTTTGAGTAATAGAAACCAAAAGCCATCAAAGTATTTTTGACTAGAGATCCTTGAATCTTCTTTGAGAATCATCTGTAATAACAAAATCCTTCTGTGCAAGTGGTGTTGCCAAGTTTCTATATGGAGAATAAATATTGGTCTTGCTATTTTTTAGCTTAGCTGAGTACTCCACTATGCAAATTTAATGAACAGTTTAAAATATGCACATTATGCACAATACAGTATATTATGATATAGACATATAAATTGTGTTGATGTAAAGTTTAAAATGAGTTTTTCACTAATGTTAATATATCATAAGTACAGGACAAACTATATCATTTATTTAAACTTTTTAATCTCTGAAATTTATGCACATAATGATCAATTTTTTAAGAAAATTTGAATTTGATTTGAATTATCAGATTACTTTTGTCTTGATAGAGAAAGGTTTGTAATTTGGGGTATATTATTTCTTATGTGGCTTTAGTCTTTACTTTGTGAAATATGTTATTAAAATAGTGCAGAAAAATTACCAGAGTTATCAACAAAGTAAATTACAGGGTTTGTGATTCTGACCTTTGCTTGAAAAAAAAGAAAAAAGGAAATTTACACTCAAATACCAAAACTCTGAAACTTTTTGCAGGAGTCATTTGCATAACAGATTCCAAAAATGACTAAATTAAAACTGTATATGCAGAATACTATATATTGGTTAAACCACATAGTAAAAGAGGCAATAGGGAATGTATTTAACTTTTCAAAATGAAAATTGAATTACAAATGGGAACATATGGCATTATTTCATCCTAGAAAATTCTTTAAGTTGGATAGTGTTCAGAAAATTAAAATAGGACTTCCATTTTACTTCACTTGTACTCCATTCTGTCCAAGTTCAGAAACAGTGATGATTAAAATGTTTATGTCATTTGACCCTCTTCTGAGCTAGCTCTCCAAAGAGAATAATCCAACCTACAAAGATTTATGAACAAAGATGCTAGCTATGCCAGTGTTTATAATTTTGGAAAGCCAGGAACCGTCCAAATATTCATTGATGGGGGAATTTAGCAGATTGTACAACATCCATACAATAAAGGATTGTATAACCATTAACATTAATTTTTAATGTTATGGGAAAAAGCTTCTGGCATAATGCTAAGTGAAAAAAAAGATACGTTTATATGGTATGATCTTAATTAGGTCAAAACAGTATCCATAAAAGGAAATATGTTAATAGTGGTTACTTCTAAGGACTACATGGTTGCTGGTTTGTATTTTCCAAGTTTTCTAGAAAAACAACATATTATTTTTATAATAGCAAAAAGGTTGTTTAAAAAAATTGTGGTGGCTAATAAAATAGTAAATATTTAAGCTTATTGTGTTTTAGAGCTGGAGAGTAGTACAGGGCTCATTTAGTCTGGGAGCTCGGGACTGAGAATTGTAACTGGTACAGGGAGACTGAGAGCTGTTTTTCAGAAGTTCTCAGTGGAGAGCAAGGTTTCCTGTGTTTTTGCTCAGATGGTCCCTGATGTGCTCAGTGCTGTCTCTCACAGGCTGTCACTTGCTGACCAGAAAGTCTGACTGGCTGTCAGCTTTGTCTTTGACAAATATAAAATAGGAAGATGAGGTGATTATTGCCCAATATATATGACTTAGCTGATAGCCAAACATTTTAAAACAGCAGGCAACAATGACAGATTCCCGATGGCATAAAGTGGGAACCATTCTAGGTTGTTTTTCAGTCTTTGGGTTCCAATCCATTTATAGGTTATAAAATCCTTAGTGGGTCTCCCCCTGCATTACTTTGTAAGTGAAATTAGAGTAGGAAAATACTAGAGTATTATATGTAGTAAGTATTCTGTAAATTTTAATTTTAGGAGTGTGTCTGTAGGTACTCAGTTATAATGTAAAATGTGTTTTGGGCTTCATTTTGTTTTGCTCTTTTACCTATGGTTTGCAGTCAAAAAAATCCAAAGACTCTTAGTGAGGTCTAGACCAGTGGTTCTCAGTATGCTGTGAGGATTAGTAGCACCAGTGTCATTTGGGAACTTGCCAGAAATGCAAATTCTCAGGCCCCACTCCAGGTATACTGACTCAGAAGCTTTGGTGGTGGGATCCAGCACTCTGTGGTTTAATAAGTTCTGTCTTAGTCTGTTTTCTGTTGCTGTAACAGAATAACACAGACGGGGTAATTTATAAGAATAGAGGCTTTGTTAGTTCATGGTTCTGGAAGCTGGGCAGTCCAAGGGCATGGCACCAGCATCTGGCGAGGGCCTTCTTGTGTTATAACACGGTGGAGGTTGTCACATGGTGAGAGGGCAAGGAGAGCATGCATGTCCACTCAGGCCTCTCTTCCTCTTCTCATAAAGCCACCAGTCCTTTCATGGGGACCTTACCCTGATGACCTTATCTAATCCTAATTACCTCCCAAAGGCCCCACCTCCAAATGTCATCAACGTATGAATTTGGGGATTACATTTCAAACATATGAAATTTGGGGGACACATTCAAACCAAAGCAATCCCCTTGGTAGTTCTGATGCACACTCAAATTTGAGAACCACTGGTCTAGCATTGCTATTCCTGGTGTGGTCCAGGGACTAACACTGACATCACCCGTGAGCTAGTTTAGAAATGCAGAATCTCAGACGCCAACCTGGATATACTCACTCAGAATCTACAAGACCCCCAGGTGATTTTTATAAGTAGTAGGGCTGAGTAGCACCAGTGTAAACACAAATTCCTCAGTGAGTGAAGGTAGCCTGGAGAGTAGATCAGTAAGAAGGCATTGTGTTGTGAAGTTTATGTACCCTTCATTTGTTTAAAAATTTCCTGTATTATACCAGTTGGGGTTAACATATCCAAACAAATTCATCAACTAAAGTTAAATGCAGTTGATATCAATTACTTTAAGCAGATTTTTAAACAAAAATTTTAATAGCCACCACTCATATTAACTTCATCTAATCTCTTTTAGGAATTTATCAAAGAGCTGCTTTCTCGGATAAGAGGCATGAGGAAACTGAGCCCTCCGCAGAAGAAGAGTGTATGATGCTGGAACAGGGTGGAACTCTCCCAGAGATGAAGACAGGGTCCTGGAATTTGGACTTCATGAAGACTTTTGTTAAAGAATAGTTGTCCTTCTGAGCAACTTTTTTTTTTTTTGGTGTTGGGGGGGAATCTATTAGGCATTTATTCAAGAGCGTTTCTTTTTTTGTTTGTTTTTAAAGGTTTTTCTTAGTGTAATATTTTAATAGCAAAGATATCACAACTCTGGCCACAGCCCAACCAAGGATTATCAAAGCAGGTGGACGTCCAAGGACGGGCCGGGCCAGGCAGCATTTTCTGAAAGGACTCAGATGTTTAGGTACCTTACAATACAGGGAAGATGGCTTTCTTACAACTAGTTTGATAATACTTTTTTCTCAAGTTGTATATTTGACTCAGCTGTCAAGTTTCTCATACTTGTATATAGCCACACAAAACTAAGTTAAAATGTAGATGTGAGTTTTATTTCATATGGACGGAATAAACTTGTGGTCGTCCTTGAATTGGAGGTCCCAGCACATGAGTTTTCTAGAGGCCGCCAGGCATTCTTCATGTGAGTGCTGCTGTCTCTCAACATTCACTTTATGCACCAAAGTGAAAGAATTCAGTGTATCCGTTGTTTTAATGAGCTACACTACAAAAATGTTGAGTTGGTCAAGGGCTTAATTTATGGACTTTATATTATTTCATTGGTTTGGGATGCTTTGCCAGGTCATGTGCTTATTGCCTCGTTTGTGGTCTTTTAAAGTTTTATGAACCCTTAATTTGCAAAACTATCCTGATTTCTAGAGAAATGCCTACGCTATCTGAGCAGTGTTTTGCAGTAGAAGAAGGAAGCCCTGTGTAGCAATGAATTCTCTGCTTTCAGCCAAATACTTTGTATTATTCTCTCCCCATGAAAGCAGATCAAAAGGAAGTTAGCAGACTGTCTTCCTCCTTAGAAACAGGTCCCTTCTATGCCTGGTTGCATCAGACTGGAGGGTGGGAACGGCTTGTTGCGGAAGTGTAGATGTGAGAAAGCCCCGCCTTTTCTTAAGCAGTCGATGGGGGGAGCATTTGCTGGTTTGGAAGTGTGGAGATTGCATTTCCTGCTTCTCTCAGTTGGCTTATGGTGAGGACTTTGGGCTCTCCTGGCCCTAATTGTGCACCCTGATCCCCGTGCTTGCAGCTAGGCCTGGGCACCTGCCCTGCCCCTCTTGGTTACAAAATCAAAATTTAGTTGGGATGTGGGTAGGGTCAAAGGTTAAGAGTAGAAATTCTTCCTGCCCTCCAGGAGGCCCCCACTGCCTCCCACAGAAACCCTACCTACGGGGAGGGGAAGATGTCTCCAGGTGGCCCTGTCCAAGGATGGGGGTCAGGCATTTTATATCAAGGGTGCTCTGAACATATTTTATTTTTTAAAAGAACTATGTTTGTGAATTTTACGTATACTGGCAAGCTTTCGAAAATGTATTTAATTTTGTAATGTTTACCAATGATTTACTTACAAGCTATTTACTCAAATAAATGGAGCTGCTTACAAGTCTGTTTCCATGGATGCTTCTGCTACAAGTCTGTTTCCATGGATGCCTCGCAGACACATTACCACGATGGTTGGGCTTTGTTGGGTTCTCTGCAGAGGAGGGTCCCAAGCACCTGTATCTAGCTTTTCATTTTCAAGGCGCTTTTAGGTATTTAATCCTGGACCTCTCCTGAGATGTCTTCAGATCAGGTGGTGAAAGCAAAAGAGCCTGGACACATTCGTGGGCCGAGAAAGAAACAGAGCATGAGCCCTGTGTGCTCCGCCCTGCCTGGCTTCTACTCCAGCACTCCTAGACCATGCCTCTCTCATTTAATTAGCACTCCCTTTTTTCCCATTTGATAGGAAGCCTCAAAAAGATTTCAAATTCATAAAATACTCCAATTATTGTTAGGATGCCATGCACCATACAAATCAGAAGAATATAGAATTTGCAGGATGTCTATTGGGCTTGATTGACCAGTCTACATGATGGTCTTCAGATGAAGCAAGAATTAACTTCCTCAAAAGTTGTCTGACCCCACCAGGCACACACTCTCCACTGCCCCTTCCCTCTCTGCTCAGGGCCTGGCCTCACCTAATCCCCCAAGAGCTCCAGCCAGAAGCCTGGGCTCTTCCCTGACTCCGAGCACTCCCCCTGTCACCAAGCTGGTCCTCTGCAAATACCTCTCAAACCTGTCCCCTGGTCAACTTCCCTGGATTGCTGAAGCCATCTTGGCACCATGTCGACTTGTCTCTCTCTGGTCTGTTCTCAACCCGGGAGCCAGAAGGATCTCATCACTACCCCCCTGCTTAAAACCTACCACCCCTCAGCAAGCTGTGTGAAGAACTTTGTCCCTGCCTCTCTTGCCTCATCTTTTGGCCTTGTACTAATGTCCAGTTCCACTGAATTCCTTGGGGTTTCTGGAACATCCTATGCATTTTCTCCTCTGGGCCTTTGTAAAATCTATTGCCTTGGCCCGGAACTCGCTCTCTGCCAACAGACTCTATGCAGAGAGCTGGATTAGATCCCATCTGAGTGTGTTCACCCACAGCCCCAGCCTTTGCCCCGTTGTGGCATGCATCCATGGTGTCATTACTGTATGCCCACGTGCTGTCTCTTCCCTTAGACTCCAGGATCCTTAAGGTCCTTAAGGAGACGGGACTTAAGCATCTGGTCCTATGCTTGGCCCACCAAAGAGATTAATACGTGTTTGCCAATTCAATAACCATGACAAAAGATTCTTAAAGAAAACTCCACTTTTTTCTCCCCAGCAACAGTAGTGGTTCTTAGATCTGAGTGTACATTTGGATCACCCGGGAAGCTTTAAAAACAACTGAAGCCTGGGCCTCAGTCCTAATTAAATCAGCATCTCTAAGACCAGAGCTGGGGCATTTTTCCAAGCTCCCTAGATCAAGTGCTACCAGGCCATTGGGTCATTCTTGTGCTGTCAGATGGTTGGTGACACCAGTTTGACCTCAGATCTCCATGTTTATGCTATTACAGCAGATGGCAGCTAGGACATTAGCACATTGGCTACTTCTCATACAGAGAGACTCCTTACTAGGGGAATGGCTCTACCTTCTAGTTTAGTCTCATTGAACAGCCACCTGCAGGGCTCTTCCTCAATCCTGAGAACCAAGGGGCTCACTTGAATACTGGGAAATCTGATGGACTGGCTCCCATGTACAACAGCCACAATAAAAGTTAGCACTGGGCTGAATGCTTACGTGCCTGCCTCATTTAGTCCTGACCTTAATCTTATGAGGTAGGTTGCATTTGCCCTCCTTTTATAGATGAGAAAATAAACTCAGAGAGGTTTAGCAGCTTACCTGAGCGGCAGTTACAGAGCTGAGATTCAAACCCAAGCCTATGTGACTCCAAAGCCCCGTAACCACTAGGCTTTCTTGCCTCTTGCAGGGAGTTCCTCTCAGTTCCATGCACAGGAGTGAAACCCAGGAGCTGCACCTACGGTGAGCCATGTCCCTGCGCTGGCAGGGCAGGGGAGGAGGCTCTGCGGATGGAGGGAGCCTCTTCCTCACTCCTGAGAGCAGGACACATCCTCACCCTCACTCTACTTTCTTCTGCTTCCTGGGAACCTTCCCTGGAATCCGGCCCCTTTGGGAATACTATTCTACTGCCCCTGTCAACTTCCTCCTAGGAGTCAATTAATGGCACTGCATGCTCTAAGAGGGCATGGTGGGAAGTCCTGTGGGTGGCAGGAACCTTTGTCTGTGGTCTGTCTAAAATAGCAAAACTCGTTATTTGGTAGTCGGACCATTCTGAAAACCATTTTCAAATTGGATACAAGGATACTAGCATTTTTCCCCACTGGTTTCTTTTTACTTGAATTTATTTTAACCCAAATGATCTTGGAGAGTTTTTACTACAAACTAACCTCATTTCCTTTGGGGTTTGGGGCATAAGTTACTGTGTGTTTATAATTTGCCTGTTAAAAGTTGAGTGGCATCTTACAGACTCCCATGAGTGAGAAAGAACTGTCCGGGCTCCACGGGGTTCCCTCCCACCCCCACTCTGAAACAAATGCTAGAAAAGCTTCACTTTTAAAAAGCATTCTTATGCCTCTGTGAATGCTGAATAGTCCTCTCTTGTTGACTGGTATGTCATGCCTGGGGATGAATTGTTCTTTTAAGACTGGATTGTTTTCTACCTCTCTTGGCTCTGTGGGTGTTCCCACCACAACACACTAGACAGACATTTCAGTAAGGTACCGATATTAAAACAGTTACCAATTACATCCTGGAAACCTGCTTTTCTGGAGCTTTCATTGAGTCAATTTGGTAAATAAGCCCAGATTTGTCTCTGGTACATGTTTTCTTCATGTTCAGTCTCCTCCTCAGTGGGCTGTTAAATGACACTGGCTGGGTGGTCTTCTCTGGGCTCGCCTGTTCCAGTGGATTCTAGAGGTAGATAATCCTGGCAAGCATGGGCAGTATAGTGCTCTTTTAACATAGTTGCTATATAGACCTGGTCATAATTCAGTGTTAAAGCTCTTGGGAGACAATTCTACATGGGTCTCTCGTGTTTCTGCATGTCTTGTGAGCAGACTGCCTTTTGTTCCAGACCATCTTTTCAAGAATGTTTGTAAGTAGAGCAAACAGCCTTGGAAGTTAGAGATAGTGTCTCCCTCTAGAGCAAAGCTTACTGCTTGTTATAAAAGATTTGCATGTGCAGTGTCATCTGGTCTTCTTTGCAACACCCTAGGGGACTTGGGAGTCAGGAAATCAACACCAAAAAATGCTGCTGCTCTGGCCACTGCTATTGCTGTGAGTAACAAACTGTCCTTCTCTCTGACCCGGGAGTGTCGGGTCTTCTCCCGGCATCCATGAAACTGGCAGGCTCATTCGCTAGCTTACAGCAGGTAAAATCTCAGACCCTACACAAGTCTGGACGATGGTCAGTCGTCTTGGTCTCTTACAATGCCACTTGTGTCATTTTTGTAACTAATAGATACTTTCTTGTGTTCAGATCTTAACTTGATTAAAAATATTCCACTACATAGGGTCAGAAGTGTCCTTTAAAGAGATTTCATGCCTGGAAGTGGTCGTTCTGTGGAAGGAATTTGCTTTTGCAAAAGCTACCTTCTCCTTTCCTCCTCCTTGGCAAAATGAAGTGAATGCTACCTGAGGGAGAAAAGGCTGTTGGAAGAGCCACTTCTTATCCTGGGAATTTACGGTAGAATGACCCCCAAGAGTGAGGGAGAGAAGACAGGCAAATGGCAGTTCTTGCCTGGAGTCTTTCTCTTTAAAACACGTGTCTAAATAATATGAGTAGTACATCATCACTTGCTATTTTGAAGTTCCAAAATTAAACTCTAGAAGCAGTTTTGTGAACTTAATTTATTCGCGGTATCATGGTCCACCCAGTGGTTCCTGAAGCCAAAAATAGAAATTGAGCTCTGGGAATATCTGGTGCTACCAGATTGGTTCTTGTCGAGTCACTAAATGATCCATATAAAGTGTCACCCAACACACCCTCTGGGTCACAAGTTGCTTGTGGGTGAGTGATTTACTGTTTGGTTTTTCTGTGGTTAGCAGTGGAAAATTACTCTTCTGGTGCCGATTAGATTGTTTAAAGGGAGCATTCCTGACTCAGACCTCCTTGCTGATAGCTCATAGATAAGGGACAAATAAGATTATTTCTCTTTTTTGAAATATTTTTATATAGCACTTAGGACAGCCCCCTTGTTCTTTTTGGCTGTAATCCCAACATGGGGACCCAGTCCGCACAATGTATAGTGTAGGCTTGTGTCGTCTTCACGGAATACCCCAAAGCCTTAGAGAATCACCTCTTGCTATAACTGGTGATGGGAGAGGAGTAGTACAAAACCTCAAACCGGTTGAAAAGAAAAACAGCATAGATTTTTTTTTTTTTTCTGAATCTTGTTTTCTGTCTCAAACATCTGTGCTCCTTTCAGAGCTGGAAACTCCCTACTTGTAACTTCAAGCTAGGAGTTCTTAAAGCTACAGTTCATGCAGGCGTCATGAGGTCCTCACATCCTTTGAAAACAATGCATGGGAGGTGCACTGTCATCAAATGGAACTTACAGAGAAAGGGAGGGAGAAAGAGGAGAGAGATTGAGGCAGAGCCACACAGAGAGCAACAGAGACAGATTGGGACCCAAAGACAGAGTGCCAGGAAGAAGAGAGATAAAGAATGTCTGAGAGGCATGAGTATTTGGGGGAGGAAAGGCTCCATGCTGCCATCGGGTTCTCAAAATGTGCATTCCTAGAACAGATGAAGAACCAGGGCCCAGAGTCCCTGCACCCAGGCTCAAGGCAGGCCAAAACATGCAGGAAGCCGGGCTTGGGTGCCCCAAGAATAGCTGGTGTCAAGCTCTGCCCCCCTCGTCAGCCTCAGACCTCACCCTGACTGCATTTCCTGGTCTCCTTCCTTCCCTCTTCATCCCCAGGTGTTCCACTCTGCTGGATTCCTCCCACAGGTGATTGCCTCTTCCCGAGATGCTGCCCCAGGAGCAAGGAACAGCCTGCCTGGCAGGGAAGCCATGGCTGACCTCACATGCACACAGTGGCTGCTCGGGAGGTGGGTTCCAGGTCTCCCCTTCCTCCCTGCTCTCCGTGATGGGCTCTGCCGGTGAGTGTCATGATCACAAGCCCTTGCTGTGGACTTGCCTCCAACCCCTCAGCTTCGTGTCCGCTTCAACCGCTGACGCCCTAACCCACTCCTTTGTGCAGGTTGTCAAACCAGCACAGGAACACTGGTGGGCGATGCAGAGCAACGCGTGGCAGGAAAGCCCATCCTTTGTCATCTTGTCCCTGGGAAAAAACGAGGATGGGAAGGATAAGAAGCATGCCTCGTCCTTTGACAAAACACTTTGTGCATTTTTTCATTGTTTCTTAGCTGTGCGAGGAAGCAAAGCCAGTGTGTTATATTTGGGCTGGGGATCCAAATTCCATAAAGCATTTCACAACTTTGAGGAGGAAGCAAGTCCTTAACTGCTCTTTTCCCTCCTGCTTTATCACACGTCTCATTTAATCCAAAGTACCTCTCCTTAATTTATGATTTTTATGTGGAGGAAACACTGACAATACTTCTTAGTGCCATTGCACAGAGAAAATAGGTCACACATGTGACGTTAGGAACAGAACTCGCCCTTGCTTAAGTCCTGGCTCCCCCCGCCGCCACCTGAGATTAAGTGTGACTCCACCAGATGACGAAACTGACAAAGCCACATTTCTAATGAGCCCCAGAGCCTGGAGGCAGAAACTCTCTAAGAGCTGGTATTCCCATTTTGTTGCCAGCAAAAAGTACCAAACTTAGTGTTCACTCAATGATTATCCAGGGAAAACCAGGCAGAAATGAAGGGGCTTTAAAGTCATAACCACTCATCAACCCAGGTGCCTCCCTCTGATATTCACTTTATTACCAAGGGGGTAATTATTTTCATATTGTCAGAGTTCTAGGGAAGAGTCCTTGGGGGGTTATTCACTAGTAATTGGAAAAGTAAATGTTAATGTCTGTTGTGGATTAGGAAAGAGTGTTTTATGACTAAGTGTTCAGATGCTTATGTTGAATTGCCGAGTTTGGAAGTTTCATTGGCTTTCCACCCAAGGCCTCATAAAAGCTTTTAAATTACCTGGAGCTGTCAGAGGTAATAGTCTCCGAAAGGAAGTGGATGAAGCTTGCCCACTCTACTGCATTTCAGGTTTGTAAAATAATGCTGCTGCGGCCCTGTCTCACCTCCACTCCCCAGTGTTAGATTGCGGTCCTGAGAACAGGCTGCAGCCACTGATTTTAAAGAAAAGAATCCCACAGGAAACAAGCTCAGGTTACTAGGAGTGATGCTGTTAGCCGGCCCCCAGCAGGGTGAGGTTTCGGTAGCCACAGGGAGGTCCCCCCACTTCCATCACGACTGTCATTTGGATGTCATTGGGCTACTTACAAAACACTTTTAAGTTATCTCTGACAGCAGTCCTACCATGTGGGCAGCATCATGCCTGTGTATACAATTAGGAGCCAGGTTGCAAAAGGTTCTTTGCGCAGTGACAGGGCAGGGTAGGTATACAAACTGGAACCATATTTTTTGGGGGGCAACTTGAAAATATCTATTACAATATAACATGTGAATGCCCTTCGATCCAGCAGTTTTACTTCTGAAAATGTACCTAATACTTGTGCAAATATATATGTAAACAGCTCTTTATGACTGTATTATTTATACAAGAAAAAAGTAGGAAACAACCCAGGCCCATTGATAGAACATTGTGTAGCTTTGAAAAGAACAAGATATCAACATGGTGCATTACTAAAAAGGAAAGGAAATTACAGGAGAGGATTTAATGTAATCCTACTTTAAATGTACATATACATATTTTAAATATACTTTAAAAAATGATTATATTCATTTTTTTAAGTCTATCTTAACTGTCATCAGCATTATCTTGGGGTGAGAATAGGGGGTTAGGACTTAGGGAGACCATTCATTGTCTATTACTTTTCCATAATACTTGAGTTTTTTCATAATAATAATAATAATATGTTCCCTCCTATAATCCGGAAATAAAGTTTGAAAAATAAGACACTTTTGCAAAGGTCGTGGAGCTGATGAGTGTGTGCTCCTCACCGGGTGCACTCTGTGCCGTGGACCCCGGGAACCTCACTCTTGTGTCCAGGCTGAGGGAGCGCAGCAAGAGCTGGATGGTACGTTTAGGCCCACGTGGCTTTGCAGGATGTTTGCAATGATTCCAACCAGCCCTGCAGAGGTTTAGCCAGAGCAGTTGTTCACCAGAACCTGCTCTCCTGATCCGCAAAGGGTAGCTGTGGGGGGTGTGAGAAAACAGGGCAAAAACACTATCCAACTCCATCAGTAAGGATTAGGGTGGATCTTGACAACGCAAGGTGGTAAATACATCCACAAAGACATGTTGAAGAATTAGAAGCTAGAGGTGGGATGGTTTCCCTCTGTAACATATTGACAAAAGGGATGGGTTTATTTTTTCTTTTCAGGATGGTCCAAAGCAATTGTGGCAGGAACAGGCCCCAGATGAGCCTGCGTCTCCCTTTTACTATTAATTATGGGTACCCCATGCAGTATCCATCCAGCCTGTCCAGCTAACTATGTGCAGGATTTGTAAAGAATCCCTCTCCAAGCTCAAGCCACTTTCACTTAGGGATGCTGTCATCATCACCAAGCCCAAGCTAGTGATGGTGCCGTCAGCTACCTCTTATCGAGTGCTCACTGTGCCGGGTGCCGTGCATTCCGATTCATTGTTCCCAGAATCCTCCGTTGTACCTGTCTCAGGAGGCTGCTGTTATGCCCATTATATGGATAAGGAAACTGAAACTCAGATGAAGTATCCTGAGGTCATCCATTAGTAAGTGACAAAGCTTCAATTTTGAGGCAGCCAATCTGCCTTGAAAGTCAATTCTGCTAAACCCAGGTCAGCTTATGGTTATAGGTGGAACTTTAGATTCCAAGTTAGATGGTTATCTGGGATTGGGAAGCACAGGTGATCAAGGCTTTTGGCTTCCATCTTGTGATAGGTATATGTGTTGAGCAGGCCCTAAACTGGGTGCTAGATTAAGCAGTCTGTGATTCTGGTGCATTGATCTGAATATTTCCTCCACAGAACACTTCATGAAATGCAGACATTGTAGAGAAAGGTCTTGCGCAGAACAATACCTTGCAAAGGGGTGTGTATGAGGGGTAGGATATGGTCTTTATTGTGATTTTCTATGGGGCTCATGTGGGCTATACTTGGGTCTGTCACAACCCAGTCTGGTGTCCTGGCAAGTGATTGAACCTGTTCAGACTTCATTCTCTTCATCCGTAAACTTAAGAACACTTGCCCTGACGATCCCTCGGGGTAGAAAGGCTCAAATGAGCAATTAATGTGAAAAATTGGCACAGTGTAGACATATGCAGGAGGAAGGTCCTTTGTTCATTGGTTTGGAAGCTTGAGTAGCTACAAAGAGGTGGTGCCAGTCAACAACCAGTCACTCACTCAGCCAATCGATAGCAGGGGGCTTGGAATCAGTACCCAGCTCCAGCTCTGCTCTTACTCTCTGTGAGTCCCTGTGCTGCCCCAGGTTCCACCCCTTGTTTTCTCTTTCTGTAAAATGGGAACGATGGCAGGATGAGGGTTCACGTGAGTGCACACACACACACACACCCCTTACTAACATTCCATAATTAGGAAGATCCTGCATGTAGCTACTTAGAAAACTTTCAATGCTCATTTTCAGTTGAAAAAGTCATGACCACTACCCTAAGGCCCTTGCTTTTTCTCCTGTCTTCCTTCTGGGCCCTTCCTATCATTCATCTGATCTCCTAAACTACAAGTGTGCAACCAGGGAGGTTCAGTGAAGCTGACAGCGCACCTAATCCTGTGAGGCCACAATTAGAAGACATCTCTAGAAGCAGGACCCGAACACCTGCCCCTAAGGACAACAGTCTGTTCCCCGGAATTCTTGAGCTCTCAAATTCTGTGGTTAGGAGTTTGAAGGATCTAAAACAAACCAAAACAAAAACCCATAAAAACTTTTAAAAAACACAACTTTGTTGTCTGTGTGTTACACTTTCTACTTTTTAATATTGAAATGTGTTTGTATTGTTTCTCTCTCTTGGGGTCATATTTGGCCAGGGGTGGGGGTGGCACTTGAGCAAGAATCCTAAATCCAATATCCATCCCAGTGGGCCAAATTATAGGTGGGAAAATGGCCCACCATATCTAAGATTCAAAGGACAAGAAACTCATCTCACAAGGCACACATGTTTTTTCAAGCATTTTTTGGGGCTGGTGTTTTTTAAATCAAGGACAAGGTTATGGAAGATCATCTTTAATTAAAGCTACAGTCCCTTTGGGGCTTTGTGCTGTGTTCACCTCTTAAATTATAAACTCCAATTAGCAGGCTCCTTTCTCCTGGCCTCGAGGCTTTATTTGCAGGTCTCACCATTCTGTGATAGCTGTGATGTGTTCGATTTTCTCTGGAAGCATCTGCTCTAGCGTTTCTTCCCCTGCCAGTGTAGGGTGAATTCTTTTCCTTTCCCGGTGTCTGCATTGAGAAAGCTGCTAAGGACGAAGGCTGCTCCCTCTCTTAAACACCACCCCACCGACCCACCCACCTTTCCCCTGAATCTGCCTCCACCTGCCCACGGTATTTCATAAAGGTGTTGACCAGCATTTCCTGCTCTTCCAGAAAGAAACTTATGGAAGTGATGTTCCCTCCTTCACCTAGAAGAACTGCAATACAAAAGCACTTCTGGGAGAAGAGGTGGAGGGGGCTCCTCGATCAAGCATCTCCCCTCCTGACCCTTTCTCCTAATGTGATTAGAAAAAGTCAGCAGATTTTTAAAAAATCTTCATCACTTGGTAAATTAATCATGTGGAGCTTCTTTCAAGTGATCCACATATTACCCCTAAAAGACTTTGGTTTCCTGCAATTAATTCCTATAAATTATTCAGCAATAATTTTTTAAAAAATCATTATAATAAAATATTTTTGGTGTACAGAAAAATCTAGGAAATCATATTGAAAGATCTCTCTCTCTCTCTTGCATGCGCACACTCTCTCTAGCTGACATTCCACTTAAGAACTGAAACATTGGCTGGGCGTGGTGGCTCATGCCTGTAATCCTAGCACTTTAGGAGTATGAGGCGGGAGGCCAGGAGTTTGAGACCAGCCTGAGCAAGAGCGAGACGCTGTCGCTACAAAAAAATAAAAAAATTAGCCGGGCTTGGTGGTGTGTGCCTGTAGTCCCAGCTACTGGGGAGGCTGAGGCAGGAGGACCCCTTGAGCCCAGGGTTTGAGGTTGCAGTGAGCTATGATGACACCACGGCACTTTACCCAGGGCAACAGAGCGAGACTCTGTCTCAAAAAAAAAAAAAAAAGAGAGAGAAAAGAAAAGTTATTTAAAAAGAAAAATTTTTTAGCCTGTAACTCTCGGCTTCAGTGTCTGGCTTTGCTGTGCTGGGTGAGTGCACTCCAGTTTGGCTCAGTGACACCGTGCGGCCCTGTCAGGTGGCACAGCGTGGGAACTGTTTGCCATCTCCAGGAGTTTCAGCTCCGCAACAGCTGCCGTTGTGGGGCTGGACACGGCAGGCAGCTCTCACTGAGCCAGAGCCATGACGTGCTGGATGGCTTGGCTCACTGACGGTGGATGCTAACGAAGGCTTTGCCTTTTATGATTTTCCAAAGGGACAATGGAGGTGATCTTGGAAAACAAAGAAAATGTTTAGCACAGGGAAGTTTTGAAAATACAAAAGAAAAGTATGACACGTCTTGAGGGCGTGAGCATAACATCAATATTTTTAATGAAAAACGTATGGTCAGGAGCTTTCAGAAAATGAGGACATCCCAGGCCATGTGCAGCAGGGCGTCGAACAAGCTCACGCCAGTCACACGGCAACGTTTAGTGAGAGTGACACGTGGGAGGAGTGGGCTGGCTCTGTCTGGATTACAGAGGAAAGCATCTTGTTCTCAGAATTAATTTGTTGGCTTGAATAAAGACTGGCATCCTGGAAGACCAGGCAAATGCCACCTGGCCCTGTGGCTCTACAGGTATGGTGTCACTGGCTTCGTTAAGGATGTGTAAAGAGAAGCGGTCGCCTGGAGGCTGCTGCCAGGAAAGCTTCTGAGAAATGGTGGTTGCTGAGCTCCCTGAACTGCGCAGCGTGGGAGCAAATGGTAAAGTCAATGTCAGCCTGCCAGAGGAACTTGGCAAAGTCAGCAGTGTTGGCCTCTGGATTGTGTAGATAGGGAGAAAACTACAGCAAGTCCCAGACACAGCGAGGAGGGGAGCTTGCTGTCTGACAGCTTTGGGGCTGGTTTACTCACACCCACCCATCGGATCCTGCACCCCTGCAGGCATGCAACAGGGTGCCTCATGCACAGGGTGCTCCTCTGCAGGGTGCCACGTGCACAGGGTGCTTCATGCATAGGATGCTGTGCTCACAGGCACACTCTCTGCTGTGGTTCCACCAGCATTCTGTGCTCCAGTTCAGTCTCTGCCTTTCCCATGTCTGCTAATCCACAAGGAGGTGCCACCCCTCCCAGGTGATGTCATGCCTACCTCAACAAACAACATGCACATCTCTGAAGGCCTGTTTCAGGCTCTGGTAGGTCAGGCGGTTCCCTCCCTGCCTCTCAAATCACATGGTGGCTCAGCTGCTGTGTAGGGATAGCCCTGGACATGTGCTCTGTGCAGCCACCTTACGGGACACGGTTCCACCACAGAACTGAGCAGCAGCCACACTGACTCTGGTCACCCACTGCCTAAGGAAACTGCTGAGGGAACAAATACCTTCTTTCCTTCTGTCTCCATGTCAACAGTGAGCTGAAAGGACAGGTCCCTGTGTCTTCCTCGGTCCTCCACGTGTCGGGGGGAGGACAGCCAGGCGGGCAGTGCATTGATTACCTCCTGAGCTGGCTCGCTGTGACTCCACGCCGGGCATGGTCTGTATTCATCCCATCTGATGCTGAGCACCCTCTTTTTACTGTCCCACTTGGAGGCCAACTTTGCAAACTCTAAAAGAAAAAGAAATGATTGACTATCATCTGAAAAAATTAACCCTTGGCATTTAATAACTGACATTAGCGTGGCATTTTGTTGTTTTAAAAGTGTTTTCACCTCTGTCATTTGATATTCATATCACCTCTGTGAAGTAGGTGAAGCGAGCATTGTTATTCAAAAAAAGTTTTGGCCAGGCGTGGTGGCTCACACCTGTAATCCCAATACTTTGGGAGGCTGAAGTGGGAAGATCAGTTGAGGCAGGAGTTCAAGACCAGTCTGGGCGACACAGTGAGACTCTGTCTCTACAAAAAACAAAAAAATTAGCTAGGCGATGTTTGAACCCAGGAGTTTGAGGTTGCAGTGAGCTGCGATGACACCATTGCACTCTAGCCTGGGCAATACAGTGAGATGGTGTCTCAAAAGAAAAATAAATAAATAAAGTAGTTTATTGTCACTTTATAGGTGAGGAATTTAAAGCTTGAAGAGAATTTCTGAAGAGATGGTTAGGCCTTCTAGAAATTTCTGTAGGCCCCAGAGCTGGTATGTGATGGATCTAGGACTCAGACCCAAATATTAAAAATCACTGAATCCTGTGATTTTTCACCTACACTATTGATTGTATCAGTCAGGGTTCTCTGGAGAAACAGAACCAATAGGATACACACATAAGAACATGCAAACATATATGTTTGTTTATGCATGTGTGTGCTTTCATGTGTATATACATGCATGTGTGCATCTATGCATGTATTATTTTAAGGACTTGGCTCACGTGATTACGGGGCCCAGAAAGATCTGTAAGGCAGGCTGGCAGGCTGGGGACTCGGGTAAGAGTTTGTGCTGCAGTTTTCAGGCAGAATTTCTCTTCTCTGGGAAACTCCAGTTTTTGCTCTTAAGACCTTCAGATCTTCAACTGATTGGATGAGTCCCACCTGCACGCATTACTGAGGTTAATCTCTTTTACTTAAGTCAACTGACTGTAGATGTTAACCACATCTACAAAACACCTTCTCAGCAGTACCTAGTGATTAAATAACTGGGCACTATAGCCCGGCCAAGTCGACATATAAAACTAATCACCACACCTATACCGTAGAAATCTTCCTAGTGTAGTCTCAATTTTGTGGTGGGCAGAACTAAGACTCAGCATATGGAGGGAGAAAAGTGAAACCAGAGACTTATGCCAGGGTCTGTATTCCATGGACGGGGCGTCCCTTGAAGGCAGGTGTGCATCAGGTTCAGCTCTGGATTCCTGGCGCCCAGCACAGTGCCTGGCCGTGGCAGGGCATCGGTAAACACGTGTTGAAGGAACATGCGTAAGCCCGTCTTACACAGGGCACGCTCTCCCACGCAGCTGTGCAAGCAGCACCTACTGGATGTGGATATTGTGTCACAAGACACCACCCTGGAGTACACAGGGAGGCGACTGTCCCTACATACCATAGGTGTGGCTCCTGAGATACACAGAGGCTTGCGAGAGGCAGGGCCCCAGAGCTCCCTTCCGGGTTTGTGCCGTGGCCTCAGGTAGGAGAACGAGAAAACCCTTCACGTCTGCACACCGCTGAGTTCAGACTGTATGAGGAACCAGTTCCAAAGTTCTCAGAAAGAGAAAAGTCCTTAGTGACGGGAAAGAATGGAATTGCCCATCCCGAGCCATTCCACAGGGTTCTGTTTCTCTTTGAAGCGGAAATCAAATGCTCCACAGTGACCTGTCCTGGGGTTTCCTCCTTTTGAAGGTGCCTGGCCAGGATCAAGCCAGACGGTGTGGGTCACTAGAGACAAAGGGTTCAGTCTCTTTTGGGAGCAGTTCTTGGACCAGCTGCTCTTCTCCCACCCCCTGCCAGCCCTCCACAAATATCTGTCCACCTTGACACTCTCTTCCTGCAGGCGTGATCAGACACTTGTCCTTCCCACTGAGCCTGTCTGTGGGAAACCACAGTGCCAGCCGGGTTCTGCAAGAACAGAGTCCTGAGTTGCTGCTGGGCACAGACACGTCCAGTTAACCAGGCAGGACAGGACCCGGGAGGCAGGGCAGTGCCATGGGAGTCCAGTCGTGAGCCTGGTGTGGGGAAGTGTGCGAGGCTGGAGCTCAGCAGTGCACGAGAGTAACCGCTTCTGTTTTGAGGGCTTGTGATGTGCCAGCCCAGCACAGAGAGCTTCACATACGTGGCGTCATTTCATCCTCACAACATTCCTGCGAAGGTTGGGGGGACTAGTACTCTTACTGTCCCTTTTTGCAGATAGGAAAACCGAGTCCCCGGGTCATTAAGTTGCTCAACTATACAGCTAAGGTAGGAGACCCCGGATGTTAGCCAGTTGGTCTGACTCCACAGCCAGGTCTCAATGGCACTGCGAGGACACCCGGGAGTTCACAGGGCAGTGGGAGGGGCAGGGGAGCCAGCGGGGAGTATGACATGATATACGACACGGTATGATATGGGCTGCGATGGGGGCCATGGGAACAGAGAAAGGACACTGAATGGAGTCTTGTCGGGGCGGGGGAGATCACGAGCATTTCCAGAATTAGGGTTCTACCTGTGTGTCCCCATGGTACCCTGTGATGGTTAATTTTATGTGTCATCGGACTGGAACTGCTCTTCCCGGGACTCCAGCTTGCCGACCACTCTGCAGACCTCACGACCTGAGCAGCTTTAAGATTGTGTGAACCAATTCCTTGTAACCAATCTCTTTACGCACATACGCACAAATGTCCTATGGGTGTTTCTCTGGAGAGCCCTGACTGGCACACACCCTGCCCTTATTCTGTCACTTCACCCATCACGGCATCTCGTCGCTGCCTAACTGTGTCTCCTCGCTGAACCGTGGGCGCGGGTGAGGGCCGGGTGTGCCAGCCCATCGCTGTACTCTCAGCCCTGGCGCAGAGCCGGGGTCGGTACAGCAGGTGCCTGCAGACGGGCTGACGGATGGAGTGAACGAGGACCTGGGGCCACGTGGGGATGAGTCAGGGGGCGATGTAGGAGGTGGAGGAGTTGCAGGTCGGAGAAGGATGAGCTAGCAAAGGTAACAGCAAGAGTCAAGTGTCTGGCTGAGGACGGGCACAGCGAGTCTCGGACATCGGACATCAGCAAGTTCAGCAGGGTTGGAGCCTCCAGGGAGAGGCGGGGTGGGGGGGGGCGGGTGAAATGGGTCGGGTCACGAAGGGCTTCGCACACATTAAGCAGTTTAGACTTTATCCTGAAGGAGGTGGGCGACAGTAAAGAGTTTAAGGATTCTGAATCCACCTTGCAATGTGACCTTGGCTGAGGCATTTAACTGGGGCTTCCGTTTTGCTGTTGTTTGTTTGGTTACTTTGTTTCTTTTTGCCATTAGAAAAATGAAAGGAAATACCTGCCTGGGGGAGGCTGCTGAGTGCTGGGTAAGGGGAGGGGTGTTGAAAGCAGGTGGGCAGGTGGGACTGGGTCCCACCCCACCCTTGGCACATGGACAACCCCACAAAATCCTGCTGCTCTAAAGGGTGACAATCAGGGATGAATGAGTGTCCTTGTGGCATCAGAGTTACGATGCCTTGCCTGAGTGCCTGACATGAAGGGAGTAATTTCTGTCTTGGGAGCATCCAGATGAAGAAATGACATCTAGGAAGAGTCCCCGGGAGGGGCTCAGAGGTGCATGAGAGAGGGAATGGTTTTGAAAGCAAGGTTCATTGAGTTCCAAGTTTTAAAATCTCAATTCATTTATGAGGCATGTTTTTCCCTGTGCTAGTCTGGTATTAATCCACATTCAGAGTAAACTCAGGTCAGCTGCTGGCAAGACCGTTTCATTGGTGTAATGCACTGCTCCATATGGGAAAATGTGGAGGTCAAGTAGCTTAAGCCAATTTTGCAAAGACTTCCAAACCCCACTGTGCAGTCGGGAGAATTATTTCACTTTTCTGAGCTCACTAGAGGAAGAAAGGCAGGTTTGTTTTCCCAGCGGTGTCATGGACAGGAACTTCAGAAATCTGGGGGCCAGCAAGCCACTATACCATGTGCAGGGCTCCAGGACCTCACCCCGTAGCCACACTTCAAGGATCAGGAAGTAGCCATTCCAAATGTTGCTTCCAGGAACACACTGACCCAGCTGTGATCCAGGGATCGAAAGTTATCATTGTTGGCTACAAAGCCGCCTGCGAGCCCTGCCTCCCTCTCCACTCAGCTCAGTTCCTAATTCAAGGCTGCATGAGTGCCTTGGGGTGACAATTCTCAATCCTATAGGAAACCCTAGTTGCAAGAGAGTCTTTTTCATATTGTAGATCAATTTGCAATATAAGAAAGTCCCTGGAAGAAGGTTGGCAGAGATAAAGAGCTACCATATCTGGTGCATTGAACAAGTATCTGAATATCCCTCTGTCCAGTGTACACCCTTAAAGATCAATGCGAGAAGTTGGCAACAGGGAAAATTCTGATTAGTTTCATATTTTAGGCATACATGATTTAATACATTTACCTGGAAAGGTCTGAGCATGCACCCCCTACCCTGCAACCCCCCATCTGTGCTCAGGGCAACCACAGTTTGGAGAAATGATTTGCTGACCCAGGCTGAGGCAAGCCCCAAGAGGATTGCTGACAGTGGCCACTTTTCTGGGCAGAGACACAGAATCAGCTGGACCAGAGGTAGTCCATTCATCTCCCTTTCTTCCTCTTCAAGTCTCTTTTCCTGGCACCGTATCCAAGACTGAAGAGTTGATGGTAGCTTGCAATAAAATCAAAATTCCCAAACTCCTAATGAGCTTCTGGAAGCCTGCATTTATCTGGTTTATCAGTGCGGCTGGGTGGTTCCTGACAGTCTCTGCTTCTAAAATCCGGCTCCAGGGCCAGGTGGGCTCAGGCATGTTCCTGAGGGAAGGTGTTCCGCCTCCGTGAAAGACTTTGCTTGCTGGATACCAACTGCTAGATTCATGGGAGTGATGCCACCATGCCTGCCCTCTCCCATCCCTAACGAGGCATCTGCCACTAAGTTAATTCATTTGCATGGTGTAGACTACAGTATATATAGTGTTAGGACAGTGTGTCTTCTTTCTAATTATAATAGTAAGAAATGCTTGTCATAGAACGTTGAAAAATATATCCAATAGGAAGAAAGAGAAAAGTCACCTAAAAGTATTCTACACAGTGTTACCTTTTGACACTTTGCCTTTTTTTTTTTTTTGTCTTTTTTTCCCCTAAAGCCACAGCATTTTAAAAACAACACAAGAGAAGGAATTAGTCTATCTATGCACCACGTGTGTTTGAGTGAGGCCTCCATGGTGTAGATGCAGATCTACTATTTTGCAGAGACTCAACCTCGGGTGACATCACCGCTCTCCACTGCAATATTCATCACTGTCAGAAAATTCTTTTTTTTTAACAGCTAATTCAATAAAAGTGTGGTAGTAATAATGCACTTTTTAAGTTTATCATCCATTTGGCCCCTGCTGTCTGTAAGACACGCAGAAAGGCCCGCAATGCCCTTCAGACAACAAAGAAACTGTCGGTAAAGCCATCAAGGGGCTGATTGGCGTCTGGGGTGCGAGGGAGTGAGCTGCATTAATAAACGCTTTTGTTCTTGAAAAAGTGTTTGGACAAAAGCTGTGCTGAGCGGACAGCATCTCCATAGCTCCCCGGACATATGTCCTGACGGTGCTACTCGGGCACACAAAAAGTTAGCATATGGCAGAAAGTGACAGGCCGGGGCACTTCTGCCTCACCTGCTGTTACTCTAGCCCTGGAAGGAGTGTTGGTGGCTTCGCTGCCAGTGAATCTTGTTCACCGGGCTCCCAGCAGGTCTGGCCTGGCTTGACCCCTTCGTGGGTGACAGCAAAAGGCCGGCCTGCCTGTCCCTCCGCTGAGCAACTAGACAGCACAGCGCTGAGGGATGGGTTTGGGTTCGAGGTTAAATACAGCCCCTCACATCCTCCAAAGTCACACGGGCCTCAAAGGGCAAACAGGTCTTAAAAATGATTCTCTCGGAGGAGAAACTGCTTCCATTCTCTGTCCTCGAGCTGTCCAGTCTGTGTGGGACGAGGAAGGTCTGCAGCAAATTGCCTTCCTGGGTCTCTCGTCAGAGTGGTTGAAGTGAGTGCTCACGTCCTCCTCCTCCCTTTCCCTCCCCTCCTCCTCCTCCTCTCCCCTCCCCTCCCCTCGCTGACAAGTCAGAGCATCAGGAAACAGCCAGGGCCGGGAGAGATTATGGGAAAGAAAGAAACTGGGGACAGGAGAGGGGCCCAAGATTCGAGGTCTGGAGAACAGATTAGCACCGTGAGCTTCGGCCACCCAGGGACACAAAGTGCCTTCCGAAGGGAAGCCACCGGCCCTCTATCAATCAGTCTTGTATAGATTGTTGGATTTGATAAAACAAAACAAAACCTGTGTCTAAGATGATGTCACTTCCTCGTCCAACTTAATAGCAAGCTAACTGAAAGCACTTTCCCCCAAAGCATCCAGTTCAAGAGAAGGCTGGCGAATGTTTGCGGAGGAACAATCTCAGCGTCTCCCAACCTTGTCTTTTTCACAGCACGGCGCGCGTAGAGAGAGGTGTCTGCAGCTGCAGGCTGAAGGGGAGGCCACTGGGATGAGACCCAGAACCCACTAGGGTGACCCAGGGCAGGGGGTGTGGAATCCGTGACGCCAGTTACTCTGCAGTACCCGAGGTTGGGGGATGTTCCGCTAGAGCAGCCTGAAGATCTTCCAGGGCCCGGTGCCCGTGCGATTGCCGTGTCCCTCCCTCATGCCCTTCTGCCCTTCTTTGACCGATTCTTTCTTTCATTAATCGAAATCTATCCTCCAGGATCTCGCCTTCGGCGCGAGGAACAAGGCCCCTTAGGCAAGCGCAAGGCAGTGGCAAAGGCACAGAGACAGAGGAGTGGCCCGAGGAGACTTACTGAAAACCCTGCCGACATCAGCCTCTCAGTGCGTGGTGTGTGTTGGAACCACCCTGGCTTCTCCGTGTAGATGCACCTCTCAGACCACCTGTCCCAGGTGGCGACCAGAAATCTGCATTTACCGGCCCCGGCCCCACTCCATCTCCGGATGCTCTACAGCCCACACTTTAGGAAACCTGCTTAAAACAGTGTCTCCTCACCTTCCCTTATTTTATTAAAGAAATGTTAGGATGCTTAGAACCACTCTTAGTGTGAGGAAGAAGTCTTCTCTCAGGACTTAGGTCCTTGTTTTCCAGCACCAAGTAAACCTTTCCAGCCCTTGCGTTTCTCAAAGGACAACCAATTTCTCAAAGGACAACCAACCCTTCCAGGGGGAAAGGGTTTTCTCCAGCATAGGCGATGCTCTCCCCATCGTCCAGGGCCCAGGCTGTTGGAGCAGAAGTGTAGACGTGCTGAAAAGTGGCTCTGCCCCTGCCCTGCCGCTGCTCCTGAGCTGCTCCTCTGGAAACCAGCACCAGGCCTGTGTGCAGGGCAAAAATCACCGCAGAGTGGAAAGGACAAAAGACCCTTTGAACTTGACTGATAACTTTGGTAGCAGCTGGGAGAAGAAAAGGTTTCAAGCCATCCAAATGTGGGCTGGCAGTCTTAAAGCAGGTCCCAGAACACCTTACCTCTTATTTGTCCCTGAGACCTGGCAGACACCTTAGCTTCCTCACCCCCTGTAACAGGCTGAATACTAGGGTGACCATGTAATTGTTCAAGCCACATACGGTTGAGAGTGAAAAGGATGCTGCTAGATGGAACAAAGATGTGTACCAGGCTGTCCTGGGTACCCAGTCTAATGTCCACTTTCGTAAGAGGAGGAACATGAGACTATCAGTGTGAGCAGAGGTAAACCCTGTGGTTTCGGTCAGTTCGATCAGAGGAGTGTGTCTCCCATGTAACTCCCAGCCTGGGAGACGCTGAGGGCCCAGCCTTCTTCATTCTGCTGCTACTTAGCTGTGGACGTGAACAACCGGTGACCTCTCTGGTCTAGTGTCCTGCTCTGTAAAATGGGCCGACCCCGCCAGATCAGTCCTGAGGCTCAGTACTAAAGAAGCATTGTGAGCTCTGGTTTTCTTTCCTTTATTTTCCCCTTTTCATCCAGCACCTAGTGCTCAGTCTATGCCAACTTGTGAATGGCAGTGCCTGTGGTTATCTAATTTCAAAACTCCTGTTTTAACATGCAAACCAACTCAATTACAAAACCACAATTATGGGCATGCCACTACTGTATCATATTATATCCTCAGCTGTTTACGTAGCACTGTCCTCGCGCGCGCTGTAAGTCCCTTTCCATGAGGCTGGGAGCTTACAGACTCCTTTAGAGCAAGGACCGACAGAGTCGGGAGGTGCTAAGGAAGTGAGTTATAGCAACTGAATTGAGCTCTTCAAGTTCTGTCACCAGTCAGGAGGCTAAAAGAAGCTTTCTCTTAATGGTGGCAGGAGCCCAGAACTGCCTCAGTTTAGAGTGATTAAGAGTTTCTCTGAGTTTCACCCTGCTGCTGTCTGGGACGGCAGCCAAGCTTGAAGGGAGGCAGGGAACCGTGCCGGGAAAAGGGGGGTCAGGGGGAACCGAGCAGCTCCACTGCACCCTTGCTGCTCTGCGCAGACGGGACATCACCATAAGCTCTAGAAAACGAAGAGGAAATACTGTAGATATGTAATTTGCTAATGACTTGATAGGATTGTTTATTTAGAATCATCCTTTAAGACAGCCCACTGTCTGTCTCTGTAGGGTCCTGAAGCTAAAAATAGTTTTTCCTTTTTTAAAATGGGTGGAGGAATAAAAGCAAGAGGAGAATAATATTTTGTGGCATGTAAAAATGAGATGAAGTTCAAATTTCAGCATCCATAAATAAAGTTTCGGTGGAACACAGACCACACCCATTCGTGTACACGTTGTCCACAGCTGCTTTCCGCTGTAACTGAGGAGTATTTGTCAAGAAAGAGCCCTCAGGACCCTTCCAGCGCTTTTCCCTGATGCTCAGGGTACCACAAATCGCAGTGACACAGTTGTGTCCCCACGGCGTTTGGAGTGCTGCCACTACTGCCATACTGGGATGTTTTATTTTATTTTTTATTACCAGCTATTCCAAAGCCTTCAAAACTACAGAGAACGAAACAGTAGAAGTGAGTCTGAGACAGTGGCTTCCAACTCTGTAACTGCTGAGGATTTTGCTAACAATTGTAGACCTCAGAATTCCTCAATTTACCTTGGTTGCTTTAATTTTTTAACCCATTCTTACACTAAAGCATGTGTAGGGGGTGACAATTGAGATGGGGTGGAATTAAGCTATACAATTGCATTAGACTGACCTAACAGTTGCTTTCGAATATCTATCTAGTGTCCAAGAATATCTGTTCCAGCTATTTTTCAGGAAATGCACTTTTGTTAATGGGAAATTTTCTCCCATTTTGAAAGTACCTACATAAAAGCCTTTTGCCTCTTGGCTCACAAAGCCTAAAATATTTACTATCTGGCCCTTTCCAGAAAAAAATCTAACTACCATGGCTTTTAAAAGTTCTCATATCTCCCTAGAACAGCTCAGAGCCCTGGCATTCATTGGTTTTCCTGCCAGAGCCCATCTCTTCGGCTCCAGTCCGATCTCACCCACTTTCCCCACGTGTGCCCTGTGCTGCAGCCACAGCAGTGATGAAAGTTCCAGAAGCCTGCTCCTCCCACATCCTTGCCTGTACAGGGGTGCTTCCAGGGCCCCCAGTGACCTCTCCCACACTCAGGGGGAGGGGACCTCTGTCCCCTGGTTTTATGTTTCTATAAGAGGAATAACAGCATGCACCCATACCATATGGATACATTGTTATTAATGAAAGTCCATCGTTTTATTTAGGTTTCCTTAGATTTCACCTAACACCCTGTTTCTGTCCCAGGATCCCACTTAGGACACCACATTACATTAGTTGTCATGTCTCCTTAGGCTCCTCTTGGCTGTGGCAGTTTCTCAGGCTTTCCTCGTCTTTGATGACCTTGACAGTTTGGAGGAGTGCTGCTCAAGTATGTGCAGGATGTCTGTCAACTGGGATTTGTCTGGTGTTTCTCTTAGATTGGATTGGGGTTATGGGTTTGGGGAGGACGACCACAGAGGCAAAGTGCCATTCTCATCATATCATGTCAAGGGTGCTTGCTGTCGACATGATTTATGGCTGTTGCTATTGGCCTCGATTACCTGGCCGAGGTAGTGTTTGTCAGGTTTCTCCACTGCACAGTTCCTCCTTTTTCTGGCTTGCCCTTTTGACCATAGGACAAAAGTCATGTTCTCCAGTTGGCTTTCTCAGCAGTAAAGGTGACATTTGGACCTACATTTGTTTGTCTTTTGTGTCTTATTTCTCGATTGATTCCACACTTAGAAAGGGAAGAAATAAATGGATGTTACATGTTCAACCCCTAAGACCTCAATATTATCCCCCTGGTAAAATACTGCACATCCTTCACGGCTCACCCAAACATCACTTCCTCTTTGAAGCCTTCCCTGATCTCCCCAGCCAGAGTCATCTATCATGTCCTCCCAGCTGCTCCCATAGCCTCCACCTACCTCTCTCTTGCAACTTTTCACTTGGCTGCACTGTGCATTCCTCCACTGGATGGTCAGCCCCTCAAGGGCTCTGACTATGTTCTATTAATCTCTATGTCCCTGTAACCTGGTCCAGAGTCTGGAATTTAGGAGACTCTTAGTAATTCATTCTGCATCTCCCATCTGTGAGGGCTGCCTGACTCCTCTGGGGTGGAGACTTAGTGGGACTCCTCTTGGAGACTGTTTGAGGAAGGATCCCCACTTGAGGACCTGTCCATTCTCTTCCCGGCTCTGTGAGAAGGAGACAGGGCTGCCCTGCTGGTGCAGCTGGAATAACACTTGAACCCACAACCCAAGTTAGACTAAGACTTGCAACTCCATCAACATGTACAG
Source organism: Varecia variegata (assembly GCA_028533085.1). Taxonomy (NCBI): domain Eukaryota; kingdom Metazoa; phylum Chordata; class Mammalia; order Primates; family Lemuridae; genus Varecia; species Varecia variegata. The sequence continues at coordinate 12,709,366 of CM052441.1, read as the reverse complement.
CTGTTATTGAATAAGCAGCAGGAGGAAGATGGTCTTCCTGGGTATTGTGTTTCCTGTTGATTTAGTCTTTTCTTTTAAATCTCTAAAAAGGAGTGTAGTCTTAGAAACTGATAGACAGTAATCATAACAATAGCCATCATTGTTGAACAATGCTATGTTTGGATGTTTGCTCCCTCCAAACCTCATGTTAAAATTTGATGCCCAGTGTTGGAGATGGGGCCTAATGGGAGATGTTTGGGTCATCGGGGTGGATCGCCCATGAATAGATTAATTCCCTCCTTTGGGGGTGAGTGAGTTCTCACTCCATGAGTTCCTGAAAGAGCTGGTTGTTTCAAAAGATCCTGGTACCTCCCGCCTTTCTCTTGCTTCCTCTCTCACCATGTGGTCTCTGCACACACCGGCTCCCTTTGCCTTCCTCCGTGAGTGGGAGCAGCCTGAGGCCCTCACCAGATGGCCAGTCTTGAACTTTCCAGCCAGCAGAATCTTGAGCCAAATAAACCTTTTTTCTTTATAAATTACCCTGCCTTGGATATTCCTTCATAGCAACACTAAACAAGCTAACATCAGCAAATATCAAAAGCACCATGGCAGGTGTTTCATACATGTGATATTTAATTCTTACAATTCTGCAAGGTAGACTTTGCCCTGACCTTACCTGAAGGTCATATGACTCAAGGCCCAGAGAGGTAGAGCAATTTTCTCAAGATAACACAGCTGTTAAAGACCTGGACCTAAGTGGGTCTAATTCAAAATTCATTCTCTCTCTACGGAGTCTACACTGATTCCCTTCATAACTTTCTGCTTTTCCTCATTTTCTGCTTCTGTAATTAGCTGAGTCTAAGGAACCAATGTGAGAAAGGACACAGTATTGGCCAACAGAACACAACAGATGGACCGAGGTTCTGTTCTTTTTTCATAAATAAGACTCCATTTTCATAATCTTGCCCTATGGAATGCTGACTCTAAACTATTTCTGTACATTTTCTCTAAGTCTTCACTGATATGACTGACTATTTTCTTGATTTTAAGATGCACATTTTCCCACATTTTAACATCCTCTAAAATTGGAATATGTCTTACATTTATATTCAGTGTGGATTGAAATCAAGTTTCTCAAGAGGGGATTTGCAGATAGTTCTATTTAAAGTTGTCTCAGGTTGGTGGTCTTACCTGCTTGAGTTCCAATTCTCCAGGGAATATTTTTTCCCTACCTTCACCCAGTGCCAGTGAGACTTGCAAGACTTCTGGTGCTCCTTTCTCTGGAGTGGATTTATTTATCATTTACCCTGCACTGAAAGTATAGCCTTTGGTAGCCCAGCTGTATTTGAAGAGTCTTTCAATATTGGCCAATTTTTTCTTTTTTATTTGCTATATGAAATAAAGGTATCTGACAGTTCATAATATTTTAGGTCCAGCAATAAAATGCAACACATAATGAGGTCTGATGTTATTAACAGTTTCAAGCAGTGTGGTAGCCAGTCTCCAAGATGGCCCCAGTGATTCGTGCCTCTTGATAGTCACACCCTGGTCAGTTTCCTCCCACACTGAACAAAGCCAACTTGTACAACAAATAGGGTATTGTGGAAATGACTGTGTGACTTCTATGGTAGATCATAAAAGGCCTTGCTGCTTCTGTCTTTTCTCTTTTGGATCACTCACTTTGGAAGAAGCCAGCTGCCATATTGTAAGAACACTCAAGCAGTCCCATGGAGAGGTTCATTTAGCAAGGGGTTAAGATCTCCTTCCAACAGCCAGCACTAGCTGGCCAGGCATGTGAGTGAGTCAACTTGAAAGCAGACCCTTTGGCCCCAGTCAAGCCTCCAGATGACTGCAGCCCCAGCTGACATCTTGGCTACAATCTCATGAGAGACGTTGAGCCAGACCACCCTGTTAAACCACTCCCAGATATGTGATTTACAGAAATGCTGAGATCACAGATGTTTATTATTCTAAGTCATCAAATTTTGGCATAATTTATTATATAGCAATGACAACTAGTACAAAAGCTAGAAAAATATATTTCGAAACAAAAAGTCTTACTTTTCTTTTCAAAAGTAGTATTTGGTTCTTTGTTTTCAAATGATGTCTTTTCTACATTCGTGAATGTCTATTATTTTCAGGATGACTGAGATCTAAAGAAACTGTGAATATTTACTCTGTCTAATATAAAGTTAAAGATTTGCAAGTGACTTTACGCTGTATATATTATGTTTCACATTGCTTCAAACTTCATTGTTTCATTGAGGAGATTTTTCTGATAATGATATCAGTAGAAATAAATTATGTATCCCTTCTTTTTTAAGAATGAGAAAGTATTAGTTGGATTACTTTTAATCCATAAGGAATACTTTACTTGTGAAGATGTCCTTAATTACCCCAAAATGCCATGGTTTGGGGACACCAGTTAAAGAACTATCTCAGGTTACTCATAAGTATTGAATGACCATCCTAAACTCTTCTTGCTATTCTAAGCTATGTATTTAGAGGCACTACAATTCTTTCCTTTGGGCTTGCTGACACAAATACATTTTAATGACTATTTAATGAACATACCCGTTTGGAAAGCCTCTTGATTTTTTTTATGTCATCTTTGGAAAAAGCCAGTGTATACTTGTCTAATGCTCAAGATGTTAACTGAATCTATTAGAATAAATTAATATATTTTTTCTTTTTGGTATTCACATTGATTGCTTTAACTTGTATTTTCATTATTATTGTTAATTGTCATAGAATTGCAGTGGTTTCTAAACTTTCTTGCTCTTCAAAATCTCCTGTGGAGGTTTTTATTTTATTTTTTAAAAACATATATACTGGACCTCTGCCTGATTTCCTAAATCAGGATCTCCAGGGATGGGACTTGGGAACCTGTATTTTTTAATTAACAAAGTCTCCAGTTGAGTCTTTTAGAGTCATTTCATCACATTACCATTAATGAGCACATCAGAAACCACTGAGTTCACTCCCCACCCATCCACCTTCAGCTTCTATCCCAGCCTCTAAGCCTGCAGGAGGGGCAGATGCAGTTATAGAACCATGGAGTAGTATCTACTAGAAGAAATCTTAGAGATGATCTGGTCCATGTACCGTCAGTTTTCAGATGAGAGGACCCCTACATCATGACAGAAGTAAAGTGACTTACTTTCTTAATAGTTATTCCCTTAGTGTTATTACACTTGTTAACCCAAAATAAGTGACTGAGGCAAAAATCTCAATTAATAGAGGTTTATTAAGCCAAAGTTCCTCATCCAGAGAAAAACACAAACCACAGACAAAACTGTGGCTGTTTTTCCAGGGGAATTTGGAATTTTGAGCATTTAAAGGGGAGTAGGGCATACAGGAAGAAAAAAAAGTCAGGAGCAGGGTGGGTAGTGAGACAAAATGGTTACATTCTTGTGAGACGCAGGAAAAATCTACATTTCACATAATATAAGGTGAATGTTAGAAAAGAAAAGGGGAGTGAAAGAAGTATCTATTATGTAGGTGTCCCTGGGTAGGTGGAAGAATGTCTGATCCTATTTTGTCTCTGTTCTACACCTGTGAAGATAAAGTTTTCATTCAATATTAGTTTTAGGAGCTAAATATCGCCTGCAGACCTAAAGTTATAATTTGCATGCTCTTACTTATGGGAGGCCATCAAGGAATTTCTTGAATGAATGATCTGTAGGGCCAGTCCTTTGCAGGTGCCTGGGGCTTTACCTCTCCTTTTGCATAAGAAGTTGTGGGGAGTAGTTCTGAATTTTTTATTTTATTTTTACATAATATAGTTGAAAATTATCAATTAGTAAAAAACAAATGCAAAAACAATGGTTATTACAAATTTCCATTATAAGGAAAGGATGTCTTTTATCTTCTGGACAGCAAAGCTTTTTAATTGGGAAAGGTAAGGCCTCCCCACCTTATAAATGATTTCATGATAGTTTTCTTGGGGAGACTTTTCTAATGATGAATATAAGTAGAAATGAAAATATATCTCATTTTTAGATTGGATAAAGAACTGGTTGGATTATTCCTAATTCAGAAGTAGATATTTGACTTGCCTAAGTGCAAGAGGCTTAGGAAAACAACTCACTGTGCATTACAAGTAGCAGGATTTCTGGGTTAGGGGCTCATAGCCTGAGAGAGGAAGTAATTGGTAAGACTTGAAGGCAAGTAAAAGGTCACAGAATCTCTCTGAATATCAGCAGACAGGAGCTTTAAAAGAAAGGAATGTCCATGAGAAAGCCCCAGTGGAGGTGGCTGGGGAAAACCAGGGCTGTGGTATCTCATGCTGTGATATTGTGATTTACAATAAGAAATATATACTTAGTACCCATTTCCTGGCATACAACTTCTAAACCCCTTAGAATCTCCCAAGTGGCAATTGTCTTTTTGTTTATTAATGTGGTAACTGGTGGGCTGGGGTTCCTGGATGGCCTCATGATGGGGCTGGTTGCCAGGGGAACCAACCTTTTGATTAGAGGGTTGGAACTTCAGTCCCACTGCCCCCATCTCTGGGGAGGGGAGAGGGACTGAAAGTTGAGTAGATCCTCAACTGCCAAAGATTCAGTCAATCATGCCTATTTATAATGAAACCTCTAGAAAAACTCATAGGACAGGGTTCAGAGAGCTTCCAGGTTGCTGAGCATATATGGAGGGCGGTTTGCCCAAAGAGGGCACAGAATCTCCACACCCCTCCCCACATACCTTGCTGCATGTGTCTCTTCTATATGGGTCTTCCTGAGTAGTATCCTTTTATAATAAATGGATAATAGTGAGTAAAGCATTTGCCTGAGTTCTGGGAGCCTCTCTAGTAAATGATCAAATCCAAGGAGGGACTCATGTGTGCCCCAAGTTTATAGCCAGTTGGTCATAAGTACTGGTGGCCTGGACTTTCAATTGGCATCCAAAATGGGGGAGAGTCATGTGGAACAGTCATGTGGAACTGAGCCCCTAACCTCTGGGATCTGATTTTAACTCCAGGTAGATAGTGTCAGAATTGAGTTGAACTATAGGGCACCCCGTTGGTGTTAGAGAATTGGTCAGTGTGGGGAAAATACAGAATCTTGTCACAGAAGTGTTTTGTATTGAATATATAGAGAGTATAATAGGAGAAAACGGTTTGTTTTCCTATCATGCACATGCTTAATTTGATGTTATTGCCTGCAATGTGCTATAATTCTCCTTCCATTCTCCCAAGTTTTACTGAAATGCCTTCAACACACTCTCATCTTGTGTTAGTGTTGCTTGGGGAATAAGGGAAGAAGGACAGCATGGACTGAAATGACGAGACATGAGGAGAGTTCAGTAGAAAAGGAAGATGAGAGAGAGAGAGAGAGTGAATGCACAACAAGAGGCATCCAATCCTTTGAGGACTCCCAGGAGATACAGAAACTGCACTTCACAAAGAATGTGGGATGGGCTCAAGTTGTTTTTCTTGGATGTTAAAGGAAGGGTGACACCCAGAAGAAAGACTTGGAAATTGACATCCACAGAAGACACTGGATTACATCATAAGTTTTCTATGAAATGAAGGAGCTTGTATCATGCCACACACATTCCTGCCACACTGAAACCTTGGGCCCTGATGGCTGAGACTGCCCTCCCTCTCACACACATCCAGCTGTTCTTTGGACACTGTTTCAGCACTCCCCAAAGAATGAAACCACAAGTGCTCCATCATGAGGAAGACAGGTTTACAATAGCTGGAGCGAAATGCTTAATTTAAAGCCCAGGAAAGAGTCAGGGTTGTCAAGGGAGAAATGAGAGACCCCCCCACCCCAGCTCTTCCCAGCTTTTGTATTCTATGATTCTTGGGAAGAGGGGGGCCAAAACCTGGTTTTTGTACAGTGATAAATAAAATGGCCTGACTGGGTGTCAGCTGGCCTGCCAAATCTGGTAGCTGGCAGGGAATGAACAGAGAACTTCCAAGGAACTAGCTCAATCCACATGTATGATGTGTTCATATCTACTACCCACATAAAGATTATATAACATCCATGACATATAGAGAAGGGCCTTAGATTCCTGGGAAAGAAAGAAGCTCAGAAATAGACCATTTCTACGCTAACATAAATCAAGACAGAGATTCTAGTCTCAAACATGGGTGATCTTGGCTGCCAAAGGATGCTTGGCAGCCAGGGAGGCACATATGAGGACAAAGGAAGTCATTTCCATAGTCAGGGCCCCTACCAGAAATTCAGAGAGTGGGGGGTTGCCTGGCAACAGCAGTCTTCCTTACTTTCCATTCATCCCTATTAAGAAGATGATAAAATGTCTCCTCCTTTTTTCTTCTTCCCTGAACCTTCATTTTTTAAAATCTAATTTCATCTGAAATTTGTTGGGAACCCAGTGTGATTTGTTTGTGGTCTCAAAGGGATGCTGCCTGGAGACAGATTATTCCTCACATGGAAACTGAGCCCTAAGGAGCTAAATCCCATGCCTCTGAAGTGTCTGGTTGTGCCTATAAGCTCGCTAACTCCTACTGTGGGAAAAATGTAATGACAAGGTCACAGCTAGGAGAAGGGTGGTGACATGGTTCTGAATGCCTGCAGAAAAGGCAGATACCTGATCTATGAATTTGTATGAGTATTCCTACTGCAAGCCATTTCGATGTTTTAGAGAATCAGGCATTGGCTCCCAATCCAAGTTTCACCCCTGGCTATCTACAGTCACTTTGGCACTCAAGGCCTTGCACTTGAACCTCTGCAGGAAATCAACCTCCACCTGGCCCCAGTGTGGTGCTGTTAGGAGATCTGGTGAGAGGGGAAGAAAACTACTGGATTATAAAGGCTCTTGAAGATGGAATCATCCCTTTTTCATTTCTATGTACCGTATAGGCATCCAGCAATGAGTTTTAAAAAATATATTAGATACTCAAAAACTGTTGACTTTGTTGAGTAATGTTAATAAGAAGAACCTGCATTTCTGCTGGGCTGCATGGTCCCTGGCCTTTCCCATCCCATCACACGATTCTGCTTAGATATTAAAGGAAGGGGTGAGCTCCAGAAGAAAGGCTTGGAAAGTGACATCTCAATAGTAAACACCTGGCTGACATCATCAAATATTTTCTATGAAATGAGTTGCAGCACAGGTGCACTCATGTATATCGAGGGGCCCAGACATGTACTCACCCAGCGCATTCCTGCCGTGGGGATACTGAAGGCATGAAATGGGATTCAATATTCCTGGCAGCTTCCAGTATTGTGGAAAAGGGAGTTCATTGTGCCTTTGTATGTCAGGTCAGATTATCTCAGGATTATTTTATGGAGAGGAGGTGTTCTTCCTTTCCTTGAAGCTTTGAGCTTTTTACTGGGGAAAAGGGCAGAATTTCCTGGGGAAGGAAGCATTGCTGCTGACTGCTGGAGGTTTTCTGCTATGATGGAAGCAGATAAAAGGAAGAAGGCCCTGTGGGAAGCACCTGGTTTGGAGCTCAGTGAGTGAGTCTGTAAGATGGGACGGGAGACCTGATATTGCCGGTGGGGACCGTGGCAGCAAGACTTCTAGTGTGTCTTCCTAGTAGTGTGACCCAGCAACTTTCAAACTCTTAAAATTTTGTCTTCTTTTCTCTGGCTTTAAGTTATCATTGCTTTCTCTTGTCATATCTGAACCACTAAAAAAAGAGACAGCATTTATCCTTTAACTGCACAGGCTGTCTTATTTAGTCCCTGTAAGAGTCCTGAGAGGGAGGGAGCAGCCTGTCCTTTGTCATACAGTTGACAGGTGTGGGAGGGGAGCCTGAGCCCAGGATGTCTGATAACCTTCCAAAGCCACAGAGCTGGTAAGCGGTAGAGCTGGGACTTGACCTCTGGGTGGCCACATCCCAAAGCCATGCTCTATGCTTTTTGATTTCTTCTTGCTAAGCTGGACTGACAGTAGCCGGTGGAGAAGAGATGGCACTCTTCTGTTAATACAAATGAAGGGGAATCCTCAAATAAGGTCAGACAGGCCAGGCTCTAAGATCAGACCTGTTAATCCACAAATGATTGGTGAGCCCAGGCATGGTCCTGTATTCTCACTTGGATATAGCTTTCTGATGAAGCTAGAATGTTCCTCTATGTGACATCAAGAAGAGGCAACTCAAAACACAGACAGTGAAAGTGAGAACCTCAGAACTGACAAGCCTCAGGGGCCCCTCGGAAACTGCAAGGGAGAGCAGGGTATGTGGACAGGTGGGGGAGGGTGACACAGGATTTGCATGGCCTGGAGCAGTGTTCTCTGTGGTACGGGGCGGGGGGGTGGGGGGGGTGGGGGGGGTGAGGGTGGGTGGGGGGGGGAGGAGTGGAGTTCACTGGGCTCTGCCCATGGCCTTGATAAAAATTCCCTCAAAAATAACCAAGCAACGGTTAGTGGATTAACTTCATGACTAGTTAGCTTTCCTGATAAGAGAGATCGCAGAGCTGTTTGGGATTTTTTTCCATGTGACTTAGGTCGCATCCTCTAGCCCTGAATGGAGCAGCTGGTGCAGAGGTGTGGTTCTCCACTGAGGTCCAGGCTCTGGAGTGAATGTCAGGTGGCTCCTGAGGCCGCCGGAGGCCGCCAGGAAGAGTCCCTGCCAAGGAGGGCAAGAGGCAGGGGCTGCACGAATGGATGCTGCTAGACCCTGTGACACGGGCTTTGGAGGCTTCTAGGGGCCTTGATCAGCCAATTCTGTTGTTTCTGTTTAACATGCTCAAAAAAAGTGGGAAAGCGTCCGCAGTGGACGGGCTGCCTGACCCATCTGTAAAAGGGTCCTTTGCAACTGCCAGTCTGAGCTTGGTCCTCTCTTGAGAACACCTTTTCCCTCTGTCCTGTGCCACTCTGTTTAAGAGGGTGTTGTTGGAGTTACTTGGAAAAGTATTATAGCTTCTTGGTGTAATAGTTTCATACTTTTAAGATGAGACCCTGGGCCTGTGCTTTTAAAATGATGCTTGGTTGGGGGGTTTTGGTTTTGTTTTGCTTTTTATTTTTATTTATTTATTTATTTTTATTTGTACCAGATCTCCCTTTGAGAAAGAATGCTTTGCTTTTTAGAAGAAATGCCGTGTAACTGCCTCTCCTATTTTATTTTATTAATATGTTTTTTGGAAACTGGTTCTTGTGGAGGAGGCTGCTGGCACCAGAATAAAACTGAATTTCCTCTGTGGTTAATGCAAAATGCGGTTCTGTTTGGGGTCATCATGTAGGTTGCCATAAAATAGCAAATTTGAAAGTTTGTACCTGTAAGATTGCTGAGAGGCATGTGCCTGAGTTGGGGGGCGGGGTGTGACCTTTGGCATGGCTGTGGGGGTAAAGCAGGGGTGTATTCACAAAGGGTCACTCACTGACAGCTGTCAGCAGCCTAGCACGCCCAGTTCCCAGAGCTCAGTTGTTCTCATAGACACTCTCTGCCACCTTGAGCGAAGGCTTTCTCTCCTTCAGGGGGATAACTAGTCATGCAGCTGCGGGGGGGCCACAGTGCTACCCAGTCTGGCCGACTCGGGAATAGGATTGGCAGCATTCTGGGCGGTTCAGCTGAGCGATTTGCTCAGGCACGCACAGGAACGGCTGCTAGCGTGCACACGCCGCCCCCTAACTCCCCGTGAGGCAAGTCTTTCCTCTTAGCTGCTTCAGTGAGATGTTCATCTGTTTTAAATGCTACAGTCCGTCTTTTGAAACTAGTGACATGAAGAGTACAGGTGTCTTTGTGGTTTGGGGGACTCTGCCATCCTAGCGTGGGGTTGAACAAAAACCTCAGCCTCTGTTAATTTGTCTTAAGTGTGCTCCTGCTGGTGGAGGCAGGTGTTGAGGACACTCTAAAGAGACTTGTGGGAGGTCTCCTGCGTGTGTAAGTTGCAAGTGAGATTCACTTTGGGGTTGGGCCAAGTTTAAAGACAAGATCATTTACACAGGTCTGGGCAGGGAAGTGGGAGCCCCCAGGGACAGAGACGCCCCAGGGAGAGAGTAGCACCAGCAGGAAGAGCTAAACCTGTTCTTCTTTGTGGGCCTGCAGCCTGTGCAGTCACTCTGCCCCTGATCAGAGGGTCCCTGCTCTTGGTTTAATGCTCTGCTGTCACGTTCTTAAAATTCCTAATGACTTTCGAACAAGGGGTTTCACACTTTCATTTTGCCCTGGGCCTTGCAAATAATGCAGCCCATCTGCGTTGACCTCCTGCAGGTCTGAAGGCACAAGGTGAGAAAGTGGTGTCACTGGACCTGGTGGGAGGCCCTGTGGTCTCCAACCGCAGCTAAGGTCAAAACTGAGCTCCTGTGGAGGAAGAGGGGACAAATATTCTGACTGTTTCTCCTCCACCCTCTGGACTCCCGCCAGCACCTCCCACTAGCTGAACCACGCCAGAGTCTGTAAATTCTCAAGATTCAGCCTCCCAGGCACAGCACAGGGTAGAGAAAGACAGATGGAGCATCTGTAGGGGCAAACGGAGACTAACCGCACACGCTGTATGCAAAGAACCAAACGGTCTGCCCTTGGTGGCACCTGCATGCCACTCCACCTGTGCGGGATTTACCTGCCTGGCCTCCCTCCCAAAAAGGCCCCGTCCCCTGGGGCCCATCCCGAGTTCTACTCTGCCCATCAAACTTGTTCTCCAACTCCTAGCATCTTCTATAGCATATCTGATCTGACCCCAAGGACACATTAAGCATTATTTTATCATAATAAACAGTCATGTTTATTCATGTTATGAATCTAACTAGATTCATTCATTCATTCAGGAGATACTTGGAGAGGGAGTTAGGGAAATGTTGGTCAAAAGACACAAAATTCCAGTTGGACAGGAGGAATGAGTTCAAGAGATCTATTGTATAATAAGGTAAATTAATAATTAATAGCAATACATTATGTACTTGAAAACTGCTAAGAGAGTAGGTTTTAACTCTTTTCACCTCAAAAAATAAGTATGTGAGGTATTGTGTATGTTAATTGCCTCAAATTAGCCATTTAACAAGGTGTACATATATCAAAACATCATGCTGTACACGACAAAGATATATAAATTTTTATTTGTCAATTTTAAAAAATGAATAAATGATTCCTAAAAATTTTAAAAGGGAGTACTATCTGAGATATGGAAATGAGACACAACCCCTGCTGGGGGCGGCAGTAGCCCAGTGGCCACCAGTTGGTTCACGCTTCTATTCATACCCTTGGGTGGTCCCTTCCTAAGTGAGTCTGGGCCCATCCATATGACGTGTTTGGCCAATGGGACAATAGCAAAGGTAACACAAGTAGAGGGTCAAAAAGTGCTTGCGCATGGGTCCTTCCCTGTCTTGCTGCTGGAAACTTCCACCACCATGTGAACAAGGCCGGGTTGATCACCTGGAAGATGAGAAGTCCCAAATCTCCCAGCCACCCAAACTGCCCCAAACCACCCCAGCTGAGGCCCCAGAAACGCAAGGGTGGCCATGACAGACCATCCGGCACCAGCCACGCTGGCCCAGACCAGAAACACCTCCCTCAAGGAACTTGAAGCATCACTCTTGGTGTGGCGAGGAGGCAGACATGCGAGCTGTCCGTGGCAGAGGGCACAGTCACGCTATCAGAGGCTCATGCGGGGGCCTGCAGGACAGGAAGGACTGTCAGAGGCTGTCAGGTAGGAGCTGACACCTGTAGAACGAGCAGACGCTGGCCAGGTGGACAGAAGGAAGAGCCACTCCAGGCGGTGGAGGATGCTGGGCACAGGTCGAGGTGAGGCAGAGTGGGGTGTCCGAGGGCACCGCAGGAACCGTGTGTTGCTGGCGCTCTGCTGGGAGGAAACCTCGGGGCTCGTTCCCCCCAGCAGAGATGCTTCCTGCAGCCCAACAAGGAAACTCAGGAAAGATTGGCCAACTGATTCTTTTCTTTTCTTTTCTTTTTTTTTTTTCTGAGACAGAGTCTCACTGTGTTGCCCGGGCTAGAGTGCCATGGCGTCCGCCTAGCTCACAGCAACCTCAAACTCCTGGGCTCAAGCGATCCTCCTGCCTCAGCCTCCTGAGTAGCTGGGACTACAGGCACTCGCCACCATGCCCGGCTAATTTTTTTTATTTTTAGTTGTTTGGCTAATTTCTTTCTAGTTTTAGTAGAGACGGGGTCTCGCTCTTGCTCAGGCTGGTCTTGAACTCCTGAGCTCAAGCAATCCGCCCACCTCGGCCTCCCAGAGTGCTAGGATTACAGGTGTGAGCCACCCCGCCAAGCCTGATTATTTTCTTAAATGTTTGGTTTTACCTTTTAGGTTTTTATTACTTCGCTGTTTCTCACCTTCGGTGGGTGGGCAAATCTGTTTATAGACACTGTAGGTAGGGCCTTTGTGAGCAAGTCTGGGGCTCTGAAAAAATTCCCTGGGGGCTGGCAGGGGTATATAGATCACCCAGGGTCCTGCCAGACCCCGTGTTTGTACTGGCATCCCTCCTTTCTTCTTGCCCCTGCTTAAGCTTCGCTCTCTCTCTCTCCTTCTCTCTCTCTCTCTGTTTCTGCAGTTCCTAGGAATCACTGGAAAATGCAATTTGTAGGGGAATGTCTTTTTTCCAGCCTCTCTTGGTGCCAATAGCAACAAAGAGGCCCCACGGCACACTCTGTGCTTCCAGGAGCAGAGCCCAGGGTCCAGTGGCCAACCGGGACAGAATAACTGTGATCACACGGGATCTTCAGGCATCACACCCAGAATGTCACACACCACGCCTCACTCCCGCTCACGGGTGCACTCACCGTGGTCTCCCTGACCCCTTCTCTCACAGTTCCACACACTTCACACTTTAGCACCGAGAGAAAGAAAAGGAAAACCAATGTTTTCCCTCGTGAAGATCTTGAAGGGAGTCATTTCTGAGTGATCTCCCTGGCACGCTGCGAGATGGCATGTTTTCACAGGACTGTGCTTTTCTTCTCTCTTCTTTCTGAGTCACTTAGTGGGCAGAAGACAGGGAGGCGGAGAAGAAACCACCCGGCTCCTCGGAGGACTGTGCGGGGCTGGGACTGCCGTCTTCCACCAAGCTTTCACATCAATTGCAATGTCTGGGCCAGAAGTTTGTCATAGATGGTGACAGAGATCCAGCACCTCCGGAGCGAGAATTTGCCACGTAAAACATAAGACAAATCTAGATGACTGCAGGAACAATCTGTGGGATAAGGATGTCTTCCTCACCAAGACTGGAAAATCAGAGCTATAAATGAAAAAAGTAGACGCATTTCTGAAATGTAAAATAAATAAAAATCTTTTATGGAAAAATAGAGTGCAAAGTCAGCAAGCAGGACATTTGGGGAGAAATGATTTATAATGCAGAGGATAAAGGCATATATTTATACAGAGTTCTTATAAATTAATAAGGAGGAAAATATGAATCATTACAGCATTTGTGACCCATTAATTTTAGTAAAATATAAACCTAACATGACCATTGACCTAACATGTCCACTCCAGGGAATCTATCCCACAAATATAAAAGCACAAGGATATAAGGAAATATGGATGAGAATATTTATTTACTAAGCTTTATTTAATGTGGAAAAGCAAAACAAAACAAAAAAACCCAAACCAAAACAAAAAACCCTGACACGTTCACTGAGCACGTAAAGCCCTCATTCCACTGTTTCAACAGCACAGTGAGTCAGGTATTACTCATAGCCCCTACTAGAGATGAGAAGTCCAACACTCAGACAAGGTAAGCAGTTTGCTCAAGATCATACAGCTAGTAAACGACAGCGGTGAAAAAAGATAGAGACAGAAACGAAAAAAGGAATAACATCGAGAAACAGAAAGAAGATAACAAAAGGTTAAAGGTAAAAGGGAAAGGTTAAGTAGGAAGACAGATAAAATGTAAAGAACCAAGAAATTAAAAGGGAAAATGAGATTTAGAAAATTTTTAAATAGAGAATAAAATAAGAAACAAAAAAGTAAAAAAAACATAAATTGAGAGGGATAATATCTTTTAAAAGATGAGATAGCTAAAGATAAGAAACTAAGAGCTTAAGAAGCATGCCAATAAGGAATATCAAAAGGTTCCAGTTTAAAAGGTGAGCCACCTGCAGGCTGAGCGCTACCCATTCCCTGGGCCAGGGAGAGGCAGCTGCCCTGGGTGAGGAGCAGCAGCTGTTTTCTGTCACCTGTGTCCCAGGGATCTGGGCTGGCTGTAGCTCCTGGACACCAAAGTGAACCATGTGCTAGAACCTCCCTACCTAAGCCTGGGGTCTCTCCAGCTAACCAGCATTTTGCCCTGGGCCCTGGTCTTCTCACCCCCACTGGAACCTGGGACAACCACGCCTAATGGGCTGTGGCCCCCACCCCTTTGCCCGGTTCCTAGGAAGCCCTTCTGGGAAACTGCACCTGGCCTTGGCTGGGCCCTGCATCAAACTTTGTGGAGCTCCTTGAACTACAACTCTGCTCCCATGGCCTGGTAAGGGCCACTGCTTTTGAGAGGCCCCCTGGGGCTGCTTCCTCTTGTCACCCCTTTAGAGTTGACCCCCTGGACTATTGGCCACATTGGACACCAGACCCTTAGGATTTGGGTTTGAGTTGTCTGCTCTTTCCTGAGACTTGGAGGCAGCACTAGGGCAGAGAAGGAGGGCGGATGTCAGACAACAGATCAAATCAGAGACCAGGACAAGCATAAAGAGTTAGACAATTCTCCAGAGGGGATTCTGGCAGTGTTTCTGAAGTCAGGGGACTGGGGGCAATCATGGGGCTGTGATCCTGAAAGAAAGCCTTCTAAGCTGAAATGCCCCTCTGCAGTTCTTGTCAAGGGCCAGGTGGGTCTCAGCGTGGTGGAGCTACGCAGAGAGGAAAGCAGGCTGGTGCACTGGCCTCCGGAGTGAGAAGGGGCAAGTCCTCCCGGAGGGAAGATGAGGTGAATTTAAGTTAGATGATCCCAAGGAGCATCAAGCCACTGAGTCTCTGTCCTCCGGGGGACAAAGAGGTCTCATTTAGAAGAATGAGCACTCACCTGGGCAAGAGGTTTTGCACCTTGATGGAGAGGATGTGTGATGAAAGGCCTTCAGCACCAGTGATAAGAGCTTGAGAATGACCTACTTCTTCCGCCACTCACAGCTAATTACGGGACAGAGTCGGCTGAACCAGGAGTAAGTCACTCTCAGAAACACAGTCTGGTGAAAACTACTCATGAGAAAAGGAGCTGTGTTAAATGGCTGCTTTTCTTCTGTGAATTCCTGCCTAGTCCAGCTTTTGCATACAAGACACACACCTGTGTACTCTGGAGTAACATTAGCATGTGAGCACCAGTCGTAAGAAGCGTGAGAGCTGATCATGCGCATCAGGTCATTCCCGTCATGCCCAACTTCTCCACAGAGTGGCAAAGCCAGGAAGGAAAAGCACTCAGGGCACAAAACGTTGCTCCAGGCATGTCATTCTCTGCAAGCCTGGCCGTGACACTGCTTCTTGTGACCTGAGACCAGCTTTATCTGTAGCGTCTGACATACCTTGCTCCAACTCCAGGACTAATTGTGCCCACCCGTCACCCACCATTCAGAGCTTGCCGGCTCCCCAAGCCCTCACCTGTACCAATGAGTTTTCTCAAAGAGCAATATGTAACATTTCTGCCTTTTATAAACCCTCTGACTTCCTCTTTGTTCTTCAGAGACAGCACTTTCCATTCACGCCAGAGATTCTCTCTCCCTAGTTTGCAGACTGATCCTGCCAATAAGGCTCTTTTCTACTGTTTAGCCATCCTGGTGGTCTTTAGATGACAGGTGTAAGCAGAGTTTTTGCTAGTAAGGAATTTAGGGCTCATTCTCATCTGACAACACCACCTTATAGGTAGGAAGCCAAGGTTCTAGCAGGTTAACGGATGTCCCCAAGGTCACTGAGTGATAAGTGGCATGATCTGCTACCGGAACTTCTATCTTCTGACCCCTAGGTCAGTTCTCTTTCCAGTATACTATTCTGGCAAGGTTTTGTAAGACAACGAGCTGCCTCATCACAATAAACTCAGCAACAGTACAGGGCTCACCCACTCACATCTGCAACGTAACTAGAAGCATCCTTTTACCAGCAGACCTGAGGGCACGGAGACAGGGAGGGATTGCTTAGGCTAATGGATTTCCCCTACAGATGCCCTGTGACGCCCCAACCCTACTTCACATTGTGACATGGGGCACAGCAGAAGCCTGCTAATGGTGACAATCTTCTGAAGGAATAAAGGATTTGTGCACAAAGCCTTTGGCTTAGGGCGTTGAGTGGCTTTGTGCCGTGTCCTGGATTCCTGGCAGCTCGCCTTTTGTGACCTCCAGGAAGTGAGAGCCATGCACATTCTTCCATCCTTGCAGACCGGGGCGCCTGTGGGCAACCTCAGACCACCCAGACAGACCCTACTGCTGCCTGGATAATGTATATTTTTACTTCCCCAGATCTTTGAAGCCTTCACATAAGCTGAAGCAGGGACTCCAGGCTACCCCCTGATGAGGGTGAGTTGACAGACTTCACCAACATATTAGTGTCAGCTTTTCAGAATCATATTAAGATGTGTTCATGTCAAATCAGTCTTGACAGGGAATAGTATGAATTAGTGACTTGCTTTGTGAAGGCTGAGCTATAGAGAGGAAAGCATTTACAAAAATGAGCCATGCACAGGCAGCACTTGCTTTTCTGTGTTGTTGGTACATCAGGGCCCTGGGTAGTTCGACAAGGAGGGAAGGAAGTCAGTGTACGTAGCCCCAGGCTGATAAGCCTTTAGGGTGTATCTACAGGGTGGTTGGTGATGGCTTCAATGTTGGTGTCTGTCCCTAGATCCTGGCCACAAGTCACTTCTCAGTCTCAAGCTGACATTCCTTATGAGATAAGCATTGGGATACCCTTTAAATGTGTGGTCCTGATTTAGTCTTCCATCCAGCTCTCTACAGAGGGTGGCTACAGTCTGCTCTTCCTGAGTACAGCTGTGGCAGTTGAGGCATTGGTGTCTGCTCCTGGACAGTGGGGGATTGGCTGGCATACACCAGTGACTTTAGCAGCCCTGATGACAAAGATCAAAAGCCAGCCGCCACAGGTTTATTGCAAGTGAGAGTTTGAATTTCACTCTGACTTAGGAAAAATCAGCAGCAATCAAGCAGTTAGGAAGTGTTGCAGACTGCAATTACTGGGTGACAATTCTGTCTGATCCCACCCGCAGGGAACTGCTAAATTTAGCATGTTGCTTTATTGGGGCTGACCAGTAGCGTCCCAAGGATGCGGGTGCTAAGCACATTTCCCAGCAACATGGCCTTGGTACAGAGGCTGGGAAGCAACAGGAGCTGTGAAGCTCACTTGGCCCAGGGAACAAGCAGAGCTGGGGGCTGTTAACAAGCAGGTCTCTGAGCTGTCAGTGCTGGGACTGATGGTGGCAGATCAGCTGGAGTCCCGTGGGAGCCAACTCTCCCTTCCACCCACCACCTGTGCAGTATATTTCAACGACGTGGCACAGAGGGAGCCAGGCTAACTCTGAAAGATTCAACAGCACAATTCATTTCAACTTAAATGATTAAAAATAAATTTTTCTTTCTAAAATTAGATAAACCAGATTGATCAAATAAATGTCAAAGATTTCCAGAATAAGACTCCCTAGAGAAGGGGTTGGCAAACTGCATCCACACAGGCCAGCAGCCTCTGTTTTTGTAAATATAATTTTATTGGAACAGACTCATTATTTTATAAATCATCTGTGACTGCTTTCAGGCTACAGCGGAAAAGTTGAGTGATTGCAACAGAGACCAAATGGCCACCCAAAGCCTAAAACATTTACTACAGGGCTATTGAAGAAAGTTTCCTGACCTCTGCTCTACAGCAATGGTGCCTGGGCCAACTCTTTTCAGTAGTTCCAAAATCTATTGGAACTTGTACACGATATGGCTACAGAAAGTGACTCCAGCAGGAATAGCAAACTGGTGGCCCAGTCAAGTCCAGCCTGCAGATATGTATTCTTTGGGTAGCACAGTTGTGTTGTACAAAAATTAGCAACATTTTAAAATCAGGAGATTTCCCATGAAATGTCTGATTTTTGGCTACCCTTGGAAAATTGAGCAATCTGTTCACCCTGGGCCACATTCCTGGATGGCAACCGTGGGCCAGAGCCCAGCACCAGCAGCCTTCTTGAGATGGGGCATCTCCCGTGCTACTTTACCACAATCCCCACCATTCCCTGTTGTCTCACTTTCACTGAGGCAGTCAACTACCATTTATCATGATTCTTGCCCCGCTGGGTTCACACCCCTGATGGCTTTAATATGCCAACCTGCCAGTTGTCATATGAGTTTGCAACCCAGCACTAAAATCAAGATTCTTTGCTGTGGGCTTGAATTGTCTCAGGTTACTCTCAGGCACTGGTTGTTCACGCTAATCAAAAGTACTGTTACTACTGAATTCGTGTTACTCTGTTGACTGTCACTCACATTAATAAATTATCTGGAAGGAAATAATAAAAGTGAGACTTCACAATGAAAAGATGGGGTACCCATTAGTTTAAAACAGCTAAGAAAACAAAATGTTTTGTCTCATATGATTAGAGGGATCTTTCTTTACCAATCTGTAGTAACCAGTAGACTGTCAACTCCAAGAGGACAAGGAGGAGTCCTGCCACTTCTGATGTTTTCTCCTCAGCCAGGCAAGTCTGCCTGACATGCTAACATTTTCTCCCAGGGAGGATGAGTGTTCCCCAAAGTGTGGTCCCTGGGGTACCTGCATAGAATCATGCGCAGTGCTTGTTAAAGCACTTTCCTAGATCTGCCAACAGAATCAGAATCTGATGTGACCTGGGCATTTCCATCATCAACGCACCTGGATGAATGGTGCATTCCCAGGTTCACTGCCCACTGCTCAAGGGAAGCCAGTACACTGGGACAGCAGGGGTTATCGCAGAGAAAGAGTTTAATATCACAGGTGCCATGCAAGGAGACAGGAGGAAGTTCTCAAATCCATCTCTTCAAGAATTTGGGAGAAAGGGTATTTAAAGATAGTTTGGCGGGCAAAGGGCTAGGCAATTGGGTCTGCTGATGGCCTGGGTTCAGGTGTAATCACAAGGGTGTAGAAATTGTCTTCTTGTGCTAAGTCATTTCCTGGGTGGGGGTCACAAGGCCAGTTGAGTCAGTTCCTTGGTACCGACCACTGGTGCGGGTGGGTCAGCCGATCCACTGGAATGCAGGGCCTGGAAGATATCCCAAAAACTAGCCTTAGGTTTTACAAGGGTGATGTTAACTATAGTAGTAATTAAGAAAGTTAAGAATCTTTATGGCCATCAGCTGTGTGACTCCTAAGTAGCACTTATAGGAAAGCAAGCTAGGGAACAATGGCTGGTTATATAAATTTTTAAACTATGCCTCTACCTTTGCAGAGTTCAGCCCCCAACTACAGTTCCCACCTTGTGGCCTTTTATTAATTTTATAAAGGGTGGTTTCAGTGTCATCTATGCTACAATTTTGACAGTTTTATTTACCTTCTGAACTCAAGGACGAAGGCACATTTCACCTTCTTTAGAAAATTGCAGCCATTACCTGCCATCACTAGGATTTATTTGCTTTGTATTCTGATGAAAAAAAATGTTGATATTTAAAATGTTTTTAAAAATTATAATTGCATCTCCCTCCCATCTGCTTGTTTACACAGTTTAGCACAGAAGGGGTTTAATTCCTGCTGGAAGTTTGAGGTATAAAACTCCCAAGTTCTGTGGCTAACTAAAAAGAAGATGTCTAAAGTTCTATAGCCAGTTACCATCAAAAGGCACTGGGGCAGAGTTTTAATTTTCTTCATCACAGAAGCCAATGCCTGAGGAAATGGAATCAGAAGAAACAAAGGCTCTTGGGGTGGTGGTACTGGCCCCAGTAAGGCTGGGGGCTTGGAGGAGGAGGGAACCAAGACAATTTAGCCTTCCACATTTGCATATATGTTAAGCAACACTATTAGCATCTTCTTTAAACGCAAAGTGACATAGAACATTAGAAAATATAGCTCTCCTCCCAAAGGCTTGGCTATTTCTGCATGGAATGCATGAATAAAGTTATAGTTTTATTTTATTTTTAGGAAACTCTATAGATCACTGGGCACTTATCCTGCAGACACTATTCAAGGTATCCAGTTCAGAATCTACCATCAGCTCAGATCGTAGCCTCTGAACAGATCTCAGATGTTTTGTGGCTTTGGCTTATACATTTCATTTCAAGATCACAGAGGAGATTTTGAGGACACCCCTACCCTCATCCCCAGATGTCTGTTCTGGGGAACTGGCTGGCAGGACTGAGCTGCCGGTCCTTATGGGCTCTTCTTTTATTATCCACATATATCCTGTAGACCATTAATTTTTTTCTAAAAGCTCTCAACTCTGCACTTGTTAAATTAAAGCATTTTCTTACAGAAAACATTGAAGCCAGGAGGTGTGAACTCTGTTCATTGGGGGAAGGGGTGTGTGTGTGTGTCCCAGCCCTGATCTACTTCCTCATTGAGGATGTCTATACACATTCTTAGTTTCCTTAACCCTAATTTGGACTTTTTGTTTGCTTGTTTTTGGTCTTTTTAAAAAGCTAGTTTTCTCCATTTCTTTTCCTTATCATTTTCACCCTGTCTCCTGTGATATGGAAAGTGCTATTCCCAGGGTTTGTTTTCTCCTCCCCTTCTTCTTCCTTCCCCCCACCCCTCCCTCCCTCCCTCTTCTTTCTCATTCTTGGAAAGTTATATTCAAGGGAATACAGTGTTTACTGGGGACTGGTGATTTATCAGTTCTGCTGGTAACCCTCCCCCATTCTGTCCTCCACTCCCCCACTCCCTCTCCTCCCCCCCACTCCCTCCCCTCCCCTCCCCCCCCACTCCCTCCCCTCCCCAACACTCTCCCACCACTCT
>CM052441.1:12667982-12678631 GCA_028533085.1 Varecia variegata | reverse complement strand
ATGTGGGTCATGCAACCAAGGCTCATAGATTTTGGTCCCAGTAAAGCCAGCTGAGAAGGGAAAAGGGAAAGAGTCATGATCCTCGAGGAGGCAGCTTCCTTCAGTTGTTCTTTGAGCAACCATCAAAGCTATAATTAAGAGCTGCTGACAAGCTCTGGAGCAAACTGCCCCAGGAGGGCTGACGCCCCACCCCCACCCCTCTGAAGCAGCGGCAGGTGTGACCTGGAGGTAACGGGTGATTTCTCTCCCAAATCTCAGCCACCCTGCACTGGGTTTTTCTCTTGCACCTGCTGTCTCCCTGATTAGAGTACAGATGTGGCCACAGGGGCTGGAAGCTCGGGCAGTCCCCGAGTGGGGCCCTAGCACCGCCCACCGCGGCAGGAGGAGACCCTGGCAGAGGCCCCGACTGAGGCCTCTCGTTCAGCATCCTCCCCACTTGACCTCGTTCTACCTGATGAGGGAGCTTCTCTTTCCAACGTGAGGGTCATCCCTAGGTTTATTAAGATATACTTCATACTTTGCTGATTTTTCTTTCCATTTAAAAACGTTTTCTTAATTGGAATTTAAAAATTAGCAAAATAGAACCTATTTGTTCTCCCTTTACACTGAAAGAAAACTGTGGGTAAAGAGCTTATGTTCTTTCCAGACACTGTAATCGCTCCTTCCTCACCGGGTCTGTGACTCTCCCGAAGGTGAGAATCTCATAGCTGGAAGGAAGCCAGTCCGCTCAGTGGCTGGAGCTGCCTCTTTTTCCCTGTTTCAGGTCATTGTGTGTTGCACACATACCCAGGAGCTGCTCAGGACTCAGGTGTATGTTTATTTTCCTTCAAGCATTTCAGGAGGATTGGAAGACACCTAGTGCCAGGGAAGAAATTAAAGTATGGAGGTGGCAGGAGGGGCTTCAGGTGCTGCATCTGCCCCAGGTGACCCTGGTCCTGTTTCTTGGCTTCTCTAAGCATCAGTTTCCTCATCTGCCAAATGGGGGCGATCAGAGTGCCCTTCTCTCTGGGCAATTTGGACTACCCCTATGTGGCACTTAGCCTGGAATCTGGCACAGGAAATCCCTTCAGAAACGTCAGCTACAATAATTATTACTCAACGTATTGATCTCAAATGCGACCAAAGCATAACCTGGAGGTGAAGACATGCTAAGACCTTGTGTAATGCTTCCTGTGATCACCCCTAAATCTAAAACAGGCAACAACCATAGACCGTGGAAAGGCCGCCAAAGCCACTCCACGGTGGCCCACACAGCTCCAGGTTCTACTTATGGCCAGTGGTGTCCTTCCCGGTGGAATCATCTCCAAAGCTGGTGTGCAGCCTCCCGGCCAGGGGCTACCCACAGGTGGCAGCAGTTCCTGCAGATGTAGCACCAGGTGGCTGGCTACAAAGAAAGTACACGCACTTGCATGGTAAGCCATGATCCCCTCTGCACCTTGGGTTCCTTCCAATGCAGCTCCTCTTTATCTAGCCCTTGGGGACCCTCTGAGAGTAAATGCTGAACACAGCTGCTCCTTGTGTTCGTAGCAGTATGTGAGTCGTGTTCCTATTGTGAAGCAATCTGTACCATGCAACCAAGAAAACTCAAAACGAAAGAGGCTTGTGGCAGACTGGAGACAGGCCTGGGGCTGGCCAGGGGGAGGGCAGGATGGGAGGGGCTGGGGGAGAAGGGAGGGGAGCAGGCGGCCTGGGCCTCCCGTAGCACACAGACCCCCAGCCCTGCTCCAGCTGCAGGCACAGCCTCCCAGCAGCCTCGAGTTTCCTGTGCTGGGAGGACTGCCCCAGCAATGGCCAGCCTCAGGCATTCCCATGGGAACTAGCCCTGTTTTATTCGTTAGCTTTTCTCTGAGGTTGCAAAGAATGGAAACACCCTGCCATGCCCAGCCTCTGTTTCCTGGAGTCCTCATTGCTAAATTATTTGTTGGCACATTTGAAGTGTCCAGAGGGGGCTAGGCACAGTGGTTTACATCTGTAATCCTAGCACTTTGGGAGGCTGAGGTGGGAGGATCACTTGAGCCCAGGAATTTGAGGTTGCAGCGAACTATGATGAAACCACCATACTCCAGCCTGGGGGCAGAGCAAGACACTGTCTCACACACACAAAATATATATATAGTAATAAGTGAAGTGTCCAGAGGAACAAAGCTGCAGCCCCCATTTCTCTTCCCACCCCATGGCTTGCTGCAGCTGGGGGCATTAGGGTGGGAGGGCGCACCCTGGCAGCTCAGTGGGAAAGCAGGCCAGGGAGGGACATGGGTGTTGTCAGTCTATAAGTCCTTCCAATCTCGAAAGTGTAGACACCTTGCCCCAGCTGCACCTTCAGCTTCCAAGGAATCAGGAACTCTTCCAAGTGCAATAAATAAAAAAAGCCGACAGAGTGGAAAAACCTTCCCTGCTCTCATGCAGCTTACATCCTGGCGGAAGACACCAACAATAAATATATGCTGTCAAATGATGGTGAGAGCTAGGAATGAAAAGAAAGCAGGGGAAGAGGTGAAAATTTGGGAGGGTTTCGGGTTGCAGCTTCAAATAGGGTGGCCAGGCAAGGTCCCAGCAAACAGGTGCACTCATACAAGGACTGAATGAGGCCGGGGGTGGGGGTGGGGTGAGCCTGCAGGTAGATAGGTGGTAGGGAGGCATACACTCGCAGTGATAGGGGACAGCTAGTGCAAAGGGGGCCTAGCATTTTCAAGGAAAAGCCAAGAGGGCTCAAGTGGCTGGAGCAGAGTGAGTGAGGACAGAGGAGGAGAGGATGAGGTTCGGGAGGTGAACTGGAGATGAACAGTGCAGGGACCTGTGGGATTTGGGCTTTTACCCTGGGTAAGATGGAAAGCCATCTGTGCATTTTGACAGTGTTGTGATGTAAATTGCGTTTCAAAGAATCACACTGGCTGGGGTACTGAGAATACCTCAGAGGGGCAAGAACAGAAAAAGGAAGACTAGTTAGGAAGCGATTACCTGGGGGTGATGGCTTGGACCAAGGATGGGGCCAGGGAAGGGTGAAAATGGGATGTAAGGTATCAGAGAGAAGGAAAATTGCTATATTTCTGGGATGGTGAAAACTACAGGAAAAGAAGGTTTGGAGAAAAAGCTAGGAGTTCAGCATGGTCATGTCTGAGTGGCCTATTAGACCCCAACATGGCGAGGTTGAGCAGACAGTGCCTAGACAAGTCTGGAACTCGGGCAGATACTGAGAGTGGCCAGTGCAAGATGCAGTTAAAGCTGTTGCTATGTGACTGTCTCCTCCCAATTTGAAATGTGACCAGGGGACCATGTTTTTAAATGACAGAATATACCGGAGTAAAAATTGACAAAACCTGAGGTCTAGGGGAGAGTCCTGTATTAGGGCTGTTTGCTCATTATATATTCACTTTTCCTTTCTGTTTTTGAACTCTTGCCCATTTTTCCATGCCTGTTGTCACTCACTGCAGTGTTTAGAATTTTCTTCCTCCTGTTCCACTAGGAATTGGAGGGAAGAGGATTCAAAGACAATCAGAATGAACATGAAATTTTCACGAGCAGAAAACTGCTTTTCTTTGCATGCATTGTGTGATGTACGCCTTCAGCCTGTATTTTCCTGGGGAAGTCGGAGAGGAAACAGAGAAATGGTCTCTGAGGCTTCTCTGATGTGTCTTGACCTACCACATATTGAATTTAGATGACTCAGAAGTTCCTTTCCTGGAAACTTGGATCAGGAGCTTGGGTGACGCTTGGGTTCCACAGCTGGCCTGTGGGCGGGAGGACGAGGACGGACGTGTGGCTAGAGAAACCGCAGCTGGACCACAAGGCTTGGCTCAAGCCCTAGTCTTGCCACTCACTTGTGACATGACCTGGGACAACTCACTTAACATCTAAATTTTTATTACTGTGAAATGAGGCTAACGGGCTTGCGTTATTCATGGATTCTGTCTTTATGAACTCATTTGCTTGCTAATATTTACTTGTAACCCCCAGATCAATACTCGAGGTGCTTTCACAGTCACTCACGGGCAGGGGCAGAGCAGCAAAACCCTGGAGTTGTCCGTGTGTGTTCCCAGCTGGGCCAGGCTCTCTGGGAGCAGCGCTCTGCTGCCTGGTTCCTGCTCTCATAGTGTAGACAAGAGGGTTTTTTCACAGTATTTATTTAGTGCCACAAAGTTTGATTATTATTTTTTTTTTTTGCTTTTTTGGTGATTTTGCTGTTTAAAATGGGCCCCCCAGCATAGTGCTGAGGTGCTGCCTGGTGTCCCCAAGCACGAGAAGGCTGGGATGTGCCTTGTGGAGAAAACACATGTCTTAGGTAAGCTCTGTCCAGGCATGAGTTACCGTGCGGTCGGCTGTGAGTTCCATGTTAATAAATCAAAACTATGTATTAAATAAAGTGTGTTTAAACAGAAACACACAGCAAACAAGGTTAAGTATTGATCGGTTGATGAAAATATTGTGACCAGAGGCTCCCAGGAACCTAACCCTGAGGCAAGGGTTCAGTATACGCTAATTCAGGGTTTGCAGTGACTTCGTAGAGCATAACTACCATGAATCATGAGGATCAGCTATACCTGTTCTACCCAGCTCAAAAGATTGTTGTAAAGGTCGCATGAGACAGTAAATGCAAAATTGCTTTCTAAACTAGAAGTACCAGGGTATGAGAGAAGCCACACTTGTGTGGCAGTCTACAGCACACAGAGTACTTTGTCATTATTTCAGATGATTACCACGCCCCTGTGACACCGGGTTTGTTGTTGGTATTGCTGTTAAATATTTCCAATATAAGAAAATCAGAACCAAGGGAAGTGAAGGACCTATTCAGCAGTGGGTAGTGAGTCTATTCTACATGAGGCTCTGTGTAGTTGCAATGAAATCATGAATGTTCTGGGCTCTTCTTGAACACCTGAGCTTGGCCCCATCTTCCCGAAGCATCCACATGCTGGGGGGTGGAAGGATTCAAGATGGACAACAGGAGGTAAAGAGGAAGCTTTCTGCTGAGTGGCGCCTGACTCCTCCCCTCTGGGCTTTGGCTGTGGGGAAGATACTTTAGGTAAGTGAAGGCCACATGGAAGTCAGTTGATCCTGCCCTTGAACCAATCTGAGGACACGGGAGGGGGTGGCTTCCAAGCTGCACCCACAGTAGGCTGGGGGATGCCACAGTTGATTCAGGCAGAGCCCCCCATAGTCAGGCAGATGAAGGTTTTCAGAAACAGTTTTACCAAGTTGCCTGAGGTCCTGAAGCGGCCTGGGCAGACCCGAAAGTAGCTGGGAGTCAGGCTGTGGGTCCTGCCCGAGGAGGGCTCTATCCCTGGATGCCAAAGGCCTGTGTTAGGGCTGCTGGGTGACCATGACTAGGCCAAGCGGGAGTCTTGCCAGGCCTGTGCGGCGTCTGCCTCCGGGTTGTGGGCTGAGGCTGAGTAGGCCAGAGACACTCAAACAGTCTTCAGCCCTGAAGGCCCATTGGCCACAGCGCCCCAGGACAAAAGGGAGAGGCGGGGAGGAGAAGGCTGCCCAAGAAACAACATTTTTGTCAGAGATACTGAACATCGCCCCAAAGGGCCTGTCTCAGTGCCTCTCAAAATTTCATTTTCATGCAGGTCATCTGAGGATCTTACAAAATGAAAACGACTTTATTTCTCGTACAGGGTTGCAGCTTGCAGGCTGGCCATCTCACACGCTGGGAAGCAGAGCCTCTGGCCAGAAGCCAGGAGCAAGCGCTCCAAGGGAGGGGCAAAGGGAACAGGAATTTATGCTGACCAGGGCAGCTGAATATACATATTTAATAAGCTGTAGGAAGAATATTTATGAAAAGAGGAACACGCACATGTGCAACTGAGCTTCATGCCCCTTCATAGATCACAAGTACAAAAAATGGTGGCATTAGCGTGATGCGAGGGTGGCGTTTTTGGCCTTTTGACATCAAAAGGTGAGCCAGAGGACACAAAAACCCTACTACACATCCTCCATAGACTGGCCAGAACCATCCGTGGTTGGTGATCTTTAATCAGGAGAGTGCTGGTCAGTTGTGTTGAAACCACAAAAGGGAGAGTGGCGTTAGGTGGTTGGTTGAAAGCAGGTGTGGAGCAAGTCTTCCCGGAGGACTGGTTCTGTTTAACCCTTAGGGAAGAAAGCCTAATGCAGTTAGCAAGGGAGGGGGTGTAATAAGGCATGTCCCACCTCCAATGCATCATGGTTGGGATTTCAGTTTTTAAGGTTTCTCTGGGGTCCCTTTGACCAAGAGGGAGTCTATTTGGTTGATTGGGAGGCTTAGTATTTTATTTTTATTTCTCACAAGGTTCTTTGTTATTATATCAGATCACACTCGAACTGGACTGAAATATTAGCGATTTCTTTCTACTGAGTGATGGAGACTCAGGAAGAAAACAAGGGAGTCATAGACTCAAAACAGAAAAAAAAATGTATTTGTCAGGGTTCTCCAGGGAAACAAAAACAACAGGATGTTAGATATAGATATATAGAAATATAAGATCAGAGTTATTATGAGAATTGGCTCATGCAATCATGGAGGCTAAGAAGGCCCATAACATGCAGTTTGCAAATTGGAGAACCAGGAAAGACAACAGTGTAACTCAGACAGAGTGGAATCAGGATGAAGATGATAGAAAATGGATGTTCTAGCTCAAGGAGAGAGAGAGAGAGAATTTGCCCTTTTTCTGCCTTTATGTTCTATTCAGGCCCTCAGTGGATTGGACATTGGTGAGGATGGATCTTCTCTATGCAGTCTACTGATGCAAATGCTAATATCTTTCAGAAACACCCTCAAGACACACCTGGAAATAGTGCCTTGCGAGTTTTCCAGACATCCCTTAGCCCAATCAAGTTGACACATAAAACGAATACAAGTCCACCTCTTAGCAACTTGGCACCCACATGCATCTCCTTAAAACATATTTAATCTCTGAGTAAAGACAATAACAAGCGCATAATTGCTCCTACCATGATACAACTATCCTTCCTACAACTGAAACTCACTAATCCCTTCCCCGGAAGAGAAGGTAAAGTCCTTGAATGAAGTTTACTCTTCTGAAATCAAATAACTTAAATACTATGATGTAAAATTAACAGAACTTAAATACTGATATAAAGTCAATATGTCTTATGTTACATGATAAGGAAATAAGAGAGGAAAGAAAATAAAGATATTTGCTTAATGTGGGTGTATATATACACAAACATATGCATAACAGAATAAGGAGGAAATACTCATGACAGTTACAATCCTCCTTTCGGTAACTGGTCACGTGGTCATAGTTGGTGTTTATAATGACTTTCTTTTACCAACCATTCTGTTGATACACCCCTAAAGTAGAACAGTAAAGATGCCTTGCTGGCCTTGCCAGCTGAAAGAAAACTGCTTCTCCATCCCTCATGGACAGGCACGGAGAAAGGGCATTTGCCAAATCAATGGCTGCACACCAGGTACCAGGGGATGTATTAATTTGCTCAAGCAATCAAAGCACATCTGGTACAGCATCTGCAATTAGAGTCATTAGTTGGTTAAGCTTATGGTAATCTGCTGTCATTCTAGAAGACCCATCAGTCTTCTACACAGACCAATTAGAAGAATTAAATGGGGTTATGGTGGGAGTCACCATCTCTGCATCTGTCAAATCCTTGATGGTGGCGCTGATCTCTGCAATTCCTCCAAGATTGCTTTTTGTTTACTATTTTCCTCAGTAAAGACGGTTCTAATGGCTTCCATTTGGCCTTTCACCATACTAGCCCTCACTCCACAGGTTAGGGGACCACTGGGAGTATTCTGCCAGCTGCTGTCTATTCCAAATATGCATTCTGGAGCTGGAGAAATAGACATGGGATAGGTTCAGGGACCCACTGAGTCCACGGTGAGATGGACCTGAGATAAAACTCCACTAATCTACATAAGCAGAAAATGCATCTGTAAACAAAACAAAACAAAATAAAACAAAATCTCCACTGATCACCTGACTTCCATAAGCACCTACTCTGACTCAGGGGCCACAGTAACATTCTACATCTCCTGGAATCAATGTCAGCTCAGAGCCAGTGTCCAGTAGACCCTAAAATGTCTATTTCCTTTTCCCCAGTGCACAGTTACCCTGGTAAAAGGCCATAGGTTTCTTTGGGGAAGGCTGGGAGAAAGATTAACTGTATACATTTTCAGTTGTATACCAGGGTCCTTCCTCGAGGGGACCTGGCCTCCCTTCCTTCAAAGGGTTCTGGGTCTGTAAACTTGCTCAAGTCTGGGAATTGACTGAGGGGCTCTGACTCTGTTTTTATAATTCAAGTTAGGCTTTTGATCACTTGACCTGGAACTTTCCTGCTTATATAGATCAAGTAAGAATTTGGTAGGCTCCCTACCTATTTCACTTCTAGGAACAACATGATTAACCAGGTACCGCCAATAGTCGGAGTGAGTCAGACTATTCCGATTGCTGCTTTGGTTCTACCACCCATTGTGGCAGCCACACTTGCCCTGACTTTGGCGGTTGAGTGCCGCCATTTGCCCTGATACCCCGAGATCCAATTACTCCCATTGCATTTCAGTTTTCCAGCTGCATGGCTGTGGTCTGACTGTAAGGTCTGCTCCACAGAGAAGAGCAACCACAGAGCCCTTCAAGGGTGCAGGACTCCACTCACAAATCTATTTCTCCAAGTATTGGTGAAAGGTGTGTCTTCAGGACTCTCCCAGTGTGGGTGCGTAGGTCTTTAACGACAAATCCTCTCTAACATTCTGGTCTCCCTAAGCCTTTGAATCCCTTCCCCTACATTAAACTGAGGGTGATCGGGCATTTCCACTTTGTTCATGGTGGACCATGTTTGGACCCACATTTCTGTCCACCAGCCCAGCAAACTGTTAGAGCCTTTCTCATGGCCTGAGCGGCAACATTAAATGCAGAATCTCTGCTCAGTGGGCCCACACCAATAAACTGAGCCCTATCCAATTTTATGCTCCTTCTGCCATTATCCCACCCCCTTAATATCCATCCCCACTCATTCCCTTGACTTCTGTCTGTATAAATTGGAAAAATTAAGTAGTTATTTTGGTGGGTTGTGCATCTCCTCATGGGTCACTCTTTGCCCCTCACCTTTGGGGGCCGGCTGAAACCTGAGTCTAGTTACAGGTCCAGAAGCAAAGACAGGTTGTAGGGGAGGGTCCTGGGCAGGATCAGCAGTGTCTTGCTTGGCAACTGCCTCAGGGGAGGTCATTACCATTGTAACACAGGATTAATCCCCTCAGAAGGATGTGGAAAAGCCCCTACCACTGGGGGCAGGGAGGTCACATTCTCTGAGGTTGGGGCAGTTCTTCTGCTGGGGGTGGAGAAGCCTCTTTTGCTGGGGGTGGGGAGACTTCCACTGGCAAAGAAGACTCATCAGAATTTAGGAGGGCAATGTTCCCAGCTCCACTGGGGTCTTCCCACAATCCCTGTCATACGGGATACTATCCTTTCTTAATCAGTGCCCTCAATTCAGCAGTGGACACCCTGCAAGGCTAGGAGTTCAACGTGCATTGTAATTCAGCCAATCGCAGTGGACGGTCTTAATATTTGTTTATTTATTTTTCTGTGTGTCTGGTGGCTGGTGGGTTTTCACATTGAAAGTCAAAGAGGCATAGGCACAGCCTCTGTCCTCGAGCTGCACCCATGTCACTCTGTCAAAGGCCCATGGGACAGGACTCTATTCCAGGTCTTTTGACTGCCAAGTTCATACTCTTTTTATTCTTTTAGGCTGCCAGGGATCCCAGAGCCCAAAGCCTGGAGGAGTGCCCAACTCTAGTCAGTCCAGAAGGACACGGCCCCAAAGGGAAGGAACTCCGAGAGCAGCTAGCCAGGAAGGGTGTGATCATGTCAGAATTTGGTAGCTACAACGTGGATCCTCTTGGTGACCAAGACCTCAGTTACACAGCTTTTGCCAAGCACCTTTCAGGGCAGGCAGATTCCTATAGTGCCTTCCATCCACTGGGAAGACAAGAGTGAGAAGAGGTAGTCCTGCCCCACAGATTTCCTCTCTGGCAGGCAAGAGAGGTGCACAAATAATCACACTTCTAAGGCTCATCTTTCTTTTCCCTTATGTAAACCTTTGGTATACAAAGTGGTGTTGTTTAGATAGCATCTAATAAGACCATGTAGGGTCAATTGTCTAATAGGGAATTGTATTGTGGAAAAATAAAATGCATATTTCAACATTTCATGGAAATGCAGCCTCGAGTTCATCCTGATAGTCCCACTTGTCCCACCTTGTGGCTATTTTTCTGAATTGCAGTGTCAGTTCTTTGCTGGAGCCTCTTGGAAAAGGGAACTGCAAATCTAAGTGTATCTTGAAATGTTAGTAAATGCCTCAGAGGATTGCCTCCTCACTGTTGAGTGGGACAGCTTTCTTACTTTGGAGCCCTGGTAACTCATCACGGCATTTGTCCTGCTGTTTTTGAAATTGTGAAAAATATTACCTTTTGGCTTTAGGAGGTTTTAGTGAGTTGGTTTCTAAAGAGGAGAGAATCTTTTAAATTTTTTTGCAACCATGCTTTGTTGGACCAAAACAACCAAAGAGAGAGAGACAGAGAGAGAGGGTGAGAGAGAGGAGGAGAAGAAAGGAAGGGGGGGGGAGAGAAATTAAACCTAATAAAATACAAACAGTAAAAAACAAACAAACAAAACCCCAACTGTTTCTGAAAGAGCTAAATC
>CM052441.1:12646557-12660615 GCA_028533085.1 Varecia variegata | reverse complement strand
CTAGGAAACTAATACAATCAGGCATCTCCTTAAATACTAAGCAACCAATGCTTTTAGCAAGAGCCATCTTGTTTTGTGAAAATTATGTCTCAATAATTTTATTCGTAGAGAAGAAATAAGATTGGGAAAGAATCACTAGCTCAGATGATTTTTTTATTTGCAGAAAAACAATTATGAGTTTCTACAGAAAATAAACATAATATTGATAAATGTTATATGATATTACTCTAGAACATGACTTTTTTTCTATGAAAACATTGGTGACCAATAATCACCACAGAGTTTCTGTCCTCTTGTCTAGAATGCATGTGGCTAAGCTCTTTCATATAAAGGCATTGATTTCAAATGTCAGTATAACACAATGGTTGCATGATTACTATAATTTTTCTTTTGTGAGCCCCAATCTGTGACCTCAGTAGCACTGTTTGGATTTGCTTGGCTGAGGAAAATAAACACTTAGGAAATCCCCCAATGTCAAAATTAATGTTTTGACAGAGGCAGAAACAGTCTCACTTGATGAAGCATGTTCTTGAACCAGCCCCAACTTTCTGAGACCCGTATTTTCTTTCAAGCTTTTTTTCCTAAGAACTCTTTCTATGAAGAGCCTCTCCCCAAACCCATCATAGCTCCACTTAAATGCTCATTGGGTTAGATAATACACAAAGCCTGTGAAATCCCAAACTCTTTCTCCAGGGCAAGGAAGGAGTGAGACAAAGTTAGGATTGGAATATGTGATTTGCTGGGAGAAGCAGGAATATAGCCTTTGGTTCCCACTCTAATGCCCCATGTCTGGACCATATCATTTCCACCACCACCAAATTTTATGCAAATAACTCTTTCCAGTCCCATAATTTCCTTCCCAGATAAGGCCCCTGGGCTCTTATCTGAACTGCCACATGCCTTCCTGGCCACAGCCTCTAGTGGCACCTGATTTTGTGACCAGATTAATCTTCGTTAATATAGTTTTAAAAACATCACTTCCATTCTTAAAACTTTAAATTTGTATTTACTAGGAGTTTATTATGGGCAAGATACTGTGCTGTAAGACAGCACGTACAAAAATTTCCAATGAATGTTTGATGTGTAGAGTACTTTGCTCTTCTGGTTGGTGTAGGGGCTTGGTTTGCAGAATCTGAATTTGGAATAAAGTAGGGAATGTAAGAAGAGAGCCTTTTCTCCCCTCGGCAGTGGTTCTCAAACTGTAGCCAGCATCCAAACCACCTGGAGGGTTGTTGAAACACAGATTGCAGGGCGCTGCCACCAGAGTTTCTAATTCAGTAGGCCTGGGGTGGGACCTGGGAATTTGCATTTCTATCAAGTTCCCAGGTGCTGCTGCTGCTGCTGCTACTCCAGGACCACACTGTGAGGACTCCTGCTCTAATTCCTTCACTCTGCCTTGGCCGTGGAGGTAGCTCTTCATTTTATTTTCTTTTCGGGGCAGTGGAGTTTCTTACAAGGTGCCTCATTCTGACAATTCAGTGGGGTAATGTAGATAAAGGGTTAACCCAGTGCTGGCCCATGGTAGTACATGATGGAAATCCGCATCAGACAATGCTTTGGCGGGTTGCTATTAGTGAGTGTGGGTTGTGTATAGGGGAGGCCAACAAGGTTTTAAAAAATTTATGAATTCCTTCTGTGTTTTGCCAACCTCACATCTGAACTGACTTAAGATGGTGTGGTGTGATACAGGCACATCCTATTTCAAGCTTTGAACTTGGCCACTTAATATAGCACTTACTGCATGAGCACTTGACAGAGATGTTTGATAACGGTTTGCTTGTGTGAACCATTAGGACTGTTACAGCTCACTCAATGCCCCAAGAAGTCTCTTTCCCAAAAACTTCTCTTTCAATTCCTTTGGCTACCGCTGCATATACACATGTAGAATGTTAGGAAAGCAGGAAGCAAAACGGATGCAGGGATCATCAGATTTAACATCAGCATTGAGAGTTAAAAACTGTCTGTGAGTCCTGGGGAAATGTGTCTTCTAGAGTAGTGCTATTCACAATGTAGTTGCCACCAGTTAGTTTCAAAGCAAGATCAGGAGCCACAGTAGGACATGAAGATGCAGGGAAACCAGCCATGTCACTGCACTGCTTACTTCAGCTGATGTTTTTTTTGTGTGTGTGTGGTAGGGAAGGGGAGGGGCACAAAACTTTCTTGAGGAGGGCAACAGTGTGTCTATCACATTCTGACACAAGCTCCTTTCGGACTGTCACACTGAGCATCATTGTCCCAGGATACAATGAGTTCGTCAACACCCAGTACAAGCTTCATTTCCTCCATGGGCCTTGTGCCATCTCAGACTGAATCGTGGACCCTGTGTGTGCACATCTATTAATAACCTAAGTGACAAATAGAGAGACGCTCTCTAAAAGAACATGATGTTTATTTGGGGATAGGGCATTGCAGTGGGAATACACACGCCATAGTAAACTAATGTGCATTTTCAGGGAGCTAGCCAGCTAAAGGAAGAGAAAGGTTTTTAAAGGCAAAATGAGGACAATGACATAATTGTTTTGAGATAATGATCCTTGGCTACAAGGATCGGTAACAAGGGCGATGCCAGTCTGAGGTTAGACAGGCAGTTGCTGGGCGGATGTCCTCCCGGAAGTACTTTTGTGTGAAGTTGGGACGGCCTTTGTGCAAGGTTGTGGTTTTTGCAGAGCCCTTTGTGCGAGTCCTTGTTATCAGGCATGTGTGCATGAGAACTGTCCCTGCAGGCCTTTCCCCAGCTCTATCTGCAGGGATTTTTTTTTTCTTTCAACAAAGTGACTCCATTTTGATTCTGACAACTTTCACATTATCATAGCTCTCGTCACACTATATTGTAACACTTTTTAAAAAACATCACAGAGTATTTATTTGGTGTCTGTGGTTTTGGTTATAAAACTAGCACATGTTGAGTCATAAAAAAATAGAGTTATGACATAGGCTACAATATGGGTTAAAGTTTACTATATCATGCTAAGTGAAATAAATCAGTCACAAAAGGGCAAATACTGTATGATTCCACGTTATATGAGGCACTTAGGGTCATCAGACTCATAGGGACAGAAAGTAGTTTGGAGGTTACCTAGAGAGTGGGGAATGGGGAATTATTTGTTTAATGGGTACAGAGTTTGTTTGGCATAGTGGTAGTGGAGAAGGTTTGGAAATAGTGGTGATGGCTGCACAACATTGTGATTGTAATTAATGCCACCAAATTGTCTACTTAAAATGGTTAAAATAATAAGTTTTATATGTATTTTACCACAATAAAAAATACAAAACAAGTGCATGCTAGTTGAAAAAAATCCAAATAACAGAGACACATATAAGGCAAAAAGTGAAAGAGAAGACTAAGAGAGGCAATAAGTCTCCAAAACCACTGGAGAATAAATACCCCAAGAGACTTGAGAATGGAGGGCATGCAGCTCCATTGAGGATGGGCCAACCAGAAGGGCCCTGTGGTCTGGGGTCAGAGGCTACAGAGGGCTGGGAGGCTGAGGATGTTTCAGTGTGAGTGTAGCCTGCACGGTGCCTGTTGCATAAGACTGTACCCCTCAGTGGGGTCCACCAAGATAGGCCCACAACTGTCTTGACCTGACTGAGAGTGGCCACCTGGCCATGGAGACAGTGTTGGGTGTAGATAAGTGTGAAGACTCTCTGGGCCCAGCTCAGGTGAGCACTGCAGGAATCCACATGGAGAGCAAGGGGACCTGTCTCAAATCCAAGGACAAGGGCCCTGGGAAGGCAACACTCACTGAGGCCTGCAGGTTCTCAAGGATAAAAGGCATCGTGGGCAGAAAGCCCTGGAGCTTGTGCGTCTCCCTTCCCAGTGTCACCATTACCTGCTCCGGTTCCTCTCCACCACCTGCTCCTGCCACCCTTTCACTGGTAGTAGCTGCCAAGTCCTTTTCCTCTGTGCTGTACATATTTTTAAACCTCTTTTCTGTATTCCTCCTAAGCCAAGCGTGAGCCATGAGAAGCCGGTACCTCCTGATCCATGCAGAGACCTGCTCCTCCACTCCCTGCTTCCCAGCCAGGCTGGTTTGGCACCGGCAGGCTCTGGCCAACGGCTCTAGACTGCTGTGAAGAAGTTTCAAGGGGGGCATTTCAGGGGGACACACAGGGGCTATTTCTGGCCCATTTCTCTAACACTGACCTGGGGCATATTCCTTAACCTATTCGTGCTTCATTTTCTTCCTCTGAGAAATGATGACGACAGCAGGATCTGTGGCGTGGGCTGCTGTGGGGCACATGTGAGTGAATGTGCGTAAAGTGCTAAGGAGAGAACGTGGAACCACAGAGTAAGCACTCGATCAGTGCCCCCAGTTCTTGACCTGTCACCGTCCCCTCTCCACATTCCACTTACGGTAAAGGAAAAAAAAAAAAACTATTAGCATGACCTACAGAGACCCGCGTCATCTAGCACTTTCCTTCGGCTCTGGCTCTCTGAAAGCCCTGCTCATACCCTCCAGAAGTGCTGAGCTCCTGCCAATCTCCCCAGGTCCCAGCTCCTTCCAATGCACAGGCCTCTGCCCCACGGTGCCCTCTGCCTAGCAGGCTCCCTCCTCCTCTCTGACTCCCACTCCCAGCTCCAACCTCAGCTCAGCTAAGCTCAACTCCTTCCTCTGGGAGGGCCCAGTTTCACCGGCAAGGCCAAGTCACACTCTTTTCAGCTCCCAGCAGTTCTCATGGAAGTTGAAATGTGGTGTTAATTCGTGAGATTGGATTCTGTTTGTCTCCCCTTTGGCTTGTGGCTCCGTGAAGGCACGAGCTGTTGGTTCTGCCCCATTTTGTTTCTAGCCCCTAATGTAAGGCCTTTCACACCACTCCTCAAAAATATATGTTGAATGAATGAGGGAGGGAATAAATGATCACCTTCCTTTTCCTCTTTGCCTTGAACTAGCCAAGTAATCCAGAGCAAGAGTCTTTTCCTACTGCAAGTTGCCAAACCATCCAGCATGGTTGTCTCATGTTTCTTATCCTCTGGGGTTACTGATGGTTTCACAATCCCCTAAAGACTCATTTTGCTGGACACGTGGTCTGAAACCCAAGAGATCCAAGCAGCACCCCAATTAGCCAAGCAGCCACTACACACCACCGCTGTTGGTGTCCACCTGAGATGGGGGTGCGTCCCATGCCCCCCAGCCACCACTGTGCTGTAACCAGCTCCCAGCGCTCCATTTCCTCTGGGTCCAATCCTGTTGCTGGCACTGGTATGAGCCGGGCTCTGGAGGTTACAGGAACAGAGGCTCCCTCTGATCCTTTGAGGGTAAGGAGACATGGGCTGAGACTGAGCCAACCCGGGACTTACCAGGAACCAAGGCAGTTGCAGTCCGTGGCCCCCGACCCCGTGTCTCCCCGTGGGCTGTGCGGTTGCTGCCTTGCAGGTCTTGCTGCTCTCTGCACATTTGTTCTGCTCCTCTCCTGCTACCGAGTAGCTTATTCATTCTGTTTTTTTTTTTTTTTTAAGTAGAATGAAAAGATACCCTGGGCCCCAGCATGGGCTGCTGTCTGTCATATGGGCCAGCTGCATGGGGTCAGGTGTGGGGTTGGATCCCATGTACAAGAGGTGCCACCTCTGATGCCCTTTCTGCAGGAGCTGGGAGAGCACCTCCCTGCACAAGGGCCGTGGGCACAGCAGGTGGCACCACCTGGGAGGCCAGTTCTTCCCTAACAAACTTAGTCTACATCCTCCACACAGTTCTCTGGAGTTAGAACCACTACGACATACATTTAAAAAATAGTTGTCTATCACAAAAAAGAATATTACAATATATAATATAATAAAACCTTCAAAATGACCATTGAAGTAAATAACATGTATTTAATTTTTTGAATAGGTAATATGTTCACAACAGTAAAAAATCTTTCTACCACCCTTGCCTCACCTATCTACTTACCACACCCCCTCCAAAATAAGTAACCAGTTTTCTTTTTAATTCTTTATTTTGAAATAAATAAGCAATTGCAAAACTAGTAAAGAGAAGTCCTGATATAACTACTGTTTAAAATTTATGGTATATTCTTCCATAAAATGTTATGTATATATAAGCACATATAAATGTATAGTATTCTCCACTTTGTTTTACTGAAATGGCATCGTATTATACATACTTGGTCCATTGCTGTTATAAACTGAATGTTTATGTCCCCCTCAAATTCTCATGTTGCAGCCCTAACCCCTAGTGTGATGGTATTTTGAGGTTTGGAGGAGGGGCCTTTAGGAGGTGATTAGGTGATGAGGGTGGAGCCCTCATAAATGAGATTAGTGGCCTTATAAAAAGAAGGAAGGGAGAGATGAACTCTTTCTCCAGCATCTACCATGTGAGGTTACAGCAAGAAGGTGCCAGTCTGCAAACTAGGAAGAGAGCTCTCACCAGAGGTCAAATTGGCCAGCACCTGGATCTTGAACTTGCCAGCCTCCAGAACTGCAAGAAATAAATTTTTGTTGTTTAAGCCACACAGTCTATGGTATTTTTGTTATAGCATACCAAACTAAGACATTTGAAAAAAAAATAAGCCCTACTTAAGTTATTATACAATTAATCAAACTGTCATTTTAATGTTTCTGTGTCACTTTTTCTGGATCAAAGTTTTTCTTTACTGTAAAACATGATTTTTTTTTTCTGCATATGTTGGCTCAGGCATCATTGAAAAAACAAGTAAAACCTCAGGGCAGAGTTTCACAAACGTGCCATTTACAGTGCAGGTTACACCTCTTTCCTGGAAATTTTCTTTTAGCAGATCTGAGTTGATACCTGGAAATCTGCTCTTTTAAAAACAAGTTCTCCAGGCGACTCCTAGCTTCACGCAAGTTGAAGACACACTGTTGCCAGAGAAAAGTGATACAGCAGGAGGATTCAATGCCTTCTAGCCTGCTGGCAAGATCTAGCACAGTGGTGTTTACTCAGATCTAGCGATTGTTGCCCGAGAATGTATTGATCAAGTACACAATTTTAAAAAGTGAGTGCGCGGGTGCGTGACCAAACCCACAACACATCCCACACGCACATGACTGTGATCTTTGCTCCTTTGCAAGTCCTCCTAGAGCTGGAGTGTTCTGCACTTTGTTCCCTGCCCAGCACACCTCTCTCTCCCTTTCTTCTGTGTCCCCGCATTTCCCAAACCTGTCTCTGTTTGTTTAGCCGCCGGTGTGGGGAGTGCTTTGGGACAGACTCCTAACCATGTTTTTCCTGACTCCAGTCTTGGTAGCGGTTCTCTGCATTTTGGTTGTGTGGATCTTTAAAAATGCTGATAGAAACATCCAGAGGAAGAAGGGGGAGCCTGGAGCCAGGACAGAGTCTCGCCCCTGGGTGGATGAAGACTTAAGAGACAGCACTGACCTGCAGCAAGCGGAGGAAGGTAAAGCTACGGCGGCAGATCTTGGGCGTTGCGGTGTGGATGCTGAGTGTGAGGTGACGGCTGGGCTTACAGGGAGGAGGCCAGTTCCATCATCGACCTCTACTGTGCCAACTAACCGGCGGGTGACAGAGACAGATCATCTCCTCAGGTGATCAGTCTGGCACCTGCTGGCTCCAGCCCCCTTTATTTTGGATGCACAGTGAAAGCCATTGAGGGGCCAAAGTTCTCTCTGGCTCTGATCCTGTTCTGGCTGTTGGAATCCTCCCGGAGGGTCTCCCCTCGGGCCGGCAGTGGGCAGGAGTGAGTGGGCAGGGGTGAGCGGGCAGGGGTGAGTGGGCAGGACTGAGTGGGCAGGGGTGAGTGGGCAGGCTTTGGTCAAGAACTCTGAAACCTGCAAGGTAGCATCTACCTAGGGGTTTGCCATTTTTCACTGTTCCAGGCCCTGGGGGAGAGAGACAAGGGTGGCCTCTGTCTTCAACAAGTGGAGTGTCCAATTCGGTTGACAATATGAGACACGGGAAAGAGAGAAACACACAGACAAACCCAGTGGACCTGATTCTAAGGGGTTTGCAGCAGGCTTGGGGGTGGAGATGGCAGTTAGGAAAGGGACAAACCAGGCCAGTGAGGATTAGTAGGACAGTGGGGGGAGGGGGGCTGTCAGGGGTGAGGGACAGGAAGAGTGGGGTGCAGGGAGGCCTCGGGAGGGCTGAGAACGGTGCATGCAGGGCAGGCAGAGTAGGGCTGGCCTTGGAAAGAAGGGGTGGTGGGGTGCTGGTAGGAAGGGGGGCCTGTGCAGGAGTCTTGGGTAATCTGTGTTGGAGCAGTTTGGTCTAGGATGGACTTGTGGGATGGATTCAACTGGAAGAGCCTCTGTGATTCTCAGCTGGGCCAGTGATGCCCACCCCCAACAGAGGCCACTGGAAATGTGAGTGGGTACGTGTGAGTGTGAGTGTGTGAACGTGTGCTTGTGGGAGTGCGTATCAGTGTGTGCGAATGTGTGTTAGAGTGTGTGTGTGAATTTGTGCGTGATGAGTGTGTGTGAGTGTGCATGAATGTGCGGACGTGTGTGTGTGCAAATGTGAGTGTGTGAATGTATGTGAGAATGTGTGTGAATGTGTGACTATGAGTGTGTGAGGTGTGCGTGAGAGTGTGTGAGTGATTGTATCATCTCAGGCCTGGGGTAGGGTGTCCAGCTGGCCCTCGGTGCTGGGAGCCAGTGACACTGAGTGTCCTGCACGGGGCTCCAGCCTCCTCTGCTCCCAGGTTGAAGGCCACCCTGCCCGGCGGCCAGTTCTTCCCAGCTGCGAAGAGCTTCACTTAAACAAAGGGGCGTCTGTGATGAAGCTGTGTGATGATTTGCGCTGGTAGGGATGGCCCAGATGGTGGTGGCAGTGGGGATGCTGGACACAGAGTGCATCAGAGTGAAGGTCAAGGAAGAACAACAGGGTTTGGTCCTGAACTGGACATTGGGAGAAGTAGGAGGGAAGAGCTGGAGGCCGGAAGAGTCTCACAAATGGGTGTAGGGAAGAGGGTTCAGCCCCAGGGGAAGACGGTTCCCATCAAGGATGTTCAGTTTGAGATGAGTGACACATCTAAGCAGGAAAGGGAGAGAGGGGTCCAGGCCACAGACACTGATGGGAGGGTCACCAGCAGAGGGAAAGTGCTTGGAACTTGGAGAACTGATGAAGTCCCTAAGTGGGGAAGTGGGCGTTGCTAGAGAGAAGGCTGAGCACAGCGACTGGGGACCCCGTGGTAAGAGGAATTGCGGTGGGTGGCAGAGGAAGGTACGAGGGCAAAGGGGAAGGTGTGAGAAAGTCTCCAGGAAGTAACGATAACAAGCCCGTACATGGCACTTACTGTATCCAGTGTCACATTTTATGTGTAGTAAATCATTTAATCTTCATGACAACACCCTGAAGTAGGCACTATTATAACTCCCACACTACAGGTAAGGAAACTGAGGCCCAAGTAGGGAAAGTCACCTACCCGAGAAGGCAGTGGCAGGGACAGGACCAGGCAGCCTGCCTCCAGGGGCCAGGCAGGTAGCTGTTTGCTGGGCTGCCTCTCCCCTTGGAGAATGACCCAGAACAGAAGGGGCAGGCATTCCAGAGAGATCAGAGCATGCAATGAGGGAAGCCCGATGGATCTGAAGACCTGAGAGGTGTGAGGGTACAAGAGAGCCTGGGGCTGGACCTGAGGGTTGAGAACACGGAGCAAAGCTCTGGCTCGTGCCTGATTATTCATTTCTGCAAAACTCTTTGTTTCTTCGTTGGCCGTTCCCTTCCATCCTCATCCTTCTCTTACCTCATAGAGGCATGAAGGGGACAGTCTTAGCGTCCTCCTCAGCGGCTGGGGCAAATCTGGCCTGAGTGTAGCGTGCACAGATCTCTTGCTGAAATTGTTGTTTACGGAAGTTAGGCAACGCATACTAAGCTTGCACAGCTGCTCGGTGAGAACCAGCTTACATCCGGGCTCCTCTGCCACCCAAAACCCTCCTCTCAGCCACAGGATGGTGGACACAGTTTACGTGGGGATCTTACTCCAGGTGCAAAGGATTGGGCAGGGGGAGAACTGGAGGAGAGAAAGGAGCCCAGCGCTGAAGAAACTCGGAGATGGTGTTGATGCCTGCACATAGGTACGAGATGCCGACCATTGTGAGTCCAGCTCTGCGTCACAAAGAATTCCTACTCCGTGTTCCTAGATCAGGGAAGCAGCAGACCGTGTGGGTGGGGGCATTGTTGGCAGGGGGGCAGTGGCGTGGGAGAGCCTGGGGCTAATTAGATACAAGATGCAAACTTCTTTCCCGTACCAGCCAAGTTTGATGTCCTGTTAATACTTTCAGTTCCTTGTTTATGTACAGCCAGGTCTAAGAAGGAGAAGTTGCTGATGTTTATCTTGAAGCGAAAACCTCAAATTGTCACACTAAAATGGGGCTAGCCTCTGGCAACTAGAAAGAGCCAATTGTTAAATATGCAGGAGTTTCATGGGCCACACGTTAAATGTCAGTAGCTTGAAGTCGGCCACGATGGGAATGTTCAGGTCACGGCTACTGGCAAGTGCTATAAATCAGGGCTCCCCGCGCCCCCAAAGGGCTGGGTTGCCAGCACACCGTTGCCACAAGTCCCATATAAAGCCAGCATTCTACTCTGCTCAGAGCAGTCGAGGAGGCCAGCACAGTTCTCCTTGCCCATGGGAAGCAACACATTTAGCTTTGTCTTTGACACACCCACCCATCATATCTGTGCGTGGATAATTTAGAAGCGTGGTTTGCTAAGACCCCTAGAAGACTTCAAGGTCTTAGGACAAAGAACAGGTCAGTTCAGATGAGAAAGGAGATTAGGAAAGGGAAAGGACTTGACTGAAGACGTAGTCCTGTCCTGAGATCCAGCCTGGTGGGTGCTGCTGGGGGACGGTCACCATCAGCACCGCATGCGGCACCATGGCACTAGTACATCGGATGCGGCACACCGAGACCAGGAGCCTCACAGAGCAAATTCTGCCAGCTTTGCTCCACTGCTTGGCAGGGGAGGCTAAATAGCTTTTTCTCTACCCAATCTGGGGTCACGGCTGAGGACTCCGTAACAAAAGACAGATCGACCACAGGAAAGTGTGCGCGTTTATTAAACTTGAGTTCTTATGGGACACGAGAGCCTTTATAAGGAAATGCCCTCTCAAGGATTTCTGAGGATTCCCAGGGAACTTGTGCTCTTGAGGCCACCTCTGGCTCTGGGGTTCAGGCCCGTGGACTTTCTGTTTCTTCCAAGTGTTTTCTTCTTCCATCTCATACCAGTTTACGTGTGGAAATCAGCCTTTGTCTGTTTGTTTTTCCTTTCAGGGATTTCCCCACTTTCCAACCACTCGCGTAGCATATTAGCATTTGGGGCAGCTGTTCTTCCTTCTGAAGGTCCTCTGAGTCACTGTTTTACAGTCCTGCCTGTGGACTCTTCTCCCCAAACTCTAACGCCCTTACTGTGTCGTGCAGGGGAGCTCAGCCTGTCCTGTCCAAAGACTCGTGCCCATGTTCTGAAAAGCACTGGGCCATGGGAGCCAGGGACACAGGGAATCATTAGAGGTTAAACATTTTACACTCTCCTCACTCATCAGCCTTGTGAGGGAAGATGACAACAGGGAGATTTATTCTCCACGGACACAAATTATGCTGCTTTGCTCAGAAGGCAGAAGTATCTATGGCCAGTTTTGTTTACACTTTCAAGTTCTCATTCATTGTTTTAAACTCCAAATGCTCCTTGAAAGCATTGATATTTTAACTATGAAACAGGAATTTAAAAATACTGGCTTTGCTATCGTGCTTTGAAAAATGGTAACACGGCAAGAAATTCATCTCTGAGGATCTATGTTCCCACTTTAGACGTTACCTACTTTCACTGAACTTGAACTTTCACTGCATTGAGAAAATGTCAAGCACTTTTTCTCCTTTTTC
Organism: Varecia variegata; assembly: GCA_028533085.1. NCBI lineage: Eukaryota > Metazoa > Chordata > Mammalia > Primates > Lemuridae > Varecia > Varecia variegata. Next base: position 12,648,821 of record CM052441.1, on the reverse strand, counting down.
AAAAGTCTTATCTGACAGTTCTGGCCACTTGATCTATCCTTGATACCTTTGGTAATTAATCCCTGTGACCTTCTAATCATTGAAAAAATTCTTAATTGTGAAATGCAATATACTTCCTGAAAAAGTATATAAAACATAGAACAAATAATTTTTAAGCAAAAACTCATATAATTATCACCTAGGCCAAGAAATACAAATTTCTGTCACTCCTGAACTCCCTCATGTCCCTTCTCAGTCACAGCCTTTTTCCTACTCTATAGAAGTAACTACTATTTTGAATTTTATGGGGATTATTTCTTTGCTTTTCTTCATAGTCTTGAAAGAAATGAAGAAACACTCAGTAGTCAGAGAAAGAGCTATGAAATTTTGGATATATTAAATATAAGCAACAATTCTGAGAATATTGGAATGATGTGTCTGAGGATTTGATGATAAGGTCTCTGATCACTTAATTGTAAAACCTACCAGGAACTTCACAATGTTATTTATTGGAAAATATCCTTCTAAAATAAGATAATTGGGTCTGCCCTTGGTGAGGCTCGTAGTGCACCAGACACAGCTTCCTTTTTATCTGCTTCTGTGGCTGTGGGTTCATTTTCTTCCTCCTCAGTTTTACCACTTTTAGCTTCAACGACTGAATCTTCTCTTGAATCTTCATCTTCTCTAAGATCTTGAGCTACAGATAATGAGCTTCCAGAACTCTCTGAATAGGAGAAAAATAGGGAAAACCAGATGTGGCAAAAGCGGGCAAGTGTAATGGTAAATTTTATATAGCTAAATTTAACAGTCTTTTTCTTATGGTTAATATTTTTGTTTGTTAAGAAATCCTTCTCCACTCTAAGGTCATGAAGATATTCTTCTATATTATTTTCTAAAAGATTTAAAAAATAATCTTTTATATGTAGAATTGTGGTGAGAATATTCAACATCCTTCTGTTCTCAATCTCTGATGGAAAGGTTTCAAAGTTTTGCCATTAACTATTAATATATAGCTGGATGTGGGTATTTTTTTCCCATAGTTAGACTTTATCAGATTAAGAAAGTTTTTTCTGATTCCAAATTTACTAAGAGATAAATATCAAATTTTATCAAATGCTTTTTCTGCATTGGAATGATTTTATGGTTTATGTCCCTTAGCTTGTTAATGTGACAAAAAAAATTGATTGTTTTTCTAATGTTAAATTAACTTTGTATTTCTGGGATAATTCAAACTTGGCCAAGATACATTGTTTTTTATATATTTCTGAATTCTGTTACTAATATTTTATTTAGGATTTTTGTAATCAGTGTTTATGAGGAAAGTAAGCCTGTAGTTTTTCTTTCTTTTAATGTCCTAGTTATGTTTTGGTATCAAGGTTGTGATAGTTTCATAAATGAGTTGAAGAGTATTCCTTCTTTTCCTGTTGTTGTGAAGAGTTTCAAAAAGTTTAGCAATATTTTCCCTGTGAATGTTTGGTAGAACTTCTTCATGAAACTCTCTGGGCCTGGAGTTTCCTTCTCTTTTAGGAAGATCTTTGCCTACTGATTCAACTTATTTAATGGTTAGAGGACCTTTCAGTTTTTATATGTTGAAGTCAGTTTGGGCAGATTACATTTTCTATTAATAGACATTTGTCTTTTTATATGAATTTTCTAATATATTGGCATAATAATATTCTCATACTATTGGTTAAATGACAGTAACATCTGTAGTCATGTCACCTTTTCCATTTCTGATATTTGTTATATGTGCTTTCGTTTTCTTGATCAATCTTGCTAGGAGCTCGTCAGTTTAATCAGTCTTTACAGAGAACCAACTATGGTTTTGATATTTCTCCCTCTTGAAGGTTTCTTGTCATTTTCCTTACTATGTCATATTTAATATTTACTTCTTTCTACTATTTTTGGTTTTATTTATTTATTCTTTTCCTAATTGCTTGAAATGGATTTTTAGCTCATTAATCTTTAGGGTTTCTTTCCATCTAATGTATGCATTTAAGTATTTAAATCTCCCTGTAAATAGAATACTTTAGTGTTATTGCATAGATTTTTCAATATGTAATATTTCATATTTTACTTTTGAAATGTTTCCTAACTTCCATCAAGATATCTTTTTTTTAAGTCATCTTTTTATTACTGATTTATAGCTTAATTGCATTGCAGTCAGGGATCATTATCTATTAAACCTTTAAAATGTGTTGAGAGTTATTTTCTGGTCCAATGTATGGTTAATTTTTATGAATGTTTTGAGTCTGCTTAAAAAGAAAGTGTTTTCAGCCGGGCGC
>CM052441.1:12626345-12646457 GCA_028533085.1 Varecia variegata | reverse complement strand
TGCCTTTAGTCCCAGCTACTCAAGAGGCTGAGGCAGTAGGATCCCTCAAGCCCAGGAGTTTGAGGTTGCTGTGAGCTAGGCTGATGCCACGGCACTCACTCTAGCCCGGGCAACAGAGTGAGACTCTGTCTCAAAAAAAAAAAAAAAGAAAGAAAGTGTTTTCTGCAGTTGTTTGATAAACTGTTGTATATATGGCCATTTGGTCATCTTTGTTAACTGCCTTATTCAAATCTTCTGTATGCTTACGGATTTTTTTCCTCTGCTTATTCTATCATTGCTGAGAAAGATATGTTAAGATCTTTCACTGTGATTGTGGATTTTAACATTTATTCTTGAAACTCTGTCTTAAGGTCCTGTAATACAAATGCATACATATTTAAAATTATGTTTTACCAGCAAATTAAATTATATTAACCAACAATGCTTTTTGCCTCAATTTTTCTGTCATCTGATACTAATATAGTTACATGATTCATGGAATAACTTTTCCACCATGAGGCATGGTATAACTGTCAACCTTTCTATATTCTTATGTTTTAGATGTGTCTCTTATAAACAACATATTTGGACTTAAAAAAATCATTGCTCCCTATCAGGAGCATTTATACTCAATGCAATAATTCTGGTTGCTACTAAAAATTCAGTTATTCTTGTTCTTCTGGAAGTAGTTTTTTTTCCTTTGGTTGCTTTTAAGACTTTATTATTTGAATATAAAATGTGTGGGTCTCTTGTTTTAATAATGCTTATAGTTTACTGGGCCTCAGAGTTAAAATGTACTGTTTATATAGTTTACTTATAAGTTAGGAGCCTGAAATAACCTGTAGTTTCGAATCTAATTTGACTTCTGATTTACTTGCATTGTTATTAGGGTGAATTGTGGAACTAAAATTTGGTGCCTCCTCCTTACAATATTTTTTTCCCCTCTTATAGCAGTTGTGTTTAATGTCATTACAAAATAAATAAAAGTTCTTGTCCAAAAAAAAAAAAGAATTTCCTGGGCCTCTGAAATCTGCAGATTTGGTATTTTTCATCAGTTCTGGGAAAATCTCAAGACACTACCTTTCAAATACTGCCTCTGCCACATTCTCCTTGAATCAAATGATTAAATGTATATTGGACATTCTCACTCTGTTCTATTTTTTTCTTGCCCTTTCTTCTGTGTTTTCCATCTTTTGGCCTCTCCTTGCCCTATTCTAGTACTTTCTTCTAACTTACCTCCCAGTTCCTTAATTTTTCTTTAGTTAGTCTTACCTGCTAGTAAACCCATCCATTAAGTTCTTAATTCTATTATTTTTCAGTTCTATTTTTCCTATTTTCTGTGTTAATTTTTATCCTTTCCTGTACCCTACAGATTTATATAAGTTTGTATTTTTTTCTCTAAACATAGTAATCATAGTTGTTTAATCTTCTGAGTCTGATAATTCAAATATTTGAAGTATTTGGTCATCTGACTTTATTTTAAAAAACTGATGCTGCTATTTCTTGTTCAAGGTGGTTCTTTATGTACCTGATTGCATTTGGTGGGTTGCTGGTGATTGTACTAAAAATGATCTGTATATTGGTATTTGCTTCTGCTAGGCAACTGGGGTACTTTCAGGCAGGACAACCTTATTCCAAGTTCAAGTTTGAGGTAAGACCCATCAAAATGATATAAGCCCTTGAGGGCTGATTTATTTATCGTTCACACTTTCCCTAAGGATACAGTCTTGGGGCTCCAGCTTATTAGACTTCCCGTTGCATGTGGGCCTGGGCTTTGATTTCTCTCACCCTTGATCCCTGAAGATATAAAAATGGAAATTCAAATATGTAGGGACTGGCATATACAATCAGGGAAAATGTAGCTTCTCTGCTTATTGACCTGTGTAGGTTTGTATTTTCCTTTCAGGTTGGCCTGGAAATTTCTTACTACAATTTTGAAATTACTTTTAAAAATATCTAATTTAGTGATGTGAGTGGTTTTCTGCTGATGAGAAATTGTTTTAAATAACTTGGTCTACCATTAACAGAAATTTGAATTCTTCATCTTTTTGTAGGTAAAAATTTTCTTTTTCTTGATTTATAATAAGTATAACAAATCTAGAGTTTGAAGGCTAGTCAAGATCAATGATTAGGATTCTATAAATCTATTGTTTTTAATTTTTATTGTTTTTATGCAATTTTTATGTTGGTCTTTTGGTTTGGGGGGGGTTGGGGTTTTTTATTTATTTTTTATTTTTTTAGCTCATAACCCTACAGACATTTTTGAGAACTTTATCTCCTCTCCAGTGGCCATCTTTTGACCAAGAGAGGTCATTTAATTTGCCACCTTTCTTATCCTTATTTGCAGAAGCTGATGAGTGGCAAGAATCGGAAGAAAATGTTGAACACATTCCATTCTCCCACACCCGCTACCCTGAGAAGGAAATGACTAAGAGATCCCAGGAATTTTATGAACTTCTCAATAAGAGACGATCAGTCCGGTTCATAAGTAATGAGCAAATCCCAATGGAAGTCATTGATAATGTCATCAAGGCAGCAGGTTTGTAATTGCACACTGGGTCTTTGTGAATGCCAGCTGCCCTGCTGGTGTGACTCCAAAACTCGGACAATGTTGAGGCTCAAACAGTGAATAAAGCCTAGAGTGACATGTTTATCTATAAAGTCTTACCCAAGTGTTGAGTAACTGCCAGAAACATAACGATTTCTACTTTCTATGTTTTGACTATTATAAACATCTTGGAAGCAGATGTGATAATAGTTCAAAACTTCTGAAATTATTCAGTATTAAGAGCTTTTACTAAAAACTAAGGTTTCTAAACATATCATTATATATTCAAAGAGAAACATCTCTTTCTTTACCCTCCCCTTAAAACACACCACAAACATAGACTCTCACACACTCACACTTACACATTTGTCTTTTTGGAAGAAAATTTCTTATATTACACGTCATGGTGCTCTAGAGTATTCTAACGAACTAGCAAAATTTACTTGTATGAATTTACAAAGTAAACCAAAGCAAGACAAACACATTGCCAATGTAAATAATATCTCCACAGAGGGGGGGAAAAAGTAAATAACTACAAAAAAAGAGGAGGACATGTAAAAGAAAGCCCCCTACTTGAGAGTCTCTTCTGAATGTAAATCATATTTAAGTTTATTTGCAGAAATTACTGCATTCTCATTGTGAATCCATTGTCCAACTTAAAAGAAAGCAAGAATAAAATATTTCATTTCCATTAAGGATATAAATGCACTAGATTGTTGAATCCTTTATCTAACTAACAGCAGTTACTAAATTTTCCATTTATCTGTATCTGTATATATGTGTGTACATATATGATATTAAGGTAAATTTGGCATAATTTAAAACATTAGGAAGAAATTTATTTCTTATATTTAGAGACACAAATATTTAGTAGACAAGTAAAACGAGTACAAAATTAATTGGAATTCCTCTGTGCAGAAATCTGGACCTCATGTTTAGCTTTTGGCTTATATTTTCTGAGCCAATCATGACTTCTGGTGTTGGCAGTGGTGTGTGGGCAACAAGAACCCTGTCAAGAACCTGCAGGCCTTACTCCCTCCAGAGGTAGAATTTATTACATTAAAAAGGAATAAGGAAGGAAGGAATAATCATTTCTGATATAGCCCACCTGTGGTCACTGTGGCCTGCCTTTGGGAACAGCAGGCCATCTCTAGGACCAAAGGGTGACAGCCAGGTCAGAAGCTGGCCCAAGCCTCTCTGGAATCTCAAGGGAATTTAAGCTCCTTGGACAGAGATGACACACCATGGAGCTTTGTCCTGGGACACTGGGACTGATTGAGGTGTGGGCCAAGGATTCCCGAAGCACCCAGGAGTAGAAGACACATAGCTGTGCATATTGAGTGCCCAAGGCCAAGGGTTCCCCAACTTTTGTGTGGCCCTAATGAGACCACAACCCCACAGTGTCACGCTCAGAGTTTTGATATAGTCATGAAACCATTTATAGTTTGGTTGCCTTTTAAGGAGTGTTTTTAAAACCATTTTACCATGTACATTTTGCCTTTTCCAATAAGCTTCATGAGCTTATCCTTTTTCAGGAATATCAAAACGAACGACAGTCTAGAGAATTCTGGCTGTCAGAGTATGCCCTCTGAGTTTTTCTCCTTAGTGGTCGTGGTGCAGTTTGTTAGGGACTTTTTCTCCACATAACTAGGGAAGCAGGGAGAGGTTCCCACAGCCCCAGAACTACTGGTCTTGATCATGACAAGTTGGCTGGGAGACTCCCAGAGGATACTGAACAAAACGGAGTCCACAGCTCCTGCCAGAGCCCAGGGCCAAGCACTTCATTTTGAGCAAGCATTAATTATATTTATTACTAACTAACAGTCTCACACTTCCCTGCAGCTTTAATTTCTCATTTTGACTTGATGGGTGACAGGAACGGCCCCAAGTGGGGCCCACACAGAGCCCTGGACCTTTGTGGTTGTGAAGGACCCAGATGTGAAACATGAGATTCGGAGGATCGTAGAGGAGGAAGAAGAAATAAACTACATGAAGAGAATGGGGCACCGATGGGTTATGGACCTGAAGAAACTGAGGTACAAAAGTTGGTGAAATTAGGGATGTCTGGTTTGGCCTCTTACGATGAAGGAACTACCACTGCCATTTCCTGGTTCCATTGTAAGTGATAAAAGTTTGATTCTGGCTCCATGAGGAATTGCGGATGCTAAATCAGGCCCTGCCCCTGTATTGCCATGTGATTCTTTGGTAAATAAATAGGCTCTGACCCAAATAATTGCTTAGTAAATAAAACTTTGAGACACCACTTCACTTTTCACCCATGTTGGAACATAAGGTTGTGAAATACTTCTCAAGATGTTGAGCGAAGCAGATAACATTTTGATAATGTGATTAGGTGTTCCAGATGACGTTACTAAGAAGGCTATAGTTTTAGGATGAGTTTGGCACAAGTGTGGTATCTGTGAAGTGTTAGTAACTTTGTGGGCTTCCTCAGCTCCAGGAGAGAAGTGGCAGGGAACTCAGTGCAACTAGTTTTACTGTGGTGCCTCGAAAGTGATGTCCTTCCCTGCCCACTCTCTTCCTAGGCTGAGTGTGAGGGGGCATGGCAGGTGGTGACTGTGACCCTGACATCTCTAGGGGCCCTGCAGGGCCAGCTTGAGTCCTTGGCACTCAGGATATTTGGAAGAGACACCTAATGCCTCTGGCTCTCAGCTGTGGGCCTTCAGTGGCCAGTTCGACCCAGCCACCCCCCACCCCACAGTGACACAAGCCTAAGAAAGGATGATGGGATTGCTGATTTAGAGGCTTGGGAGCACTTCTCACTGGACAGGTAGAGTGGATGTGATGAGAAGGTGGCCTCTTGGCCCTGCTCCTTTTTTAGTTCTTTGGCACCAGAGAATAATTTTCTCCTAAGACATTTACACCTTATCAAGATTGATGTCTTATGGAGTTGTAACTTATCTCTGTGCTCTGGAGAAAGTGTGGGGGTAGTAATCGTGAGTATATATATCTTACTGCATATTCATGGGAACAATTGGGATAGGTAAAAGTCGAGTCTCTATACTTAGAGAGATGCTATATTCTAGGTGTGCATAGTATCTACAAAATACTATTGTCCCTCTCACACTTTTCTCAGCAGTGGCAGAATTAATTGTTCTCTCGCCTATGTGCTGGGTCTGCTGATTGGCTGGGTTTGGAGTGGAATCACAGGGGTGTAGAAATTGTCTTCTTGTGCTGAGTCAGTTCCTGGGTGGGGGTCGCAAGACCAGTTGAGTCTGTTCCTAGGTATGTGTCAGCCATTGAATACAGGGCCTGGAAGATATCTCAAAAACTACCCTTAGGTTTAGAAAAGCTGATGTTATCTATGGAGAAAGTTAAAAATCTTTATGACCATCAGCTATGTGACTCCTGAGTAGCAATTATAGGAAAGCAAACTAGGGGACAGTGGCTGGTTATTAGCATTATTTTTAGCTATGCCTGTGCCTCTGCAGTGTTTAGGCCCTCACCACAGTTCTCACCTTGCACCCCTTTATTAATTTGTAAAGGGCAGTTTCAAAAGGATGGCAGTGCTTGCGTTACTCACTTCTCAGGCTCAGTTCTCCTTTTTGGCATAATGAGTTTTGAGGAGTCCTGAGATTTATATTTTTCCCTTACAATACAAACATCCAAATTTTAAATCATGGATATATCTATACAGAACACAAGTTTATCTAATAGAACCCAGTTTGGGGAACACACACAACAGGCTCTTGATAACATTCGACTCAACCAGAGGCTGCAGAATTGCTGGGCACCCTGGAGAGCAGCCTCCCCGGGTCTGTGTGTCCCAGAGGGAATGGAAGGTGCTCATTCATCCAGTGAGTCAGGAAGGTGGATTAAAAGGGGTTCTTCTGGATTGATATCTCCATGATTTAGAATTCTGATGTTCGTATTATTATTTCACTCTCACAGTGACCACAGGGGATGGGTGCACAACAGCACATTTGACATGACATTTGACGTGGGAGAAAACTGAGCCGTGGGAGGTTAAGTGGCTCGCCCACCATGGCCAAGCTTGTCTGGCTCAAGTGGATCTTCTAAACCATGAACATTTCTCCCTCTTTGTCAGGACAGAATCAGTAGCAGTCAAACGTGACTAAGCTGACTGAAGTACAGTAAAGTAGCTTTGAAAGTGTAACCTGTGGATGTCACTAGTCTAAGAGGAACCATGGAAAAATACACAGTGAGTTTATTGTACTTCAAAAACAGCAAAGCCGTAACTAGGCCAGAAATGAAGTGAATGGTGACCATCTCTTGCTAATTAATGAAATGATATTTCCCTAAGGAAAATTCCAGTATATGGGATTATGACTATCTCTCTTTTGAATATCTGTGCTAGAAAGAAACTTTTGCCAAAATATATGGGACAGGGTAATGGAATCAAGAAAGATATTTTGAACTGGAGAATGAAAATTTCAATTCCATATTTATACGTCACATGAATGGCCTCCCACTCCCACTAAAGTTCCCTTCCTTTTCTCCAAACTGGGCACACTGCACTGCCATCTGCCCTCCTGTGATTTCAGTGTAACCTCCTGTGCTCCAGCTCATCTCTTGGCTCTGCCTGGGGCGCCTTCCCCAATCCCCCTTTTCTGCCCTGGCCTTCAGTGCCTTGAGGCCATTTCTGAGAATTTTCTTCCAATCTTCTTATTCAGAATTAACATTTCCATTTTGAGGGGCTCCCAATGCACTTGGTTTATACTTCTTTGATAGCACCTACCAGGTTTCATTTTACTGAATATTGTCTTAGTGCACTTTGAATTACAAGATCCATCCTTGTACCTTTCAGCATTTCATATGCCTTGCTGTATTAGGCACTTATTAATGCATATTTATTGAATTGGATGATCTTGGACAGTGTTGGGGTGAGGGGAAACTCCCCCTTTCCCCCAAAAGTTTACTAAAAGGTCAACTCACAATTAAGGCAGATTAATAAGAGAAAGTTTATTTATTGCACTCATGGGGAGAATCGCAGAGTGATTACGCAATATCCCAGTGGGGTCCAGAAATTTTTATAACCTCCTTTTAGAGGAGAGGGGAGATGAGGAACATAGGTAATTCTGTTTAGGGGCAATAAATGGTTGCTAGGGGAAACAGATTGGCTTGTAAATTAACCTGAGAGATGGCTGTTATGTTTAAATGGTTTGGGCCAGGTCTGGTTGTGTTTTTGATCTTCTTTCCTGCAATGTATTGAAATAACAGGAAAGGGGAAGAGAAGTCAACAGTTTTTTTGATGGGTCTGTCTGGTTCTGCAGATAGAGGGAAAGCCCCTTCCAAGGGCCTGTTGATCTCTAAGGGCCTTTAATTCAAAATATACTTTATACCAAGGAGTCATATTTTGAGGTGAAATTTCCTAAGCTCTTTCAACAGAAAAAGACGAACAAGGCACAAACAAAAACTCTGCATTTTTTCAATTTAGTAAAAAAGATAAGTAAACATGTTTTTATTTTTATCATAAATAAGCTAAGGTAGTAAAAACAGAACCAAAAATAAGATAAAAAATTCTCCTGGATCTCTTTTCTGTCCCCAGAACCAGCTGGATTAAAGAGTACTTGGACACCGCCCCTATTTTGATTCTCATTTTCAAACAAGTACATGGTTTTTCCGCAAATGGCAAGAAAAAGGTCCATTACTACAATGAGATCAGTGTTTCCATCGCCTGTGGCATCCTGTTAGCCGCCCTGCAGGTACGTTGTCCTTCCGCCAGGCCCAAAAAAGAGAAGTGAGACTTGAGGGCCAAAGGGTGACCTTGTTAGAACATTTCAGCTAAGTTTTAAATTCAGGGACATTTGGAAATTGTTTTATCTAAAGCTGAATTCCTAAGTAAGGTAACTCCCTTAGGAGTTAAAAATGTGAAAACTGACTCCGGAAACCTGCACCGGTGAGCACGCTGGTTCAGCAAGCTGGAATTCTTCCTGGAAGTGCACTTGTAACATCGTTTCAGGGTTAGAAAAATTGTTGTGGTTGCCTTCATCTGTTACAACAAATTCCAAGGGTTTTGGCAGACACACATGAGAAATTTCCAAGCCTGAAAGTCACGGAGACTAACTCCCTGGATGTGTTTGCTGTTGCTGTCTGAGATGAAGGAATGATTAAAAAGCCACAAGGAGAACTCTTTTCCTAGAGCTCCTATGCTGAGAGGTTTGCATGGTATTGCGTTGGAAGATGACAGTGGGCTTAAAAAAAATTCCATGAACAAGTCAGCTAGGGCGCTGACATGAAACAGAGCGGGACTGAAGTGTATACCTTTCAAACGACGCAATTCATTCACTCAACAAATATTTCTGAGCAGCTCCTCCGTGGCATTTCTGAGAGGCACTGGGGGTAGTTGGTCTCATGAACCGTATATTCTGGTGGGGGCTGGGGTCTGGCTAGGGGGTGAGACAGTAAACACATAAAATAAATACAGCAAACAAGATTATAAGAGGGACTGATCATACTTTCAAGGGACAATTGATTAAAAAATTAATGAGCTTATTCACTCAAAGAAAAATGGGTGTGCCCAATAACACCTTGCAAAAAATACAGTCATTGTTACACAACAGAAACGTTTTCAGATTGTATGAAAAATTGTCCTGAAGGAGCTGGTATTTGATTTTCTTACTGAATCTGCAAACAGATAAAGGAGTCACCGTGCAGCATCAGACCTCAGGACACCCCATCTGTTCTAGGGTCCTGGACAAACCAGTTTAAGTCGGAACGAGCTCGGTGCACCACGTGGCCTCTGTCCCCGTGAAGCAGGCTCAGTTTGTTTCGCTTTACTGTTGAGTTTGCTGCCCTCTAGCGTCCCACAAGGCACAACTCTGTGGGTAGCTCATGATTTGTGAGGGAGGAGAGAAAAATCATGGAGCCCCCATCCCGAGCTTGGTGACCCGTGAGGCACACATGACAGGTAGAGGCGACTTCCAGGACTTCTTCTCAGGCTTAGTGTTGGTGATTTCATTGGAAAGGTTGAAGAGGGGTAGCTGGGGAAGTGTCTGGAAGCCATGCACTGTTTTTACTTAGATGTTCACTGTTTGGAGGCTGAAGAGAGGTGGATGGGGCACCCCTTGGCCACTGGGTCCCCCATCATTGGGCATTGGCATTTTCACTGGGCAACGGGCTCTCCTTCTGTATTGATTCTGTAGTTGTAGGAACTCCCTGTGGTTGTAGTTGCTGAAAATAAAATAGGCAAGACTTTATTAATACATTAATTACCAAGATCTAGCATTAGGAAGATCTAGAAAGATCTAGCAAGATCTAATTACCAAGATTTAGGCCTATTATTTTAAAGTAGTGATGAATGTAATGATATTTTAAGATACCTATAACAACTATGAACTGATATGAAAATATCTGTGAATTTTATTGGTGACAAAGTCATAGATATTGCTAACACTACTGTGGTTTGTTGCCTACCTTTATAATGGAAGAAACTTACAAATTTCAGTTAGATGTTTGTGGATATAAAGATGCATTTTTTTCCCATCCAAGTTCACAGACCTGCTGATTTCAATCCTTGGTCCTTTGAGGGGTCTGAGGATTTCAGGTAAAAAACTCCTGACCTATAATGAGACCAAAGCACTCAAATCAAGAGAGATTGAAAGATAAAATACTAATAGAAATCAGCTTAATATTTCTAAGAGAAGTTGCTTAATATGTTCTGTGTATTCAGCAATGTCTACTGCCAAAGATATATAAAATTCAGTGTGGGGTAAAAGCTATGTCTAAAAAAAGGACCAAAATATAAAATGACATCAAATTTAGATGTAAATATTTTCTCAATGGAAAGTTCAAGATTTATCCATTCCAAATTTAAATACCATATGAAGATATGATAAAGGAAGATGTCAATGGAAAAAAAGTCAAACTCTGTAAACTAATTTTAAAGAGATTTATTTTGAGTCAAATTTCAGGACTATGACCTGGAGCCATGCCCAAGAAGCCTTGAGTAAGTGGACTTGGTGTGGCTGGGTTATAGTTTGGTTTTATATATTTTAGGGAGACAGGGGTTACAGAGAAAGTTATAAATTAATATGTGGGAGGTATATATTGGTTTGGCCTGAAAAGGTGGGCAATCTCAAAGAGGGGGCTTATAGGTTATAGGTGGGTTTGAAGATTCTTTGGCTTGTAATTGGTTGAAGACATGAAGTTTTGTCTAAAGGTTTGGAATGTTTTAACATAAGGAGCTGTTTATCAGAGATAAGTCATCCGGGACACAGATTTGTTGTATAAATTGAGGACCTGTAGGTTTGTCTTGTATACCCTTAGGCCTGTTAATGGGTTACAAATGATGTCACCAAGAAGGGAGGGGGGCATGATAAGGCATGTCTTACCTCCTTCCTCCTGGCAGGCAATTTAGTTTTAGGATGTTTTTTTGGCTATGAGGAGGTTTATTTAGTCAGTTGGTGGGGGTGGAGGGGTGAGTCTTAAAATTTTATTTAAGTTCACAAAGAGAAATGCCATAACAACAGAGAGACAAAAGCTGATGACAGAAAGAAGTTAATAGATTTTTCAATGCATATGTTCTTGAGAACAGACACTTGGCATTATAAAATCTTTAGGAATCAAGGCATAGAATGATGTAGCATGAGAGAATTTCAGCAAGAGACCATATTAAGTCACTCCAGATCCATATATATATATGGATGACTATATATATATATATAGTCATGTGCATATATATATAGTCATGTGCTACATAATGACATTTCAGTCAATGATGGACCGCATATATGATGGTGGTCCCATAAGATTATAATGGACCTGAAAATTCCTATTACCTAGTGACGTTGTAGCAGTCCTACTGTTGCAGTACAATGCATTACTCATGTGTGTGGGGGGATGCTGGTGTAAACAAACCTACTATGCTGCCAGTTCGTATAAAAGTATAGCACATACAATTATGTACAGTACATAATACTTGACCGTGATAATAAACAACTATATTACTGGTTTATGTATTTGATATACTATACTTTTTGTCATTATTTAGCACGTAACCCTTCTACTTATTAAAAGACAGTTAACCATAAAACAGCCTCAGGCAGGAGGCAGGTCCTTCCGGAGGTATCCAGAGGAAGGCATTGTCATCATGCAGGAGATGACAGCTCCATGCATGTTATTGCCCCTGAAAGACCTTCCAGTGGGACAAGATGTGGAGGTGGAAGACAGCGATATTTATGATCCTGACCCTGTGTAGGCCTAGACTAATGTGTGTGTGTGTGTCTTAGTTTTTAGCAAGAAAAGTTTAAGAAGTAAAAGATTAAATAAATAAATAAATTTAAAAGTAGAAAAAAGCTTACAGAATAAGGATTTAAAGAAAAAATAGTTTTGCACAGCTGTACAATGTGTTTGTGTTTCAAGCTAAGTGTTATTACAAAAGAGTCAAAAAGTTAAAAAAAATTAAAAGTTTATAAACAGTTACAGTAAGCTAAGTTTAATTTATTATGTTAATAGAATAAAAAATAATAGAATAATAGAAGAAAGAAAAATTTCTAAAATAAATTCTGTGTAGCCTAAGTGTACAGTGTTTATAGTGCACAGGAATGCCCTAGGCCTTCACACTCACTCACCACTCACTCACTGACTCACCCAGAGCAACTTCCAGTCCTGCAAGCTCCTTTCATGGTAAGTGCCCTATACAGTTGGGCCATTTTTAATCTTTTATGCAGTATTTTTACCATACCCTTTCTATGTTTAGATATACAAATACTTACCATTGTATGTATAATTGCCTACAGTATTCAGTACAATGGCATGTGTTCAGGTGTGTAGCCTAAGAGCAACAGGCTACACCATATAGGTATGTAGTAGGCTGTACCCTCTGAGTTTGAACACTCTATTATGTTCACACAATGAAGAAATCACCTAATGCTGTATTTCTTAGAATGCATTCCCATTGTTAACTGACACATGACTGTATACACACACACACACACATATATAGGTTCAAATGCTAATATTATAGATATTGATTATGACCAATAGATTCCAGGTAGATAGCCAGAATTCAGGAAAGAATATTTAGTAAGAAAATTATAGTAGAATTTTGGCTGGAACCCTGCTTTGGTGAACTGCTCTTATCTGGGTCTTGTACCAGGATACAAGCTGACCCCTTAGCTAAAAGGAACTGCCTGTTGTTTTTGCCATTGCTTTGGTATAGTTGGATTTCACCAATTTCTTTCCTTAAAATAACCATTTCTATTTCTTAAGCATCAGTGAAAAATAAGACTAGCATTTTTCTGCTTCCAGAAGATTCCCACTGCTTGGTTAAAAGAAGTCAGTGGCTGGGGAGGTTGGGGGCGCAGGTGAGGTTCACACTACCCATCACCTGAGCTGGCAGCCTCTTTGCTGCCCAACTTTGGGGAAATGATTAGCTGATCAGGTGTGCTAAGGATGACAGTCCCCAGGCTGGAGGCAGAGCTGTGATTTTGCCAGCTGGCTTTACAACGCGTCCTTTCCTCTCCTGTTGTAGAATGCGGGACTGGTGACTGTCACTACCACTCCTCTCAACTGTGGCCCTCGTCTGAGAGTGCTCCTGGGCCGCCCTGCACATGAAAAACTGCTGATGCTGCTCCCCGTGGGGTACCCCAGCACAGAGGCCATGGTGCCCGACCTCAGACGGAAACCTCTGGACCAGATCATGGTGACGGTGTAGGCAGGAGCCCTTCAGGGAGCTGCGAGGACGGTGCCCAGGCTCCTCCCGGCGGCTCTGCCTGCCCCTCTCGGGTCCCTTGGCTGCTCTCTCTGGGTGTGGGGTCTCCCCCGCCCTCCACTCCACGGGGCAGCCGCTCTACGTGTCAAGTCGGATAAGCTTGGAAGTTATAAGTTTCTTACCCACTTTGGAAATGCGTTAACACTTTACAAAGAACACGCCCCGGTCTTAAAAATCATTCTAGAAAATCACTGCTGACTTTTTTCTTTTATTTTTTAAAACTGACATAGAGGGAGGAGTCATCAGAAAATGTAATGTGGTCCCAAGAATTCAGCTACGTGAGGACTCTTGAATTTAAATTCAGACTAACCAAATGGCCTCCTGCCCTCTGATTTCTGGGAGCTTTTAGAGAAAGGGTGCACTTTTGAGATACAATTTTTAACTGAACTTCAGAGACATTTTGCCAGTTTTGAATAAGGAACCATCAGAGTAACTAAAATGTCACCCTCACAGCACAGGACAGGGCGTGCTTGGGCAGCAGGGGTGCGGCTGGTACTCAGCTGAGCACATGAACACACATGTACACGGTCCAGTGGTGTGCTGGAGCTGGCTGGTAGCAGTTCGTGGAAGCTGTTAAATATTTGAGAATTTTGCAAGCCAGTTAGTTTAAGTATTAAGCATTTATAGCCTGAAATTGCCCGTGGTGTGAGAGCTTACACCACACCAATCGGAAAACACTACAATTAGGGCTCGCTTCCTCTTTCTTAAAGACAACTGTTTGCCAAACGGCTGACTGTGTCTCCCTTCTTTTGTCCTCTATCCACGAAACATGAAACACGCTTTTGGCTTTTCTCCACATGATAGTACCGCTGTTTGGGACTGACGGGTCACAGGTGCCATCGTACCTCTTCCCCCCGGGGGCGTCGTACCCACGGGCACACTGACAGTTCGGGTCATTTCCGCCAAGCAACTCTGCTCACCCCTTCATCCCCTTCCACTGTCTCTTTTTCCTTCTATTTTTTTTTTCCTCAGTTCCCTTGAGAAAAATCTCTCTTGCCTTTTTTCATTCCATTTGTGAGTCACACAATGCGAGAAAAGCCTTTGGTGTCATTGATAACAGCAAGAACTGGTGACAGCCCTGTATCAGAGAAAGAGAAGGCCTTTCTTTGCCTTAAAGTGTGATTAGACGTTACAGGAACCGGTGCCTTCAGCCTCCGAGGTCCACTGAGATACCCAGAAGACTCTTTCAGAATGTCCAAAACCTTCCATCTATGGCTTTGGTTTTCTCTAAACATTCATTTCTCCATATCTACATATTTTAATAAATACAAACTTTCTTATTTACATTTTATTTCTATTCTCTTTTTTTAAAAAAATTACTATTGGGAATAGTATTTGTCCCCAACTTTTCATTGTAAATGAGTGTTGTTTTAGCTGCCCTGTGGCTTTGTTATTTACGTGGGCTGGAGTGGGAGCCTGACCTCTGTACATCATATGGTTTCATAGGACAAAGATGCTCTGAGTTCCAAGTATCAGAATAGTAAACACACTTTGGCGTTGCAGTGGAAGGAAATTGAAGCTATATTTATAAACTTCTCTATTTCTTATGTCTAAAAACTGAGCCCAGGGAATTCTTTGCTAGTGTTTTACTCCACCCTGCTGGGGAGGGTTGGGGTGGAGAGGAGATCCTTGCCGCCTCCTTAGGCGCCCCAGGGAGAGGAGCTGGGCCTGGGGCGGAGAGGAGCTGGGCCTGGGGCAGAGAGCAGGTCAGGCCAGTGGTAGGGGTCCCCGTACAGTCACCAGCTGCAGAGCCACTCGAGAGGAAAGAGAGAGTCAAGGCTGCCATGTGAGTTAGGGGCCCTCGGTCAACACATTGCAAGATCTGGTCACCTGTAGATCACTGCACCCAGAAACACAGCCCTGCCTGTTCACAGGTGCTGAGCAAAGATGTCCAGGCACAGGTGTGGGAAGGGCACAGCCGGCTTTCGCACTGGGGGATGCAATCGACAGTAATTGTGAATTGGGATAACAGGCCACAGACAGACCTGGATTGAGGTTGCTCTCCTGGTACTCGCCAGCTGGGTGGCCATGGACAGTTTTATCTTCCTGAACCTCATTTTCTTCCTCTGCAAAATGAGCATAAAGGTAGAGCTCACCTCAGGGATGTGGTGGTAATGGAGTATGATGACCCACATACAGTTCAGAGCATGTGGTAGTTAACATTGGTGTTAGCTTTTATTGTTGGTTCTGTCAGTAGCAGTGGTAGTATTACCATTATTAGTATGCTATGCACATTCCCCCCCCCCCAAAAAGACACCCTTTAAGAGTCTTGCCCTTAATGCACTAAATAGCTTTAAAATGGAAACAAAATGTTTCTGTTGTCTCTCTTGCACCTGAGCTGTGTTTCAGATGCATCAGGCTGTGTCCTGGGAGCCTCTACCTGGGCCCTCTACAGAAGTCTCTTCAGTCAGAATAACAATTTAAAAAGCTCATTAAAGCCGGCATGGTGGCTCACACCTGTAATTCTAGCACTTTGGGAGGCTCAGGTGGGAGGATCAATTGAGGCCAGGAGTTCGAGACCAGCCTCAGCAACATGGCAAGACCCAGTCTCTACAAAAAACAGAAAAATTAGCCAGGCATGGTGTCACATGCCTGTAGTCCCAGCTACTTGGGAGGCTGAGGTAGGAGGATCGCTTGAGCACAGGAGTTTGAGGTTGCTGTGAGCTATGATGATGCTGTTGCACTCTAGCCTGGTCAAGAGAGTGAGACCCCGTCTCAAACAAAACAAAACAAAACAAAACTAAACTAAACTAAACTCATTGAAAGACATATATAAGGACGTAAAGTAAGATCCAATGACAACAGGTCAATGTTAGAAAAAGGGGCAAATCTGACTGTGGTCTAGACTCTGCCCCTCACACATCAGGTCCATTGGACTCTCACTAAAGTCCCTGGAAAGAGGGGGCTGGGACCAAACAAAATAGCTGCTCCCCAAAGATCTCTGCAGCTCTCTCTAAAGCTCAGCCATTTAATCGGTCTATGGTACGAGGTTGCCTTCAAAGAGACATGAGACAGTTTTGCCTATCCAATCACAACTGATCAGCAGTTAATATCTTTGCTGCTTTCTTTTGAGAATGCAGCCCAGGAAGATCACAAAACTCCAAACCCTCTTTCCATCCTTCTCTCTCTAAATACGTATCTACCAGTGCACTACAGCTGCTCGCAAAGTGTACGCCGTCCCCATTCGTTAATCGTCTCAAAATTCTGCCACAGACATCCCACCGGCCCTCTTGTATCCCCAGCTCCTCTCTACTTTCTGTATCCTTTTTTCTCTCTCTTGCCTTCCTCATTATGAACCCGGCTGGGCTTTGTAGCTTCAGGCCTCCTCCATACATTATTCTGACCCTGGTGATAAAGGCCTCATCCCAGCAGGTGGGGGAGACCTTTCCTTGCTGCAGGCCAGGGAGAGAAGAGGCGGTGAAGCCTCAGCTGTCAGTGTTACCTTCACCAGGTGCGGCCATGAGACATGGGGGAGGCGGAGTGGCCCTGCACACGAACTTTGGAGTCACATAGCCCGGTTTTTATTCCTGCTCTGCCAGGCACCTACAGGGAAAAATCCTTACGCCATGGCGACCTTGAGCTAGTGAATTAACTAAGGCTCTTATCCGATGTGTAAAATAGGGCTAATCATACTCACTGTCTTACTCGGGCTGCCATAACACATTTCCATAGGCTGAGTGGCTTGTGTCCATCCAAGTAAATGACTGAGGCAAAAATCTCAATCAATGGAGGTTTATTAAGCCGAAGTTGAGGACGTGCCCAGAATAAACACGAGCTGCAGACAAGCTATGGCTGTTTTTCCCAAGGGGAAGTTGGAAATGTCAGCGTTTCAAAGGCGACAACAGAGAGAAGGAAAAAGGTGTTGGGGGGTGGGGGCTGATGAGACAAAGTGGTAACATTCCTGTGAGGCCTAAGAAATCTACATTTTACATAAAATAAGGGGAATGTTAGAAGAGAAAAGGGGAGTGAAGGAAGCGTTAGTTATGCAGATGTCCCTGGGTAGGTGGAGGAATGTCTAATTCTGTCTTGTCTCCAGTTGTTACCTGTAAAGTAAACCTGTATTTCATTATTAGTGTAGCATTGAGTAGGCTTTAGTTTTAGGTGCTAGACATAGTTATAATTTGTGTGTTCTTGTTCACGGGAGGTTGGCAAAGAGTTTTCTTAAGGAATGATCTGTGGGCCCATTCTTCACAGGTGCCCGAGGCCTTTACCTTCTCTTCTGCATAAAGAGTTGGGGAGGGGTGGGTTGGCCTTGAGACTTTGGTTTCTTTTTTACACTTATAAACAACAGAAATTTATTTTTCACAGGTCTGGTGGCCGAAAATTCAAGATCAGAGTGCCAGCCTGGTTAGGGTCTGGCGAAGGCCGTCATGTGGGTTGCAGATTGCTGTCTTGTTGTGTCCTCATGTAGTGGGAAAAGGGGTAGAGAGCTCACTGGGGTCCCTTTGATAAGGACACTAATCCCATTCATGAGGGCTCCACCCTCATGATCTAATTACCTTCCAAAGACCCCACCTCCTAACACCATCACATTAAGGGTTATGGTTTCAACATATGAATTTTGAGGGACACAAACATCTGGTCCGTTTCCCTTACCTTAGAGGGTTTGGCATGCTGCTTGGTGCACAGTTAGCATTCATAAACAGAAGTGCCTTATTGTGGTGGTTGGTATAGACACTGTTGTCACTGTAAGGCAGCCCCGCTTTGGGATCCAGGTGAGCAAAGATAACAGGGGCAGGCGAGAGACACGCTCCTCTTCAGAGCAGCTGGACAGTAGCTCAGGGGAGGTGGCCCAGAGGGAGTCGGCCTCACCCTATCAGAGAGCTCCTCAGCAGATACCACTGCCGAGAACTTGAAATCATTTTTTCTCTGTGTAGTTAATGCTATCCATTTGATATGCAGTTAGGTTATTTATTTCTGTTTGCAGGCATTTTTAAAATTTTTATTTAAAAAATCACAATGGAAAGATCTGGCCATCACCTTCACCAGGTGGCACAGCCCTAGCACAGCCTTGATGGGATAACCAGCATGCAGCGCCTCCTGCTGGGATGCACCGTGAAGTACACGTGCCAAAAATGCCTTGACTGAAACGAAGCAAGTCGCTAGGCCTAACTTCCAGGGCACAGTAAATACAGAGGAGAGAGAAAAGTCAAGGACATGGTGGAATAATCAGAATGTGGGTCATTATACAAGAAATAGTCCCAGACTCTCTAAGGAGTCAGTGTCATGAGGGGGAAAAAATAGGACAGAGACTGTTCCATCCTTGCGGCTTGAGGTGTGGTCCTGCACCAGGAGCATCACTGCTGTCACCTGGAAGTTTGTTAGAATCAAGGCTCTAGGGCCCCACTCGAACCTCTGGAATCAAAATCTGCATCTTCACAACATCCCCAGGTGATTTGTGTGCATGTTCAAGTTTGAGAAACTCCACTCCAGGTAACCAGAGACATAACTGAAGGCAAAGTGTGATCCTTGATTGGACTTTGGTTTAGGAAAAAACAACTATAAAAGACAACTAGGGGCCAGGCATGGTGGCTCACACCTGTAATCCTAGCACTCTGGGAGGCCGAGGCGGGAGGATTGCTTGAGCTCTGGAGTTCATGACCAGCCTGAGCAAGAGCAAGACCCCATCTCTACTAAAAGTAGAAAAAAAATTAACCGGGCAACTACAAATAGAAAAAAAAATTAGCTGGGCGTCTGGCAAGCACCTGTAGTCTCAGCTACTTGGGAGGCTGAGGCAGGAGGATCCCTGGAGCCCAGGAATTTGAAGTTGCTGTGAGCTAGGCTGACACCACGGCACTCTAGCCTGGGCAACAGAGCAAGACTCTGTCTAAAAAAACAAAAAAACACAGACAACTAGGGAACTTTGAATGTGGATTTGCTGCTGGGTGATGTTATAGTTATGTGAGTGATGCATGCTGAAGTATTTAGGGGAGAAACATCATATCTACAGCTTCAAAGAAAAAGAAGGTGTGTGTGCGTGTGACTGTGTGTTCAGAGTGAGAAGCACCTTAACATGGTAAAATGTCAGGTGGAACATACACAATTTTTGTCATACTCTCATTTTAAATTTGTGTTTGAAATTTCTCAACGTAAAAAGTGGAGAAGCAAAAGTACACAGTCAAATCTGAATGCAAATGCCACATTTAAATAAGCATTTCCTTCAGTTCTAGAAACAATTTGTCTAAAAACGCCCTGTAAGTCCATCATTACGTTTAGAGATTTACTGAAGGCAGCAGATATCACACTTATTTCATTAGATTATCTTCGAATGTCCCCCAACTAGATAGTTCAAGGTGTGAAAATGGGAACCTTAGGAGAATAAGGCCAGAGACTTACTGTTCTCCAAAGGTTTTTTCCTCCTGATATTTAAAAACTCATTTATTCAGTATCACAGTGCACCATTGTTAAAAGCTAATAACAGACTGGCGTACTCGACCCCCGTAAATTCTCGACAACCAGGTTTTTGCAGTAGTGGTGCCCATCAGGTGGGGGAAGTTGGAACTAAATCATGAGCGTAGCAGCTGCCAATTTAGCCCTTATGGCTTACTAATGTTCTAATAGTGCTGGTCAATCTGGGAGGATTATTTTGTTGAAACTTATTTTATTCTTTGATATTTTAAATGGATTCATTTTAAAGATAAAATAAAAATATAAAAGATTAACAAAATGTATTAAGAAAAATAAAAGGATTTGTTCTATAAAATTTGAATTTAGTCAAAAGGCCACAATTAAGCACCTAGGAGGCCACCTGTGGCCTTAAGGCTGCAGGTCACCCCCCACCCCCGCCCCAAGCCAAATAAACAAGCTACAACACCATCCACATAATTATGGGGAGTGTGGGAGTATGTGTGTGCAGAGTGGGGTGGCAGGAAGGGGTTAAAGTAAGTACAAC
>CM052441.1:12606827-12626245 GCA_028533085.1 Varecia variegata | reverse complement strand
AGAAATCAATTGCACAGGTGATGGGGATATTGAAAAACCAGAGACCAGACAGTGAGGCAAGGGGTGATTGGGCCTTACATGTCCTCCCCCAGTGCTAGAGGGACAAGAGAGGAGGGGCCTTGCCAGAGTCCAAGGTCTGGGAGCACCTGGAGGAACACAGACAGCGAGCCAGGTGGGGCTGGCGCTGGGGGATGCAGCCCAGCCAGGGACACTGCCCAGGGCAGGGGGAGAGGAGGAGGCATACTCTGATTTTTCTCTTCCTCCCATTGCTTCCCATTGGCTGAAGCAACCTCCCTCCTTTCCTTCCTCCTTACTTCCTCCTTCCTTACTTCTTTTCCTATTTTTACAGTAAACTTCTTTTAAAAGAAAGGAAATTTTTTTTCCTGAAGCTTACTAGTATACGTAGAAAAGAAAATAGCTCATTTAAAATAAAAATTAAAAAATATAGTGCCCTTGGTAGTCCTGACAGCAACAAGGAATAACACCTTTTTCCTCCCTGATCTCGAAGCACCCACGTGAACTGCAAAGAATGTCCTGTTTCACTCAAGGAGCAGTGGGACGCGGTGGCCGGGGGTAGACAACCCAGCTCTGCTCCTGACCGTGTGACCTTGGGCAAGTGTTTCAACATCTCCATTGAGTATTCTCGTCTGTAGGAAGGGGGAGATGATAACAGCCGTGCCTACTTCAGAGGACCAACGTGAGGATTATAGAGTTAACGCATTTGCGAGCCTTAGAACAGCGCCTGGCAAACAGTACGAGAGCTCTGACCCTGAGAAGATGCCTAAGTGGTCCTGGGTACTCAGCCATCCTCCAGTGAAGAAAACCTGCTTCAGCAGTCCTCCTCCTGTGGCAATATTTAGACTCAGAGATCAAATATCATCACTTTTTAGCCTTTAATCAAACACACACTATTTCTACCAGTGGGACTCAAGTGCTGTCTTGGCATCCTGCCAAATGTCATCTGGCCGGGACCCAATTAAACTAGAAGCAGGAAGTAGGAAAGACAAAATAAGCCCCTCTTTTGTCTCACAATGGCATTTCAAAGACTGCCAAGCTCAGCTGCTGCACCAGCACGAATCAGGGTCAATGTGCTACACCTGCAGAATCAGGGGCCTGCCACCGGCTGGGGACGTGGCCACCCAGCACCAGGCCAGAGTGCCTGAAGAGTTCAGAGCGCGTCTGCCTCACCATTTGGTTGGCAGGTCGGACCAGCTCATGCAAAGCCTCTGCAGATTGGTTTCTCAAGTCAGCTCTTCCTTTGGTTCCTGTGTGGTCTTTCTTCTTTACCTTTCAAAATTATAGTATTAATTTCTGAAAAAATAAAAATTAGGCTAGTGATCCCACAAGGATATATGGCCTTAGACTCAACATATTAACCATTAAAATAGAAAAGGACTCTATCAAATATATGGGACCCTCTTCCCCAAGCATTAAGAATTCAATTCATCGAATCGAAATGGGGCCTTGCGAAACGTGTATCACAGACTCTTTGTGTACTTAGAAGCTAGGGGACTTCTGATTTTCAATTAGGTGTTTAAATGTAATTAAATTAACACTTCTGCAATTCCCTTAATTAAGGACTGAGGGAATGAAGTGATTTAACTTATGCCAGTTTTCATCCATGCATGATTTTTTTTCCATGTTGAAAGCAAAACTCAGAGTTTCCTAGCTCAGAGGCAGAAACTAAACCGGGGCAGGCATGAACTCTGGCAGTGACCTTATAAAGAGAAAACTATGGGGGAGAAGCCAGAGAGAAAATACAGCTTAATGGAGGCAGGATGTCCACTAATTAAAACTAATATAAGACATGAAAATCAAAGTTAATAGATGGTAGCTTAATTCCTATCCAAATACCTGTTTTAATGGCCAAGTCCATACTTGATGTGATTCATTAAATGCATAAATCTCTCTTATTTTTTTTAATGTGCCTACTTTCAATAAAGATTTAAGGCAGCTGACACTATTGAAAGTTATTTAAAAGACAAAAAACAGAAAAAACAGGAGAGCTAAAGACAATAAGGAAGGCAACTTCTAATAAGATATTTCCCCTTTCCTAGCACTCTTAGGTATAAATATGTAGACCTTAATTCAAGATGCTCACATTACATTATCTAAACATAAGATCTCTTGACAATAGTTTGAATTTGAATATGGAAAAGCTTTTCTAAAGAATACTTCGATGTTTGTTCTTCATCACTTAAAACTGCAGACTTAGTCAACTTTAATACGACATGTGGCATTCCAGTCATAGAAGAAACTATAGATCACAGCCACTGAGATAAATGGCTCACTTCAATGTGATAAATCATACTGAGGTATTAAAACTGCTCCAAGCCTTACATACAGATAGATATGATTTAAAATGTCATTTTCCTTTTTATAAGCCACATTTCTATGATCGATTACAAAAGTAAACTGGAACATGTGCCAGCCAATTACCAGATCTATCTTTTTCAAAGCCGAGGTTAGAAAGGAGAGACTGTGACAGCTCACTGGCTTTCTTCACTGTAGTAAATTATGTGTGGGGTTCACTGTTTCTCATTTGCAATTATTCATTTATAGAATGAAGTCTTGAAGTGAGGATTCTTTATCATACCTGAAAATTAGGAAGCAAATACAAATTAAAAACTATTGAGCCAACATGGGCCAGGATTCCTTAAATACAGAAAAACAAGCCATCTCAAGGATAGATGACTTCAGCCAGGTTGGGTGGTCAAAGCCTCCCGTACCAGAAGTCAGAAGAAAACCCTTGTTTTCCTTCCCTTTGGGTAATACCAACTGTGCCTACTTTACTGCTCATTTAAGAATCAAATGAGATCATTTGTATTTTGAAGCTATAAAGTACCACTTATATATTAGATGTGACAGGCACAGTAGGGACAGAAATACTGGAGATTCAATGCAAACTATTCTTATTCCTAGAAAAATAAACCAAAGTGTGTTCCTATAAAATAGATTCAGTGTCATCGTGGTCTATTTTGAAGGACAGCAAGAGAAATAAATAGCCACTCTAAAATGAAATCAAAATAATTTAATAATCTCTGAAAATCAAAAGACAGCTTTTTCCAATGATCTGCAGTCTCAAAGCACAATAAATCTGGTCATTGGCTTCTTGGAAGAAAGTAAAAGCAATCACACAGAGTATATCTTAAATACCTCACAACTGCAGTTGTAATATATTAATTGTATTCTATAAAATACTATTCAAAAAACCAACCTATATGGTTTAACCCAGGTGACTTAACCATGGGGCAGACATTTTTGAGTAAATTTGCTCCAAATAAAACTTGCTGGATTAAAAAAATCAGAAGGTTGACTTTCATCATCTAATCAAGTATGGAAATAGAAAAAAAAACCATAATGTCTTCACAATGGCTTCTGCATCTTGGTTTTGATTTTCAAGGCACTAGTTTCAGCAGTGAGAGATAGTTTTTTCATATGCTCTCTAAAGGTAAAAATGAGAAGTGTATAGTGTTTATATCAATATAACAATGACTTCACAGATATTTGGATGTGTGGAAATCTCAACTCTCGGGTTCATAAACTCCAACCCAAAGGTGAAATTGTTTTTCACAACAGAGCCTTGCATATCTGTCACCAAACCCGTCCTAAAGATCCACAGCCATCCCCCACAACAAATGTCTTTGACATTTACTCAGAGGCTGCTTATTTCACAAACAATGCTAAAAGGCATAGTTATTTAATTTCCCAGGATATAGAAAATAGAAATAGGAATTTAGGAGGTGAGAGAAGGGGAAAACACAGGGAGAAACAATATTAAGAAAGGTGTGAAAGCTGGCAGTCTACTTACTAGGTAGGTGACACACAGAAAGACAGAACTGAGATGTGCAAACAGGGATGTGGGCTCTAGTTAATCCTCTAGAGTCCCTGCAGTGTTTACTTATAGTGTTTGAGGCCATCACTGTGTTCAAGCACACAGACTTCTAGGTGAATATTAAAACATTGAAAGACAAAGAGGGATATATCAAAAGAAATTTTTATTTTTGATGTTGAAAATTTGGAACATGCACGAAGAATAAGAATAAAGTTCTCATGATCCTGTAACTTAGAAATAATTATTGTCTACAATTTGATTTCCTCCTAGCTGTCACCATATGCTGTAAATTTGCATACACTAAAATCTTATTATCGGTCCATTTCCTAATGGCCTGGCCTCTCTCTTTAAATAGAAGCTGTAATAGTCGTTGGAGCTATTGAGAAGAATTGACAGACCTGAAGGGATTCTGGATGTTTTCCCCCTAGTGTTGTGAGGTGAACTGGTCTTCTAGAACTGCGGTCCCCTACTCCAGGGCCATAGATTGGTATGGGTCCGTGGTCTGTTAGGAACCGGGCTGCACAGCAGGAGGTGAGCGGTAGGTGAGGTATTTATAGCTGCTCGCCATCACTCGAATCACCACATAAGCTCCACCTCCTGTCAGATCAGCTGCAGCATTAGATTCTCATAGGAGCTCAAACCCTACTGTAAACTGTGTGTGTGAGGGATCTAGGCTGCGCACTCCTTATGAGAATCTAATGCCTGATGATCTGAGGTGGAGCTGAGGTGGTGATGCTAGCACTGGGGAGCGGCTCCAAATACAGATGGTCATTAGCAGAGAGGTTTGACTGCACAATCAATGTAATGTGCTTGAATAATCCTGAAACCATCCCCCCTCTGCCCCAATCCGAGGAAAAATTATCTTCCATGAAACCGGTCCCTGGTGCCAAAAAGGTTGGGGACTGCTCTTCTAGAAGAAACTATGAAGACTATTGTGACTATTCCAAAGTGATTTTTATTACATTTTTACTGCCATATGTTAAATTGGTGAATTTAGCTCTGCCATAAAGGGTGGTCACATCAGCAGTTTCACATGTATCAAAATGTTCACACATCTGTGGATTTGCTTTTTGATATATTATTTTGGTAACTTGAAAAATGTAGGCAGGTGTAGAGAACATAACAACACACATGAATCCAGCACGTGGGTTAATGAATAATTACATTTTGTAATATTGCATCCTTTTAAAAATAAAAGTAACAAAGCATATAAATGAACAGGTAAGGCCTCATTAGTCTCTTCTTGCTTTTAACTCATTTCCTCCTTTCCCCAAGGCAACTACTCCACTGTGAGTCACTTCTGAATGAAAGGTGTCAATCACCAGCAGAAATCTTTGAGACGTGGCTAACGCAATGGATGCTCTCTGTGAGACATTGCAAATAGTATTTCATGTCTTTTTCTAGGGCACGGTCATGACTTCATAAAAGGCTTTCTGGCTCTAGACCACACTGACTGGGGTTCAGATTCTGGCTCTGCTAGGGATGAGCCATGTGACCCTGGACGATTTACTTAAATTCCCTGTGCCCTAGTTTCCTCATCCCTAGGATGGGAATAAAAATTGTACTTACAGGTTTGCTGTAAGGATGGGATGAGATAATGTACACAAAATGTTTAGTATAGATCCTGGCACATAAAAAAGTCTGAAAAAATATAAGCTATTTTAATGAGAAATTGGAAGATGAAGGAAGGTGGATCAGGGGATGAACTGTTAGCTATGCAGAAAGTGTCAATGAATGGCTTTGTTTTTTTTCTTTGACCGTGGCTTAACATAGCTAAAGAGTGGGATTTTTACCAACAGACATCAGCAAAGCTCTAAATTGGCAGTTTAAAGGAAGATTATTCAATTCAATCCAACAAACATTTATTAAGTGACTAGCACTTACCAAGGACAGTGAGATTTCAATCTAATAGAGAGACAAGTGAACAGATATTCTGTCTTTGCTGTCAAAGGTGCTGCGTATGAGAGTAGGTGCTACCCTGGTGAGGAGGCGTTCTGTATAGCTCAGAGTAATGAATTGGTCAAAGAGCAGTAAAAGTGCCTTTCTAACTCATGACTGACAGAAAGCTGAGACAGTGAGGTGAGTACAAAAGATTCTAAACGGCTGGAATTATAGACTAATATCTTAAAAATGAGATTTAATAGGGATAAATATAAAGTCCCATAAGCTTCAAAAACCAACTACCCAAGAAGAGCAGGGTAACAGCAGAACATCTGAAAAAGTTGTAGATTTTAGCAGATTGGTGCAAGCACAATTTGAGCTAATATAATACATAGTTGCAAAAAGTACAGAGTGCTAGACTGTATTATTAAGAGAAACACATTATCACAGCCAAATAATGGTCTCATTGTAGTCCTCACTGGCCAGTTCACATTTTGCTTATATTAATATTTGAAGAATACCTGTGTAAAAGGGTATTGACACACTTTAATATCTAGAGGAAGGCATCAGAGATGATAAACGAATGGAAACTATGACTGTACAGAAAAGATAAATGCCTGAAGATAGTTTGCATAATGGAGAGAAGCACTGAGGACAAGGACATGGTAGGTAGCTTGGTATAGTCTAAGATTTGTCATGTGGTCTCTAACTTACAGGAAGTTATAAGATGACAAGCTATAAATGTCAAGAAGGGCATTCTAGAAATTGTAAATAAAATGGTAAGCCTTGTGAAGAAAAGTTCACTGTCATGGGATGAATTGAATGAAATAATGAATGGTTGGGTAAATTGGAGGTAAGTTTCTTGCCTCAGTGGGAGGAATCTCTAAGACTCTCTGATCCTATAAATTCCACTGTAGCAAAATACACAAGCGAACAGGCTGTGCAATTATTCTCCTCTGGGCGAGATAAGGAAGAAGTACGTAGTTGGTTTGAACATAGAGAGAGGTCTTTTCTATCCCCAAAGACAATACAGTAGTTTTTCAGTTTATATTTGCATTAATACTTGCTCTTTAAAATAAAATCAATGACCACTTTACATCCACTAAGATGGCTACAATAGTAATAGTTAAAAAAACAGAAAATAACAAGTGTTGGCAAGGATATAGAGAAATCGAAGCCCTTGTACATTGCTGGTGGGAATGCAAAATGGTGCAGATGCTGTTGAAAACAACTTGGCAGTTCTTCAAAGAGCTAAAGAATTATCACATAGAATTTCAAACATGGAATTACCACATGACGTAGAAATTCCACTCCTACATATATACTCAAGAGCATTTTAAAAACATATGTTTATATAAAAATTTGTACATGAATGTTCATAGCAGGATTATTCATAAGAGTGATAAAGTAGAAACAACCCAAGGGTCCATCCACTGATGAATGTGTAAAGTGTAATATAGCCATACGATGGAATATCATTCAGTCATGAAAAGGAATCAAGTGCTGTAATGCTACAAGACGGATGAACTTTGAGAACATCATTATGCATGGTGAAAGAAGCCAGACACCAAAGGCCACATACCCTGTGATTCCCTTGTGTAAATTGTCCAGAATAAGCAGATCCATAGAGATAGAAAGTAGGGTTGTGGTTGCTGGGGGCTGGAGCAGGGCAGAGCATGTAGGAAGTGACTGCTATGGATTTGGGGTTTTCTTTTGGGGTAATGAAAATGTTCTAAAGTTAGTTTGAGATGATAGTTACACAACTTTGTGAATATACTAAAAACCACTCAACTGTACCCTTTAAAGTGGTGGATTTTATGTTATGTGAATTATATCTCAATAAAAAATACCATTCAAATGCCAATGGTTTGGAATATTCTTGTTTCAAAAGTAGAATATGTTGTAAAAAATTATGGCACATTTCAATTGTTCCAACTTTTCCAAAGGATATGGAGGATTTTGGCCCAGGCATCCTTCCTCCCAGACCTAACTGTTTTACAATTCTCTATTTTCATAGGTCTGTGTAGATCCACATGAAATATGCAGTTATTTCAAAGCAACTTGTGAGATACTATGACTTTTCCTAATCTGGAGATTGTTTTTAATTTTTCTTTCCTGAGTTTCTGCTGGCTCTTGTATTGTGTTGGCGATGAGCCCCCCAGTTGAGAATGTAGGTGACTGAGAAGGGAAATGCACAGAACTGGGGACCTTTTTGGCCTGGGAACAACCTCACATGGGCACTGGTGGGTCCAGAACACGGGTTGGAGTGTGAGAGATTTCGGGTAAAGTAAGAGAGTGCACAGCTGGTGTGCAAGCCTCCAGCTTTAGAGCAAACTATTAAATTTCACCAAAATTTCAGAGTAGGAAATTTGGGGTGGTCAATGTTGTTGCTGTGTGAAGAACATCAGCCTTTGGTTATCTGAAGGGTGGCTATTGAGTTTGGGGGTTCTTCTTTGGTATCCTTATAAGTTGCTTCTGATATTCTCATTATCTTTTAGCACCTTATAAACAGAAGGAAGGAGAGGTCTGCAACTGCTCTCCTCTGCTGACAAACTCGTGGGAGGCAGTGACAGCAGAGTCCACAGAGCCTGTTGGTGTCTGGTCTACACCCATTTTGACATTGAGCGGATGCTTTTAGATGATAAAATCAGTGGTTTGAAATGAGGCATTCATAGGAAGTTCACAAATTTTCAATCCATGATTGGCGTAAGTAATTTGGAAATAGCTGTGTGTGGATGCTATGGAAATACTCTTTGAATCTCCTTTTATCGTAGTTGATGGGAAATGCAAAGCACCCTTGCGAACTGAATTCACTTCCAACCCGAGGCAGTTACTGGGAAGCCACTAGATGGCGCAGTCATGCTAGATGTGATCGAGGCTACAGCCGAGAGGAGGCAAATGAGCCTTGCTAGGTAACTTCATCGGATACTTAAGGAACTATAGTTTACTTTTTCACCCCCAGAATTTTTCTATGTGTTAGTAATTTATGTCTTCCAGATCATGTAATACAGATGTGTTAGAGTTAGTCATCCAAATCAACTGCTCGGTGACTGGAGCCAGGCTGTAAAAAGGCTCACTTCTCTTTTGTTTTCAATTCAAGTATTTTGACTGTCCCTTTGCTACACATTTCTTTATTTCTCATACAGTTACATCAGTGGCCTGGGTCTCTTTTCTTTTGTACACATACTGATAGAGAGGAAAATGACTCATCTCTAACGCACAGGAAATTGTTTTACAGCACATAAATATCCTAGCCCTCTAAAAGATGTCACTCATTTTCTTTTGCACTGCGTTAGGGAACTCCAGCCTTTGGAAAGATGTTAGGGAAAGGAAATGTCCCAAGACACAAAGTAAAAATTATTTTCTTTATTCAGCTTTATTTTTCATTTCTCTCTCTCTCTTTTTTAGAAAAATAGGGGAAGCGTTTTATTCACAGAGGCCGAGGCAGCAAGACCAGGCAGGTTAGTGAGGCTGTAAATAACGGTGTGTCCACAGTCCCTTCCCATACACCATCCCCCGGTGCGCCCTGGGTCCCCACCAACATCCCTTCTACTGCCGATACGCTCAGGCCCCCAGAAGTTTGGTAGGGCTTCATTTGGAACAAGTCCAGAATCAACAAAGGAAAATAGTGGAAGAGATTTAGCAGCGAGGAGAGAAAGGAGATTTATCCTGTGGTCACCATGCCACAAATGTGTGGCCAGCAGGGGGCTCCTGGCGTGGAAGCTTGAAGCCAGGACAACCAGGGAGCTCCGAAGCCCAGGTGGAGGCTGGAAACTGCCCGGCGCTGGGCCCCTGCAGCTGCCCTAGGAGATGCTTGAGTTTGAGGTCTCAGGGAACATGGAGAGGCCCCATCGAGGCGGTGGCAGCCCTGGAATGCACGGTGCCTAGGAAAGGGCAGCATACCTGAGTGTGGCAGGTGAGTGGGGTGGGAGCCACACACTGGACATGCTTTTCTCAACTCCCTTATGGCACTCGGTTCCCTCAGGGGAAGGACAAAAACAACTAGTCTAAATTACAAAACAAGGGCGTGATCCGGTTTTTTATAGAAAGAATTTGAGAAACAGCCCTGGATGTGCCAATGAGACTTTAGGAACTATTTTAAAGTATGTTACTGAGGTCTGTAAAGACAACCTTTAATTTTAGAATTATATGGTTAATGATTTCTTTTTCTTCCTTCCTTCTTTCTTTTTCTTTCTCTCTCTCTCTTTCTTTCCTTCCTTCCTTCCTTCCTTTCTTTCTTTCTTTTCTGGCCCAGTCTTTGGAATATAAAAAGAAACTTGTGGTACTTTGATATTTATTAGTTAAGTACCTTGTGGTACTTTGATATTTATTATATTAAGAGGTATAGTGCCTTTAATTTTTTAATACATTGGATCAATTTACATTATTATATTTTTTATAACCCTCATTAACTTTTTATTTTTAAACTGCACCATCCTTTCTGTTCTTTTGACCCAGACATCACGTAATAAATTGTGACATTATGGATTTGCACCTTAGAACTATGTTCTAGGGCTTTGGCACTCTTATTATTTTTAAAAATGGTATGTCCTATGAGAAAACATGAATATTAAAGAAAGTAAACATGGATTCAGTTTTGTAATAATTAAATTGAATCCCAGGATAACAAAGATTTAAATATGATTTATACTTGGCATTAGTTATAGCAAGTAATGCTAGCTGCAGTAACAAAAACCCAAAAGTTTCAGTGGCTTAAGATGATAAAGGTCTATTTCTCACTCTCTTCACAATTCAACATGGATCTCTCAGGAGTCAGGGAGGGAACTCTGCTCCACACATCCCTTCTGGGACCCAGGCTCTTTCTAGCTGGTTGCTCGGTTATCTTCTAGCACCTTGGCTTCCTCTACCAATGCTTTGCATCCTATCAACAGGTGACAAAAAACAGGGAGGATGAATAAGTCACACTCCTCTTAATTCTCTGTCTGGAGATTTCTGCTTACATTCCATTGGTGAGACCTAGTCCCAAGAACCTATTCCAGGAAGAAGAGAACCTGGGTACTGGTGTAAAATATTCTGGTATCTACCATACACACACATACCAGCAATAGTTTGAGAAGCAAGTAAACTTCTCCAACAGAATCTTCCCATGCATACCACACCCCATGAGGAATAAGCAAAATCTGGTCTTGGGAAATAGCTTCCTCTCTCCAGCATTTGTCTAGACAAAAGAATCTTGGTGAAGTCTTGACCAAGGGAGTTTTTCAGTAAAACAGCATATTTTAAAAGTTGATTTAATCTAGTCCTTAAGAAACCAGGCTTTAAGTCTTTTGTTTATGCGGTGGCCAGCCTACAAGGTGGCCCCCAGGAATTCCCGTGCCTGGTATTCACACCCTGTACAGTCCCCTCCCACCTTGAATAAAGTTGACTTGTGTAACCAACAGGATACTGTGAAAATGAGGGAGTGTGATTTCTGAGCCTAGGTCATTAAAGCCATTGTGGCTTCCCTTGCTCTCTCTTGGGTGACTTGCTCTTGGGGGAAGCCAGTTGCTATGTTGTCAGAACACTCAATAAGCCCCAGGGAGAGGTCCACATGATGAGGAAATGAAGTCTCCTTCCAACAGGCAGCACCGACTTGCCAGCCATGAGCGTGCGCCATCTTGGAATCAAGTCCTCCAGTACCAGTTAGGCCTTCAGATGACTGCAGCCCTACATGACCTTTCAACTACAACCTCCTAAGACATCCTGAGCCAGAAACACTCAGCTACGCTGTTTCCAGATTCCTGAGCCACAGAAAGATGTGAGATAATAAATGGTTATTGTTTTAAGCCACTAAGTTCAGGAGTAATTTATCCTATAGGAACAACAAACTAAAGCAGTATATCCACCCACTCTGTTCTG
The DNA here is from genome assembly GCA_028533085.1 of Varecia variegata. Taxonomy (NCBI): domain Eukaryota; kingdom Metazoa; phylum Chordata; class Mammalia; order Primates; family Lemuridae; genus Varecia; species Varecia variegata. Next base: position 12,614,670 of record CM052441.1, on the reverse strand, counting down.
TTGTGGGGAATGGACTGGTGGGTTGACAGTAAGCAAAAGGCAGAAGAGGGGACCCAGTGATTCTATTCCACCAGTTAGAAACATATTTGATTCAAAGAGATTTCGCTTTTTTAATGTTCATAAAAATGCACCAACCCAACCAGGTAAGTTCATCTAGCTTGCTTTTCTTTTTGAGGAGAAGAGATCATTTACTCTTGAATGAGTGACTGTCACTCATTTAAATCTTCTGCTGGAAGTTATTCCCATGTTTCCAGATGGGAAAATGAAATCTTGGAGAGTTTAAACAGCTTGACCATATTTTACATGGCAGAGTCGGTATTTAAAATCAAGGTAGTACAATTTTAGAAGCTGGATGTGTTTCATTCCTGCTGGCTCTTAAGCCTCCCTGAAGCCAACCATGCTCTGTGAAGAGTCGAGATCCCAAGAGGAGGGTAGGGTCAGTTTTTGGAGCATGTACATGCCGGGCAGTGAGGGCTTGGGTTGCAGCTTAAAGTTAGTTCGGTGCAATTCAACAACTGTTTACTAAGTACTTTGTTACTAACTACCTTGTTAACATAAACATCCCTTAGGTCCTGCTGGCTTGTGGATTCTTGATGGTAATAACAATGATGATAATGATATCATGATGTAGATACTGTTCTCATTCATTCATGTGTGTTAACTCACTTCATCCTCCTAACGGCCCAATGGTAGGAACTGTTACTATCACTATTTTAGTGATAAGGCACCAAGGCAGAGAGAGACAAGTAACCTGTCCAAGGCCACCCAGCTAGCGAGAGGCAGAGCTGGGACTCAAACCCAGAGAGGCTGACTGCAGAGTCTGGGCATCTGACCTTGTGCTATGCACATTTCCAGGCTGCTTAACTGACACATTAGGCCTGTGCTATCTCTGCTGGCCTAGTCACCACACCACGCCTCACCTTCTTGGGTTTCGCCTTCCACATGGGTCTTGCCACTGCTCTAGCCACTGCCACCGTGGCTTAGCTCCCCTGCATTGATGCACTGTGGTCTACTGCACTGCTGATGCCACATGCTAATGTGTTGTCTGGGACCTCTGGGAGCCCTTGGGCTATCTTTGCTCCCTGCTAGAGCTATCTGGGTGCTAGACAGCTGTTTCCCCCAATCTCCCCAACTTTGATGCAGCCTGAATCAGTCTCAAGAGATCACTGAGTAGTCTGTGTTCAAGCAGGGCAGTGTGGTTCTTAAGCTGCAACCAGTAGAAGAATCACCTGGGTTACCCACTTAGAATGCAGATCCCCAGGCCCCACAGGCCATTCTGAGCCTGTAGCTTTGGGGTAATGCTAGTTATTCCGAGACAGGAATACTGCCCTGACCCTAAGAAGAACCTACAGCAGGGAATGCCCTCCTCTTCACATGCCCACCCTGGGAGGGCCAATGCCCTTCCCAGAGTGTCCATGTGTTCCGGGTGCATTTCATGCTGTTGTACTCTGTTTTGGCTGCTGGAATGTAACACCATAGACTGCATGGCTTATGAACAACAGAAATTTATTTCTCACTGTTCTGGAGGCTGGGAAGCCTAAGATCAAGGGGCTGGCAATTCTGTGTCTGGTGAGGGCAGCTTCCTAATACATGGATGGCACCTTCTCACTATGTCCTCATGTGGCAGAAGGGACAAGGCAGCTCCCTGGAGCTCTAATCCCATTCAGGACGGCTCCAACCCGTGCCCTGATCACCTCCCAAAGGGTCCTCCTCATGCTATCCTGTTGGGGATTAGGTTTCAACGTATGAATTTAGGGGGACACACACATCCAGACATTCAGACCACAGCACACGCTTCCCATAACAACTGCTTCTTTCTCTCCAGATCCGGGGACTGAGTCTGGCCCACAGTGTGGTCCACATGTTTCTTTCTCACTTGAAGTGATCTATTATCCTGCAGGGCCCCAGGGGGAATGAGAGGAGATGGCTCCAACACCATGCGGATGCTCAACGCCGCTCAGTGGCTGCTGGGAGCAGCGGGCCAGGCCCTGGGCACAGGGGAGGGAGGGACCAGCCCTGCTCCCCACGGCTGCTGGTAGGCAATCAGACACACAGCAGACTATTCCAACACCAGGTGGAAAGAGCCTACAAAGAAGCATGAACTGGGACCCACGGAGCACAGATGAAGGGCCTTTTGCCCAACACACCCAGTATTTGGGGAAGTTTCCCAAAGAAGGAGACATTTGTCATGGCAGTGAAGGACGAACTGTAGTCTAGGTCAGGGCTGGCCAACTACATCCCAGGGGCCACATCCAGTCCATGCCTGCTCTTATCCAGCCCATGAGTTCAGAATAGTTTTCACATTCTTAAAATATTGAAAAGAAAACCAAGAGAAGGTTGGTATGAAATTCCAGTTTCAGTTTCTGTGCATGGATTGTGTTGGAACTGCATGCTCTCTCGTGCATGTATGTTTGCGGCTGCTTTTGCGAGTTGCACAGCCTCACACGCTCACTCTCTGGTCATTGACAGCACAAGTGTGCTGCCCTTCAGTCCAGGCAGCAGGGGTGCTCCGGGCAGAGCATGGGGCAAAAGAACACACACGGTTTGTGGGGAGGACTGGCCCCTCGGAGCAGGTGCTCAGGGCAAGGAGGCGCAGGTAGAGAAGGCGAGAGGGGAGGCTGGGGCAGCTGAGGGGCCGCAGCTCAGGGTGGGTGTGGGCCTTGCTTAGACACGCCCGCGAGTGGGGAGCTCTGGAAAGCTGGGACGACACCGGGAAGGGAATGCTGAGGCCGAGAGGGGAGAGGTGGTGAGCGAGCGTGGAACAGTCTGCGGGGATGGAGGCCAGGAGGCCGAGGAGCAGAAAATCCAGAAAGGGAGCTAGAAGGGCGTGGAAGCTCTGCATGTCGGGTGATTTTGCAGAGGCTGCAGGTGCTGCTGTCACGCCAGCATCATTCTTGCAAGCGCCGTTTATAGGACTAAAGGTCTTATCTTCGCTATTTATTTTCCGAGTCCATAATGAGTATCTCCAGTGAGAAGTTACAAGTTACACTTTTGCATTTTCTTGGATCAGGAACCTGAGAATATTCATATGATAATGTATCTACAAGGCACTTTATAATCAGTGCGGTACCATATAAATGTCAGCTGCGATTGATCTACTGGGGCAAAAGGAGGACTAGGTCACTGGGGGCCGTTTAGGTGGTTAAATATTGCCTTTCCTTCCATAGTTACCATCATCTGCGGTTTATTCCAGAGGTGCTTATTCTTGATTCGTTCTGTGTCACTCCTGTGTGACTTTGGGCATGGACTTGTGCCCGCGAGTCACTAGTTTGGCAGACAGGCTAATAATTATCTCTCACCATTTGTCCCTGTTCCAGGATAATTAGCATAACTGTTGCCTACTTGATGAACTCTCTAGATAATTACATTCAATGTTTTTGGAGAAGACTAAAGATATCTTACTAACCCTGTTCTTTGGCAATTAATCTCTCAGACATTCTTCCAGTAAGAGAGGCCTGGACCCCGCAGAGGACAGGAACTGGGGAGGGTGGTGAGGAAGGATGAGGCACTTCAGAGCATCTTCTTAACCTCAAGGATACCCAGGGCGCATTTAGGGTTTTAAAACAAGCAAGATGATGAGGAAGCCATCTGAAATGCTCTCTCAGCACTTCTTTGCCTGTATTTATATTTTGGGAGGGAATGAAGTCAGAATTATTTTTAAGTAAGAAAGATGATAAAAACCAAACCATTAAAAGGTACAAATTAAATATTCATAAGCACAATCCCACATTCTTCACGGGCAGTCTCTCATGTGGAGGTGAGATATACAAGGGAGGAACATCCATCTCACGTGGACTCAGTCCCGCTGGTGGCCGTCTCCCGTCCCAGCCACCCCACATCTCAAACCAACTGTCCTTGGGGCCAGAGCACAGTGTGCCATGTTCATATTTCTTCACTTTTTCGGATTTTCTTTCCAAACCGTGGCCACAAATGCAGGCTTACATTGGCTGAACCTGCCACGTCTCCAAAAGGAGGAATTTCCCACCATTTGTTTTATTTCTGGGAAGAGGACAGAGGTAGGAAAGCAGGCTCGGAGAGGTGGCCATAAACCCACTGTTGGGTTCTGAAACGACTGGAGCTGGGAGAGGGAATATTGTATTATATTTCCACTGGCCGTGAAAGCCACCAAGACTAGACCGACTCACATGACCCTGCCCAGCACAATTAACAGGGATGAAAGAGAGTTTTTAAAATCCCAGCCTCCTATGGAAGAGGGTTTTAGCCACCATGCAAATTAACAAATGATTAGAAAGAAAGCAAAAGCTACTAAATTACCATTTGGAAACTTTCTCTTCTTAATAACGACCTAAAAGCAGGAACAGCTGCATAGTTTGTGGGGCCTGGTGCAAAACCAAAATGCGGGGCCCCTTGTTCAAAAACGAGGAATTCCACATCTGTGAGAGCAGAGCATTAAACCTGGAGCATTAACCCTTCTGTGCCTAACGCAACTGCACAGATGGCACGCCCACGAAAGTCTAAGGCAACTTTCACAATGAGTCTAATTTACACTGAGAGTTGATTCCCCTACTAAGAATTTGTCTTGTCTAAGTGGAGCAAGATTAAACTGTCCATAGTTTTTCTTTAAGCTTGCAAAGGGATGGATTTGCCTCAGACATTGCTATCTAATTGGTTCAAACTGATTCTTGTCAGTGAGACTCTCAGGAAGAGATTCTCGAGAGGCCTACTTGGGTACCAGACACATGTGCAAATGTCCTGGGGTTGGGAAGATTTAATACTATTCAATACTCTTTGGAATTGTATTACCTTTGGATAGAAAAACAGATATATGGGGTTTTGAAAATATATACATATTTAGAAATCTCCTTTCCTTTTTGCTTTCCTTCTTAATAGAAATTTATTCACTACTGTCTGCTATCACACTGGAAAGTTTGGTCTGTTCAGGTGTTTCTTTGAAAAACTGTCTCATTGAAGTTATTTGACAAGGCCGTAGGAGGGCAAAGAGTGCGATTTTAGCTGCCAGGCAAAGGTTCGATAGATGAGGCAAATCTTGCAAGTTCTGGGTACATGTGGATGTGGGATCAGACCAAAAGACGAGGCGGCAGCCCCGGCAGTGCGGAGGGAGCTGCAGAGGAGCCGATTCACAGGAGGGAGCACTGGCAAGGAGCTCTGCTCTCGGAGGGGCCGGGGCAGGCACCGGGGAATAAGCTGAGGTCCTAAGTGGGCAGCTGTCCCCACACCCAGCTCCACACCCAGCTCAGGTCACTGCAGGAGAGTGGCCACTCAGGACAGAGAGATGTGCGAGAGGCAAACCCCACGAGCACGTCTAAGTCAGGCCTCTGTGCTCATTGTGCCTGTCAGCGTCCCACTGGCCACACCCAAGGTCGGACACTGGGAGGGTGCACTCTGCACTGTCTGCATGACGCCACCCCATGGCAAAGGGAGTGAAAGGGAAAGTGATGAGAATAATCCACTGACGACAGCGTGGCCAGGAGGACAGCGCCTGCCCCTCGGGGAGGACTCCCCACCGGAGGCAGTGCTTCCTCCCCAGCCCTTCCTCCCCAACTCGGACATGAATGTGGCCAAGATAAGCCCACCAGCCGGAGGAAGAACAGGAAGGACAGGAAGGCCTTGGCCGTGGAGCCCAGCCCTGGGCTGAGGCTGAAGGAGCTGCCCGTGGCCAGCCGGCAGCTGCGGTCCTGGTGGGGTCCGATCCCTGGGCGCAGTTCCTCCCATTGTAGTTAGACCCCTGAACGCCACAAAGACCCATCTGTCACTCAGCTGACAGGTTTCAGCCCTGGCACATGAGGGCGTCTGAGGGAGCAGCAGGACCAGGCCACCGCCAACCTTGAGCCTGGGAGGCCGCGCTGAGTGAGGGCGTCTGGGGACAAAATGTTGCGTCCCAAAGTCCAGCGTGTGAGGGGATTGTCTGCCCGACCCCCAATCGAGGGAAGTCGGGGTCTAGACTTGGCCTGGCTGCTGGGACTCGGAGTGGAAAGGGCCCCAGGCAGGAAGGGAGGTTCGGAGGCATCAAGGCTGAGGGGGAGGTTTGGCAGCAGAGAAGAAGCAACCGGGCTTGAGAGATGGGCCTCGGACTGTCCCGGGACTCAAGAGCAGGAAGGTCCCTGGGAGCACCTGGGGAGGAAGAGGAAGCTGCAAGGGCCTCCTGTCCATGTGGACAACTGCTCTGTTTTACCAGTAAAGGTCAATGAAAGGGTCACCTTTGTCATGCCAACAGGATTATGATCCCTTATCAATACTGTTGGATAAAGGGCTTCTACCTCAAGGCTGACAGTCAGGATCCAGGGTTTTTACATTTTTTCCAATGACTTGAATAACCAATTTAACATGCACATGGTGCCTTTAAGTGTTTGGATTAATCTGTGCAGAGTCAGCAGACATTCCTGCAGGATGTGACCCTTTGGGACTTCTTGCAGGAAGAGGCTGCAGTGACAATGACAAGAAGGCCACTGCTGCTCCAGCCTTCCTGCCAGCAGCAAGGGGGCGTAGGGCTCAGGCTGGGTGAGCTGGCTGTGGGCCCGACCCTGTCTGCATAGGCACTTCCAGCAGCGCTGCAGAGGGGCTGGGAGACAGTCTGAGCCGGGCGATTCTTCTACACAGGTCACTAGGTGGGCAGTATTAGTGTCTGCATGCTGTCATGCCACCTGCATGTCCTTCCAAGCACGGAAGTGCAAAGGCTCATTCTTTGCATCCTAGGTTTTTTTCGCAGTAAAAATGAAGAAAAAGAAGGAGGAGGAAACTACACATACTTGCTCTGCATGTTATTTGGAATATATGCTCTTTCACAGTTAAAAAAAACTTAAAGGAAAGATGATCATGGGGTTTTACATGAGATCCCTCTGAGCATGTTTCTCACTTTCCTTCACCAGATGCTGCTTTTGGGAAGGACAGAGCACGAGGCAGTGTGGGCCGGGCCTGGGGCTTCCTGCTCCGGCCTCAGTTTCCCTCCTGCGGAATGAGGGGGCTTGGCTGGGCTGGATGACCTCTGAGGGTGCCCCGCTCTCCAGCTCCAGTCATCTATGATTCTAGACTCCTGACCTCCTTTCCAGCTTTCTGTCTGTCTGTCTGTCTCCCTTTTTGGCTGAGTTTTTATTTTATTCCTGAATAATAACAAAAGAGTTTATGCTAACAGGACCGAACGCTCAGCAGTCAGAAGGGCGTCCCATTTATGTTTCCTTAATCACTTGTGTTCATCAAAGTGTAGGGTGTATGGTTTGGGGGCAGAGCCCGGGGGTGGTCTGTCACCTGTGAGTGTCCCTGCCAGCACCAGGAGCCTTGTCACTGCAAACCTGAAGGTCTCACGTGGGATTGTTGCCTTATCCACAGGACAGACAGCACTTCGAAACCCCGTACTCACCCCAGGAGCATCCGCAGGGTCCTTAGGACCCGACTTTCCCCTTCTGAAGTAGAAAACACAACCGGAATTTTCTATTTTTCTAGAAGTTAAAATCTATAGACTGACTTTATGTTTAGGCATTGTATTAAGCTCAGATTTCTACTTCAAACTGAATTTAGGAAAGTATTTAAATTCACATAAAATGAAATCTGGCTTGTTTATAACAACAATCTATTTTTTAAAAAACCCAGCCCCATTTTATCTTAGGCCCTGTGTGGTAACAAGTATGAAGTGGCTCAAAAGTCAAACCTGCAGCCAGGCAGGTGATGAGCAAATGGCTTTTTTCAGGGAGTGTCACAGAGTCCAGATTTCTGTCTAGGGAGGAATTTATTATTTAGCTTGGACCCAGCCCAAAAGCTACCCACCTACAAAATCTGTGCCGTAGTACAGACAGAACAGGAGGAAGCTGGCGAGAGAAAATAGCCACTCAGGCTAGGAGAGAAAACCAAAGATCACTCCCTGTGAGAC
>CM052441.1:12579052-12606327 GCA_028533085.1 Varecia variegata | reverse complement strand
GAGGAGTGGGCTCTGTGGCCTGCGGAGTCTGAGGCCTGGACGGCAGCTACCTGCGATCTCCATCTGGAGGAGCCACGGTGGATGGCCAGACTGCAGGGCTGGGACCCCAGAGGGGAGGCCCAGTGAGGGGCTGCCACCCAGGCAATGGGGGCAGAGGGCGAGGGGAAGCTCCTCGCAGAGCAGCACACTTTTGGGTGGATTGGAATCATAATGCAACATGGAACCAAAGGAAATGATTCCGTTTTCATTAATAGCAACAGTGATAATAATGCAATAGTAGCAAACACTTAAGTAATGCTTACTCCACTCCAGGTACTAGCCTAAATCCTTTATACATATTAACTCTTTTTCTCCTCATAACAGCCCTTTGAAGTATGTATGTACGTATGTATTATTGTTATCATTAGCTGTTTTACAAATGAGGAAACAAAGACATAGAGAGGTTATGTAATTTGCCCAACGCCACACAGCCAGTAAGTAACAGAGCTGGGACTCAAACTCAGGCAATCTGGCCGGAGTTTGAGCTGCAGTATTAAGAGCTCATTCTTATGCCTCACTTAATGAGCTGGGAAAAAAAACAACCTGAACAAATTGTCATGTCTTTTCCATATGAGTGTTTGTGTGTAACATAATCAGTAGTGGTGCACAACGGGATTTCAATGTTCTCTAATTCTTCTGACAACTTCACACGTGATCATGTGGCTGGATGCAGGCCTGTGTTGGTGAACACATTTTGTCTACACGTGTGTTTCCTCTGGGTGGTCTGCTAGCCTTAGATGAGCAAGAATACTGGAAAAGCAAGTTACCTATTCATTTATTCAACTGTTTATTAATTGTCTACAACAGGTCAGATGCTGGGCCAGACAGTAATGATGCAGAAACAGAAAAATTTGGTCTGGTTGAGAAGACAACCAAGTAAATGTGAAGTGTAAGAAGAACCATAAAACAAGATAGCCCCTTCTCCGGCAGGACACAGCTGAGCTGGGAAAGGAAGATATCAGGGCCTTTTTTGGGAGGAGACAGTATTTGCAACTCGTCCTAGAGGATGAGCAGGCATTGGTTGGTGAGGCCTCTGGGCACACGTGTAATTGATCTCGTCCTTCCTCTCTTGTTGTCTGCACCATGGGTTAATTGATGTGTTAATTTTTCTGCTCTGATGCAAACCTCCCGATGTGGCAAGGTCGAAGCGTATGAGGCAGCGTTGTGCAATGCTTTCCAATGTTAGTTAATGAGAAAATCCTAGTGACACCTGTTACGGACTGAATTATATCCCCCCAAATTCATATGTTGAAGTGCTAACACCTAGTACCACAAAATGGGACTGTATTTGGACATAGAGTCTTTAAAGAGGTAATTAAATTGAAATGAGGTCATTAGGGTGGGCCCTAATCCAATATGATTGGGTTCCTTATAAGAAGAGATTAGGATACAGACACATACAGAGGGAAGAACACGTGAAAACACAGGAAGAAGATGGCCATCTGCAAGCCAACTGGGGGGCGGGCAATCGGAATGAAACCAACCCTGCCAACACTTTGGTCTTGGACTTCCAGCCTCCAGTACTGTGAATAAATAAGTTTCTGTTGTTCAAACCATCCAGTCTCTGTTATTGGTTGTGGCAGCCCTGGGAAACTCAACCACTGCCCCACCCTTAATAGCCTGTGCTGAACGAACGTGTCCTTCAGCGGATCAATGTCTGGGGAGAAACACCTGCTTGATAGGACGAAGGTTGGCAAGTGGGGGATTCAGAGAAAAGACTGTCACAGTTCCTTGTCTTAAGGAGCTCTGTGACCTGAAGCAGCACATAGAGAGGGGACGTCTCCCAGCAGACCTGGCCTCCTGGCACCATGCAACATCTAGAATGTGAAACATATGGCCTTCCTCTGAGCACATACTTGGCCAAAAGTTATAACAAGAAGAGCTTTCCAAACACATAGGCATAGCACATGTGTCCATCAGACTTGGGATTTCATGTGCAGAAGGATTCCAAACCCTGCAATGTGCACACAAGTTAAATTGGGCTGATGAGCTTTAATATCACATTCTGTCAAAATATTTTCTTCCAGAGTAGGACTATAATTTACTTATGAAGAGCAGATGAATGAGCACTTGGAATCTTAGAAGTTTGCTAAAGCAGTGTTTGTGAGGTAATCCTTGAGCAAATTGAATAGCTAAGTCAGCTGAGATTTCTTTCTGAAACAGTAAAAGAGAACATTGTGCTATTTTCCCTAATGGCGCATGATTTTGAAGTTGATTATAAGCCATTGCCCCCAAACACTCCCTATTTATTTCTAGTAATAAAAAATAAGCAGATGGGACAGTACTGCTTATTAGCTAGAAATCCCTTGTAATTGCAGTGGTAATATAATTTATCTTTTAAACTAGCACATGTTGCAGAGTAAAAGAAGGCACTACTAAAAATAATGCCGGGACAAAGTCAGAATCCAGGGTTGTTCCAAGCAAACATAAAATCATTGTACTGTACACACAAATGTTTTTACCCCACTTACAGCTGTCATTGAGGAATCGTCCAGTGCCTTGTCTCATCGTCAAATCTTAAAAATCACAAGTGCATTTTTATTCTCTAGACAAAGCCATTTGGATATGCATTTTTGGCATTTCCTAAAGCTTTGCCACGTGAAGAACTGCAATTTTGGGCACCCACATCTGGATGCTTCAACTGAGCTGCAATTCTCCTGATTTACATAATCATAATTGTGTAATCTGATTTCATAAAATTGAGGAAACAGCAATTATCCGTGTCTAAAGATGAGGAGGGGTGCAGATAGAACGTGCAGGGCTATTTCCATGATTCGGCTCTGAAGTAATTAATACATGAGCCTAGGATTTGGTACGAATAAGCACAGTGAAAACAAATGAACGATGAACATTATCTATAAGATTGGAACCTACAGTGTCAAAATTCTTAGAGAAAAGTGTAGCATTGAGGTCCTGGTTGAGAAATGAAAACATGAAGAAGCACAAACGATCGTTCCAACAACTTTCTCACTAGCTCAGCCTCACTGGCAATGACTGTGAGGTTGTAACTCTGGAGTTCAGTCTTCTTTCATGAATACCTACTATATAATCAATAGAAGTTTGTCTTAAAAGTTGGAAACTATACTATTCGCCCACTAGAATGGCAAAAAATTTAAAAATGCAATAATTGGTGATACGGAGGCCATCAGGAAATGGACATTTAAATGTTGGTAGGAGTATGAACTGCTACCGTTTTTTTTTTTTTTTTTTTTTTGAGACAGAGTCTCGCTCTGTTGCCCGGGCTAGAGTGAGTGCCGTGGCGTCAGCCTAGCTCACAGCAACCTCAAACTCCTGGGCTTAAGCGATCCTACTGCCTCAGCCTCCCGAGTAGCTGGGACTACAGACATGCGCCACCATGCCTGGCTAATTTTATATATATATACTTTTAGTTGTCCATATAATTTCTTTCTATTTTTTTTTAGTAGAAACAGGGTCTCACTCTTGCTCAGGCTAGTCTTGAACTCCTGACCTCGAGCGATCCACCCGCCTCGGCCTCCCAGAGTGCTAGGATTACAGGCGTGAGCCACCACGCCTGGCCTGCTTCCATTGTTTTTAAGTAAAGTTTTTTATTGAGGTGGGTTCACTTATGATAAAATGTAACCATTCGAAGTGTCCAGTTTGATGAGTTTGACTAATATACACCCATGAATCACCACAGTCATGGAGCATGTTCCTGTCACTCCCCAAATATTCCTTGTCTCCCATTCTATTTAGTAGTTATTTTCCCCAATCTTCTCCACCCCAGGCAGCCATTAATCTGTTTTCTGTCACCGTAGAGTAAATCTATGTTTTCTAGAATTGCATGTAAGTGGAATCATATGTACGTATTCTTCTGTGTCTGGCTGTTTTCACTCAGCATCTCACTGTCACGTGTTTGAGATTCATTCACGTTGCTGCGTGTGTCAGTGGTTCACTCCTTCTCCTGGTGAGCAGTAGGCTGTTGCATAGGGACACCAGTGTGTTCCTCCACTCACCTGCTGGAGGACACTGGACTGCGTCCAGTCTTTGAATATTACCAACAGGGCTGCTGTGAATGTTTGTGTACAAGTCTTTGTGTGGATACAGGTTTTCATTTAGTTTTACATTTAGTTCTATGATCCATTTTGATTTGATTTTTGTATATGGTGTGAAATAATAAAGTTCAATTTCTTATAGTTGTACCATTTTTTATTAATAGACTTTTTAAAGAACAGTTTTAGATTTACAGAAAATTTAAGCAAATAGTAAAGAGAGTCCTCATATAGTAATATTTCACACCCAGTTTCCCCTGTAATTAACATCTTACATTAGTATGTACATTTGTTATAGTTAATAAATCAATATTGGCACATTGCTATTAACTCAAGTCCAGAGTTCATTCAGATGTCCTGAATTTTTACCTAATGTCCTTTTTCTGCTCCGGGATCCTATCGACCCCATTACGTGTCCTTGTCACGTCTCCTTAGTCTCCCCTTGGCTGTGATCATTTTCCAGACTTCTGTGTTTTTGATAGCCTTGACTGTTTTGAAGAGTAACTAGTCAGGTATTTTGTAGACTGCCCCTAAATTTGGATTTGACTGATGTTTTTCTCATGGTAAGACTGGAGTAAATGTGTTTTGTGGAGGAAGACCACAGAAGTAAAATGTCATTTTCATCACATCCATATCAAGGTGACATTATCCGTGTGATTCGTGACTGTTGCTAATCCCTGGGTTGCCTGGCTGAAATTGCCTGTCAGTTTCTGCCCTGTGCAGGCTGCTCCCTCCCTCCCTTTCCACACTGTGTCTTTGGAAGGCGGTCGCTGTGCACAGCCCACACTTGAGGAGTGGAGGGTTATTCTTCCTCTCTTTAGCCTGGAGTATCCACGTAACTTGTATGGAATTCTTCTGCATAGGAAATTTGTCTCTTCTCTCCCCCATTTGTTAATTCTTTCAATCATGTATTTATATCAACATGGACTTATGAACATTTATTTTATGCTTTGGATTGTAATCTAATACTACCTCATTTTTTTTGCTCAAATGTGTTTTCTTGCTCAGTTTTGGCCATTGGAAACTCTTTCAATTCGCTCCTGTGTCCCTTTGACACACCCCATCAATATGGATTTCCAATTGTTTCAGGACTAATTTTGGAAAAACGGTCACTTCTTCCATTGGCTCCTCTGCCACCTTGGTGCCTTTGTTGAAAAGCAGTTGAGCACATGTGTGGTCACCATGTCTTTCTCAGGCTGTGAATAATGTTTGTATCCATTTACCCCCAAACTGGGAAGAGCAGAAGCAAGAGACACCCCAGAGGATCACCTGATGGTTACGTGTTTTTTCCCTGCCCCACCTCCTCCTGGTGATCGGGACCAATTAACTCTGCTAACGTGCTGACTCCTGTTCTTGTCGTCTGATCTCTGGGAACAAGGAACCCGAAACAGCAGGTTGATTGCCCTCATATAAAATGTAAAGGGACTCTCACTGGTCCTCTGATGGAAATGTTCTCCTTCTAATAGCCAAGAACCCTAGAACACAGAGCCTAAAGTTTTTGTAATGGGAAGCACAAACTCCTGATGGGTTCCTGAGATAATGATAAATGGGCCACTTCTACATCTACCTGTTGGTTTCTCGATCTTTTATTTAAACTTTTGGGGAGATAGCAGCATGTAAGGGTTGTTGATTTAGGATGTGGTACTGAATCCTAGAGATGGCACTTCATTCTTTCAGAGTGTCATCTCTAAATTGGCACAGCAGCTCTGCCTTTGAGCGTGTTCCATCATTGTATCAGACCAGCAGCTTCCGGGTGGTGTTATGTGATAGGACCAGTGGATCCTATGGCCTCGCATCGCTATCCCATTTTCTTCTCTGTAGAGCATGGTCATTTGGTCTCAAGTGAAGTTATGTGAGATCCTGTGGTATGCATGTCCTCTGTTAGCAGTACAGGTAGAAATCCTGGGGCTAGAAAGGCAAACTCACACATGGGCTGTGTATGAATCCCACTCAAGGTGAATTATCGCCCCTTCCAGTGTAATTGACTTGTCACCAGGTTGAGGGATAATATTACATCAGAGACTCAGTGTGGCTCTCTTGCTGGTAGGCTGGATGCCCGGCAGTCCACTAGCCAGATCAGCCTCAGTGGTGAGCCTGTGCTAACGTGCCGATGCATATTTTCCATCCGGCCACCACAGTGACTATGTCCACAGACCCATTATCCCAATGCCAGGGTTGGCGATCTTGGTCCTGGCTGACACCAGCAGGCTTAGTCATTTTGTCTGTGTGGTCGAGTAGGGCCTTTTCCATGGTGGGCTCACTCCCATAGGTCCACCCCCATATCTCTCCCAGGACACCCGGGTCTTCCAAACTTTCACTTTCTGGACCTTGGATCAACCAGCAGATGCATTTTCCAGTGCTTGAGAGTCCATTTATCTTCGCATCTCAGGCCACTTCCCTTTCACACAAAGCTGAAGACTGGGTCCACTGCCCAGGGATCTGCCTGTTGGGAGGATTTCCCCTCACTCCTGTTTTTCAGGGCTACTGTGAGTGGGGCAAAGGTGCATCCGCTGTGCCATTGTGGCTGGCACCCACGACGTGCCAAGCCAGCACCTCTAAATAAAACTCAGGATTTTCTCCTTCACCACCTGGCCATAAAGACCCCTCCCTCTGCACACGCACCCACGCGGCCATAAGCCCGTGCTCAGGGATAGACACGTGTGTGACAGCAGTGGATGGTAAGGAGTCTGGGCCGTCTGCTCGTGCAGCTTCCTTACACCCTTGGGCCCTGCTGATCCCCACCCTGAATGTTCTACTCTGTCCTACAGTGGATTGCCATTTTAGGAGCTTCCAAATGACTGTCTCATTAGGTGGAGTGGGGACTGCGTGCTGGGATGAGCTGCCCAGAGCCAACTGCAGGCCTGAAGCACTCATTCCCATGGCTGCCAGAAGTGTGGGCTGCTGAAGTCTCACAGCCAGGTCCAACCGCCATTATTTCCAGACTGTTGTGTGCACTCTCAACCCTTTACTCCTTTGCGCTTTCTATTCTTTCTCTGGGATATTTCCTCCTCTTCCTATGCCTGGAGAAAGTCCATTCACCCTGCAAGACTTCCTTAGATGTCTCCTCTCACCACAGGTAGGATCAACCTCTTCCTTCTGTGTGTCCAGAGCGTTTTGTTCCTAACGTGAGTTTAGGACGTAAAGAGCCCTGTATAGCATCCCCTGGCTGTTCATGTCCTCGACTTCCTGCCGGACTGTGCGCTGCTTCATGTTCAGGCTGTGTCTCATTTGTCTTCATGTCACCAGAGGTTTGCATGGAGCCCAACACAGGTAGGAATTCAAGGAATGATTATTGAATTACATTTAGTATTTAATTGAATCTTATTCTGATGTAAAGAAAGGAAAAAACAACCCAGGCTGAGCTGCACGCATTTATTTTTTCATAAAACATGTGCTTGCCGTCACATAACATTGGGCCAAAAGAATACTTCTGTGCTGCTATCACTTGTCATTCCGAATTTTGAAAAATGAAACTGTCATAAAACCTAAACCTTTTCTTTTTCCTTCCATCCCAATTGGAACCATTTAACCAGGAATGCACACAACTCCAATAGCTTTACAAACTGTTTAATTGTGTGTGTGTATGTGTGCACATGTATGTGTGTAGGTGTGAATTTGTGTTTGGAAACTCCCAGACACTCTTTGATTCATTCATCTTTTGTCTTCAAAGCATTAATCTCATAACAATTAAAGCAACCAAATAGTGCGGAGAGCATAGATGCTTTTCTTTATATAGTTTCAAAATTACAACCTGGTTTGTAGTATTGTTTAACACAAACCTTAATTCTTTTTAAATTTTCATTGGGGAATAAATTATACACTGCCATGAAAGACTATGAGTTTGAATTGTGTTTACACCTTTTCCCATGCACTTATTCTGGGGAAGGATTCCCAATGCAGAGTTCCCAGCACTTGGCCATTTTTTTAATGTGAACCCCAGATGGACGTCATTTGCCTATGTCTGCATTATGGACCAACCATGTGCATTTTAGACAAGAAATGAGATATTTATCCAACCTAGAAAATTGCACACTGTATTAATTAGACCCAACCCACCACTAACTTTACCATCCCAATCACGGTGGCTTAAACATGGCAGAGGAGCATACTGTCACGTCCCTGTCATGCCAGAGTCTGGGTGCAGAGCAGTTCCAGGCTTTCACAGCAGCCCCACGATCACCTGGGTCCAGGTGCCTCCAGCTTTCTGTTCCACCAGCCCGAGGGGCTGGTCCTCATTCTCATGGTCCAGCATGGAGCACAGCCGTCGCATCTACATGACGATGCCGATGGATAAAGGGGAGAAAATGGGACTCCATCCTCCCCAGCCCCCTTTAGAGACCTGTCCTGGAACTTGTGGATATTACTTTCTCTCATATTCCATGGTTCGGAACTTAGTCCTGTGGCCACAGACAGCTGCAACTGACTCCAGGAAATAGAGTCTATATTTAGAATGGCCATGTGCCCAGCTAAGTACTGATGGTGCTATTACTGAAGAAAAAGGAGAAAACATACATTGGGGACCATTGACATCTCTGCCACATGCGTACATACCAAAGAGAAAACACAATGCTCAGATGACATTTTGCAAAATAATAAATTGGACGATTCCAGCTTTGGGGAAGCTGTCTTTGTCTTCATTTCTTCCACTTGCCCTAGTAAGTCTCTCCTTCCATTTCCTGTTTTCGTGCCTGAGGCCATGTGTTCCTTCATCAGAGCCTCTACGGCTTGGCTCATGCCGCAGAGGGCCTCTGCACTGGCTTTGCTTATTCAGGAATGTATCTAATTTGCCCAGCATGAGCTTGACTCTGAGCATTGGACTCATTTGGCAATGGTAATTTATTTATAAATAATCATTGACCTTTTCTTACACGTTTTGCTTTGCATTTGTTTGCTAAAATTAAAACATGGATTTTCTGAGCATTTAGAAAAATAACACTATTAAGTTGAGAAGAATGAGGGACATAAGGTGGGGGTAGAAAATGGAAGTTAAAAATTAGTTAAATGGTTCTCTTGGCGTTGCTTCAACTGCCCAGGGTGGTGGAATTTCCCATCTAATTCTCCTTCAACATGGAATGTTCGTCACTCTCATAAACCACATCAAAGCCAAAAGTTTTTTTTGTAGGGAAGACTGCTATGAGCTTGACATTACCCTTGGTGCTGCAGGAGATAAAGAAATTTACGTCTGGGACTTCAGAGGCATAGCTTACTATGATAGGAAGTAGACAAGGATATGGAATTAGGTAGGATCAGATAGGCTCTGCTGCAGTAACAAACAAATTGTGAAGTCTCAGTGATTTAACACAATAAACGTTCATTTCTTACTCACCTTTCAGTCTGAGGCAAGTGAGGCAAGACAGCCACTATCTGTCTTTGGTTTTGAATTGAGCTGCTAAATGAGAAACCACCAAACCATGGGGCAACTCTGTCTACCCAGGGACTCAGCCAGAATGAAAGGACACGTTCAAGATGCCCCTGCCAGATTCGGTCACATCCTCAGAGACGCTCTCTTTTGTTTGACATCAGGAATTTGCTCCAGTGTCTGAAATGGTTGCTCACCTCCGTGACAGAATGCAGAATGATTCCTGTTTCTCTGTTGTTTCCTGCAGGACAAACATTGACCTAAAATCCCTTTTGTCAATAAGTCTGGAAGGAACTCGTCCTCACGTGAGTGCTTTTTCCGGCCCTGCTGCGGTTGTTTGTAGCCTCAAAGCCACGGCAGGATGTTTCTCTCCCAAGTCTCTGAGGACTGCTCATCCCTCAGATGTCCTTGAACAGCTAAACAGGAATGATGTAATGCTCTAGAAGCCTCCTAGCCTACATTCAAGGAGAATAAAATACCTCCCTATGCCCGACCATGTACCTTCGTCTTAGAACTATATATATATGTGTGTGTGTGCATATGTGTATATATTCATGCATGTGTATATTTACATATATATGTACACATATAAACATGTGTGTGCATGTGTATCTTTGGAGCTTTATCTACCACTACAGCCCTACGCAAACACTGCAACAAAATTATTCAGCTCAGTGCTGAGGGCCACTTATTTCTGAGTGTCTACTATGCACTAACATGCTTGTGTCATGTAATCCTGCATGATAGGTGCTATTTTACAGATGAGTAAACTGAGGCTCAGTTCACACAGCAAATAAGTGTCTGAGCTGAGAGGTGAGCTCAGCTCCATCTGGCTCCACCGCCTTTCTCCCTGTCTCTTCTCCTGCTTCTTACGCAGGCTGCTTCCTTGTAGAGGCTCTTCCCCTTGCCCCTGACATGCCTGTTTTTAGAACCCATGGAGATTCAGCTTCTTGTGGAAACCCTCATTTCCCAGCCCTCGGAGCCCTCCCCCTCGGTGGGTGCCGGAACTGGCTCGTACCTGCTCATGCCGCCTCCCAAGTGCGCACTGTGGCATCTCTTCCTGCTCCACGTTCAGTGGCACCGTGTTGGGAGCTTGGAGTTGGCTGTGGGGGGAATATTTACACTGCAGACATTGTCAATCAGTACGAATCAGGGCTCTCTTTTTGGAAAGAAACACTTAGCAACACAATACTCTCTTTAACGTACATCCATTTGCAATGTATTGATCCCTTTCCAGATTAGTTATTCTTCACATACACAAGCCCCTTGTCTCAATTATATTACGTAAACTTCCTGAGGGGAGGACTTTATTCCTCTACCTCTTTTCTATCTTGAGAAACCCAGTGCTGTGGAGCCACAGGCTTCAAGGAGCACTTGGATGACAGATGGTGAAGCATGGAATGTACAAACTCTCCTTATAACACCGTGAGTATTCACTCCGAGATTCAATTCGTTCTGCGACTTTTATCAAAAAGTCCCAATACAGCAAATGTTGGCATGGATGCAGAGAGATAGGAACACTCATACACCACTGGTGGGACTGCAAACTAGTACAATCTTTGTGGAAAGTAATATGGCGATACCTCAAAAAGCTAAAAGTAGAACTACCACGTGATCCAGCAATCCCATTACTGGGCATCTACCCAAAGGAACAAAAGACATTCTACAAAAAGGACATCTGCATTTGAATGTTCATAGCAGCACAATTCACAATTGCAAAGACGTGGAAACAACCCAAGTGCCCATCAATACATGGTGGATTAATAACATGTGGTGTATGTATACCATGGAGTACTACTCAGCCATATAAAATGGTGAACTACCTACTGTATTATCCCAGATAGAGCTGGAGCCCATTCTTATAAATGAAGTATCACAAGAATGTAAAAACAAGCACCACGTGTACTCACCATCACATTGGTACTAACTGATCAACACTAATGTACACATATGGAAGTAACACTCATCGGGTATCAGGCAGGTGGAAGTGAGGAGGAGGAGGAGGTGGGTAAATTCACACCCACCTCTCCTGCTATGCCCACTCATGCTTAAAATTGGGTGAGATAAAACCCAGCTCCCCATCCTTTCTAACCCCCACACCCTGCCCCATGCTCCCTTCCCTAACCACACAATTCCCCAGCTTTCCAGGCCTGGGCTTAGTTTTGTCTTTACTTTTTCTCTCACCCCTTGTATTAGTTTCCTAGGGCTGCCGTAACAAATGACCACAAACTGGTGGCTTAAAATGACAGAAATTGATTATCTCGTGGTTCTGGAGTCTAGATGTCCAAAATCAAGGTGTCCACAGGGCCATGCCCCCTTCGAAGGCTCTAAGGAAGGAGCCTTTCTTGCCTCTTCCTAGCTTCTGGTGGCTGCTGCAATCCTTGGTGTTCCCTGGCTGCAGCTGCATCACTCCAGTCTCTGCTCTGTCGGCACATGGCCTTCTTTCTTGTGTGTCTCTGTGCCTCCCAAATTTCCCTTTTCTTAGACGCCAGTCATACTGGATTTATGGCCTACCCCAATCCAATATGATCTCATTTCAACTCTACCCATCTGCAAAGACCCTATTTCCAAATACGGCCACATTCACAGGTACCAAGAGTTAGGACTTACACGTATCTTTTTGGAGAACACAGTTGTTAATCCACAACACCATTCCAGCTGTCAACACTTAATTTTTCACTAACGTGCCTCAGATCTGTTGCTTCCATCACGTGGAGGATGCAGAGACTCCTAAGAAATTTTCTCAGACTCTAAGGAAAAATGGGAACACACAGATTTCCCTGTGGGTTTCCTACCACCCAGACACCTTTCTGGCCAAATGACCACTTCCTAGACAGGTTTCTGATCTGACTTTTGTACTGCTCCATGCAGCCATAGATGGAGTAGGGTTTTTCGATCAGCTTTATCTGGTCCCCTTCCCACTGGATTTTCCTAGAACACCATGTCTCACAAAATATTAATTAATTCAGCCAAACAAAATGGTCAAGTGAAAATGCCAATAAAGTGATATAGGAGAAAGAGTACTGACAGCATCCATTTCAATGTGTGTTCTTTGGTTCACTTTCCTCCAAATCTCTATAAAAATACAGAATTATGGGTCCCATCCCAGAAGCAGTAAATTAGAATTAGAGAAAGGGGATTCGGAAATCTATGTGATTCTAAACTATTTTATTGCATAGGTGATAGTTTACATGGTCTGGAAATCCGTGTGTAAGAGCAGATGCACAGCAAAGCACTCAGACTGCTCCTGCAAGGGCCTGTTCTCAACCACTCTCCTTCCCCCTGTCCTCTAGATTATTTATTGTTTTTTGTTTTTCCTTTATGCAAATACACTTTTCCTTCTTTCCTGCAAAATCCAAATATATATGGATATATACAACCTGTTATTTAATTATTTTTATTTCACACTAAGTGCTAAAGATCCCTTCAATGTTTAGGAGGATGTAGATAGATATTCTCATCATTCTTTTTTGTACCACATAAAGTTCCCTTGTGTGGATCTACTAGATAGTGAAATAACTAGTATCCTATTGCTTTATTCTTGGGCTAGTTCCAATCTTTGTGCTATTACAAACAATGAGGCCATGATGATTGTCTGCGTGTGTCATTTACTATGTGTACAGGTGTGTCTGTAGGATAGATTATCGGAAGTGGATTTCTGGATCAAAGGGCAAATGCATCTGTAATTCTGATGGGTACTGCCAGCTGCCTCTCCACAGGGACTGTGTCAACAACATACGAGAGTTTATTTCCCTGGTAGTGTTACCTACAGACAGAGCCAGGTGTTTGCCAATTTGACAAGTTAGAAGTGGGATTTTGCTATAGTTTTAATTTGTGTTTCTCTTATAAATGAGGCTGAGTATTTTTTCATGTTTAAGAGCAGATAAGCTACATTTTTAACAAAATCCTTTGATGATTTTTATGCTTTTTTTTTTCTGAGACAGAATTCACTCTCTGTTACCCAAGCTGGAGGGCAGTGGCACCATCATAGCTCACTGCAGCCTCAAATTCCTGGGCTTAAGTGATCCTCCTGCCTCAGCCTTCTTCGTAGCTGGGACTATAGGCATGCGCCAACACATCCAGATAATTTAAAAAAATTTTTTTTGTAAAGATGGGGTCTCGCTCTATTGCCCAGGATGGTCTATGAACTCCTGGCCTCAAGCGATCCTCCAGCCTCAGCCTCCCAGAGTGCTGGAATTATAGACGTGAGCCACTGCGCCTGGCCAACATAGCTCTCTTAAAGTTTCTAGCCTAAAGCCAAATAATTTTTTTTTTATTTGTATAAATTGAAAGGGTACATGTGCTGTTCTGTGACATGGATACATGCATGGAGTGAAGTCTGGTCTTTTAGTGTAGCCATCACCTGAATAACATACACTGTACCCATTAAGTAATTTCTCATCCCTCACCCACCTCTCACACCCTCCCACCCCTTCCACGTCTCAGTGTCCATCATTCCTCACTCTATGTCCATGTGTACACAGCATTTAGCTCCCACCCACAAGTGAGAACATGTGACGTTTTACTTTCTGTGTCTGAGTTATTTCACTTGAGATAATGGCTTCCAGTTCCACCCATGTTGCTGCAAAAGACATGATTTCATTCTTTTCTACTATTCATCACACTACGATGAATAGTATTCCATCGTACACACACACACACACACACACACAGACTTTCTTTATCCACTCCTCAGTTGATGGACACTTAGGCTGATTCCATATCTTTCCTATTGTGAATAGTGCTGCAATAGACAAATGAGTGCAGCTATCTTTTTAATATTCATACAATAGTTTCTTGTCCTTTGAGTAAATACCCAGTAGTGGAATTGCTGGATCAAATGATAGTTCTATTTGCAGTTCTCTGAGAAATCTCCCTACTGCTTTCCATAGCCAAGGAATTTGAAGGAAAACACAGTGCAGGGAATGCTAATGTTAAGAAGCAGCTTCCTGTCCAGCTTCCCTCCTAAAGATCACTAGCAGCCCCCAGGGAAGCATCTCCCTCTGGGGGCTACTCCCCATGGGACTTCACACGCAGACGGTTCACCTTACTCTAGTCTAAGCAGATGGACTAACATGTTTTGAAACAGGTTTCATAAACTACAGGCCGTTATCCACTTCCAGGCTAAATAAGAAGATGTCAGGAGATACTGAAGGCTCTCGGAGAAGACAGGCTTGCTTTAGAGCATCAGCTGTCGTGTTCTGTTCTCCCCACTTCGAGGGCAATGGTGTGCACACTTCCTCTACCACTCCAGCCTCGAGAAGGGGCTTCACAGGCCACTTGGAAGGCTTGCCAAAAGTCCCTGGAGTTTGACAGGCATGAGGACTGGTATTCGATTCTCATCTGAAAAGCCTAAAGGTGGTTGTGCAGAGATGTGGTTGCTTTGGGTCTCTATGTTCTAGGGTGACCAACCACCAACCACAGTCTGCCCAGGACTGAAAGTTCTTCTGGGATATGGAGACTTTCTTGCTAAAACCAGGACAGTCCTGGGTAAACCAGCATAGTTGATCACCAGGAGTGAGGCAAAGGTACCTTTTTCCGAGGAACAGGATGTGGACACTGGAGACATTGTCTAGACATGAGTCATCTTCAAAGAATTCCCACGTGAAAGAGTCACCTGGAAGGGCCCCCCCAGAGGAGTGTACACCAAAATCCCAGGCCTGCACAGGACCACAGAGGCCAGCCTGAGAGCACTGCCAGCCAAAACACTGCAATCAGAGGTCCTCGGGGGACCTTCAAGGAAACCCCAGAAGTTCCCCGCTGAAGACCAGCTTGCACTTGCATGTCTGCCAGGAGGTGCTGATGGCAGGTCACAGCTGTAGCAGCTAAGGAGGATTGTGCCCTTGTCCTGTAGTCCCCTGTGGTAGACACTGGGATGCCCTGACACAGGGTGAGAGGCTCAGTCCCCTGCTGCTGGGACTGCTGCCTGCAGAGAGCCCTCAGCTGTCAGTTGCCTAGAGGCCACCTGCCCTTGTTGGGGTGGCCGGAGCCACTGGCTGATGGATGTGGGAGAAGAAAGGCCCGGCCCCCTTGCCACAGCTGGGGACAATTCAGAATGGTCACTCCAGCTTCAAAACCCTCTGGAGTCAGCTGAGGCCCCAGCAGGACTGCACTGAAGCTCAGTGTCACCTCCTCCCCGCCCTCCCTTCCCTTCCCCAGGTGGTAACAGCAGGATTCACCAGGAGCAGGTACAGCAACCAGCACAGAGTGAGTTTCCAAGGCCCAGGGGCTTGGCCCACACCCTGCTGAACTCAGGTCACTCAGTTTACCACTTATAGTAGCTTCTAGTGACTCTTTCACTGTCTCCAAAATGTGTAAAATAGTGCGCTGTCTGCTCCTTATTTTACAAAGCCCTCAACAAGAAATAAAAGATGATTCAAACTCTCTGAGATAAACGCAGTCAAAAGTCTAAAAGTACTATTTTAAGACCAAACATATCCCTCAGAACAGCACCGCTAAGTTAACCACAAATCAGGATGTGGGGATTTTATCTGAGTCACTTAACCCAGTTAGTCATTAACCCAGTTTGCCAAGTGAGCTTACACTACCTCCTTAATAGAAATGATACGGACCGTGTGCTAGCCCTGAGCAAATGTGTGTATTTGAACTCTAACCTGGACTTTTCCTGAACCTTTGAAGACCCCTAATCACTTTTGGGGGGGGCATACGTGATTTCTGAAAAAGTACCTCACATGTTTCGCTGAGGTCACGCCACTGATGGCTCAAGAGCAGAAACTCCGGCCTGTTTCCTCCGGGTGTGAAAGGCCCCACCCCCACCCCAGGTTCCCAGCAGGTGTCTCCGAGGTGTTTAGGGAGCCTAAGAAATAAATGTGTATCCAGCTCTGTTTTCACGTCAGGGGTCAAACCAAAAAACCACAGGTCGAAAGGAATCAGGAAAAGGAAAAGAAAATACACTTTATCCACAAAATGTATTTTTAAACATCTGTTTTTCCTGCGCAGCTGTCTGGCCTGATTCCTCTGTTGAAGAGCAAAAAGTTTTGTTTCTTTTTTTAATGCCTAATAATTAAAAATAAATTGTTTTACCTTACCTCAGGACCAGAAATTTTTAGGATAGGAAAGGATCTCGTGATCCATGTAATCAAACCCTTACTGTACGTAGGTGAAGAAACGGCACCAGAAAGGTGACTTGTGGTTAGTGATGGGACTCAACTCTGCTGATGCGAGGGCAGACTGCTGTGATCATCTTGTATGCGGACATTTATGGCTTTCTGTGACGAATAATCACACTTGAGAAGTTCCAAGTTCTTCAGCAGTTGGAAAAATGTCGTCTCCTCCAGGTAACACTGGAGACGTTAGGTGATGTGCTTCAGATCTCACACTTCTGTTCAAAATTCAATGGTTCTTCATACATTTTCAGATAAAGGGCTTCCCAGCCCCTCTCTCCCTCTCACTGGCCCCACCCTCCCACTGGCCCAACCTTCTTGCTGGCTCAGTCCCTCTGTGGCCCCACCCCCTCTGTGACCCCACCCCCATCCCCACCCCTCTCTGGCCCCACCCTCTCACTGGCCTCCCAGGTCCTTCCAACCTCCCTCTGAGCTCTGACTTGGCTCCCACGTGCCCTCTTCTGAGGGAGCTGCCGGGCAGGGCTAGAGTTCCATTACCACCACTGGTGCCGGGGGTGAACCCTGTGAGCCCCCTGAGCTTCCCCTTCCTTCTCTGTGAAATGAGACGCTCAGACTAGCCCACTTCCAGGGTCATCTGCTGGAAGTCCAGCCTCTGGCTCTGGACACACACACACCCAAGTGAACTGCATGGATCTTGCTGGACTGGTGCACCAGACCCACAGTGTGGCTCAGCCATGCAGCCCCAGGCGTCATGCCTTCTGGCCTCACCTTCCTGACTGTCCTTCACTCCCTTGTGCTAATAACATGTCAGCTGAAAGTAAAAGGGGCTCCTGGGGAAAGTTGTCTTTCCATTGTCAATCCCTGCAAAACAAGCACAAGTGATTGGGTGTGCACTGGACAAAGCTCTTGACCCATGAGACATCCCGTGCACACTGAGTGTACACCCCTCCTGCTGACAGGTTCCTTGACTTCCTATGGTCTGTTTTCCTTTTGGGTTTTTTTGTTTGTTTGTTTTGGAGTAGCCAAGCACTCCAAGACTCTAGTGGAGTCTAGATTTGTGACCCCTTCGTGGATGAGATTGCTGATCTCTAAGATCCTGAAAAGACATCACAGAAATTGCTCCCTTCAGCCTGGAGAGGTAAGTCACCCCACTTCTGTGTATGGGTTAGCTATAAGGATGATTGTTAGTAATTTAAAAATTGGTTGTTTCCTCCCTCGTATTTAGAGACTATAGATCACATATCTTTATCTGTAGTCACACCTGGCTATTAGTAGCTCCCTGGAAGCTCTGCCTGGTGGTCTGGAAACTCCTGGCTCAAGATTGTCCAGCTAGGCTCTGTATTCTTTTTTGCCAGAATTTGTTACTTTTAAAAATTATATAAAAATTTTGACTTAAAAATTATATACTACTTGATGCTTAAAACTATCTGAACCACATGAATACTGAAGAGTGAAGGGAATAAACATAGAGAATAGTCTTAGACTCAACCACTTGGATGACCAGAGTGGAGGTCACCATCTCCCCTGGAACTGATCATTTGGATGGCGAGCCCCTCCTGGACGGCGCCTGCCTTTCTGTTCTGCCTAGTGTTCCCCCTCCTCCTGCACCTCTCGCCCTGCTCCCCACCCCGTCCTCATTCTCTGTTACCCTGAAACCGTCTCCGTGCCCTGTCTGGGGCTCTCAGCCTGCCACAAAGCTGGGGCTCTGCCAGTTATAACCCATCCATGACTAGCTCATAGCTCAATAAACTACTTTTGTGACCTCCCACCTAATAAGAGCAATCTTGGCCAGATTTATGTGGTTTTTTATTGTTCTTTCCTAGTAGAAAAGGCCAATGGCTATATTTGTTTAGAAAATAGATTCATGTTGGATACAAAAATGTCAGTGGAGAGAGAAGGGCCCTAGTAGAGAGGAGTCCTTGACCATGAGCTGGGTGTTGTCAGGTCCCTGATTCCCATGGTCCCAGGGGCGCAGCAGCAATAGATTGCGCTATGGAAATGCTGCATTTGGGATAAGTTTGAGCAGGTGTGTGTGGGGCGGAGTCTCCTCAAGTAAGTTACATGAGTAGGTGGCTCAGAACCTCGTAACACTGAGCCATCGTGGCCTCTATCTCTGCTCCCACCTGCAGCCTTGTGGGTGTTCCCTATAATCTGTTAGGTCAGAGGGAGGAGAACTTAAGATGGAGTTTTTAAAGAAACTGTTAACCAGCTAATTAAAATACACATGAAGCATCCACAATGCTTTTGGAACTGAATTGCTCTATTTATTTGTCCAGATTATTTCAGACAGTGAAAATGTTCTCTCTGAAATATTCTTAAGTCTCTTTCCAATGAGTAAAAATAAATGAGAAAAAAAGAAAAAGCCAAAGCCAGGGCCTGAGCCAGCCTGTGGGCCTTTCGAGCTCACTATTTTATTGGTAATTATTTTTTCATAACTGTGTACTTATTCCCTGTGGGTGCGTCCTGGATTCCATCGCAAATGTCCTTTGATGACCACAGCAGTGTCTTCCGATGAAGATCCAGTGCTTTATCCTAAACGCCCCCGCTGACAGCTCTGCCAACAGGATGGATCATGACTGAAACAGATGTTCTTGCTCTCCCTGGCCGAGGAGCTTGCGTCCCGCCCAATAGATGAGACACTTCATCCCTTTGACACCAGAAGCGCCTTCCGGATTTCATCAGACAAGATGAGATACATGTTTCGGGGGGGATGACCCCAATGCTTTGCCTTAAGCAAACACGTAAAATGTATAAATTTAGTGAGAGTATGAACCTTATATGTGAAATGTAGAGTTAAGCAAATTATATTGGATTGAAAATAGCACATTCTTTTCCTGGTGAGCTAGCAACCTCTCAAGATGATTTTGTAAAAAGGAATGATAAAAAAAAAAAAACTTAGTAAAAAATCTCTATGTGCTGGAGAAGGTAACCAAATTGGAGAATTGTGAATGGTATATAATATTTCCCAATAAGAATGATAACATTGAATTAAAGCCTCAAAGCAATGATAAAATTCTTACTAAAATATGTGGTCTACGTATTTCTTCTGTGTTTTAGATCATTTTCAAAAGTTTACCATTAGGAACACCATCATAATAAATATACTTGAAATGCCCATTTGTTTCCCAGTCTTTCTACTTTAAAATGGCATCATTTTTAACAGCTGCATAATATTCTATGGCATGGATATGTCACTGTTTATTCAATCGTTTCCCTATTGATGGGGACTTCAGCTTTTTGCACTCTCTTGGTACTATAGATAATGCTTCAACATATTTGCACATATATCCTGGAGTCCTTATGTTTATATTCTATAGGCTAGATTCATAAGTATTGTTTCCTGGGTCAATTATATTAATTATATTTGCACACCTTGCCAGCTTGCATTATAAAAGAGATCTAACAATTTACACTTTCACTAGCTATGTTCCATAGTGATCCCTTCCTGATCCTCCTCAGCACTGAGTAGGAGTGATGATTTTAGTATTTACCATGTATAATATATCCATTCCTTTATTTTCTGCCTTTCCTTAAAATTCATATATGGTCTTTATAAACAAAAAATTCCATCTTGATCTGTCTTTTAATAGAAGAACTTGGCCCATTCACATTTAATGGAAATTCCAATAAACTTAATTTTATTCCTTTCATTAATTTATGATTTCTTTCTTTCCCTTTCTTTCTTTCATCTTTCTTTCTTTCTTTCTTTCCCCTAGATCAGTCAAGTTATTGTCTCTTTCCTATTTCCCCCTATTTTCAGAAGTTCTTTTCTGTCTTACCATTTGACTAGAGGTTACCTTCCTTGTCCGTATATTCATAATCCAACCCTTATTTTCTACCATTACAATAAAATAAATATCACTGATAGCACTGACACTCAGCACTGCTTCAGACTCATGCAGTAGAGAGGGACCTGAGGAGCAGAAAAAGAAAAAGGGGTAAAAGTGAATCCTTTCTGCACTTTATAGACTTCTTTGTCTGCTACTTATTGCCTAGTGCTCCTCTGGATAAAATTTCTTCATTGATCTGATTCTGTTCTTTTAAAAGTAAGGACCAGAGAATCATCCAAAAGTAGGATTCCAGGCAGGAATGGAATGTTTCAATGACAAGTGCACATAGGAGAAAATGAAGATGCAGGCCGGGTAGTGACACAGCAGGATGGAGACCAACCACTCACGTGGCATCTCACTCCCTTCTGCTGGCTGGGTAACCTGACCAAGCCAGGCTAAGTGTGAGGAAGAAAACTATGCGGCAAATTTGGACAACAGAGAAAGTGTAAAGAAAAAAAAAAACATAGATTACCATCATCCCACTATCCAGAGAAAGCCATTGCTACCTTTTAGAGGTACTTTCTTTCAGCATTGTGTGTGTGTGTGTGTGTGTGTGTGTGTTTTTCTATGCTCACATGCATTTAGAATTTTGACTTTCTCATTTACTTTGTGACTTTGGTCTAGTTACTTAACTTCTCCTGTAACCTACCTTCTGTTCTGAAAAATGGTATGAAAATAGTACTAACCTCATAGTTATGGGTTAACTAGGGTAAGGCATACAGAGTGTTTGGAGCCTAACAAAGAGTACACACTCAGCAAATGTGAGCTTTCCACTGCTTCTCTGCTTCCTCTTTCATCACCGTGATGATATAGCCCCTCTCAGACTGCTCACCTTATACACACAGAGCTGTCGTGAGAGTAACAAGAGATAACGACCATAAATATCTTCCTTGTAAATCCCAAGGCTCCCAAATTTATTTCTAGGATATTGAACACCACAGCTTTACAATATAGAAGATGAAATGTTTCCTCTTTCAAAAACATTTGACAATCACCACCAGGTCCCCCAAAATTAGCTGGATTCTGTGGGGAATACAAAAGTATTTAAGACCGTGTCCCTCCCCTTGAATTCTAACAATTGGCTTCCTACGTTATTCCCTAGGAGGACTCCAGATATCAAGTCATACTCTAAAATTGAGTAATTAAACATGGTGTTTTTGGCACAGAAGGGAGAAAATAAATCAGTGGAATATATTAGAGAGCCCAGAAGCAAACCCTTGTGTATTTGGGAATTTAGCTAATGAAAACCATGACATCACAAATCAGTGGCAAAGGAAACTTCAATAAATTATGTTTAGAAAATTGGCTATCCATTTAGCAAAAGAAATAAATACCTCTTCACCACCTCACACATGCACAAAAATAAACTTTTTATGGGTTAAAGAATTAAGAACAAAAAAATCCCCAAATAAAACCTCATGTTAGAAGAAAATATAGATATATCAGTTATTCACTGCTTCATAGTAAACCATCCCAAAACTTAATGTTTTAAAGCTATAATCATTTATTGTTGCTACAAGTCCACAGGTCACCTGGGCAGTTCTGCTGCCTGGGGCCAGATGGGGCTGATCCCAACTGGGCTTGCTCCTGAGGCTGTGGTCAGCTGGTGGGTGGGCGGAGGGCTGGGTGTCTAGGATGGCCTAACCCAGCATGCCCTTCTGGTCGGCTGGATATTGGCAGAGGTGAGTGTGCCTGGGCCACATGACCCCTATCTTTCAGTAAGCCAGTCTGAATTTTTCACAGGGCAGAGGTAGGGTTTCAAGAAAGAGAGCAAATGGCGCACACTGTCACTTCTACCACATTCAGTTGGCCGATGCAGGCACAAGAGGGGAAATGAGTGCCATCTCTTGATGGGCAAAGCAGCAAAGTCAATCACAAAGGGCATGGAATACAAAGAGTGAAAAACTATGGCCATTTTTGCAACCTCCCACAATAGGAAGTGATTTTTTTTTAATTTTAATCCTTTCAGGATTGATGCCATAAACATTTAAAACTTAAGCACAGTAACAGATTTTATAAACAAAGTTAGAAGAGAAACATCAAACTGAGAAAAATATGAGCAGCATATATGGCAGAAAAAATGTTTCCATTAAACAATAAAAAGACAACATTCTAATTTAAAAATAGGCAAAGGTCCAACATGGTTAATTCTCTAAAACAAGTGCACAAATGTCCAATAGACATATGAACACATGCTCAATCTCAATAGCAATCTAGAAAAGCAAATTTAAAGAAAAGTGAAATAAAGATCATCATTGGAATGATTGATAGAGATGAAAGTGATTCATAATATTCAGAGTTAGAGGCATGCAAAGAAGCAGACTTTCACATACTATTGGGGGAGGTATAAATCTGCCTTTCTTTCTGGACACCAATCAGTAATATATATATATATATATATGTTACATATATATATAAAGATATATATATGTTACATATATATATATATATGTTACATATATATATAAAGATATATATATGTTACATATATATATAAAGATATATATATAAGAGATATATATATATATATATATCAAAATGTATTTAGCATGTGGGAACCCCATGCCTCAGGAATTTCTCTTCCAGGGATATTTCTCAAAGAAACGATTGGCAATTATTCATAACAATTGAAAACAACCCAAATGTCTAGCAATGGGTAATTGGACACCCAAATTATGGCATATCCACACGATGTGATGATGTGCAACCATTAGGAAGAAACAAACCAGGAGCAGTGGCTCCTGCCTGTAATCCCAGCTGCTTGGGAGGCTGAGGAGGGAGGATCCCCTTGAGCCCAGGAGTTCAAGGCCAGTCTGGGCAACATCGAGAAATCTCATCTCTATTAAAAAAAAAAAAAAAGAATGAAACAGATTTATTCAAACTCTTGGAGAAAAACAGCATGACATATTGTTCAGTAAAAAAGTGACAATATGTATCACATGATTTTATTTTGGTGAAGGCCACCTTGTTTCAACCTCCAAGAGTTAACCCATGTTATTCCTTTTGACTGGAAATACTTTTCTCAACCATCTATTTTCCAAAACACAACATGAGAGTCCATTCTGAACAGCCCCCAGTTGACGCACCTATCCCTGCCAGGAGAATTGACGACTTCCTCCCTTCTACTCCCTGGACCTGTATACAATTCTACACGCACATTTCTGTGTTTCTCTCTTCTACTGACTAAGATCTCTCTCTCTCTCTCTCTCTCTCTCTCACACACACACAC
Source organism: Varecia variegata (assembly GCA_028533085.1). Classification (NCBI taxonomy): domain Eukaryota; kingdom Metazoa; phylum Chordata; class Mammalia; order Primates; family Lemuridae; genus Varecia; species Varecia variegata. The sequence goes on along the minus strand of CM052441.1, from coordinate 12,582,775 downwards.
ACACACATACACACACACACACAGTAGTTGGCTTAAGAAATAGGAAGAAAACTAAACAGAAATGGTGTCAATAGAGAAGACTGGGTTAATAATGTTAGTATTTTTTGAGCTGATTAACATTAAGAGAGACGAGGATGAATGGGGAAGCCCTTCGTTTGTTCATTTGATGAGGGAGCAACACCCTAGGCCAGCGCTGTGGAAAACCCTTCCCAGCTCAAGGCCTGCAAGGGTGATGGAAACATGCTAGCATATTAGTCTGCAAAAGGCAGGCCTGTGCCCCTGCAGTGTGTCCAGTGGGGAACAAAGAAATGGGTTTACCTGGTATATGAACTTTATTTATTAAAAAATTTATATGAGTTAATCTACTGAAGCCTTATTTAAATTCCCATAATTCATAAAAAAAAAATGGAAGGGACTCAAAGTTTGAGGAAAAAGAAGTCTATTTGCTTGAACTATGCCCAGAAAGGTGGCATGGCCACAAAGTTAAACTTCCGTAAAGACAGAGAGAATAAAGGAAGGACACACCCCCAAGAAAATCTGATTTGGAAAGAAGAGATAATGTTGGGAGGTGAAATCGTTTTGTGTGACAAAATAAATAAAAAGGAAAATGAAAAAAAAGAAAGAGGTCATTTACTCTCTAAGGAAGAAAAAAACTGCATATTGCTCATTATGTGTTAAAGTGCAGAATTCCCAGCTATCGGGAATATATATACATTGTAGCAGCATTGCAATGTACATGTTTGTCTGGATTTTGAGTCTTAAAGTATGTTTATTTACATTTTGTTAAAGTGTAACCATCTAGTAGTATTCTTTCCATATCACCTCACCATGAAACACATTGTATATAATGACTAAATTTTAAACCATTGTATCCTTCTCTCTCTCTCTCTCTCTCTCTCTCTCTGTTCCCCCAGGAAAAATCCAAAAAAAAGGAATCAAGTGATATTTTTAAAAAGTGTGACCATGTATGAACTTGTGTCAATTTCCAGCCCCCAGACAATATTTTAAAACCACTTCAGGTATAATAGCTATCAAATGTAGAACTGGTTTGGATTACAATGGGGATCACGACAATACATATAAACTCTAAGTCTTTATCTGGTATAAGAACTATCGAAGGCTAAAAACTAAAACATGCCAACATTTCATCAACTTTCTGAAAGCATGAGATTTCATCATAACATAGAAATGAACTCTCCCCAAATGCAAGCACTCATACTTTCCCCCAAATTTTACACATCAATTAAAAATCATAAGATTACTTATCGAACAGGTTCATTTTACAGTTAAATATTACAAGTTAACTGTTGGCTTACTGCTTTTAATGACTCCTGAGGCACAGATTTGGGCTATTTTCTCTTTGGCAAATTCATATTTTCTGAGTATTTCTTCTGAGTGTTCTCCTAGGAGTAGACTCCATCTGGGTTGGCCGGAAGCTGGAGTTTTTGCAAGAAATGGAACTGGCATTGCGGTCATCACATCCTGCCAATCCAAGATCAAAGAAGTGTGCTCCTTATTCTCAGAAGTTGAAAAATACCACCAAAAGACAGAACAGATGCCTGCATCACACGTGCATCCAATTCAGCAAAGATCTCCCACTATTCTGCTCGTGTCTTCTTAGAGAGTGTGTCTGCAGAAAGCTTCTTCAGCCTCAGCCAGCCCAGTGAACTCAGGTGCGTGGGAAGTTTTGAGGGGTTGAGATGCAATCCTTCCAGAAATTTCTCCTAAATAGGGACTTCAAAGGCCTCCACAGCCATGAACTTCCCATCAAGAATGTCCTGTATCCTAGAAGGATGCACCACCATCATGTATTAATAGATTTTCCCCCTTTGTCCGCCTTAAAATTGTCCACATCCTGCATGTACCGCAGGACAGGACTGACATGTGCTGTGCATTGTATCACATTTGCATCAGTTGTTTGTCCTTTGCCAGGCTGGACACATTTAGAAAGAGCCATCACGATACCTGTTGTCCCAAGAACCCCTCCAACTGAGAACGCCAGGAACTCTGGTGGTGCATGTGGTTTCTCATGTTTTCAGCCAAATTTTGACAATATACTAAATAAAGCCAACAAGTTCATATGATGCCCTTTGCTTTGGGGAATACTTACCAGATAAGTGCATTCCAGCAGCAGTGCTCGCATAGGTAACTCTTGGGTTCTTCTGTAACATCTCTTCTGGCAGACATATCCCGTGGTCCAGAGCCAGCGCCGCTTTTGGGAAAAGATTGATCAGCACATTGGTCTGAAGATAGATTTTTTTCAAGGACAGCTGCAACTTCTGGAGTTTTCAGGTTTAAAGCCAATGACTGCTCACCTTGGTTCACAAACTCAAACATGTCCTTTTGGTCTCAATCCACACCAACCGCCTGGGTTCCACAGTTGACAAGAGTCATCCCACAGACGGAAAAGGGAAATTTCCCAGCCAACTCCAGTACCAAGACTTTGTTCAAGGCCATGTTAGCTTTACAAGCAAAGAGCTGGACTAGCTGGGATCAGCCTGAGGCTTTCATTTTCAATCTGAGCTCAGGACTTTCTGGGGACACTAAAAAAGAAAAAAGCCCCACCTATCCACGAGTCAATGAATAACTCTTAAAGTTTACTTTGTGGGCTGTCTTGCAGCTTCCACTGCTTTTACAGCCAATCTCCCTTCGACTATTACCTATGGTTAGCTTATAAAGGCAGCTACTTTCCCCCTTGAGGTCTTATTTCAAACAGTTCTAAAGAATTAAAATGTAGTTGTAAGTGGCCCTTTTCCAGGTCATAACAATTCCTTACCCTTCAAAGGTTTAGAGTAAAGATAAATCAGATGGAAGGAGAATTACCCTCTTATTGGCTGAGAGCAACTCCTGGCTCCCTTTGCAGTGGTGTGACCTTCTGGGAGGGAGGTCCGTGTCTTCTAATGGATATTACACTAAGAGAGAAACACTTGGCACAAAATTTCTTCCCCTGCCAGTGTCCTCGGCCTGTGATTGTAAAATTTTGGAAATACTCGAATGTTTTTCAATATAGAAAGATGTGCAACAAAAAAATTTGCTATTGTTTAGGTTGCATTATGCCAATTTAATTTCTGCTTTGTGCAAAGTTATAATCTATCTGAAGGAAGATATTGCTCACAATTTAATTATCAAGTTTCTAGCACCAGTGATGTGTTGAGATTTCTGCAGTGGCTCCAGTGTACTGGATTTAAGGCTTAGTGGTGAAAATGAGCAGTTAGATTCAACTCCACCAGTCTGAAAGCAGACGGTCTCAGCAGAGCCTGTCAAGAAGAGGCTGAGGAACAGGCAGTGAGACAACTTATCCATCTTCCCAGCTGAGTCTCCCACCATTTGCTTGGATAGTGGTGATGGCCATGGGGTAGGGGGGTCTTGCCCAAACTCAGGAAGGTCCAAAATTCTAATATTCCCAACCACATCTCCTGAACCTCCAGCATACTTACTTCATATGCTTGCAAAATAATCTGCCTTTAGGCAAGCCAGTTTGGTGTTGTTTGGTGACAATTTTTTCTCTGCCACAGCACTATATTGCCACATGTTATAAAAGAATAACTTGTCTTTACCAATACACAGTCCCCTTGCAATGACATCATGGTAGCCCATCTGTGACAGGGCAATGCATTCAAGGCAAAGAAGGGACTGAGCTCAGAAGGCCTGGGCAGGACCTACCAGCTTCACAGAGGCAAATCTAGCCTGGTCCTCCCACAGTTTGTTTAGGAATGACGTCAG
>CM052441.1:12492168-12578552 GCA_028533085.1 Varecia variegata | reverse complement strand
CTGGATTACAGGTGTGAGCCACCATGCCCAGCCCAGATTAACTCTCTTAAGAGCTACCAACTCAATTCTCTCTTCTCAGCTGTAAAAATCCTGACCCCATGCTGTTGCCAGGATGATAAATAAATCTGGCCATGCCGTTCTCTGATAAAAACCCTTCAATGTCTCCTTGGCATCTGGTGGGCCATCTGCTGAAATGAGAAGAAATGGGGAGGATCCCATTTATGGAGAAGGGAGAATGAAACCAGAAGTTCCATCTTGAACACATCATGTTTGAGGCAGCATGAAATACCCAAGCAGAGATGTCGAATAGCAGTTAGATATATGGTCCAGAGTCCAGAGCAGAAGTCTCAGCTGAAGGTAGAAGTCTGGGCATCATCAGCCCGGAGATGGTATTTCAACCTGTAACCAGCAAACCTGCACCTCTCTCTACAGTGACTCTGCATGAACTGGTTTAGTGGCTTTATCCTAGGCAGACGTGTGCGGGGTGAGGACAGGCTTTGTCCCAGACTGTCAACAGTATAATTTATTAAGGAACATTTACATGCACAGAGGAAAGGAAACATTAATTCTCTCATCCTGGAGGAGACACAACCAAGCTAAATGCAGAGGTCAAGTAAGAGGCTGTTCACATTTGTAAGAAAAAAATCCTTGAAAGAATGACTGTCTTCTTCAATCTTTGTCACTAACTCCTACATCTCGAGAGCTGCAGTTTGTTCAAGTTGGTTTGAACGTGGCTCCCCTCTGATTCAGGGAGGTTTAGTTGCTAGGAAGAAGGAGATATTTCTTCCTTCTGGAATCCAGCCTTAGCTGCCTTTGCAGGCATCAGCATGCACTACGAGTCTGAGGGCCACTCAGGGCCAGCGAGCCAGTGTGTGGCTGCACAGCTCTGCCCATTGTGTGAGCAGAGCAGCAGCGGAGGATCAGGCTGACCACGTGACTTGGGGACTGTTCAGGTCAAGTCAACGGTTGCTCTGTCTGGGTGTAGGCATGCAGCGATGAGGAAGACGGAGGAGACCTTGCTCTTATGGAAACTGTACCTCAAAGGAGAAGCTGATACTTCAGCATAAGGTGGTAACTGATAAGTGGGGTATGTGCAGAGTGCATCACCTACAGAGAAGATGCTTGAAGGTCAAGCTAGGGGTCAAAAACGCCCCTTTAGGAGAGGACACCTGAGCCAATCCATGAAGAATTGATGGGGACTTGCTAGTTGGAGAAAGGTGAGACTCACCTTTGAGGCAGAGTAGACACCTGAGCAGAGGCACAGGGCTTGAACCAGCTTGGTGTTTGCAGGGACCTGTGGTCAGTGGGCTGTTGTGAGCACACGGTGAGGAAGGGGCTGCAGTGGGAGGTCAGGTGGGAGCACAGAAACAGCAGTACGTGGTGAACCTCGTGCCACACCATATCAGCAGATGGTAGTTATGAGCTACCGAGGAGACACCTTCGCTGTGGGATGTGTGTGAGTCTAGCAGAACAGCGTTGTAGTCAAGGGCATAGATTTTGGAGCTTAACAAACATGGGTTCAAGTCCCAGTTCTGCCACTTAGAAGTTGTGAAACTGGGGCCATGTTACACAGCCTTGCGGTCCTTAGTTTCCTCATGGACAAAGTCAGGACAATAATACACCCTGTTAGGGTGAGTATGGGGATGAGACCCGAGTGTGACATAAAAAACAGCTTCATTCTGCCTGGAATGTCCTTAATCCTTTTATTTATAGAAAGCCCTGCTTTTCTATTAGGATCCCGATCAAATGCCAACTCTTCTCCCTTGTGAACTGTGACTTCTGTTTTCTTGGTGTCTCCTGCAGTTGCTAGTACTCTGTGTTATGGTTCTTTCTGGAAATGTCTTTTCTCCCTACTAGATTAAAAAATTTGTGGAGAAAAAAATAATAGCTTCCCTGTCACATTCCAAGCAAATGATCAATAAGTAATTGTCAAATTTTTCCTAATTCCTTCTCAATAGTATCTTAATAACTAAAATTAAAATTGCATTATAAAGCCTTATAATTGATCAGAAAACACAAGAACTTTTAAGACTGACGAAAATCTTGGGGCCAGATACTCTCACACAAAGCCTCAGGACTTAAAGAGAAAGATTGTGAGATCACACCCACAAATTCTAGCATTTGATTATTCTTCTGGGATCAAAAGATCTCACACAAAAGAGTCAAGTCATACATAACCTTAACTGCCAATAAAAATATGTTCTAAAATCAGTCAGTGCATTACAATTCAACACATATGTTTTGTTTTTAAGCCAATACTTTAATTTGTTTTTCATTGTAACTTAAGCCATGTAGATATCTCAGTTTGTTTCAGCCAAAGATGTTATAGAATTTTATTCTGTCTTAATAGAATGCACAAGAATGCCCTGGAAGAATAAAAGTCAGATCTTTATTAAAATCTCCTTAATAGTAAGTACATGGCTGCATAAGGTAACTTCATTCCCCCATACATATATAAAAAGCCATAAAAAAGGATGAACTAATGCACACAGCACAGATGAATCTCAAAAAGTGCATACTGAACAAAAGAAGCCAGACACAAAAGAATAAATACTGCACAATTGCACTTCTATGAACTTCTGGAAAAGGCAAACCAGTGACAGAAAGCATTGGTTTTCTGGGAGCTGGGGAATAATTTCAAGGGGCAAATGGAACATTTTGGGATGATGGCAATGATCTGTAACTTGATAAAAGTATGAGTGACCTGGGTCTACCTTTGTCAAAACTCATCAAGCTGTACATTTTAAATAGGTGCATTTTATTTTAAGTAATTTATACTTAAATAAAGGTGATTTAACAGTAAAAATTTTAAAACTCCAATATAATCAGGCTAATCTGAACAATTCTCTAGGTACTAGGACCCTCTAAGAGCCTGGGTTAAGGACATTAGCAGGGTTTCCAGATAAGCTAATGGGATGGAAGAGGCTTACAGTGAATTAAGAGGTAAAATGTTTGGTTTAAGCAGCAGTAACTACAACAAAATAGAAGATTTTTGTCTAAGGTTAGTATTCTCCTTTCTCTTCCTCTTAGGCCAAAAAAGATGGAGGAAACAGACACCTGAGAGTGGATGAGGGCTCTCCCCTGACAAGTCCACACCTGTGGTCTTACCTGCCCCGTGGCACACACAGGCCAGATGGAAGCCTTCTGTGAGTGCTTTGGGAGCAAAATTGCTTGGAGGTCCCACAAATTCGGGAGCTAAGAACAAATCCCAGGGCATTCTAGAACCCATTAAACACACTTAAGAGTGGTTCTATTGAGCAGTAACTGATAATAGCAGAAAATTACAAAGTTAAATCATAACTTATCTTTGATGGTATGTCTTAAAATTTGTCTATACATGGATCATTAGCTAAATATAATAATTTAAAAACTTATCAAACTTTGTACTTAGTTGTTTTAACAAAGTTTTGTTTTTAAATTTGAGGCATGAGATCCCCAAAATTTGAGGAGTAGATGTGCATTCTAAGAGAAGTCATCTCCCTGTTTTGAAGAAAATATTAAGATCGTTTCTTTCTGTAAAAACAAGAGACCATCCAATATTCTCCCTACTCTATTAATAAAATGACACATAAAATATAATCCTGAAACAGCTGCTATTCTGAAACAGAAGAGACACTAAGGAGTCTCTGACTCCCAAGTACAATTAAGAGATAAGAATAAAATGGGAAAATTTCAAAAAGAGCAGGACTGTTTCCCTACAATGTTTGACAATGGGCAATGTTTACAAAGAAAAATATGTAGAAGAAATTTTTCACATGGGCAGAGAGACCTTTACCAAATCATTTAAAACTATAATATTTTAGGTATTTCATAGAAGATTTTAAATGTCACATCATTTTATGATTATCTTGGTTAGCAGGCATAAAACAAGAGAGAAAAGTCCTAACGTAGCAATTATAACCTAGCAGCTTCTCCAGCCGAGGACATCTAAGGGATTTTGCGTGGGTGGGGTTTCAGAGGCCAATCTGGCCATTTTCATAAGTTCAGTTTACATGCAATTCACAAACTGGACAGATGGAAAAACTGCACAACTCTTTACTAGCATAGAAAAGAGAAAATATTTCTCTCTTCATGTGAGATGGCAAAAACATGTGATCATTCCAAAGGAAAAATGATTTTCAGTTTTTTTCTGTTCCTCCTATGAAGGAAGCATTCGTATGAGAAATCTACACAAATGCAGAGCCAGATAATTTACAATGATTTCGAAGATGTTTGCTGTCTGTATTTGAATAAGGATGTGCCTTAGGTTCTAGAAATCCACATTTTGCATTACCACCCTAATTTTCATCCTTGCACAGAGCCTCGTTTCATCCTGTACAGAGCTTGGTGTCTGACCAAGGCTACAAGTTACATCTTGTAGAAAGAAATGGTTATTATCTCTCAAAGGTTAGGATTATAAACTGAAAGTATTCATTTTCCTTAACAACCCAACATGGTCCTGACATTGTCATGCACCTGTCCTTTTAGCCACATCTGGATCATAAAAAAGAACTGGAGCCCATGCCCTTAGTTCTGAACCATTCTCTTTGATCCAAAGCATTCCAACCTTCTCTCATCCCCTAGCCTTGTTTGAGTTTTCTCAGTTTCATTTTGACTTTATCCTTTTTATAACCCTCTGAAAAATTTTTCTTCTCCATGTCTTGTCTCTTTTCAGCAGATTCTGTTTCTCCATCTTAGCTGCCCTCCCTCAAGAAACCCCTCCCAAGCTGTCCCTGCTTGAGACCTTCCTATCCCAGAGGTATTATTGTTATTTTTGCAGAAATCAGTCCACAAAAATTACAAAAATGTACTTATATGCTCATTCTGATCTTTCTGAAGGTAATGAGTACAACTTATTCATTGCAGAATTTCAAGTGTGTAGGAAATTTTGCAGAACAGAACAATCTCCCTGTTTTTCAACATCCTTCCTAATAATGTTTACTATTTGGCTCGTTTTTCTGGTTCAAGCAGGTCAATGGGTTGACCATTTTATAGGTGATTCCAGAACCCTCTTGTATAGGTTGTGGCAATTATATCAGCACTGGTCACCTATGAGACAATTAGGATCATTTCCCCCACATGAATTCCCTTGTATTTAACCAATACAAACTCAACACTACTATTGTGGCCATTCTGTGAGTCTCAGGTGATCTTCTGGTTCATTAACATCTGATCAACATTTGACTCTATAAACAAGATTAGTACCTTCTGCACATGCAAAAATTCATGGAGCATTTTCCTTGTGTATGAAAATTTCTTAAGTTTTTCCAATCTTGTTTCAATTTTTAAAATCTAGCCTGTGCATGGGAAAGATTCCAGTCATTTGGCCAACCAGTGAGTCAACTGGAGTTATTGAGAATGTGTATTGAAGTGCAGGGGATTGTAGACATTGAGAGAATATTTGTGTCTGACCAGCCTGGGGAGACTGGAAGTTTGAGTCATAGCAGTTGGCTCACACGGTGCCCCGAGTGCCTGCCTAGGGATATAAATGACACTGACAGTTCAGCAGTTTTCTATGAAACACAGTGTTCCTATAAAATTAAAGTTGCATAATTTGATCAAAAAGTCCACGATTGCATCGTGCCCGTTTCTAACGGCTTGACTTCACCTCTGCAGTTCGTGGGTCTCCCATATCCTGTTTATCCACCACCTACCCATTTCAAAAGACAATCTGAGAGTTGGGATCTCCCTCTAGCCTTTTCTCCAAGGGTAATTCTAAAGAAGAGCACTTTCTTTGTTATAGACCATGAGGATAATAATAATAATAAAATAGAAGAGCACATTCTTTGTTAGAGACAGTGAGGATAATAAAAAAGAAAATAGAAAAAAAAGAGCACATTCTTTTCTTCCTTTAAAAAAATCAGAAAATGAATAATTAGCAATATAATTATCAAGAGGCAGCACTGAGTAGCTTCTTTGAACTGTATTGGTTCCCCTCCCAGGAGCTCTTCCTTTGCCTTCTCTGGTTCTACAGCTGAGACAGAACAACTGCTGGGAGCCCATACTGGAGCACCTCCCTCATTCAGCTCTGTCTCCCGGTAGAATTGAAGGGCCCTCAGGTTCAACCCGGCAGCCATACATTTGGAAACTTTCCAAAGGGTCATGTAAACACATTTGTATTTTTGCAATCTTTTGTCGCTACACATGTTCATCTTGACTTCAGAGCGTATGAGAGAGAGACAGAGCCGTTTGTGTGTCCCAGCTCTAAGCAGGCCAAGTGAACTCATCTATAATTTGGGGTCCATTTTGCCTGTCTCCTTAATTTAAACCATCACATTCCTTCCTACTCTCATTAAAGAATACCTGTATCTTGGATCAATATGGGTACAATTAGGTTGAAAGTATTATACGTCTTTGTTAGACTTATTCCTAAACATTTTATATTTTTGATATGATATGATTTAAATAGTATCTTTTAAATTACATTTTCTATTTATTGCTGGCATTTAGAAATGAAATTGATTTTTGTAGTTTATCACTAGGCCCAGCTCATGCTAAACTCACTTTATTAATTCTAACATTTGTGGAATATTCTTGGACTTCTACATATATCAGCATATAATTATGTCATCAGTTTTATTTCTACTTTTTCAATATTTGTACATTTTGTTTCTTTACCTTCCTTTAAAGTATTGGCTTGAACCTCCAGTATAATGTTGACTAGAAATGGTGACAATAGACATACTTGTCTCTTTCCCCAATGTTATTTGCTATTATAATTATTTCTCTAGTTAACTCCAAAGTGTAATAATAGAATGACAGAATATTAGAGCTGGAAGAAACTTTGAGGGTCATTGGTTGAATTCTTCAATGATGCACATTGAAAGTGAAAACAGATTTCAGAACCCACATATTCTGACTACTAGTTTAGTGCTCTTTTTCCTCTAGCAAAAAGTCTTTCCAAAGAAGGAATACAATTAAGGCAACTTCTTATTATCTCTTGAAGTTTGAAGGTTTTGGAGTTGAATAACTTTCGGGCTATGCCAGTAACAAGGCTACCATAGCCAGGCCAGAAACAGGGAGGCCTCACTGGGCAAACCCAACTCCTTCCACTAAGAGCTTTAGGGAGCTCCCAGACTGACACTGGCTCTATTCAATTTGGGAATCCCTAGTAATTTCACTGGCCTTTCTCCATAATCCTACGTCAACCTAACCTAGCACCCTAAAAACAGGTGGTGGTGAATAAAGCTATTTCTAGATCCCTCTCCTTTAGCCCAGTTTCCTATGACATCATAGGAAATGATTTTGTCCTTTCCTCTTTTCTCCTTGGAGTCAAACTACTGGCAGAGCATGAGCAGTGAAACTTTTGTCTCTCCTCTGGCCGTTGCCAGCTCCTTCAATTCCTTTATCTCCTAGCCTTCCCACCGGCCCCTGCCTGGTAAACCTCAACCCAGTCTCACAATCTGACTTCACTACTCCTTATAACTGAGTTTCTGAGCCCTGCTTGAACCCAGCGGGCATAAAGGAGTGTAAACAATTGATTTTCAAGAGGCAACCTCAAAAGACAGGAGAGATATCTGACACAGCGCTAGACCATAATGACTTTATAATCTAGTTGTGGAGGCAAGATTAACACACAGGAATTCGCAACCAGCAAATGATAATGTTCATATAATCTGTTTGCAAATAATCAACACACAATAAGTGGCTCCAAGAAGTGAACAAGTTCAAGAGTAGTTAAGTCTGATGTCCTCAGTCCCAATTTCTGTTTTGTAATTGCTCCTGCTTTCTCAGAGGTCCCTCCCTGTCATCTCAGCTCTCTATTAACTGGCTCATTCTTCTCTCCTCCCGCACCTCGGTCTTTGAGAGAAATGTTTGCTTTGGGTATTCTCAGCTGGAACTTGGCACACATTTTCCTCTAAGACACAGTGGTTGGGAACGATGTAAATACTTCAGTCACGTTACAGGTTAAATGGGCTATTGTGAAATAACTATTTATAACTATTTCTTTGGAAGAGCTGTTCTGAATACAAAATGACCTACTTTCAAATGAAATTTCAGAACACAGACTCTTCTTTTAGCTACAAATACTCAAGACCAATCACTCAAAAAGTGTGTCCTGCCAGCGCCACGATGTTTTCCTTCTACAGCAATGTTGATCGTCCTGTTATTGTGTATATGCAAAAGGGTGAGTATGGCAGGACTGGGCAGGAAAGCTGTGGGGGTCACGTGCTCTTTGTCTTCACAGAGACAAGTGCTCTTCTACTCCTCATGGTCTGCTCCCCTACAAGGGCGAGAGGATTAAAAACATTTTAGGAGAATTGGGAATAGACTGGACACACTTCGTCTACAACCACAGCTCTCAAGTCTGTAAAATGAACCATAATATCTTGGTTTGCACTCTTGGCCTAACCTGAGGGAGACAGCTTTTAGAATACATATCGTTCATAATTCAGAGGCTGCTAAATAATAGAAGTGGGGCCAGATTTAAGGAGGATAAATTCCCAGCGTGTAATAGAGCAGTGCTACTCAAAGTGTGGTACAAAAGCTTATAGCATCAGCCTCACCTGGGAGGTTGCTGGAAATGCAGATTCTTGGGCCCACTCAGAATCAGGATTTCTGATTGGACCTGAGATGAGGTCCAAATATCTGGCTTTAACAAGTTTTCCAAGTGATTTTCATGCACACCAAAGAGAACAAGAACTTGTCTTCCTTCTCTCAGCTCTGCAGAGCCAGCATTGGTGGCAGTCTGATGGGACTTGTAGAGGTTGCATAGCCCCCAGAGGTGCCCTACCCGGCTGTGCGGGGGCTGATGGGCATCTGAGCTTAGGGTGGGGCGCAGAGCAGACACTCGATAACTGTGGAGTGAGTGAATCTGGCACGGCCCCTCAGTAGCTTCTGCTTCTCCTTACATCCTACATGCTTCCTATTACCTGCTATGGGCTGAACTGTGTCCCCCACAGATTCATGTGTTAAAGTCCTAACCCCCAGCATCTCTGTTTGGGATTGTATTTGGAAATAGGGTCTTTAAGGTAGTTAAATTAAAATGAGGTCATTAGGGTGGGCCCCGAAGCCAATATGACTGGATCCTTATAAGAAGAGGAGATTAGGACACAGACACACACAAAGACAGTGTGAAGACAGAGGGAGAAAGTGACCATCTCCAATCCAAGAAAGAGGCCTCAGAAGAAACCAACCCTGCCAACACCTTGATTTTGGACTTCTAGCCTCCAAAACTGTAAGAAATAAGTTCCTAATGTTTAACTTTGTTATGGCAGCCCTAGCAAACTAGCACAGCACCCCGCCTCGCCCTCACACACCTGCCATGTTTTACAGAGAGCTCCACCCAGGGTAACAGGCAGTTCCTGTGGCATGTCACTGGCCATTGGAGTGGACATGCTCATGAGATTTTCTGTGATGGGCCACTTGTGCAGAGCACCTGAGCCCCGTTCTCACTCTGGTGAGAATGTGGTCATCAGTGCCTGGATGTCCCACCTGGCAGGGTTTGGTAGGCCGGGAAGCAGCGGCAGCCTAACACTCAGGAGCCCAGGCTTCCGGCATCTACCACTAGCCACATGTGTGTCTGTGGGAAAATGTCCTCACTCTGGGTTTGTTTCTTAATATGTTAAACGGAGTCATTAGTGATCTTCACATTGACATTTCTCTCTCTCGCCCCTATTGAAAAGGTCTAATGAAGTAATATACACAAAGCATTAAAATGCATTGTAAGTGAAAGGTGGAGGTGCATATTATTGTTTTCACTTTACTACTAGGACTGTTATTAGCAAACCTTCTCTGGTTCTACAGCTGAGACAGAACAACAGCTGAGAGCCCATACTGGAGCACCTCCCTCATTCAGCTCTGTCTCCCGGTAGAATTGAAGGGCCCTCAGGTTCAACCTGGCAGCCATACATTTGGAAACTTTCCAAAGGGTCATGTAAACACATTTGTATTTTTGCAATCTTTTGTCACTACACATGTTCATCTCGACTTCAGAGCGTATGAGAGAGAGACAGAGCCGTATGTGTGGCCCAGCTCTAAGCAGGCCAAGTGAACTCATCTGTAATTTGGGGTCCATTTTGCCTGTCTCCTTAATTTAAACCATCACATTCCTTCCTACTCTCATTAAAGAATGCCTGTATCTTGGATCAATATGGGTACAATTAGGTTGAAAATAAAGGCCCCCTTATTTCTGGGTTTAAGACATCAGAATAAAGAAATCATATCAAGGGCTCTGTTCATCCAAGAAACACAGCGGAGTGAGTGCTAAATGACACCAGACAAAACAAGGGAATGTTTTGAGAGATCATTGGTGGAGCTGAGACTCAAAGACTTCTATTTAATTCAAACCACATAACGAATGGTGGTGATATCATTAAAATAAATATCCCACATGGGCCATCCCCTTCCCTCCCATATCACAGCACTGACATCATTTCTGCATATTCTATCCATGGCATTTTCCATATTCTGCTGAAAGGTCACAATTCTGTCAGTAATGAGATTCAGCCCCCAGTCAAGTTGTTCCAAGACACCACCGCCCAGTCCCAGAACAATTTCAAGGGTGGCTTTCCAGCAGTGTGAATTCCAGAGAGCAGATGTCTCCTTGGGTGTGAGCCGAAAGTTGAATTGGGGGAGTCCACTCCAGGTCACCGTGGCCAACAGTGCCGTGGCCAGGCCACCTAGGAGCATGCAACATCTAGGAGGTTGGGGCTTCCACAGAGCAGTTGGAGGGAAGCCAAAAGGGGTTCAGCAGCCTCATCGCTCTGGGCCAACCCTAGAATCCCTGCTAGGGCAGCCACAATGGTCAAATAATAAATCCCTAAAATGAGACTGGGAGGCACAATTTGTCTAAAGATTAAAAAACTCCTTAGAGTTTAGCACAACTGGAACAGAGCCCTGGCTCTGTTGCCTGTATAGCTGTGTGGCTTTAAGCAAATTGCCAAGCCTCTCTGAGCCTCAGTTTCCCCAACTGTAAGGCAAAGATGATTACAGTGTCCCTCTCTCACAGGCTCATTGTGAGAATTACGACATAAGGCGTGGGAAGTGCCAAGTGCTGTGGCCAGATCATGAGCCCTCCATAAATGCTGGCTGCTTAACTGTTAACGGGGATCTTAGGTTGTGCCAAACTTGAATATCTGCCCCAGCAGCCCCCTGCTGGGGCCGGAGGAAGGAGATGAAAGGAGCATTTGACACTTGCAGAGTTTGAAGATTCTCAGGAGAATCTGGGTGCACTGGAATCCTCAGAGGCTATGCCATCAGCCACCCATCTTTTTCTCTCTGTAAAATGTGGATCTGTGCATGGGTCCACTCTTGAGCTCAAATGCTAAGTCAGTAAGACTTGTTTTCATTCCCCATTCTGCGGTGGGTACACACCTTCTCCGTTTATATTATCAGCCCTTCCTTCACCTCCCCCAGGATCCAGCGACTCCCACCAGAGTCAGATAGAAAGGGGTCTCTTAGATCACTAGCGTTTTAGTGTGGACTAATGCAACAGGTCAGCCCTCCCAGGAGCATTTGCCTTTCAGAAGAGAACACATGGGAGAAAAACAGAGGCTCTTTTGCTTACTGTGTTAGGGGAGTGAGACACACATAGACTACCTGGATTTCAGCAGGGCACTTGACAAAAGCTCTCAGAATATCCATGTGGAAGCAATGGAGAAATATAGACTGGAAAAGAGTATGCTTCTTCTCATAACTAGTTCAATGTCCCTGACCAAAGAACGCTTACTAATGAAATGAAGGCACGAAAGGGTAGTATCCTTGCAGAGGGTCACTGGGCTCTTTCCCAGGCAGGCCATGTCCTGGTCAACATTGTTATCAATAACTTAAATAAAAACACAGATGGCGTGCTGAACACGCTCACAGAGGGTTGGATTTGTAGCTGCCACATTTTGATGATCAAGACTATTCCATGCTCTTACTCGACCTCCGGGCCTGGCATAGTTGCCAAATGGTGCAACGACCAAGCTCCTGCTCAGTGCACACATCATCTCCACCCCTGCAAGAGGTAAAGTTCTGCCTTCATATTATGACGACGGAGACTGGTGTCCCTCATGGTCAAGAAGCTTGAAGGGATCCCACGGCCAAAAGGAGGACACAGAACCTGATTCAGATCCGCATAACTCCAACGTCTGTGCTCTTTCATGAGCTCACAGTCTACGTATCAGGTCTGCACTTCCCTCTAAAGTGTCCGAGTTGTATGACAGAGGGAAGAGGTGTCTAGCACAGTTTTTGGCACATGTAGATGCAGAAATACTTGTGGGAATTGAAAAAAGAGTGCGTGGGAGGGAGGCTTTAATCTGTGCTAGTAATCATGACCAATGAGAAACATCTGAGGATATTTACTTTGGCAAAGGGAGACACCCTAATTCTCTTCAAATACTTGAAGGACTGTCATGTGGAAGAAGTATTAGATGCAACCCAGGGAGGTGGATTTGAGTCCAATGGGAGCTGGAACTTTCTAAGATAATGAATGTTGTTTGTACGTGCCTCAGGCTACCTTCGGGGGTGGCGTCCTGTCCCTGGAGGTCTCAGGCTGTGTCAGATCACCCATTGGAGGCGACAGAGAAGGGGCCTAGAGCAGGAGCTGTGGGATCGACAACTTCTAGTTTATATTGTAAAAATATCCTAGTAGGGTTTCAGATACTTCAGCCCTTGGGTTGGGATGCATTTTGTTGCAGAGGAAGTGCTTTCTATCCTTAAAGTATAGCTTAAAGTATACCACACACGTGTCTGTCTCCTCCACTGGGTAGGCAAAAATCAAAGTATCAAATAGATACGGCCCCTCAGTATACCAAATGCCAGTAAAACAGCGGCCTAATTTAGTTGTTTGTCTGAAGGAAAGGGCTAAAGATCCCTAAAGCAGGCGTCTGGGGAAAAGAAAAACCCTCGAAAGTACAGCAAGGGTGCTCTGGGAGGGCACAAAGTGGCTTTGTTCTGCTGGGGCAAGCCTGTGCCGGCAGAGCGGTGAGCACATGGAAAACCGACCCGAGCGTGTTTATGGCCCAAGCCATCTTGCACTACTCACAGATTCTTACACAGACCTTCTGCCCGGGATGCCCACGCTGATGAGTGTGAGCTGTGTGGAGTGTTGCTGGGTTGTCCTCTTTTAATTTTCAAAGCAGTAAGCCAGGAAGAGCTTTCCACATCCTCCCAGTAACTGGAATACTGACAATGCGACACACCAAGACTACGGCCTGCTTGATGATTTCCCAATTCCCTCTTTATGCCGCTTCCAGCCCAGAGACCCTGCCAGACACAGAAAGCTTCCTTCATGGCAGCACAAATAGTTTCCATTTCCCAGTTGAGAGCCAACATCCAAGGGGATCTTCTGATTTGAAACTGAATGAAACAAAAGATGGCCCAGAACCCAATTGCAGCCAGGAAACAGAAGTTCACAAGCCAGAAAACCTCTGCAGTGTCCCAGAAATCCCCCTGGAGCAGAGAGAGGGCACATGGGCTGTTTTATGCGAGTAAGCATGCTTGCAGCACAGCCTCCCAGCAGCTATTTTTCTATCAAAGATTTTTTCAAGTTCTTGATGAACTTTTGTGAAAATACATTCCATTATACTCCCAGGAGTGTGCCCTCAGTCTTATTCTCTTTTCATTCATCTATGCAGGACTTCATAAATTCATCCAGTCATTGTTTGTATCGTCTGCTACAGGGAGGCAGGGCACAGCAGAGCCGATGAAGACCTCACTCTGTGGCTTGGGCAGTCACACTCCAAGCCTGGTTTCTTGTCTGTGAAACTGGGGAAAGGGCAGTACCTGTCATATGTTTGTCGTGAGGAGCATGTGAAATAACGTAAGCAAAGGGTTTAGCACAGGGCCCAGCGCCCGTCACATCGACTGATGTGGGTGCTTCCTGCCTGGTGGCCGTGAAGGGGTGGAGCTGAAGGTTCTGGAATCTAGAAATAGCAGGAAATGTGAGAGAGCAGTGAGTGCCAGGCTGTTGAAGCAGATGTTAAAACTGAGAAGAGATAAGATCACAACTAGGAGAAGGTGTGATTAGACAGCAGAGTAAGTGATGAATTAAGAGCTGATCTACCTTTATCAGGACGTTACAGAGGGACACTGAAGACAGGAACTGGTATCTTTCACACCCATCCAAGGTGAGGGGTAGTTTGGGCAGCCAGTAGTGAGCAACTGGCGGGAATGAGAACCTGTTGTAGAGAATGTACAAAATGCAATTCCCTTCATTGCATCATCAGTAAACATGATTTCTTAATTCTTTTCTTCCTAGGACTCATCTCTGTCCTCTCCAGATTCTAGTATTGTCCCAGCAACTTCACAGTGTGTGAGGGACAAATTTCAATGGTCACAGCACCCCGGCCCCCTGAGCTGCTTCTCCAACAACTCACGTGGGGGTTCACACTTCTCCATGGCATAGCAATTTGGGGAATAAGGAAAGGAATTAAGGACAACTGCCCACCCAGGGGAGGGCATTCAACTAATCATTAATTAGAAGCAAGAATCCTAGGGCATCTATAGAGAGAGCTATTTAGTTAGCCCCTGGAACAAATTCCTCTGCCAGTTTACGTGGCCCTATTCTCCTCCTTAGAAAGCTTTTTAGTGTCTTTGGGGTACTAGGGGCTCTTCAGATGGTTTTCCCACCTATCTTAGTGCATATAACTGTGATTGTAGATAAATGCTCTAAACCTGAGTCTGTCCCAGAGCCCTAATTAGCAGCTCCAGCTGGCCTGCTCCATTGGCAGTGACCCGAGAAACCAGCATTCCCAGGACAACACTCTCTGCCTTGGTAGGTGATTCAATAAAGGATTCGTTTTCTAGTGCTGACTCCCATATCAGTATCCAGAGTAGAAAATTAACTCCAGGCAATCAGCTCTCCATATGTATTTTGGTTAATGGGCATCTAAGGGTAGACAGATGCCAGATTGAACTTGGAAAGGCCAAAGGCAGGGCCTTTTCAGCTGGAGCAGGCGGCTGAATTAGGACTGCAGGTTGCTGAACAGAAAGCACAGGTTCATTCTTTTGGCTTTAGTTTTCCTGGATATGAAAGGAATGGTTAATTTCCATTGACTTTAACCTGACTCCTAGGAGTTGTTATAATTAGAATATTCTCCCTCCCTTTGTTTTATTTTCTTTCAATAAGTGCCTAACTCTTTTATTGAGAGATAAAGGCAAATTTCAGTAGCAAAGGGCTGATATTATTTATCTTTTATGCTCCCTTCTCTAGTTTTTAAAACATATATGTATTAGTCTGCTTGAGCTGCCATAACAAAATGCCACTATTTTGGTATTTTGAGAGAGGGCGAGAGCTTGCTCTCTGGTGTTTCTCATAAGGACACTAAATCCTATGGAATCAGGGCCCCACCCTTATGACCTCATTTCACCTTAGTTACTTGTGTAAAGAGGGTCATATAAATGGGGCAGGGAGACACAAACATTCAGTTCATGACAAAAATTATGTGATATATATATATCATCATGAGTTAGAAATGCATCCGGTTTAAAGGTAAGCCCATGGCTTGGGCTTCTAATAGTTTCTTTTTTTTATCTCTAGCCCTCAGATGAAGACAAAAATGAAGGTGTTAGGTAAACGCAGATCCTATTCTCACAAATTTTTCCTTCCATGGTTTTAGTGTTATTCTTTATTCTTTTGACCTTATTTTACTTAATAACGTATACCTAAAAACAATATTAATGCTAGTTTTAAAAAATTGTTTCTTTTTACCTTGCTTACCTCCAAACAAAAGTGTTTAAAGGGGTTGACAGAAATGCAGACCGGACAATAGAATTTTCAAGTGAAATGAGGGAAAGAGAAAACAACTCTGGGAAAAGAAGATGAATTCAAGAGCAAAACTGGAACATAAAAAAAATCACCATAAATGCTTGGAAAACTGCCTATGATAGATCTCAAATGTGGGGTTGAGTTCCCTCAGAGCTAAAGCAATAAGAAAATCAGGAAGATAGGCTTTCTATGTTGATGGTTCATAGCAAGTTCATGTTCTTTGAAGGTTGACCAAGTGAGAGGGAAGGAATATAGTTGAGATGTTCTTAAGGAAATTAAGAAACCTAATTAGAAGACAGAATAACTGCAGACCACATAGACCATATCTATGAGTAAGCCCAAGATTTTCTTAAGAAGACTGTCTTTTTGACATAAAGCAGGGGTTCTAGAACTTTAGCATCACCTAGCAGATTCTTGGTCCATCCCCAGAGGTCCTGGTTAGGAAGTCTAAGTTGGAACCTAGGAATCTGTGTTTTAGAAAGTTTTCCAGGTGATGCTGACTCTGGTGGTCCACAGACCACATTTTGAAAAACGCTACTAGAGAGCATGGCTGCCAGAACTTCGCCAAGAAAAATTTTCAAGCAAAACCTACCAATTGCTTACTGTGCATGGAAGTGTATGTATGTGTGCATGCACACACATACACACATATACAAAGAGCCTATAGAAATCTAACTTTAAGCAATGTTACTTCCTCGTTAACCCTCAAACATAAACTAGTTGTAAAATGTATCCCTAGTAAACTAAATAAGTTGATTTGCTGTACGTGGATTTTGGATAGAAGCCAATTAAAACTCCCAGGTCTTTTTGACATAAACTACACTTGAGTTATTGATTTTTTTTTGAGGTTCAAACACAGGACTTTACATTTATTCTTGTTTCCACCCGTCATTCGAGCAGCTGGCCTGAGTCCCTGAAGTTGGCCTCATTTGCCCTATACTCTCAACAGCTGAATTCATAAAGGACAATCCTACATTTAAGCTTGTAGAACATTTATCAAAGTCAGTCAGTTTTCTTGAATTGACAATGAACAGCATATTCTATTTAAAGTTTCTCATTTTCTTCCCAAATTTAATTTCTTATTTGGGAAGTTAACTAAAAGAAAAAATGACTTAATGCTTTTTGAAGCCTCTGAGTACCTAAAGGGCAATAACTGTGTTCCATTCATCTTTAAGTGTCACCAGTTCTTAATGAGAGAAGGCAACAAATGGTTGCTGGATGAAGGAATGAATGAATTCAGATATAAATTCGTTTAGAATTGGAACTAAAATTTCCAAGGAAACAAGATTATACTTGATGGTTAAAAGACCACACTAGCACCAAAAGATAATTAAGCAATTAATGAGTGGTTTTAATTAACCAAATGTGTTTTCCCCCCTCCCAACTCCCCCACCCAAGCAGCAATAGCATCACCTGGAACTTGTTAGGAATGCAAATTATGGAACCCCACCCCAAATCAACTGAATCAGAAACTCTGGGGTGTGGGCCCAGCAATCTACGGTTTAACATGACCTCCAGGTGATTCACATGCACTAAAGTTTGAGAACCACAGATAGCATTGGTCCTTCAGAGGCTGCACACATTACTGGCATGTAATTTGTGGTTTAAAAGTTTCATCGAGCACCTGCTATATACCAGGAACTGGGCTAAACACTCAGGATAAAGATAAGAAAGATAAACTAATTCTTTACCATGCTACGTTTCTCTTGAGCATCAACATAATATATATTCATAGTAGAATTTTTAAAGTATAAAAAAAGTACATAAGCAGGAGGGGGAAAAATTCCCCACATAATCCCACCACCCAGAGATAACCTCTATAATTCCAGTGAAATCTACATAGTAGTACCAACAGCCACCCTGAGTCCTGGACCTGAGGGTGGGGTTTGGGAAGTTTCCAGAGCATGGGCAGCTCTACCAGTGGCAGCACAGAAGGGCCCTAGAGATGCCAGGGGTTCAAGCAGCCCATGGGTACGTGCTGCTGCTTTTCAGCCAAGGCATAGTGTGACCAGCTGTCCCGCTATGCCCAGGACTGTCCCAGTTTGAGCACTGTAAGTCCCACAGCCTGGGGAACCTTCCAGACCCTAATAAACCAGGACAGTTGGTGACCCTAGCAGATGTTTCTGCACTGGATAGGCATTCCTTTCTTGGTTTCTTCCTGTTGTGAAGGAAAAAGGAACAAGGACTTCAGACAGCTGTGATGTGAGAGAAGAACATCGCAGTCAGAAGTTCTGATTTCAAGCCAGGTACTGCCAATTCCTATGTGATCCTGGCAATTTTATGGAACTTCCCAGAGCCTGTGAACATTAAATAACCTCAGCTGGCTTCCTACATAGCCCAGGGTCAAAGCCAAAGTATTTACGGTGGCTTCCAGGACCCCACATAGCCTGTTCCTCTGTTTCTCTTGGATCTTGTCTACTGCTTTCCCCATCGTACACCCCATCCCAGCCACACTAGCCTTCTTGCTATTCCCCAGACACACCAGGTGCTTTCTACCCCAGGGCCTTTGAACTGGCTCTTCTTTGCCTGTAGCAACTCTTCACCCAGAGATCCACAAGCTTGCTCCCATACTTTCTCAGGTCACTCAAGTGCCACCTTGGCAGTGAGACTGTCCCCAGCCACCCAGTATAAAGTAGCAATGACCCTCCCCATTTCCTCCTTGCCCACCCCATTCCCCACACACCCAGCAGTCTCTATCCCTTCCTCTGCTGTTTTTCTCCTCCAGGGTGCTTATCACCTGCTGACCTGCACTTTATTTATTGCTGGTATATTTTCTGTCATCTCTAATTAGGATGTAGACTCCATCTCAGCAGAGATATCTGAAACCTTGGTGACTCAAATAGTGCCAAGCACTGTGAGCAATGAATATCTGGTGAGTGAATGAAGGGTTGAAACATCATATGTGAAAGTGCTTTGTAAAAAATAAAGGTGTCATCATAAACAAGGTCTATAAATAAGTAAAAGACTGAAAGAAGTTATTTGCAACACATACAATAGATAACAATGGCATCGATACTATATTTTTCAAAAATCCTAGATATCAATAAGAAAAAGATCAGCAACACAATAGAAAAAATGTGTAGTGGATATTAATGAGAAATTTACAGTAGAGGAAATTCGATTGGTCAATGACATTGGGCAGGTAACTTCTGTGTCTAGTTTTCCTCATCTGATCAGATTGCTCCCTACCTCCTAGGGTCGGGAGAATACAATAAGTTAATATAAGTTTGCAGCTCGAAACAGTGGGTGACATAGGAAGTGCAATACAAGTGCTAGTAAGTATCATTATCAGTGGTAATCAGAGAAATGTAACTTAAAACAAAAAATACCACTTTTCACCCATCAGATTGGTAAACAATTTTGTCTGAAAATGGCAAATATTAACAATGTGGAAAAAATATGTATTATCTAGTAAAATTGAAAATGTGCCCAGCCTATGATCAAACAATTCCACTTTTGAGTATATAACTTAGGGCAGCCCCTCCCAAACCTCCTTGACTCTAAGAACACCTGAAATGGTGGTTAATCACACAGATGCCTGGAGACGTCCCAGAACCACTGACTCAGAATTACCAGGGAAAAGGCCTGGGAATCTGGATATTTAACAAGTACTACAGGTGATTCTTACTGTCAGAAGAATTTGGAAAACACTGAAGTAATGCTTGGCCTATTAATTCAAGACTTGTAAAAGGAGGCTGAATGTAGCATTCTTGGCAAAAACAAAATGATGGAAACAAGCTAGTGTGTATCAATAGATGAATTAATTAGTAAAATAAAATGTATACAATGGAATAGTCATAGTAGTTTAGACTTACGGCACTACATGTCAATATGAATGGGTCATTTTAAAAATTAGGTGGAAAAAAACAGATTCAGAACTATATATAGTACTGTTTCATAGTGTAGCTATTGTACGATGCTATTCCAGTACATTTCAAAACAACACAAATTGGTGGAAATGTAAATTGGCATTAGCACTGTGTAAAATGGTTTAGCAATGCTTACTAAAGCTCATTATAATTGTATCATATGACCTAGCAATTCCACCCTCATTATGTACCAAATGGGAACGTATATGTGTGTACCAGAAAACATGCACAAGACTGTTCATGACAGCACTACTCATAATAAATTCAAACTTGGGAAATGGTTCAATCAATTGTAGTATGTCGATGTGATGGAATACTGTAGATCGATGACAGTGAATGAACTGCAGGTGTAAGCAACAGCCTGTATGAAGTTTACCCAAGTGTTGAGCAGAAGACGCCAGACAACAAAGATTCCATTATACAGTATCACATTCAAAAACAACCAAGATTAATGTGTAATGTTACAATATGAGCATGGAGTTACTGGTAATGCTCTGAATTTCTCTGTGGGTAGTGGGGTGCATGGGTATGCTCACTCTATAAAAGTTTATTGAGCTGTAACTTTTGATATGTATGCTTTATACACACACATTTTGCCAAGGTAAAAAGCAAAATACACATTAGAACGCACTCTGTATTTCATGGATATATATTGCATGTAAAATATGGAAATGGACTTGAATAGTACATACCAAATGCACCAAACTCATGGTGTAACTGTGTAGTTGGAGTGGTGGGGGTGGCAAAGGTTGGCAGGACCAAGGATGATGGTTGAAGTGAACTTCAGCTACTTCTGTGAGGCTGTAATTATTTAAAAAATTTTTAAAAGAAAGAGAAGAGAAAATGCTAGAAGCAAATATATTAAAAATAAAGTGGATAATTCTGGGTGATGCAAATATGTGCAGGCTATTAACATTATTCACTATTCTTTATTTTTAGAACTCAAAAAAATTTTAAATATATACAAAAAACAACATTCTAAAGGGCAAAACTTTTAAAGGAATTGCTAAATGTGAGGGGAAGTATTCACGTTTTATAGAGGAGCCACAAAAAGAAGTAATTTTTGAGTCATTTTAATAAGACCAACATTTCCTTAAAATCTTCACGTGACAACTGAATTAAGAGAATAAAATGAAGCAGTGATGTTAGTTATGCCCATCAATCCCTCTACCCACTGCTGCTAGGTGCCACAAAAATTCCCTGGACATTCACGATGTCATTGGTTCTACCGTGAGTAAGCAAACTGAGAAAATCATGTTTGCTTGCAGGGAGACAAATGTTAAGAGTTCACCCAGTTCTGGCTAAGAGAGCTGCAGAAATAGAGACAGGTTAAAAGGATATGAACTAAGATGAAGCCTAACCTTCTCACCTGAAGAAGAAAAATAATATTTTACAAAAGAGGTTGAAACATTGGGAACCATCCGGGACCCTCCATGCTGGCCCTGGGCAACCCGTCAAAGAAGTGCCCAAGGCTGGGCCAGGCTGCTGGCAGCTCTAGGGGAGGCCGGGCCAGGAGGATGCTGCAGCCGACACAATTGACTTCCTGGTCTCTGCACTGAGATAAAGCCATCCTCGAGGAAGAACGCCAAAAATAGGAAGTCTTAAAATACAAAGGAAACAAACACTGTTTTTTCCTGACATTGATCCTCTTGACGTGAGCCACCAGAAGGAAAGTTAGTTCCCTTAAGAGAACACCTCCCCCCCAAAGAGGGGAAAGAATGCAGTTCCACCTGTGAGCCATCTGCTTTTAGATTAGACACCTCCCAGGCTCCGAAGAAGCTTTCTGACTATGGTCAAAAGCCACTGAACAGCTGGATTTCAAGCATCAGCCCCTTTTCCTGTGTCTCCTGACACCCCCACGGCAGCTTTCCATGTCAGTAGCTTACCATCAATAACTAAGCGCCTAATCGGTCTTCTTTTCCTGTGTCTCTGCTCAGAAGTGAGACTGTTCCGCCAGTTGTTTACTTCGCCTGCTCAGCTTCCGCGGAGGGCGAGCGGAAAATGAAGAGGCAGACATGACCAGTGGAGGGGCAGCTTTGTGAGCGGGCCCACGAAATGCTCATTCTGAAGACAGAGCCCCAGCGTGAGTGAGGAAACGTGTTCTGTTGGTGTGTTGTGTGTTTGTTGCTTTATGTTTTGTGCAGGATTCTCTTCCGTCCTCTTGGTCTGGAAGTTGCCTTTTGCACGCATCTTAGGAGCAAAGAGAATGGTCTTCCAGGAGCTCCGTCCTAATTCTCTAAGGATGTGGTTTCTTGCTCTCAGGCAGCCACTCTCGTGCCCATTTTGGAAAGCGTGAAAATAGATGCATCCGTCGGCTCCCAGGAGTGCTGTCCCCTGGGAGGGAGCCAGGCTGTCCCTCGGTCCTGTTCTCCACGTGGGCCTCAGTTCCACACCTACATCTGCACAACTCACGTCCACGACCCTGTTGTCTGTGTCCAGGAAATAGAGAAGACAGGAGAAAAAAGAGGGAGGAAGAGAAAGAGGGAGGGAGGGGGAGGAGGGGGCTGGATGGATCAGGGAGCATGGAGCCCATAGAGGTGAAGACCAGGAAGACCAAAGGAGTGTGTCTGTGACTAGAAAGTAAGAAACAAGTTTTCTGTTTGGCTAGAAACTGGCTCTGACGGCAATCCTTGGAGGAAAGTTTCAAGAACTAAACTTTGAAGTAGTGTTTTGGTGGGGGGAGGAATCTCATGACCTTAGAGGAATGCCTCCTGCTCAATCCTTACAGCTACTGGACAAGTAAGACTGTAGAGCCCTGGCCAAGGCTGCCGGGAAAAGGTTCTAGGCAGGAATCGTGTCGGGAATGAATAGACTCCCGATTTCATGGCTTCAAACTCAAACTCCACGCCACATGCCATGGACTTTAGCTCCAATTTTAAGTCAGAATTTGAATCTCCTTGACAACAGGATGTCACAATTGAGTGAAAGATTGAAAGCTGGACTGCTTGATGTTTGAGAAGAGGGAATAACATGAAATGGTCAGTGACCGTGACAAGGAGACCACAGAAAGACCACGATGAGAAAAGGAGTGCGGCAAGCACAGGTCTGATGGAATTCTTCAAGAAGGCCTGGCAAAGTCACCTCAAGTCAGGCTTCCCGAATTCCCTGAGTCAGTGTTGCAGGGGTCACACTTACATATTATGCCGTTTAGGATGTGTGTCACTGGTTACCATGTAGCCTTTTAAAGCTATATTCTGGATCTGGAGGGGCAAATGGAAATGTCACATCATCACCAGATCTCATTCTCTCCCTGCTGTCACCACCTCTCGCATGGACCAGGCCCAGTGGGTGCCCACGAGCATGGAAGCCCCCGGTGTAGTCCACGGGGTGAGCTCCAGAAGCACAGTGTGGGGTAGCGAGAGTGGAGAACACACCCAGAAGGGCGAAGAGAGCTGGTCCAATACACGGCCTCACGCTCAGTCCTGGGGGAGCCCCCTTTGGTGGCCCTGGAGGCAGAAGGGACTGCTGCCCTGTGCCAAGAGCAGGTGGAGATGGCATTGAGGCTCGTCTCCTGGCCTGAACAGATGGCAGAACATGCTCATCCACCTCACGGCCCCACCTCCAGCCTGCGCTGATGTCCACGGGTGCCCGCGATGTCTTCAACTGTTATCAGAGACGGGCGGAGGGCCCTGCACGAGTGTCTGAGGGACCCACAGCTCTGGCGGGTCCACAGCACCCTGGAGCAGCCCAAGGCCTGGAGCCCTGCGCAGAGTTGGATCAGCCAAGTGCAGAGACACATCCGTGCCTCATTCTAGTGCCTCCGAAAGTCCTGACTCTCAGAAACTCCAGCAAAAAGGCTACCGGGCTCCAAAACTATCCAGACCAAGGCTCATCCTCACACTTAAATCCAACAGTCCTTCCCTCGAGCCTTTGGCCTCAAGGGCCCTCTCACTCTGATAAGTTGACAACACATGAGGGGGTGTTTTTCAGTCTCCCTTGAGTCTTATTCAGACAGACTTTTGGCTCTGGTTCTCTGGACTTCTTCACAGCACACGGGCCACTGTAGAATGAAAGCTTCAATCCTGAGGGTCCCTGCCTGTGGGTTTCTCCCAGCCAGGTTCTCCGCTGTCCTATACAGTGAAATGCTACAGGTCAGAGCTGAGAAGGGCCACGCCAGTCCTCTCATCTGAACTTCTCCTTCTCCTGGGGGAGCTGAGGCCCCAGATTTGCAGAGCGCCACACGGCCATCAAGCCGGGTCGGCACTACACGTGTCACCCCAAGCCGGGCCCCCACACCAGCCCCCCTGGGCTTCCCACTAGGCTGCGTTCTCCATAGCTTTTCCAAGGAAAATATCCTCTGCTAAAAGCAGTAGCTGTGGCCCTGTGGGCACACTTTGCTGGCTCCGAGGACATGTCACAGGACTAACCACGCTGCAGCACCCCTCCCGTCTCCCTCTCGCTCCCCTCTGTCTCAGTACCCCTCCTCCTTCCACACTGGCTCAGCCCGGCTTCTCCTTCTCCCCCAGCTTCTCCCCTTCCAGTTACTCCCAAGAGATTTTTGAAAGGGTAGAGAGTGAGAAAAAGACAAAGGACAGGCAAGATTGGGGAGTGAGGAGGGACGGAAGCACCCAAAGTACCTACCGAGCTGTCTTCGTATTCTCCTGCTATAAATGAATGACCTCGTTTCCCAGGGAACCTGTATATGTGCCTCTTCGGGGCACTCTACAAGGAAGTTCTCCACACTGCTGGGACCAGAGAGCCCACCTGGGTGCTGTCCTTAACGAAGTGCACCAGTCTTGACCCCCTGACTGCCTTGGAGAAGCCTTCTAGGGGACTATATCTCTTGGTTGGACAAGGCTGGAAGAGCAGGCTGGGATGGAGGATTGTGAAGGGGGAGGCTGAACTGCATGTCTCCACCCTGCCCTCCCGCTCAGGGCTGAACAGGTTCCCCAGTTGAAGCCACACACCAGCCTAAGCCACGGCCACCTGCCCGGCCCTGGTGTCCTCTGTCGCTCCCGTTGCCCGGCACTCTCCTTCGCTGAATATGGCCTGTTCTCCCAAAGGCTGGGCTTTGGTTTCTAATCCGTCCACAGATTGGTTTGTTCAGTCCCTAAATTCCTTTTAGCGCTAGCATTCTCTGAATCAAAAGTAGATTGGTTACTATTTGCACCCAGGCACACACACGCACCCCAACACCTTCTTTATTAAATGTGTGTTTATCGTTGCATTTGCAGGTGTGCCTTTTGTTGTTTAAACCAGAGGAGTGATTGTCGTAGTGCTCACAATAAGCCAGTTAGGCAGAAACCAGTGCTGACGGGAAGCAGTATGTTGTGTAGGTGAAACCTCTCAGTGGGCTGTCCCACGCGCCACGCCCACCATACCTGCCACACTGTGGCCACCGCACCCCACGTGGGCCCAGCGGGGCCCAGCACTCCTTTCGGGACCTAATTGATATTGACGACTGCTTCCGACTGGTAGGAACAAGCACTTCCACAAAATGGCCATTCAGGGGACCTCAAGGCAAGAATTTGTCCTTTCCTGTCTTTCCTAGTGTGTCAGTGTACCCTGTGCAGAGCAATCCTTGAGATTTGTCTGAAGCTGGAAAAAAATTGCTCCCTCAGAAGTTGCAAGCAGGTTCTGCTTTCAATGTAAAGCCTTGATTTCGGGGCAGAATGTCCCTTTTATGGGAAAAGCTGTTTGATCGGACCATTGTAGTTCATTAATTGAATTGTTCAACAATTATTGCACATTGACTAAGTGCAAAACTATTCTCCTTTCTAGGCTTATAGTGGTGAGCAAAGCAGAGTCCCTGCCCTCCCAAAGCTTGCGGTACAGCAAAGTAGAAATACCATCAACAAGTAGCCAAACATTTAACAGCTCTGAAGGAAACCGACAGTGTCAGTGACAGACAGCAATAGAGGAGGATGGATTAGAGAGGGAGTTCATGGTTCATGGGCAGTGAAGACCTAAAGAATGAAATAATGTCGGTCCAGTGTGGCAGGGGGAGGGGGAATGTCCCAAGCAAAGGAAACAATAGGTGTAATGACCTGGGGGCACCTGGGGAAGACTTAGCTTGTTTGAGAAACTAGAAAATGTACCCCAGTCACGGTGAGTCTGCATTCAGCCTGTGCCTGTCAACAGTTGCTTGTTCTTGCACGAGGACTCTGCAGCAGAGGTGGGGTTTGGGCAGAGAAGAATGCAGGGGAGCCAGCCCTTCCCCTCCGCAGGCTTAGTGTCAAGATGCCCCAGTGTGATCTGGCGTTTTACACAGATGCAAAGTTTGATATTTGTGAAATGTACTGTGGGCCCTGACTACCACATTAGTGGTGATTTTAAGTCACTTTCTGTGCTACATTTCTCTTCTGTTTTCTTCAAGCCTTCCAGAAAGTCTCTTTAAATTTTTGGCCACATCTCAGCTATTCAGCGGGGAATTAGGGAAAGACCTGCTTTGGAAGGAATGGCAAGAGAGAGCTAGACGTCCTCCCCGAAGCCAGAGTGGGAGAATCTGGGAGAATCGGCGGAGGTCACCCACTGAGGTCAACTAGCCTAGAGGCTGTGGAGGTCACCTGCTCGGAGGCAGCAGCACGGCATGTTGACGAGGCCAGGGGGCAGACAGAAAGGGAAGTAGCCCTCCAAGACCTCATGGACAGGTCAGGAGATTGCTGAAGGGTGACAAACAGTGGTCCTTACGGGGCACTCAGGCCACTGCTCTTTGTCTATAAAGGAGATAAGACGGTGTGTCCCATGGAGGTATTCATGCTACCTCAGTGTGTTATGTGGCACATGTGTGACGGGCTCTAGCTGCGTTTTCCCCACTTCTCCCGCTCTCAAGAACCCTGAGGGTCAGTGGTCACCTGACATCAGAGCCACTTCTGCTTGTTTTCAGGACTTGAGACAAACTAAGTTTTGTAAGAATGGAGAGTGACAGGGAGCTTTTAGGCAAGGTTTGGGAGCCTTTAGACCTCTTCAAAATCTAATAATTTATTTATTAATTTTTTTAAAAATAGACTTCTTTAAAAGAGCAGTTTTAGGTTCACAGCGAAATTGAGTGGAAAGCACCAAAAGTTCCCCAGAGCCCCCTCTTCACAAACACACAACCTCCCCACAAGCGACATTCCGCACCACGGTGGCGTGTTTGTTGTAACTGATGAACCTACACCCACACGTCAGTCTACGTTAGGGTTCACGCTGGGTGGTGGATATTCTGTGGGTTTTGGCAAATGTACAATGACATGTCTCCCCCATTGCAGTGTCATACAGAATAATTTCACTGCCCTAAAACCCCCCTGTACTTCTTCTATCGTCCATCCTTCCCCGCTAACCCCTGGAAACCACTCATCTTTTTACTGTCTCCACTGTTTTGCCTGTTCCAGAATGTATCACAGTTTATCTGTCCATTACTTACCAAAGGACATCTTGGTTGCTTCTAAGTTTTGGCAATTATCAATAAAGTTGCCATAAACATCTGTGCACAGGTTTTTGTGTGGACATAAGTTTTCAGTTCATTTGGCTAAATATCAAGGAGTGTCATTGCCGGATCATACGGTAGGAGTATGTTTAGTTTTGTGAGAAACTGCCATCTGTCCTCCAAAGTGGCTGTCCTATTTTGCATTCCCACCAGTGAATGAGAGTTTCTGTTGCTCCACATCCTTGCCAACACTTGATGCTGTCAGTGTTTTGGATTTTGGCCATTCTGATAGGTGTGTAGTGGTATCTCATTGTTGTTTTAATTTGCAATTCTCTAGTGACATAATGTGGAGCATCTTGTCATATGCTTATTTGCCATCTGTGTATCCTCTTTGGTGCGTTGTTTTGCCTGTTTTATGTTTGGACAGTTAGTTTGTTTATTGTTGCATTTTAAGAGTTCTTTGTACAGGCATACCTCATTTTATTGTGCTTTGCTTTATTGTGCTTCACAGATAGTGCATTTTTTACGAATTGAAGGTTTGTGGCAACCTTGTGTTGAGCAAGTCTTTTGGTGACATTTTTCCAACATCTTGTCCTCATTTCATGTCTCTGTGTAACGTTTTGGTAATTTGCACAGTATTTCAAACTTTTTCATTATCATCATATCTGTCATGGTGATCTGTGATCAATAATCTTTAGATGTTACTACTGTCGTCGTTTTGGGGCACCATGAACCGTGACCACATAATACGGGGAACTTCATCAATAAATGTTGTGTGTGTTCTGACTGCTGCACCGACCGGCTGTTTCCCCATCTCCCTCCCTCTCCTCAGGTCCCTATTTCCTGAGACACAACAGGATGTTGAAATTAGGGCAAAAAATAACCCCACAAAGGCCTCCAAGTGTTCAATAAAGTATTTTTTTTATTTTTTAAGGTGTGTACATTGTATTCTTAGACATAATGCTATTGCACATTTTATAGCATAGTGTATAATAATTTTTATGTGCACTGGGCAACAAAAAATTTGTGTGACTCACTTTGTTACAAGATTCGCTTGAATACAGGATTCACTCCATTGTGGTGGTCTGAAATGGAGCCCACAGTGTCTCTGGGGTATACGCACATATATTTTGGATAACAGTAATTTATAAGACATGTCTTTTATAAATATTTTATTTTACTCTGTGGCTTTAGACCTTATTTTGAGAATTCCTTTAGCAAGTGGTTGTTTTCACTTACAGGAGGAAAAATGGGGGATTTCTCCTTTGATTTTGTGTAACAAAAGGCTTAGAGATGATTAGTAATTATGATCCCCAAAAGATGCAGGGCGGTCTGCAGTAAAAGTTTTAAAACATTGTGTTTGTCCTTTCCTAAAAATTTCCAGGCAATTTTATTTTTGAATTTTTTATTTTTTGCATATCTAACTTTTTAACATGGCTATAGTATCATTATCAAAACCCTCCAAACTGCAATTCCCAAATATATCATCAATTTGGGTCTAATTCCTCCTGATTGTCCCCAAACCAGGCAATTTTAAATGTCTTTGCTAGTTCTAAGATTTCATTTTTAGGATAACTGTATTCATTTCCATTTAATACTTTAACATGCCTCTTGTTCTGTTTCATTAATTATGGTACACCTAAAATCCTTTTTAGAAGTATGTTTTGGGGTTTTGGAAAAAGTCCAGATCTTGGGTAATACCACCTTCTCGATCTAAACATTCCTCCTGCCACTTGAACCAGAGAATAATGCTCTGCACAGCTCTTGACACAGCTATTAAGCAGTGGAACTATACAAATAATTCTGGAGCAGATATTCTTCTACTAGTATCATGTGCATACAAATACTTACATACATATAGTTCATTTGAAACCAATTCAAACATTTCAATGTGTTTTAAAAATGGATCTATCCTAAATGACCACTTTAGATACATAATCAGTAAACTTTAACCACTTCAGCCAAATTGGGAGGAAATACCACTTTGAATTAGTTAAAAGCTAAAAATAAAAAGACTATTTAAAAGCTTTAACTTTTAAAGCAATCCATAACTCTAAGCAAATATTTCATTGTGCTATCTATATTTCTAAGCAAATATTTCACACAGAAGTCCTTAATAAATGAATAAACATCACACACAAGGGTGCAACAATAAAGATGGTGGCTGACTTCTCGTCAGTAACTGTGCAAGCCAGAAAACAATAGTACAACATATTTACAATGTTAAAAGAAGAAAAAAAAGCCTATTATCTTAGAAAAATATATCCAAAGACAATATATCTATAACAAATAAGATATTTTCAGAAAAAATAAATCTGAATGGAATTGTTCCTACTATAAGTCCACTACAAGAACACTAAAGGAATTTCCTCTAGCTGAAAGGAAATGCTATCAGATGGCAACTT
Organism: Varecia variegata; assembly: GCA_028533085.1. Taxonomy (NCBI): domain Eukaryota; kingdom Metazoa; phylum Chordata; class Mammalia; order Primates; family Lemuridae; genus Varecia; species Varecia variegata. Next base: position 12,549,257 of record CM052441.1, on the reverse strand, counting down.
GGATCTACATGAAGAAATGAAGAGCACTAGAAATGCTAACTTTGCTATAACTAGTTTTTCTTTTCTCAGTTTCTTTAATAGATAACTGAACTGTTTAAAGCAAAAAAAAAAACAAAAAAAAAACCAATATATTGTGGGCTTTATTAAGAAGAAAACTGTAAGACAACAATAGAACAAAGGATGGAGGAGATGGAAACACACGTTTTAAGGTTCTTATACATGAAGAAGTATAGTATTAATTCAGAGTAGATTATAATAAGTTGGGGACACATACTGAAATCCTTGGAGCAAAAAATAACTAAAAAGAAGGTATAGCTGATGTTCCAATAGATGATAAAAGATGGAATACTACTGAGTATACCATTAATCCAAAAAAAGAGAGGAAAAAAAAAGGTGATGTGATAAACAGAAAACAGATAACAAAATAGTAGTCTTATACATGGGACATTTCATAATAATAAAATAATCAATTAATTAAGAAGATTTACAAATCTTAAATATGTATGTACCTAATAACAAAGATTCAAAATACAGAAGCAAAAACTGATAGCAGCACAAGGGGAAATAGACAAATCCAAATCTATAATTTGAGATTTTTAACATTCCTACCTTAATAGCGGATAAAACAAGTAGGTAATACTATCAAGCACCTTGACCTAATGACATTTGTAGAATTCTCCACACAAAGAGTATTCACATTTTTGCAAGGGCATGTGAAACATTGTAAGGTAGATCATACACTGAGCCATGGAAAAGTCTATAAATTTTAAACAATTAAATTATACAAAGTAGGTTCTCTGACCACAATAAAAGTAAATTATAAATCAATAACAAAAAACTATCTGGAGAATCTCCAAGTATTTAGAAATTAAATTGTGGAACACAGCCGAAGCAGTGAAAGAGAAAATAGAGAAACAATGGAGAAATTTAATAAAACAAAAATTTGTTTATTTAAAAGACTAATAAAATTGATACATTCAAGCTAGATTGATCAAGAAAAAAAGAGTAAAGACACAAATTACCTGCATGAAGTATAGAGAAGAGACATCACTACAGACCTGACAGGCATTAAAAGGAAATAAAATAATTTTTTATGAACAAGTTTAGTTCAATAAATTCTACAACCTAGATAAAATGGACAAATTCCTTGAAATATATACATTACTGATATTGACTCCCAAAGAAATAAAAAACCTGAAAGACTCTATAGCCATAAAGGAAAGTGATTTTATACTTAACCTTTCCATGAATGAAACTCTGGACCTAGATCCTACCAAACATAAGGAACAAAATATATTTCTCACAAATCTCTTTAAAAAATTGAAAAGTATTGAACATTACTGTCTTCATCTGTTTTGTGCTGTTACAACAAAATACCTGAGATTGGGTAATTTATAAAGAACTTTATTTCCACAGAAATTTATGTTGTATAGTTCTGGAGACTGGAAAGTCCAAGATCCAGGCACCGGTGAGTGTGATTTCTGTAGTGAGGGTCTGTCTCTGTTTCCAAATGGGCACCTTGAATGCTGCACCCTCCGGAAGGCAGAAGGCAGGGCAAAAGGGGATGAGCTCTCTCCTTCAAGCCCTGTTACAAGGGCGCCTAATCCCATTCGTGAGGGAAGAGCCCTCATGACTCAATCACCTCCCAAAGGCCACACCTCCCAATACTGTTACATTTGGGATTAAGTTTCAATATAAATTTTGGAGGAGACAAAAACATTCAAACCATAGCAACTTCCAAACTCATTTTATGAGGCCAACATACCACGATACAAAAACTAGCCCAAAATTCAACAGTGAAAGAAAATTACAAATCTATACCCCCCATGAACATTGTAGTGTATTTCTATAATTTTATGTTACCTCAGCATCCATTTTGAATATAGGTTTCACTTTCTCATACCAGGAGCAGGGCTCAGTCACCCTCGACACAGTTTCCCTCTCTTCACTTCCTCGCAGTTTCTCAATATGGTCCATCGAGATATCTGCCTAAAACAACTGCCTCCTGGTGACCACCTCCCTCTTGTGACTACCACATATAGGCACAACCTACTTGACTCACTCCACTGACCCCCACACTCTCCATGGACTGCACGGGTATTCTCACTCACAGCATGACCCTACAGAATGCGGACATGCTTGCTCTAAACCCAATTAGAACTCCCCAGGGAAACCTCATTGAGTAATTCTCTGGACCCCAATAAAGGCATCAGCCCATAGGTCCATCTTTCTCTTGCTCCCCAGCTGATGGTTGAGGGCATTGTCCCTGCAACTTCCTATTAGCCCCCACCAGTACCCCCTTCTCTCTTGGACCTATAAGTAATAAAATCCTGTCATTCCATGTGTTTTTGCTGTGTTGCCTCCTCTGTGTCTTACCCAACCAACACAGTGAGACCTTACTATTTTCCCAGTTAAGGCTCTTCCAGAGAATGGCTATCTTGGCAGGAATAAACTGGACACAGGTCAGATAAGAGCCACAAGGCTATCTGCCAATATAAACAAGTTTCCTATCAAAGGAACACCTGGTCATGCGTTAAACAATTAGGCATTAGGCCATCCAGAAGGATAGAAAAGTATTCTGTGAAAGGCACGTTGTAAACATAACCAAACCCCCTGAAGCTCTGTCAGGGGAGGGAGGGCTAGAGTTTATAGCCACTTTTCCAAGAGAGACCTCAAGACCGAATTAGAGAAAAGTAAAACAAACATAGTTGCAAAAATTCTTAACACAATGTTAGCACATGAATTCCCAGCAATATGAAAAGAATAATATATCATGACCAATTAGAGTTTATTGCAGAATGCACAGTTGTTTTAACATTTAAAAATCAATGTATGTTATCACAGTAACAGAATAAAGGAGAAAAACCATATGATCATATTAATAGGTATAGCAAAATCATCTGATACAATGCAATGCCAATCCACAATAAAAAAAAAAACTAAGCAAACTAGAAATAGAAGGAAATTTCCTCAACCTGATACAGAAAAAAGCTTACAATTGCCATCAAACTTAATGGTAGAATGCTGAATACTTTCCTCCTATGATTGAGAGCAAAGCCAAGATGTCTGCTGTCACAACTGCTGTTCAACATTGTACTGGGTGTCCTAGCTATTGCAGTAAGGCAGGAAAAAGAAAGAAAAGTCAATTGGATTAAAAAGAAAAAAATTAAACTCTCTGTATTCACAGTTGATATAGAAAATTTTATGAAATCTATAAATAAATACTAGAATTAATAAGGAAATTTAGAAAGGTCACATGATATACAGTAGCATATAAAAAAAGTATTTCTATATTATAGCAGCAAACAATTGGGAAATACAATTTAAAAAGTAACACCATTTATTTGGCATCAAAAAAAAACTGCATCAGGATAAAGTTAACAAATATGAGCAAGACTGTTAACTACAACACATTGCAGAGAGAAATTTTAGAAGAACTAATAAGTGGAGAAATCATATTCACAGATTGAAAGTTTTAGTATTATTAACATATCAATTCTCCCCAAAATTGATTTATAGATTTAACATTATTTCTATCAAAATTCCAGCAAGGTTTTTGTAGAACTTGCAGGCTTAATCTAAAATTTACATAGAAATGCCAAGGACCTAGAATAGCCAAAACAATTTTGAAAAACAGGAATACAGGTAGCAGAATTACAATAATGGATTTTCAAACTTTACTATAAAACCACAGTAATCAAAACCACATACGAGTTCTGGCAAAAGAATAAACAAATAGATCGATGGAATACAATAGAGAGTCTAGAAATATCATACACACATACGTATTGTCAATTGATTTTTGACAAGGCTACCAAGAGAATTCAATAAGGAAAGGATAATCTTTTCAACAAAGGATGCTAGAAAACTGGATATTCATAGAGGAGGGAAAAAGTGAATCCTGACTCATGTTTCACACAATACACAAAAATTAATTTGAAATGGATTATAGACCTAAATATAAGAGCTAAAACTTTTAAAATTCTGGAATAAGACAAGAGAAAAATAATTGTGTTAAGGAAAGATTTCTTAAATAGGACATAAAAACATAAGCCATAAGAGAAAAAAGAATGATAAATTAGATTTAATCAAAATTTAAAACTTTGCCTATCCAACTGCATGATTAAGAAAATTAAACTGCAAGACACAGACTGGGAAAAAACATACATTGAAACCCATATCCAATACAGGACTGATATCCAGAATATATAAACAACTCTTAGAACTCAACAATAAGAAGGTGACCTGATCTTTTTTAAAGGGATGTAAAATTTGACTAACATTTCAGAAAGGAGATATACAAATTGAAAATAAACACATGAAAAGATAAATATTATTAGTCACTGGAAAAATAAAAATTAAAACCACAATGAGATATCACCACATATCTCTCAAAATGGCTAAAATTAAAAAGACCAACAATACCAAATATTGGCAAGTCTGTGACAGAATCAGGACTCTCAGATATTGCTGATGGGAAGCAAGATGGTATAGCCGCTTTTGAAAACAGTTTGGTGTTTTCTTATAAAGTTAAACATATGCTTACATTATACCATAAATCCCACCATTAGGCATATACCCAAGAGAAACGAAGACTTAAGTCTACAACAATACTCAGACATGAATATTGACAGAAGCCTTGTTCATAATTGCCAAGAACAGGAAGCAACCCAAATGTCTGTGATCAGGTTAATAAAAAACCAAAATATGATGTATTATTCATACACTAGGCAATAAAAAGCAATAAAATATTGATATGTGCAACAACTTGTATTAATCTTGAAAACATTATACTAAGCAAAAGAAGTCAGCCACAAATTTGTATATACTCTGATTTTATGTTATGAAAATCCTTGACAGGTAAAACTAATTTATAGAGACAGAAAGTTGATCAGTGGTTGCCTGGTGTCAAAAATGGGGAGGAGTCACTGCAAGGGAGTGAAAAAAATCAGAGTGATGGAAATATTCTACATCTTGACTAGGTGGTGTACACATATTCAAACACATGGAACTGAAAATGGGACATTTTATTATAGGTAAATTGTAACTCAGTAAGGTTGGATTAAAACAGAAAAAATGCACATTGAGATATTGCCACACACCTACTTGAATGGCTAAAATTAAAAGCACTGACAATATCAAGTGTTAACAATAATGGGAGCAACAAAACTCTCATCCACTGCTGATTAGTGTATAAATTGGTAAAAATCATTCTGGAAATGGTTTGGCATTATTGATCATATAAGTAACTTTTAACACATCCATTCTTTTTCTAAGGATAAGCCTAAAAGAAATATGTACATATATGCACCAAAAGAATGTTCATAGCAGCAGCATGTGCAATAGCTTAAAACTAAAAACAACCTAATTGCCCACAAATAATAGAATGGATTAATAACTAGTGGGATAGCCATATGATGGAATGCTATGAATAGTGGTATATTCATGTGCTAGGATATAGCAAAGAAAGTGAACGAACTACTCATATATATAAGAAACATGGGTAATTCTCACAAAGCAGACCCAAAAGTCCATATCAGGCATGATTACATTTATATAAAATTTTAAAATATGGAAAACTAATCCATGGTGTTAGGGGTCCAGAGAGTAGTGTTCTTTGGTGAAGAGGAAGGGGTTGGTGCTAGGAAGGGGGCTCGAGAGGAGTTTCTGGGAAGATGGTAACCTTCTATTTCACAACTCCAGTCACTACCGGAGTGTGGTCACTTTGTAATGGCTCGTTGAGTTGGACACTTATGGTTTGTGCCTTTTTCAGGAAGTAGAAGAAGTCTAGAGTCTTTTGTCAATAATTTCAGTGCTAAATGGGAGGATGCAAAAGGGAGGAAGCTTGGGATGTAATAAGATCACAGAAAGATATTTTTGGATTAGAAAAGATTTGATACAGTAAAAACAGGGTATAGGAAAAAAAAGATTTGAGTATACTCACATACTGATTTTTTTTTTTAAAACAAGCAAAGGGGAAGAATCAATGTCATAGGAAATAAATGGTTAAAATGATGAAGCACTGTTTAAAAAAATACAAAGAAGGGGCTCAGGCGGGAAACAGAGGAGGAGGGCATTCGTGGAAGTGCTAATCTGATACAAAAATCTTGTACAAGAATGACCCTTTTTCCTCCAAGTCTCAAGAAAGAAGGTAATGAGGGAAGCCACATAGGAAACCTGTGAAAGGATGAAGGAAGAGTGGGAAATTTTGAGAAAGAGGCTGAGGGAGTTTGTGTTTGATACAAAGCACAGCCAGACTTGGGATCTTAAGAAAAGGGCAGTGAAAGGTGGCACACCTGCCGTAGGAAGGGTGATGGGCACCTGTTTGAGGATAAATGAAAGAAAAAGTGAGTCATGCTGAGGATTCGGCTAAATTTGGAAACTCATATTTCTTGTTGTGCTAATTGGCACAGTCATTCTCCCAAAATACCTGAACATGAAACCTCGAAGTCATTGTTTTATGACATTGTTTTATTCCTCCCTCTCACAATTTTCTCATATCCAACACTCCCTTTCTGTCTTCTGCAATGGAGGCCCTATCAGAGGAAACCTAAACTACTGCGACATCTCCCCAATGGGGTCTCAGCCTCTAGTCTCTCCCTTTGATTCCTATTTCCCTAATAGTACACTTAGATATCGTCACGCCCATGTTCAAAGACGTTCAGTGGCTCCTGGTGTTGAATAAAAAGCTTAGTCAGCTGAGCCCACTCCCATCTCAGACCATGATGGAATCCAGAGCACATGGCATCTTCATAGACCAGACATGAGCTCAGGAGCTCTTGCTCAACCCACAGTCAAGCTTTCACCCAGGTAAGTGTAACGTAATAATAGCTGACAGGTTATTACGTACTTATTATGTGTGGGACATTGTTCTAAGCACCTGGTGTGTGTTAACCCATTTGATTCACATAACAACCTCTGGGGTAGGTTCTCATTTTCTCATTTGAAAGGCAGGGGAAGTGAGAGATAGAAAGGCCAAGTAAATTGCCCCACTTAGAGTTAGCAAGTAAGTGCATCAGGCTACAAATCCAGGCAGCTGGGCTCTAAAACACATATATAACTCCAACACTATGCACAGGCACTTATTAATACTGGGCTCCCAACATCTCTGTCTTTGAGTTTGCCTGTCCAAGGCAACATTTTGGTTCTGCACCCCACGTTCAGTATGGCCTGGGAACCTTTGAATATTGGTTTTTCTTTTGGTTCCAGGAGCTACGTGCTGTCTTGAAGCAGAACTTTCCCCTTCCCCAACTATATTTGTTGAGGTGCAACCCCCTGCAGCAGCCCCTTGTCCATGAGTCAACCCTGATGCTCCAAACCTGTGACCTCGATGGTTTGGTAATGTTTCCATCTCTCCTACTGGGTCGTGAAAAATGGCTAATCATTTTTAAATGCTGGAAGTAAGAATGGGGAAGTTAAACAATTTAGAGGGGAAATCTCAACCTTGTAATGAGTAAGTGATTCCTTAAAAGATTATTTTCATCTTCTCTTGTGCTCTATAGTTCTGATTTCAACACAAAACTATCTTTATGTATTTTATTACTATCTTACTCTATTTTGTTGGATTGATTCTCATTTGCAAAGAGACTTTTTCTTCTTATATTCCTTGATTTCCTTAAGGAAACCAGCATTTGAAGAAAGAAATGATTAAAGAATTGATTTACCCTCCGCAGGAGGTTTCTTTCCCTTTTCTAAAGAGTTATCCTCATTTTCCTTCTCAGAATATCATTTCCCAGAATATTTTTTAACAAGTTAGAGGTTACAACAACCTTTTCTCTCTTGAGACACTCTTAAGATTCCATTGTAGATATAATTCTTATCAGTTTGAATAGAGTTGGCCATGTAGCAGAGTTCTTATACGGAGTCAAAGATTTGTGCTAATATTCTACAAACTAAGATCTCGCGAGCCTATGAAAGTTAAGTTTTACAGGCACTGCTCTGTCACTGAATGTATTTCTTTCTTCCCGCAGCACAGAGCTTCGGCTTGTCATGAATAGCATGAAATCTCCACCTTCCCACGCTTCAGTGTGGAAGCCCTATCATAAATATGTAGTACATTATCCTTAAAACAAATTTCTCTCTGACTTCAGTGACACTAAAATGGACTGCGAACAATGGTGCTGGCACCGTTCCAGGGTCTCTGGACACTGATCCTTAACATAAAGTGAGTTCACAAAGGCTGGGGTTGCATTTCTGGGGATAACAGATACTTTCAATACTGTACACTTTTGTGTCTACACATACAAAGTAAAGCAGTGAATTGGGGCAATTATCCTTGTAATTCAAGTGTGCCCTTTTCTCCCCACATACATATTTTGGCTTCAATGACCGGAGCGTTTCAAACAAAAAGTATCTTCCTCCCCCCGCCCCACTCCCCATGGATAATTGCTTCATTTGTCTACTTTATTTTGTGTATATAAATTTAAATTATTTCCTAGTCTGTAGGTATAAGTGAGAGAAACTTTTGCAAATAAATTATTTTGGAATCAATACTTTTCTTCTTTCTAATGGAGAGCAAGCACCTCACAGGCAAAGGTGGTTTTTCTACGAGGTCAGAGTCCCACCCAGGCAGGGACATCCCGTCTCCCCACCCTGCAGCTTGAGGAGCAGGGACGATGGCAGAGGCCCTGGCCCCCAGGAACTTGACAGAAGCTGTCATCCAGGAGGCAGGCACACAATTCACCTGTGTCCTGCTTGTCATCATCAGATGCACTGACAGGCAGGGGACCTGGGACGGAGAAGAGGCTGTCTCTCCTGTGCCAGCTGGTGAAAGAGTGGGAGGCTCTCTCATTCAGCAGGAGTGAGACAGTGTTGTCGGCATCGTGGATGGGTGGGAGTCTTCCAAGTCCTGGACAGAAAGTTCCTAGGGGACTTGCAGGATGGGACTAGGAATTGTGAACTGGTCTTTAGTGTTGGAGTGCAAATATTAGGGGATTAGCTGGTGGGCCGATGGCCCGGAGGGATCGCCCATCCTAATGCGCTCACATCAATTTAAGGAAAAAAGTGCTGTGGTTTGGCAGGTGGGCGACGCAGTCCCTCTTGTTGTTGTTGTTCATCCCTTTCTCTAAGCTGTGACAGCAATGTGTTGCTCTCTTTTAAAATTGTGTAGACATAAATGTGGACATTGTCTCAGGAATCCCTGATTTGACTACAACTGAGTAACAGAAGTGTATGTTTAAAATACGGTAAAGTCCATCCTCAGAACACTTATTGATATGCCGAATCTCTGAAAATGACTGATTTTTAGTGTTGTGAAACATAGGTCAGGGGAGTATAACCCTAAAAGACCTCACTGAGGGGGAAAACTGTATGGTTTTGTTGTATCATGGCTACAGTTCCAAGGTTTCAGACTACAAGTCTCTGAAATGTTATTACTTTCCTTAGTATTGAGCAGGAGAACTTGTCGATTCCAAATAAATGCAGAGTGAGTGTGCGTGGGTATCTCTCAATGCCTTCGTCAACCAGCTGATAATGAAAACAAAACGTCTTGTTTCTGGAAAGGGGGACCTATGGAGCCATGTAGCCAAGACAGATCAAGAAGCCCCGTCCATTAACTCTGTGAAGAATGAGGTGCCTGGCTGGAACCGTTTCAGATTAGTGGCTGGATTAAAAGGTCTGTTACCAAGTCCCGGGAATTGTCAGCTACTGATGTGGCCACAAGGATGAAAGAAAGATTATGTTATGATGCTAAGGTTTTCATTTTCTGGTCATAAATCAATATTTGTATATGTCAGTTTGCCTTAAAAGGAACATTTAGTCACAGGAGATATTTTAACGTAATTTATTATTGTCTCGGGTCAAAAGCACCAGGAGGCCAGAGACACAAGACCCTGTAGGAAATGAATCCTTGCTTAGAGTTCAGACAGCTCTGCTCAGGTCAGCGCTCAGGATGGCCAGCCACTCGCTGAACTTCCCCAGTCATTCCTTCTCCTCCTCCATCGACATGTTCAGGGATCCCAAAAACTGTTGCTTTTTTAAACTTAATCCTTAGCTACCTGTCTACTGTCCAGCTCTGTCATTTTCTCGCTCCAGTCTTTGAACCTGTGTCTGAGGTCACCTCTCTTTCACCCATTTGGTCCCTTCCTCAACCCCCGAAATTCCCACCTCCACCTCCATATGGGGCCTGCACTCTCAAAGCTTCCCTGGTCTCCCACTCTCTCCTCTTGCTCCTCCTCTTCCTTCTTCTTCCTTCTCCTCTTCCTTTCTCTCTGTCTCTCCCCACCTTCTCCCTCTGCTCTCTCTCCCAAATTCAAATTCAGTGGTTCGATGGACGTTTCATTCTTCTCAGCGCTTCTCTGATCTTGGACACTTCTTTGACTATTATATATCCTTTCGAAAATCACGCCTTTGTCTTCTGTGTTCTCAGTCCTTGTCACTGCCTGATCTTCTGTCATCTCCGCATTTCCCTCCTTCCCCCACCCCTTGCCTGTGGTGCCTTCAAGGGTCCATCTTTAGCCCTTGTCCCCCTCCCCATCCTCCGTGCAGGACCCTTCATTCCCTCTACGGCTCCATCTAAGCATCGTCTCCCGTATTAACCCCTAATGTGCCTATGCTCAATTCCACTAAACTCAACACAGATCGGGCGCCAACCCCTGTGTCCAGCTGCCACTGTTTGTCCTGTTGGTGCTGTAGGCTGAAAATGCCCAATCTTAGCATCTTCCCTCCTAAAACGACCTCCCCTTCCCACGGGTCCCCCATCTGGCACCACTCATCCTGCTTCCTGACTTTGAAGCCAGAACCCCTGACGTTTGATTCCTTCCCACTCCTCAATTCCGACACCCAAGCTGTCATCTTTCTTACTCAACAGAGCTCTTTGGTGTAGCCTTTCTTTGCCCCTGTCCCCAGCTACAGTTTTCATTCGGTTTCTTTCCTCTTTAACAGAGATCTCTGGCTTCTGTGCCAGCATATGTTCTCCTGCTTTTTCTGCACCAGAGCGCTCTTTGATCCTCCATACCTGTCCTCTCCCTCTCAGTGCGGCAGCCCACAGCAGCATCTGTGACCCCGATGAGAACTCACACATCTCCCTGTCCAGGCTGCAGGACGTAGCAGGCGGATTGGCGAGCAGTTTGAAGCCTGACTCTGGGTCATAGTTTTCTGACAGCTTTCATATGTTTCCCTATCACATCATGCTCAAATAACCCTGTCAGTATAAAAAGCAAACGAGCAGATGAATAAACTACAGAAGATGAAACCACAGTTGAGGATGGTTCGATGGTTGCCCAAGATTCAAAAGCAGGGCTTAGCATCGCTTAAGTCCCATGGGCTGAGCCCTGAGTCCCCTTGTCGCTTTAATAAGCTAAATATTGATCATATTGCTTTGCTGAAGTTTTTCAATGGTTCCTCACTGTCAACAAAAGAGAGTTTAAGTTCATTAACCTGGCTCCCAAGGTGGAACCCCCATGGTTTGGTTCTGAGTTACTTCTCCAGGTTGATTTCCTGGAAAAATAAACTAATTCCCTTATATTCAATATTTGTGCACCCTAATCCACAAAAACCTACCCTATACAACTCTTAGCTGATCACCGCTTCCGCATATTTTATAGCCTATTCTTGCAGCAGCCGGAGTGGCCTTTTAGAAATGTGAGTGAGTGCATGTCTCTGCTTTGCTCAAAACACTCAAAATAAAATCCCAAGTCATTACTGTGGGGTGCAAAGCTCCACACAGTCTTGCCCCAACATTCTCTTTAAGCTCATCTCTATAATTCACATCCTCAGTAACTTGCCACGTTGGATTGATCACCTGCGCTCCTCAGACACGCTGCTCAGTCCCTCTGCAGGCCCTTGGCACCTGCTGTTCCTCCGCCTGGGGCGCTCCAGCCCCCACACCTGCATGGCAGACTCTCTCACTTCCGGAACATTTTTGTTAGAAAAGCCTCCCTGACTATCCTCTTTAAAATGACACGTCCCTGTCACCTTCTGCCCCTCAGCCTGCTTTAATTTTCTTTTCAGCGCCCAACACCCCTGGCATGTTATAGTTTTGTGTGTTTAGTGTCCTTTTCCTGCCCCTGGAGTGTAAGCTCCTCGAGAGAAGGGACTCTGTGTGCTCGGTTTATCCCTGGATCCCCAATACCGCGCACAGTGGATGCTCAATAAACACTTGCCAGATGAATCAATCAATCAATGAAAACGATGCTACTTGTCGTTTACTGTCTCCACATTCTTACTCAGGCTGCTCTTTCTGCCTGGAATTTGTGGCAGAGCCTGCGAAAGAATCCAATGCCACATGTCATCTCAACCCACCACTACCCACGTCATGGACCTGGAAAATGGTCTATTTTCCTGAGCGCCCCTGATCTCTTCATCTGTGAGTGAGTGGCCTAAGTCTCCTCCCCACTCCAATGACAATGTCTTTGCATCTCTTTTGTGACATCTATTGCACCCCATCTGTGGTGTGGATATTTGTGTACCAGACCCAACCCTCATTGTATGTGTGACAATGCCTGGCACAGACCTTGACACATAGTATTTGTACAAATAGAGTAGCATTTATAAATAGATTATAGGAGTGTGATTGTGTATTCAATCAAATTATAAATAGAAAAGTAAATATAAATGAAAGCAGCTAGGACAGGTTCAAGAGCATAAGTAACAAAGGGAAGAGAAAAATGGAAGGAAACCCCAAGAGGAGCAGAGATTTATTATCCTTCAAAAAAATACACTTCTTTAGGTTAATCCCTTTCCTTGAGAAAATGACCTGGAGAATGTGACCGGTTAATTTCAGATGACCTGCACTTCCACTTGTTCAGGCTGTCAGCTGGCAGGTTGTGTGGGAGCCGGGAGGGCTGCGATAAGGACAGACGGCTGTGTCATCACTATCCGTCTTCCGTGGAGGGGCCTGTGCTGCCAGCGCCCACGGTCGTCAGCACTTTCCCCCGCTGGCCCTGCTGACATTGTTCTGACAACCTGTGCCCCACCACAAAGTGCACTGACCCTTCCCACGCAGAGGTCATAGGTCCGTTTCCCAGCATCACCGGGGATCACTCCAGGCTGTGCACTGACCCAGCTCGGGGACCAGAGGCAGCAATGTTGGCTGGGGCAGGGCAGGGGCCCCAAGCAGGGGAACAATCCCAGAACAAACTGAACCTGTCTTGCAAAGTCCTGCATGGTGGCCTTTGAGGTAGACAGAGGCAGCAGGAGGGCAGAGCAGTAGCGGAGAGGGCCTCTGAGCAGTGGGTGCCAGAGGTGACAGCAGCTGGGCTTTCCCAGTGATCTGGAGACCAGGCAGGGCAGCTCACAGGAGCAGCATGAACGAGTCCAGGGAGAGCCTTTCGGGGGAGGGGTGGTGGCCATTGCAGCAGCTCTCCTGGCTTTGTCCCCTGCTGCCCCACAGCCTGCAGGCTCATCTGCACCCCTTCCCCCCCCTCGTTACCCTTCCCGGGAGAGGCAGTATGAGTAGCACTAAGCGTGGGGTCTAAAAGCCGCAAGTCCTCAAGAACAGCCAGATACCCTCCAATGCACCCTGATTTTCCCGTCTGTAGAGTGGGTGGGAGAACACTTGCTCGCTCCATGCCTCAAGGGAAATATTTATGGAAAATCGCCAGCAAACTGTCAGGCTTACGATACCAATGTCAGCCTTCCTACCTCCCAGCTTATTTACTCACCTTCCTCATCTTTCCTTAACTACCCCTTCACAAATCTACTCTAATATGAGCAAACCATACTTTAAAAAATGCAATTAAACCAAATAGAAAGGTGCCAAGCCACTAAAAGAGATAGCTTTGTGCTTGTGTATGTAAACCAAGCAAAATTTTATTTTTGTTCAACATTCCAGGCTATTACAGATATTATGCTTTAGTATATAAAATATTAGTTACTTAAAGTTGATTGAAATAGGTGACTCTAATTTTATTTCAAGTCACCTTTGCTGGATGCTTGAATTCATTCCTTGAATACTTAGTCTATATCCAGCGCTATTTGAAATGCTTTACATGTGAGCCTTACAGCAACTCTCTGAGGGAGAGAGAGTCCAATTGCTCTTCCCATTTCACAGAGGAGGAAACTGAAGCCTGGAGCCATTAAACTAGTAGCCACGGATCTCTCAGCCAGTAGATGGAAAACCAGGTTTTGAACCCAGGCTTTTGGACTCCAGGGCCCACTCTCTGCGCCAGAGGTGGACTCCCCTGTGCAAGGTGGTTGACATAAGGCCAAGGGAAGGTCTTCCCAAGACACTGACACAGACAGAACTGCATCCTGGCCCATCTGGCCTCCACCTGCCGGTTCCCAGGCCCGGCATAGCTCTAGCTCACGTCTCTTCCATTCTCGTAGAGGCTCCAGATGTTTTCAGGAGTGCCCACAGCAAGGACCTAGCCAGAGGGGCCTGGCTTCTCCTCCTCCCCTCCACCCTGAGGGAGGGGCAGTCCTTAAAGCCACAGGTAGAGAGAGCCAGGCCCTTCCAATGCCCCAGGGAGGCACACAGGGTGACGACTCAGAGCACCATGGGTTTCCACCAGCTGCTTCTCCTCAGACGCATGCGCACACACACTTGCACACAGATGCCCACACACACTTGCACACAGATGCTCACATGCACACACACTTGCACACATTCATGCACATGTGCACACACACCAGGAAGCAGAGCACTTGTGGCATTTAAGCCTCTCCCCAGGGATCACATGGTTAGGTGTTTATTTCTGCTGACAGACTGAATTGCTCGTCTGTGTTGTCTGGGTGGCCGCTCTTCCCTCCCAAGCTGGAAAGGTGCCTTCTACCCAGGCTCCTCGGCCTGTGAAGACTAAGCCTTCCTCTCATTTTGAGACCTGGAGTATGCAAAGAAGAGGTCAGGCTTACGTGTTCATGGAGAGGCTCATGTGGGTGGAAACTGCCAAGTTGGGGGCTGGGGGCCATTGTCCTTCCCCAATTTGGTAATTATCTGAGTCTCTGAACTATGAGCTCCAGGAGATTAAGGGCAATTCCTTGTCCATTTTCGTTTTTCCAAATCCTAGAATAAGGCCTGGCATGTGGGAAGGAAGGAGGGGTGGATGTGAGTCAGACACCACCCTGGTTCACGGGGCTTCCACTCCTCAGGGAGGAGGGGCACTTCTCGCCAGACACAGGGACCCCTCAGATGGAGGGGGGTTGGAGACATGACATCTGCTTGGGCAGACTGAGGAAGACTGAGCGTTCTTGGAGCCGGCACTGGAGGTGGCCTTGAAGGACAGGGAGGATTCCAGAAGGCAGAGCAACAGGCTTGACCAAGGCGTGGACAAGGCATGCTGCCGGCGAGCATGGGAATATTCAGGAAGCAGGAGGTTGTTTCCTTTGGCTGGAGCACGGGTGTGCACAAAAGAGCAGTAGGACCCAGAGCAAGGGCGGTGTTGGGGCCAGGCTTGGGGGACACGGGGCTCTCCAGCAGCGCTGGGCGGTGGCGGGAAGCAGGAAGGCCTGGGAGAAGGAGGCTGGCAGCCAGCTGTGTTTTCCCGCCTCTCTTTCTCATGGGTTCCGAGAATCAGTTCCTCTCCATGGAGTGGATCGAGGGACTTTCCTAGCCTCCTATCTGTGCTTGCAACCAGACCCAGCGGAGCCTGCAACAATGGCTTTCGGCTGAGAACCAGAAATCAGGCTGTGTGGGGGTGGGGGCACGCTCCATCGGGGAGGAAGAGAAGGTATTGTTACCTATTTGTGGAAAGGCTCTGTGGAGACTGTAACCATTCTAATTATACCAGACTCCACCAGGCTGCTTTCTGTTTGCTAATAACGTAATACTTTGTTCAGAACACATAACACTGCACCCCCAAAATATGAATTATTCAACTGGACCCCTAAGTCGAGAAGGCTAAAGTGTAAGAATAATTGGCAAGCCTGCAGACGTTTCTAGGAATGAAGCAAAATGACCAAAAACTCTTCTCCACGTAAAATATTAAAGTGTTACCAACAGAGCTAAAGTCCCCTCTGACCGACCCCTGCTTCAGCCTCCTCCCTCCATGCACCCTCCCTCCTAGCACTGAGACAACAATTAATATCAGTACATCATCTTTATTTCTAGAACTTTTTCCTGTGTATTTACATATTTAGAAAGTATATACTAGTGCCTCATGTTGATATACCTCAATGTATTGCTTATGTGGTTTTGAACTCGTTTTAAAAGACTGAGGGTGGAAAATGGAGGGAGCACTGTGTATGTGCTAAAGTAGAAACATGAAGCTCTTTGTATTAGTAAATAAAAATATGTGTCCACTGAAGTTTGAATTTTCCTTCCATGTTCAGGACAATGGGGAAGCACAAAGTTTTTCCTGTATTTTCCTGCCTGGATTCCTTATCTGCTTCTGGAAATGTCTGCTAGATTTCCCAACCCCACACCAGATTAGCAAGTCTAGTAGGAATATGCAGATGAGAAACCCCAGTATGACAGACAGGCCATCACGCATGCTGCTCATCATCCTCATCATCGCCAGAGGTGGGAGATCTTCCCCTGCCCCCACCAGCTGCTGGAAGGACACGGGCTGCCGAGGCCTCCGGACACTTGTACCCACCACTTCAATAAAGAAAAACTGCCTCCCTCAGACCAAGGCATGGGAGTTCATCCCCATGGCTTGCTTAGATCTCTAGTGTGTTCATGACACCGGGTAGGTTCTCTTGCCTTCTTTTAACTCAAAATTCTCTTCTAACAACAAAAAAAAAAAACAAACTCAAAATTCTCTTCTTACAAAAAAACCCAAAAAACCACAGGGCCTTGCAGACAGAGGCTTTCCATAGAGAAAGACAAGCAGACTGCTTAGATATCTCATGGACTGGAAAAGTGGAGGTGAATTATTAATAAATTTAGCAGTAAAGAAGATTTCTTCACTTAGATGATAAAGCACATCTTTTGAGCAGACTCATCCTTTTGCACTTCCTGCGACTACTAAAAGTGTGAAACTTAGAAAGTCATGTCACCTGTTACCAAGGATCAGCTCTCACTCTGGGTGAAGTAACTACTGATTCTTATTCTGCTTCCTTAAAGGGACACAACTAATTTAACTGTGATAATTTCGTTAGGGAAGGCTGCAGGCCTGTCATCCTCCCCTGACAATTTATTTCCATGTGGTGCTCGGAGTCCACATTGGTTATTATCAAATATTACAAAAATCTCTTCTGCTTTCATTACAAAGACAAATGATAAGTTGCTTTGGGGTCAAGTTTATGAAGATGATAAAATCTTCTAATGGGTTCCAGATGCTTCTTTCCCACTAGCTGGGAGGCCGTCCTTGGATCACTGCATGGATATTACTGTAGCTCAGTAATATTGACAGCTGTTTTTGTTCTACCATCTCTTTAAAGGATTTCCACTGAAATCTGGAGGTCTTAGATACTGAGATTTGCTGTATGAAGGGAAAATGATTTTACCTTCCTCAAAGATTTTATTTCTCAGGTGACTTTATCCTCTTCAAGAGCGATTTTCTCCACTGTCTCTCTAATGCCGTGCAGTGACGCATCTCAGCATATCACGAAGCATGGTTCCTCCTCAATGCATGGATCGTGTCTGGTGATGGCATTCCAATCACCTGCCAAAGGCACCATGGCTTTGGATGTCACACTGACACAGCACCACAAATTTGGGATTCTGAGGTCCGAGCTGATACGCAACATCAAGAAAATATATTTTAAAAGAAAGAACATAGTGCTATGCTAAAATAGCATTTTCCATTATTACAGTCTTGCAAATGACGATATACCAGTTTTACTCAACTATAACTTTTGCTTAATTTTTAAAGCTTTATATAAAAATCTTAAAGATTTACATGAAAATCTTTATCTCTAGGGGACTATAAGTCCACGAGTGAAGGGAAAGGACTTGGTGTTCCCTTTATGATGCCTCGGAGTGACAAGTACACCCAGCAGGTGTGCCTGGAGCATTTTAGGAGGCACAAACGGTAGAACTCTGCTAATGCCAGCTGGAATTCGCAGAGAAGCAAGAAGAGGCAGTGTTGCAGTGCCTCGTGGAGCATCCTCCTCTGCCTTCCCTCTGCGGCTCCTTCCCCGCAGAACAGCTAAGCTCGAGCCCTCCTCCCCGGCCTCCTTCCACCCCCTTCGTGCCCTGCTGAAGGGAAGAATGAGCACCCTGTTCCCAGCAGCCTCCTCTGCGGTTTGTACAGCCAGTGGTGACAGGGATCGTGCAGTCACACCCCATCAGGAGCTGGGTTCCACCAAGCCCAACCAAAGGGTCTCTGTATGTCACTTGTCCGTCTGGTGAGGTTTTCCTCTTTCCAAAGAAAAGGCCTTTCAGTCAGTTCAGGCTGCCTTTAAAGCAGGGCTTCCCTTATACCAGTGGGCTACCATGTGCCATTATATCACAAACTGTCGCACAGCACCTACGTCATGGGTGTGAGAGCTTCAGTGTCGAGGAGAACTGCACTCAAATTTTGTCCCCAGCACACCTTCTAGCTGGGTGGGCCTGGGCAAACTACCCAACCTCTGCAGTTCTTCATCAGTAAAACAGAGGTGGTGATGATGATGATGATGATATCACTTTCATAGGGTTCTTTGTTGTATTAAATGACATAATACAAGCAAACCACTTAGTACTATCTAGGAGTACAGAATCTCTCAACAAACAGTAGCAGTTATTAAGTTTCCCTTCCACCTTCCATGTTATTTTACACACCCCATAGTATTACTACAAAGTATGTATTGTGCATTTTTCAAATTTTTATGATATGCTAGATAATAGCATGTTATAGCACGTGTCAATCATCCAGATACTAGGTAGATTAAGCAGTTACATAGATTAATTCTCTGCATTCCAGTAATGGAGAAAGACATAAACTAAAAGAAAATAACCTATCACAGCAGCAGTGTATTTTTAAAAGTGGCTTTGATGTTGTGGTCTGAATGTCAGTTCAGTCTGCCCTCAACACTATCATTCCTAGCATTATACGATATGAATTAATATTCAGAAAGATGAACTTGGGCTACTACAAGATCTGTATTGGAAGAAAGACCCAATTATTTTAAGGCTCAAACACGTATAATGATTTTCTACATAATGCACTACAATGGCAAGGGAATTCCGATGACCCCAAAATTCAGTAAGCCATAATATTCCATTTTGCAAGATTTTATTTCATCCTGACTTTAGTGAACGGAGTGAGTGAAGAACGTCTGTGGATTGGAAGATTTCTGGTGGTGTGTGGTTGAACTAGTGTATATCATGTTTCTTTTTTCTACGTCCTCCCCCAAGACCATGTCATTAGTCATTATCTATGGTTTAGGCCACAGAGTAGAGCACATAAAGTATATAATCACTAGATAATATGCTCCACAAAAAGCATTCATTCATGCTATTACATTAACCCTGAAAACACTCCTAGGAGGCAAATATTAATGTGCAGAAATTACTAACTCCTGCCTGTCGCTGGGGAAACGAGGTGCAGTGAGGAGGTGAAAGGCCACTGAAGTTCACAGCGGGAGCTGCTCATCTCTCATTAATACCAGCATTTAGGTCCCTGCGTGCCTCCTCACCTCTTTCCTACCATGTTGCCTTTGAAGATTTTTGAAGAGCTGCAGTTTTGACTTCCCCCTAACCTGAATAGGGCTGATTTAGGGGGGAAGGACCATCTGGGGAAGGGAGCGCTCCATCTCCCGGGTGGAAGTACAGTGGCCCATTCACTGCGCTGATCCTGGGGTGACTCATAATGCAGCTGCTCAGATTTACGGCCAGTTGACGGATTTAAAGGCTGTTGGCTCTTTTGTTGAAATTCATATTAATAAAGAAGGGGGCTCTATAAAAACGTACTGTTGCATGGAGGGAATCCACAAAGCATCACAGCACTGGGGTTATTACAACCTCCCAACTGAAGAAGTAGGGTAGAACCATGCTTTCTTTCATCAGGTACTGCTGTCTTAAACGCAAGTAGGTTTGATGGAATTTACCTATAAAATTTGTAGGATGAACTAAACTGTAGCAATTATAGTTAAACCCCTTTTCTCTTCACTACCAAGAAGTTACTTTTACTGCCAAGACATAATGTGTGTGTGTGGCTTGGGTTTTTTGTTGCTGTTTTGTTTTTTAAAGATCAGATGTAAACACTCCAAGGCTGAATTTTGGCAAATTCTTCTTTTGTCCAAGTTCTTAATTTATGCCTACACACAGCATATACCAGTTTTCAACCACTGCGGAGAAATCAAATCTTGATGGTGTAATACAGTCGCATTAAACTCTGAAAGAACCTCTGAACTTGTAAGGGACAGGATTCATTCCTCTTTTTTGTAGAAGCTCTTCTCTAGCATTTAGGAGCTAGCTGAGCTCTCAGTGCAGAAAACTGAATATGGGATGCCAGGGAAAGGCATCTCTTATTTTACTTATCTACACAACGATGCTTTAAGCTATGATTGATGAGGAAACTCAGACCAATAGACGTTGTGTAATAATCTTATCCAGGTCACCTTGAGCAATTGTGGTAGGCAGAGTTCCGAAGATGGCTTCAAAGATTCCATACCCTAATCCCCAGAACTTGTGACTATAATGAGCTATCACTCCCACATTATGTTTTATCATATGGCTCAGTTGACCTTAAAATAAAGAGATTATCCTTGAACCTAGTGTGATCACATAAATCCTTAAAAGTAGAGAGCTTTCTCTGCCTGCTACAAGAAGAAATCAGAGAGATTCAAAGCATGAAAGGGCTTGGTTGACGTGCCATTGCTGGCTTGAAGATAGAGGGTGGAGGGTCACAAGGATGAGAGACAGGCCTCTAGAAGCTGACAATGACCCCCAGCAAGGAAACAGGGACCTCAGTCTTACAACTGCAAGAAATTCTGCCAACCTTCTGAATGCGCTTGGAAGTGGCATCTTCCCCAGAGCCTCAGTTGAGAACACAGCTAGCCAACACGTTGAGTGTCAGGTCCTTGGCAGAGAACCCAGCTGGGCAATGCCAGGTGTCTGACCTATGGAAATCATAAGATAGTAAATGGGTGTTATTTTAAGCCACTATATTTGTTATGCAGCAATAGAAAACTAATACAGCAATTAAGCAGAAGAGCTAAAATTCAAACTCAGCCCTCTTTGGCTTCCACCAATTGAATAAGAAAACCTCTGGCCTAATTAATCACAAAACTGACTTAAATAGATTAGTGCAAAATAAATAACTCATTTCCAAAACATATTTTAAAAATTAGCTCTTGTTCAGTATTTGTCTCCAACCCGATCTCTGACTTCATCCTCAGGAACATCCACGCTTCTGCTGATGAGCATCTACCTGCCACCTTTGTATTCATGTTATTATCATTACCTTCCTCATGTCACACTTCCCAGTTTTTCAAGCATTTTCATATTCATTGTCTGATTTTCTCTTCACAACTACACTTCAAAGCAGACTAGACAGGAATAATTGTCCTCACTCTCAGATGAAAAAGCTGAAGAGCAAAGTAGTTAGGTAATTGTTCTAATAGTGACCCAGTTGGTAAGCAGTATATCCATGAACCAACTCTGATGCTCCTCTGAATGCAATCTTTTCCTAGAGATTAGGAAACCAGGCCAGGCACCATGACTCACACCTGTAATCCCAGCACTTTGGGAGGCCAAGGTGGGGGAATTGCTTGAGCCCAGGAATTTGAGACCATCCTGGGCAACACAGTGAGACCCCATCTCTACAAAAATTTTTTAAAAAATTAGCCGGGCATCAAGGTACATCCTGTAGTCCCAGCTGAAGCAGGAGGATCACTTGAGCCCAGGAGTTTGAGGCTGCAGTAAGCTATGATTGTGCCACTACACTCTAGCCTGAGTGACAGAGTGAGGCCCAGTCTCTAAAAAAGAAGAAGAAACCAAAATTCAGAAAAATGGAGCCACATACAGTGGGTCACAAATCTATTGGCTTCACAACTCCTGGTTTCCACCATGTACTCACCTGGAATCCCTCTGCCTTGGCCATCGGTCCCCAACTTCTCTGCCTCCTGTAGCCCATTGCTCAGATCCGGCACCCACAGCCAAGCGACAGTCTTCTGACACAGGCCCTTCCTCACTCAAGGCCCCCAGCCACACAGAGCTTTTCCCAGTGGCTATACCCTCGTGCCTCCAGGCCTTTGGCTGAAAATGTTCTCTGTCTTCTCCCCTTCCTCTTTGCCTCGTTAATTCCTATTTATTCTTCAGATCCCAGCTGGAAGGATAGTTTTAGGGATAACTCCCCTGGACCCTAGACCAGGTTAAAACCCTCATTATATCCTTCACTTTCCACAGTTGGCAATTTATAGTCATGTGCAGCATAATGACATTTCATTCAACAATGGAGCACATATCCGACGATGGTCCCATAAGATTATATTCGAGCTGAAAAATTCCTAGGCGTAGCACAAGGCATTACTCACGTGTTTGTGGTGATGCTGGTGTAAACAAGCCTACTGCGCTGCTAGTTCTGTAAAAGCCTAGCACATACAATTACGTACAGTACATAATGCTTGATAATCGTAATAAACTACTGTTACTAATTTATGTATTTAGTATACTATACTTTTTATTGTTATTTTCAAGTGTACTCCCACTTATATATACATATAAAAAATTTAACTGTAAAACAGCCTCAGGCAGGTCCTTAGGGAGGTATCCAGAAGAAGGCATTGTTTTCATAGGAGATGACAGTTCCATGCGTGTCATTGCCCCTGAAGACCTTCCAGTGGGACAAGATGTGGAGGTAGAAGACAGAGATATTGATGATCCTGACCTTGGGTAGGCCCAGGCTAACGTGTATGTTTGTGTCTTAGGTTTTAACGGAAGAGTTTAAAAAAAATCAAAAAATTTTTAAAATAGAAAAAAGCTTATAAGATAAGAATACAAAGAAAGAAAATATTTTTGTACAGCTGTATGATGTTTGTGTTTTAAGTTAAGTGTTATTACAAAAGAGTTTAAAAGCTTTTTAAAAATAAGTTTATAAAGTAACAAATGTACAGTAAGCTAAAGTTAATTCATTATTGAAGAAAGAAAAATATCTTTTTATGAATTGAGTGTAGCCTAAGTGTACTGAGTTTATAAAGTCTGCAGTTGTGTACAGGAATGTCCTAGGCCTTCACACTCACTCACCACTCACTCACTGACTCACCCAGAGCAACTTCCAGTTCCGCAAGCTCCATTCATGGTAACTGCCCTGTACAGGTGCACCGTTTTTTCTCTTGTATATCATATTTTTGCTGTACCTTTTCTATGTTTGAACATGTTTAGATACATGAAAGCTTACCATTGTGTTGCAATTGCCTACAGTATTCAGTACAGCACATGCTGTACAGGTGTGTAGCTTAGGAGCAATGGGCGACACCACAGAGCCAAGTGTGTAGTAGGCTGTACCATCCAAGTTTGTGTAAGTACATACACTCCATGACGTTTGAACAATGATGAAGTCACCTAATGATGCATTTCTCAGAATGTGTCCCCATTGTTAAGTGAAGCATGACTACTGATTTGGATACTATGTCATTAAGGTCTATTTCCCCATTAATAGAATTTCCAGGAAGAATTGAACAGTGCCCTTTTTTCTTCCCTCTGCCTTGCATAGCCCTGACATGTACATGGGACTTAACACATACTAGAAGACTTAATGAATGCACTTACGCATTGAAGTATGAATGAAATACTGTGTATCTGTGTCTGTGTATCCGAACATATTTAAACTTACAAAAGGTATAGCAATAGCAGGGTATAAAAGATAAAAAATGGTATACCTGTATAGGGCACTTACTGCTCTTCAGGTGGGCAGGCCATTACATCAAGGACTGCCCCTCCAAGTGGCCAACCCTGTAAGAATTCTTTTGACAATACTAGCCTACCACTTTCTGCCTCCACCCTCTATGCCAAGCCCAAGAAGTGAGTGCAGGGCCTTTCCAGTAAAAATGTTACATCCCCATCCCTTAAAAATCCCTTCGCAGCCCCAACTGGAAAGCACCGTCGACCGCCAGAGCACTTCCTCCGTTTCCTGGGCTGGCAGGGACGTTACTTCTCACCTCCTTGCACTAACAGCTCTAATGACAGATCTGGCGAGAAAGAGCAGCCGGTGTAACCGAGACGCCCACTGGCAGCTGCTGTGCGACTGCTACTCCCATAACCGGGTCTATCTCCTGCTCACAGCAGAAATCAGTTACAAAAACTCGTCCACATATTAGCCATTCATGAATAAATCGACATTTTTCTTTTCTTTTCTTGATGAAAGTTACTTGGAAAACTTTGAAAAGTTGCACTAGACAGTCTCTAATCTCCTTTCCAGTTCTGAAAAACTCTGTCAGTCCAAGATTTACTGGTTTTGCATTTCAGGCGTCGTAGCCACGGATTTACGGCATCATCTCATTCACTGAACTAAGCTGAACAGCATCAGACTCCAGAAAGTCACACAGCAACACAGAGAATGCCCTCTTCTATGGAAGAGTGACATGAATAATTCGCTAAAGTTCCTTTTAATCTAGTTTAAGCTTATTTATCCCCCACACTTCTGCCAAGCAGTTAGCAGTCTATTAAAAAATACTTCAGTAGAGAGAGACTGTGACTTTAAAGAACCCGCCAATGAATCATTTTGTTATACGAATAACTACCTTCAATTATATCAATTTTGTTTGCTGAGGTTTCTTAAAAACAAAAAAAGATCATGTACATGCAAGTCTGACCATTATGAAATTAAACATGCCTCACCTGTCTTACTCCGTCATTGCCAAAACTCACACTTGGAGTGCACACCAGGTAAGCTACTTTGGTCATTGTCACAGGTGGGGAGAAGAGGATCCATGTACAATGTGCAGTTTGGACATTCTGAGTGAGGAACTTATCCCAGGGATGTTTGGGGGAAAACCAAATATAGGAAGTGGAATTGGAACTTCTCTTGGAGGAAGGGTACATCTCAAAGAACACAGGAAAAGCACATTCCTACCACAAATGCAGAAATTCACATGATATGTTTTAGGAACACTACTCATTGGTACATTTGATTAACTGAAAGGTTTGGGTGGAATAAAAATGATGATGATAATGATGATGGTGGTCAGGTTGGGGCTGGATTAACAGGTCTTGAATGTCAGGCTAAGGTGTTTGAACTTGATTCTACACTAGGGAACCACTGATCTGTGTCCCAGGATGGCTATGTGTGTGTCCGTGAGGTACACCCAGGCCCTCTCCCATACAAGGCCAAGTGTTTCTTATCTTCTCCACACACCATGAGTGTCAACCAGAGGTACCCCTGGTTCCAGTATCTTTCTTGAACCACCCCGAGGGATTCTTTGAACACATAGTATTGTGAAATCATCTAACAAGAAATTCATTGAAACACATCCATATTATGGGATGACCCATATACAATTTTTAATGCAGTGAATGTAATTAAATACATAAACAAATTGCAAATAGCATAAAGACATCCTAATAAGTGTTTGAGCCTTTCTTACTAAGAAATCTGTGAAACAAATAAACCTACCTGATATTATGAGGATTCACATCCACCACCTTCTTTTAAGGTCTTTGTCTCAGGCCTGTCAAACACTTCTTCTTTCATCTTCCTAATTTAGGATAATTTGGTGATCACTGTAGATATCTTAACTGTTCCACATTCCATGCTAATTCACAATGGGGTGATTATTTCCTTGCATTGGAGATAAAACAGGATATAATTCAGAGAAGCAATTCCTAACCAACTTGCAATTTCTTAAAGTTGAGTGTGTAAGTAAAGAGTCTTCCTCAACTGTAATTCCAAACTCTAGCTAAATTTTTTTCCCACTTAACCCCTGAGCAAGTCTGGGCAATGCTGACATTTAATTAGACGTGTTCTCCTCCTGCAAAACCACCTGCCCCAGTTCCATATGACTGCGTAGGGAACAGCTTCCTCTCTGGCCAGCACCGGAGCAATGGGAAGGGTTATACACCTCCTTTCTCTGGAGAGCAGTGGCCAGAGGTTAGCTGGAGAGAGAGACGGGCAGGTTGCAGGACACCTGGCCAGGCTCCCTACTACTCAGAAGTTTTTGATTCTTCGCGTACTTTCTAGATCACACTCTCAAAGTACTCTTTGGCCCCACAGCTTGATTTTGCTTTTAGTGGTTTGGGGGTCCTTTATGTGTTGATAGCTATGCAAACAGTATCCCACTGAGATCAGCCTGGGAACAGCACTATGCAGAATGCATGGGAGCCTGAAAGTGGACATACCCCAGCAATCGGGGAATTAAGTGATGAGGACTCGAACTATAAAGCAGGAGTAGAAGGATGGGAAGGAAAGAGATAGGTGGTTGTGCTCCTAGGAGGCATACACTTATTTCATCTTCGTGTGTATTTTTCATTGTAAGATTACAGAAGATGCTTGTTAATTTAATTAGTCCATATCAAGGTTGTCTTCTCTTTTTCTTTTTTAACTTGATGAATAGTTTTAAAAGACTCCTTCTGTTCTTGAAAGTTGAAAGGATACATTTCCTAAAAGAAATAGGAGCCCAAAACATCTTGCTAGGAATGTGGGAGTCAACTCTCAGGAAAGTGTTTGGTTTCCAGAAAATGATCATGAAGTTGCATTCTTTCTGGCTGAAGTCCTTCTGTAATTACAGAAAAAGTTACTGTGAAACCAGTATACTGAGTGTGTCTGGAGTTAATCTCATTACAAAGGACTTCAATCTACACAGGCAGTTGAGTCTCTGTAATTTGTGGGGTTTCGATCTTCTCTCGTATTTCTGTCTAGGTCTTTGGGAGGCAGTTTTTGTCTATACATAAGTCACTTACTTATTCAACCATGGTGGATAAATTGAGGGGAATTACAAAAATGAAGAAATCAATTTTTAAAAGATGACTTTTTAAGATAACAAATTTAGAAAAAAGCATGACATTTCTTTGATTCTGGTGTAATTTATTCTATTAAAAAATTCAAAAAAAATGTGAAGCATCTCAGAATTCATACGCAATGTATGGATTTACATAATCAGGTTTTGCTGAATTGGGCTGGAAGGAAAATGCTAAGAGAAACAAGAATGTCAATAAGGTGAATAAAGTTGAATTTTTTTGGAAGGAGAGGGACTCAGAAATTAAAAAGAAATAAAAGGAAAGCTAGAAGACTAGACCTGTACAAAGAGACAGATATACGTATGCAAATATAATTGTGATGAGGAAGTGGATTTTACTTCTATTCTGAAGAGAATGATATGCACAAGTGGGAGAAGTAATCTTCTCAGTCTTTGATGAAAAACGTGATTTTGACTATTTAGGGTGTATTCACTGAGCGAACACTGAGGAATTAATATATATTAAAAATATTTCATTTCTTCTTACTAACTTCTAAATTTAGTCAGGATACTCTATATTAATAGAGTCTGAATGCTAAAGGTGATGAATAAAATTTTCCTGAGTTTAGTAACAAAGGAATTTGGGGGAAAAATTAGTTTGAGGTATTTTATTATAAATGGCACATAGGACAAAAATTCAGTTCACCATAATATTTTAGCAAAGCAGAAAGTCTGCTCATGCTAACTTGAAAGTGTGTTGGGGTTAGAATGATATCACCTGCAGTTCTCACTTCAAGAGCTCCAGAGACAAAGTAGAAATTCAATGTGCTGAGAAATTTCTCTATTTGCTACTCAGTTCACCTCTCGTCCTCATACTGTCACACCGTTCTTCCAGGGCTAAGTTTATGACCCTGCTGAAAACTGCTTGCTTCATTATCAAACTCTGTTTAAATTCCAGGTCTTCACATTATCAAATATCAACATTTCTCCATCCAAAATGAATTTCCTTTCTGAGAATTTCATGAGATTTCTTTTTTTCTTTGTTTTGTTTTGTGTTTTCTTTTTCTGTTGTTGTTGAGACAGAGTTTCCCTCTGTCCCCCGGGCTAGAGTGCAGTGGCATCACCATAGCTCACTGCAATCTCAAGCTCCTGGGCTCAAGTCATCCTCCTGCCTCAGCCTCCCAAGCAGCTGGGAATACAGGTGCATGCCACTATGCCCAGCTAATTTTTCTATTTTTTTTTTTTTTTGTAGAGATGGGGTCTCACTCTTGCTCAGGGTGGTCTTGAACTTCTGGCCTCAAGCAATCCTCCCGTCTCAGCCTCCCAAAGTGCTCAGGTTTCAGGTGTGAGCCACTGTGCCTGGCCTGAGATATTATTTTTTAAAGAATTTTGCCTTTGTCTTACAGAGTTGAACTACATGAAACCATATTTAAAAGTTCATGTGTTAACTTGTTAAACATGTAATGCAAAAACCCAGTTCTAGATCATTTCATGCCTAATTTCAAACATTTTAGCAACACTTTGCAGTTGGTGGGAGAGCAACCTTTAAATCTTGGTTTCACTGGAAACTTTCCTTTTGGAGTTTTTCCTTGAAATAAGGCGTTTTTAATTTTTCATGAAACATAGCCTGCCACCATTTAAAATGGAAATGAAAAAAGGAATAGCATTCTGCTGAATATCTCAAATTTGCCAGCAGCTTCTAAAGAGTTGTTATAGATACTTAGTGATGGCCCTAGATTACTATTTCTAAGATGATGTCGTGTCTGAAAGAACACTGCCAATTTGCAGTTTCAAAGAGCTTCGTTGTTAATGAGGAAGGATAATCATGGGGCTTTTCTCCTTTCTGCTGATCACTTTGTTCCCACTTATGATTCAGTCCCCTTTTTATTCCTTTCAATTAGATCCCGAATGTAAACTTCCTTTTCTCAAAGGCAGAAGGGCAAAGTCTGAAGATGCAGAGAAGAAAGGAGAACTAGACAGTCATGAAACTTCATTTGCAGGTGGCAACATACAAGGGTGAGGGCTTCTGTGGGCTAAAGCCCTTTTTCCCTCCAAAGTTGTATCAGTTCATGTACTGAACAAGCCTCCCTTGTGCTCTCTCTTCAGCCCCTGCACTGCAGCTGGCAAATCAGGTCCATGCACCTTGCCTGGGTGAGTGTGTGTGTTGGGGGAGCCCAAGAACCCCTGTGGCTGGGCCACTGTAGGCGGTGCCACTCACTGGTCCTTTGCTCTGCCTCTGCCTGTCACTCCCCAGTGCTTGTGGTTTTTGGTGAACTGTCCTTGCACAGTAAAACCTTAATTTTACCATTTCTTATGTCTTCCTTTAAAAAGATGGGGGGTGGGAGAGAATGAGAGAGAAGAGGGAAGGAAATTCACATCTTAGTCTTTCTCACAACTCTTGTAAAATTGGGATCATGCCCATCATGGCAGCAATAATTTTTTGCAAGACTCAATTCCCAGGAGAGGACCTGGGAGAGGCAATGCCACAGGCTCTACTTTTACTGATGCACCTATAACATGTACCTCAAGTAGATAGCTCCTTATTCCCTAGTACCTCCCAATGCCTGCACTGCTCCTTACTAATTATAAAACTTTAGCCACATTAGTTAAGCTCTCTAAGCCTTAGTTTCTCAACAAGCCTAAATACACCAAACAATCTTGTTCTAGCACTGTTAAAATTACCCTAGGGACAAAAAGATAAAAACAAACTATGAAGAGTGGTTTGCTTATCAGCAAAATCAAATTGTCATTTTCTCTTTCTGTGCTCTAGACCTTCCCTTAGCATCAGTCAGCTGGAGACCTGGCAGTGCCAACTTGCTGGGAAGGGTGGAATGGGAAAAGTTCAAGGTGTGTCATTTTAATCACCCAGCTTGGGATGGGGGGCCTGACTTGTAGCATTTGCCAATTTCTGCATTGTAAGTACTCCTACCATGGCTGATTTTAAGATACCAACTTGAAGTGTATCAGCTTGCAAGTTCTGAAATTTTAACAACCATCTCTTGAAAACTAGTACAAGCCAGCTAAACACACCACTATTTCTTAGTGTTCATAAAACGTAGTTTAAAGAGTATCTATTCAAGATGGTGTGAACTCTTTCAAACTTCAGATTCATAATCCCTTCAAGATTTTATGCTTTTTTTTGAAGGGAGATTTTAGCAAGGCAATGCAATGGGTATACCGTATATTACTCAATAGTCCTGCAGGAGTCCGAGGCAGCACCCCAAAATCAAACACTTTGATATTTCTGCAGTTAAATGAATGGAAATTCACACTAAACAGGATTTTAATAAGAAACTGCAAATAGTCTCCAATCATTGTAGGTGGGGCTTTATTTATTGTCAGATGAGTTCAGGTCAGGGCAGGCCTAGCCACAAAAGGTTAAGCAAAACTTTCCATTTGTAGGGTTGCTGGATTTTAGAATTGAGGACAAAAGATTGTAGACTACAGCTGTTTAAAGTATCTTCTTATCAGAGCATGTGTGTGCATTTTCCCATGAACTGTTGTTTGAAAGGATTCAGGTGGTCATGCAGTCAAAGGAGAAGGTGACCAAAAGAGAGGGATGAAGATGGCCGATTCGTGTGAGTCCCACTCTGTCCTGACAGAGCTCAAGGGCACATGGCACCAAAGGGGACAGGTTTGGGGTCACGGACCTAGTCCCAAATTCCTGCACTGCTCCTTCCTAATTACAAAACCTTGGCCACATTACCTAAGCTCTCTAAGACTTAGTGGCTTCATTTATAAAATGGAGTAAAACACACCTACGTGTTAGGATTAAAGAAGATAATGCACCCAGAGCACTTAATATGGAGTTGGGATATGGTAAGTGTTCAGAAACCAGCAGTCATTACTATGTCTACCAACTTGTAAATCCAGTTGCCCTTTAGTATCTGTTGGGGGTTGGTTCCAGGACCCCCTGCAGATACCAAAATCTGTGGATGCCCCAGCCCCTGATATTAAAATGGTGTAGTATTTCTATATAACCCACGCACATCGTTCTACATGCTTTAAATCATCTCTAGACTACTTATAATGCCTAATACAATAGTATAATAATATAAAGAGTTGTATTGTTTAGGGGATAATGGCAGGGGAAAATCTGTACATGCTCAGTGTAGATGCAATTTCTTTTTCGCGTATCTTCTATCCAAGGTTGGTTGAATTCATGGATGCGAAAACCATGGGTATCGAGGGCCAACTCCAGTAGTTTTACATTATCAACCTTGAAAAAGAGAAGAGCTACAGAAGAAGAATGAGGAAACATGCTTGAGGCCTCTGTCATCAGATTATTGTTTAACAATTTTTTAAGTTAATTTTCAGTTAACTTAAAAATTTTTAAGTTAACTTTTCTTTTATCCTCCTGCTTTATTTTATTATTTTAATTCTAGCATTTATGACATTGAATTCTTAGGGGAAGGGAAAGTATTTTCTATCAATCTTT
Source organism: Varecia variegata (assembly GCA_028533085.1). Taxonomy (NCBI): domain Eukaryota; kingdom Metazoa; phylum Chordata; class Mammalia; order Primates; family Lemuridae; genus Varecia; species Varecia variegata. The sequence continues at coordinate 12,518,182 of CM052441.1, read as the reverse complement.
ACTCACACAGCTGACTATGTTTTAAAGATAGGAGGAGGAGGAGGAAGAGCAGGGAGTAGTGATGCCTTCCTTTATTTTTGTCTAAAAAGTTATCTGGAAGCAATTGGAAATGAAAGAGAAGGAGCAAATTGGAAATCCACAAGAAGAATTTGACTTAAAAGAATGTTTCTGTTTGGCCAAAACAGTGCTTAGGAAAATTTGAGTTCATATGCCCTCAGGTATATACGCCATCCTGACAACGCTGAACTGCTGACCAAATTTTCTTCCTGGCCTGGCCTCTAAAAGTGTTTAAATTTGAGATGCCCCATCTGAAGGGACCACTCACAGTGTGTGCTTAAGGAGATGCTCCCGGTATTTAGAATGGGACAACTCTGTTGTGCACGACTGTTCCAGCATTGCAGAAAGTTTAGCAACCCTGGTCCTCACCGCCAAATACCAGTAGATGCCCCCATCCTTAGTGACAATCAATTCCCCACCACATACACCACATTCCAAATGACTCTAAGAGGTGTAGTACTACTCCTGCAGAGAACTTCTAAACATCCTTTTTTTGAGAAATAAAGTTGGAAGTAGCTCCTTCCCCCAACACATCTGACAGAGAAAACAGCTCAAAATATACAAAAAATTTCAAAAGCTCCCAAATGTATACTCTGTTGACAACTTGAAAATAAAGCTAATTTTGAAGCAGGAGCATATTCTGTTCCTTGTTGCTTTATCTTAGTAGAATACAATTAAGAATGTTCTGTTATGAAGATGTTCAGGCTATCTGCTTAATATTAGATTTTGTTTAAGTCTTCAGGATGTATTGACCCTAAAGGTTTCAAGTTCTAGAACTTTTTTGCAAATGTCAATATTTGTAAAGCATTACACACATCTTACTTTACTATACTGGTCAAAATGAAGATAATGTAGGCAATTAGAGGGATGGGTAAAATGATGGCGTTGACCATGAGGTCTTTACACTGATTTTCACACGTGTTTGATATCTGCGCACATTTCTGTTGTCTTTTTTACATCTCTTGGTGTCTTGCTTTTCCTTGTCCTGGATGACACCTGGTGTCCTCCTTTGCCAGCAGAGAATTCTGCTTTTTAAGAAGATCTGATGGGCTTACTATGTTAGTCTGATAATGAGTAGGATAATCCCTCGCTATATTATCCTGGATAGATAGTGAATTTGCACTTGCCTTCTAAGGACCAGGCCTTTACCCTCTGGGTTGCTAGTGATGGAGACTTTAGATACTCTTGTTGTAAGCCAGGAATGGAGGTATTCTGAAGTATCAGTACTTCCAGACGGCCTCAAATTCCTCTGCCTACTTTTAGGCCCAACTCAAATAGATAATAATGATTACGAACATTTCTTATTTTATCTTTGACTCTTTGAGATTAGGACAGCTTCTTAATTTTTATATCTTCTAGCTAGTTAGGGACTTGAGAGAAAGGAACACCAGCACCAACATAGACTCTGATGACCACTCCTGGCTGCAGAGAATTTGAAGACACCAATCATCCTATGTACACTTACTTACATCTTTGATCTTTCATTTTCCATATATGAGACTCTAATGTAAGTCTCCTCTCTTAACCTAAGCTCTCTAATATAGCCAAGATATTCTAGAGAGTTTTTTTGAAGCCTCACAAATCCAAATTTGAAATTGAAATAGATCCCCCCACCCCCACCAAAAAAATGGATAAATGCTACCTGGTTTTTTCCTGAGGTGCTTTTATAATCCAGTGGACATGATATTTCTGATCTTGTGTAATCATAAGTTCAGTACAGTCACCATTAGCACCATAAAAGTTATCGCCATGCATCATAAAATGAAAGCAGGGTGTGATAGAGCCTTTCAACTCTGTAAGCTTTGCAAACATTAGTTCTCATGTGTGCATGGATTGCGCAAGGACCCTGAAATGTGATACTATATAAAACCACACAATTGTGCTGCCTTTCATGAGAAATAGCTGAAGTTAGTGGGGTGAGCATGAGAACTGGAATGTGGAGCCCTCTGTTTGCATTCCCCTGTGCCTTGCATTGCTGTGTGGCCTTGAGCAAGTCACTGAATGTTCCTGAATCTCTGTGACCTTGTAGATAATTTAAGGATGATAGTGTCTACCTTACTGGGTCTGTATGAGGAATAAATAAGAAGCCATCGGAGTCATTCAATAATCTCAAAAAGCAAAAACATTCCTTCTACAGAAATCTAATTGATAGACCCAATCAGAGGGGAAAAGGTATGATTTGAGGGATTGGCTAGGCCTGGGCCTGGTGCCCTCAAACTCTTCTTGCCTTTTTTGTGCTTCAGTATCACAAGATTGTCAGGATGGGTGAGGGATCACCTCCGCAGGCTGTGCCTTCCGAGTGCCTGTGTCTAGAGGCAGCGGTGGCTTTCTGCTGTTGTTAATTTCTGGGCTGCCTCACTGTCTCCTTTTGGATTCTTGCTTCTTCCATTATTTGTAGAGCCAATTTCCTGCATTAAAATCTTCATAAATACTTTAAGTGGTTTCCGTTTCCCTTGTTTGACCTTGACAAATACAGTAGTATTAGGAAGACCTCTCACCAAATGAATTTTCCTGATACTGGATGCACCACTAGAAAGCTATTCCATTGGGTTATTTTTCTTAAAGGGGGAGAGTAACATTGACTGCTACATAATAGCATTTGCACAACTCTTACGTTGTCCTTTCATCTACCCATCCTCCATTCATCCATCCATCCACCCGTCGAACACTGTGTGTCTATCATGTGTTAGGAGTGGAGCTAAGTGCTGGGCACACACAGATAAACTAGACCCACAGTGTGTCAGGCCCGGTGATTTCAAAGAGCTCCCACTCTAAAGCTCTGAAGGGCAGAGTGCATTTGGGAATCAGAGTGTTAATTTGAGTTAGGTGTCTAGTGCGGTGCTTGGCACACAGTATCAGCAAACATTTCTCATCCCCATTCCCACTTCCCACCTCATTAATAAACCACAGTAAAGTGAAGGGGGCTGGACAGGAAATATTATAACCATTTCATAGACACACAACCAAGTTCAGAACTGTTACCTGCCTAAGGGCCAGTAGCTAGTCAGCTTGGGTCTGCAGCTAGTCCAGTCTTCAACACAGTGAGGCACTGACTGCTGGGTTCTATGCAACCGCAGCATCCGTGCTAAGAAATGCCTGCCTGGGGGCCGGGGAGGGGAGCAGCAGAGAGCAGGAAACCCCAGTACTCCTCCCTTCCTCTCCAAGTTTTCCCCAATCTCCCTCCCTCAGCCACAAACACACTCATCAATGAGCTTCTTTGAATCCTAGGTCCTTTGAGTGTCAAATAAGGGCTAGCTCCTACCTCACAGGATTGATAGAGACCATAAATCTGCTACTACTTTACAAGTGTGCTGTACACTTCGACTATTGCAAACAACAACATAGAAAGATGGGGTAGCAGGCAGTTTTGTGCGAGTTCCAGAAGCTGGGACGGGTCTTGACTAAGTTCCTACGCCTCAGTTTCCTGTCTGTGAAAGGAAACTCGCACCTGTCTAGTCGACCTCACAAAGTTATTGCAGGACCAACTGAATCGATGCTTTGAAGATGGCAAATAACTGTTTTAGTCCCATTGTAAATCAACCGTAGTAAATGTATTCCAAGCATGACCCAGTCCCATAGCTTTACATAATACAAGTCAGTTGTGGAGGCTCAAATAAATGATAAAACAGAACATAAACTCCACATTGCAGAGGAGAGAACTGTGACACTTTGTGGCCTTACTGCACAAAACCTTGTTTTGTTTCAAATCTTTATTATAATTTCCATACCCACGTACTGCATAAAGGCAGATAAAAGGGGAAAAATCAACAAGAATAGCGAACATTTATCCAGGCTTTATATTATGTGCCAGGCAGTCTCCTAAACCTTATTATCTAAACATGTCCTTATTTAAATCACACACAGCAACACTGTGAGGTTGGCACAGTCATCGTCATTTTACAGATGAGGGAGCGGAACGCAGGCACAGAGAGGTTAAATCATCCTCTCAAGGCCACACAGCTAGCAACTGGTAAGACTGAAGTTCTGTAAACAAGTAAAGTAACAGTGCATCCATCCATACATGTGATTCATACCAAACCTCGCCGGATCCACAGGCAAACCTGACATGTCTGCCTTTGGCAGGAGACGATCGTTAAGAAATGACTTCACATGCCTTTGACTCTCACTGTAGGCACCTTTGATTGAAGTCATAAGTTTACCACAGAGCTGGTAAACATCTGGCTATCACCAAGGTTATTCTTCTTCTCCTCTTTTTGCACTTTTACTTTCTCTAGGCAAAGGTCACTCGGCACATTAACGGGGGTGATTGTGGTAATGATGCCTGAAGAACAGCGAGCTGCCCTCTCTTTTTACATATTATTGCCCCAAAGCGGCTGCGGAAAATTAAAATGTTGACTTAAAATAATGATTTTTTATATTATTTAAAAAAAACTCATGTAGGAAATTATCACGTCCAAGGGAAAGCTAAACCTGAAGAGCCTGGAAAATGAAAAGTGATGTGTCTGCGAAAACGGTAGCAGGAATTTTTTTTTTTTAACTTTTTTTTCCCCCAGAGGCTGTAATTTGACTGCTCTCTTTGGCAAAGCTCCAGAGACAAGGCCAAGTGCTTAATCTCTCTTTCTCTTTCTCTTCCCCCTCCTCCTCCTCCCCTCCACCTTTCTCGCCCCGGGGGCGGAGGGGAGGCGGGACGCGCGATCCGCTGCTCGGCCCGAGGAGCCGCACCGGGGCGCGGGGAGGGGCCGAGGCGAGGAAGAGGAAGTCGGAGCTGGAGCCCGAGCCCGACGGCGCTGCAGGGCGCTCCGGCCGCCCGAGCCGGCGCAGCGCACCCGCACCTCCCCGGCCGCCCCGCGAGCGCCGCCCCGGCGCGGGAGCCGCCCCTCTCCGGGTAAGCGCCGGCCGGGCCTGGGCACCCCGGGGACTTTTCCAAGGAGGGGACACGGGACTGGGGACCTCGACCCGGCGCCCCACAGCCGCAGGTGGGGGTGGGCGCGGCGTGCTGCCGGGCTTCTCTGTCCCCCCGCGATCGCCCTCCTGGGGTGGGGGCAGAGGGTGCTGGGGGGCACTGTGCCGCCAGGGATCGGGGTCCCTTCGGCCGAGGGTGCTGCCCACCGCCGCCGCCCGGCTCCGGGCTCCTGGTCCCCAAGTCCCCGGCCCGCAGCCACAGCGTCTGCAATGTTTGCAGCTCCGAGGAGTTTCTGTGCGCACCCAGGAGTGTTACACCCCCACCCCCACCCCGACTCAACCAGAACAGTCCGAAGAGAGGACCCCACGGCCAGCCACCGTGGGCCCGCTCCCCACCAGCGGGGCCGGCGCCGGGGCCCCCAGGACCGGGGGACCCGCGGTGGGAGGCGGCTGCCGCGCAGCTGTGGCGCATTAGGCTTGGGGGCGCCCTGCCTTTGCAGAAGGCAGCGTCGGTGCCCCAGCTCTGCCAAGACACTTTTGGGGGTGTGGGAGCGTCGAGAGCCTGTGGCTCCTCTGTCACAGGGGTAGATGGTAACTAACACCTTGTCGTCTGCGACTTTGCCGGCCGTCCTGGCCTCTGAGGACAACCGGGACCTACGGGTGATGCCCGAGCCCGCCCCTCTTTGTGTCGTGCGTGGTTAGTCTTGTTCTTAAACCAGAAGCTTAATGACGCTGTGATTAGGACAACGCTGTTAAGCCGTTCAGTTCATTCCGTCCCTTGGAAGCAATGAGGTGGATCATTTGTTTTAACGTGCTGGGGGAGTCTTGTTTGTAAAGCCGGCATTTCATTGAGTTCTGGTCCTTAAGGCTCCCTTTGTACCACCCTCAGGTGGCCGAGGCTACTGCACATATTTTTGAAGTCATTGAGTGTGGGTGTCTTGGGGCAGGCATCACTCTGAGAAGGCAGTGTCGATCTCAGAGTGAGAGGTTTGGGGTTTTGAACATGTTGGGTACAGAACTATCTTGTGTTTCGGATTTAAACCGTGAAAAGACCAGAATGTTAACTCCAGTTGAAGTTTGACATCTAACAGAATTCCAGGCCTAGATAGGTCGTGTATTGCTGTAAAAAATAGTGTTAAAACCAGTACCTTATGGCTTCTCAGAGTCCGTAGTTGGCATACTTTAAAGAATTTATTTCTAAACTCTGTACTCACTCCTCACCCACCCCCTTCCCTCCCAGGGGTATGTGTTTGGTCCACAATATTTAAGACAGATACAAAAGTGATAGGATGATGTTTGACTCTTTAACATCTTTCAGTCTGGCTTCCCAGCTCCTGACTTGACTTTTTGTGCTATTTGAGGCCCTGTATGTAAGCCACCAAACCACCTGGCTGAAGATACCTTTTCCTCCAGAGTTCTCCCACCTTCCTGGCTTCATCCTCAAATAAGTCACCAGCAGCATATTCCTCCATGACCTCCCTTTTCCTTTGTATAGCAGCCCCCCAGCCTCTGCTAAAGGGCAAAGCAAAGTGAGAATTGAACAGCTATATGGCAATCAGACCCATGCTCCAATTCTGCTTTTCCTTGATAGCATTTTCCTACTCATCTCTGTCTTCCCCATGGGCACCAGCTTCCTTCATTGCCTTTAATATGGATGATTGTCACCAAATACAGGCTTAAATGTCTCAGTGGGGGATTCGAGCTGTAGTTCAAAGAAGTTAAATGATCACTTTTTAAACAAATCAATAGGAAGTGGCAACATAATTTTTCAAAACCAAGAATAACCAGTACTATTTTGTTCTCCCACTTTGCAGATTTTTTTAGTGATTTAATTAAGATTTAATGGTTCAAGTTCTGTCACATAAATATGGGAAATGCTGGAGTAGCACTAAATCTTTTGAGCCTTTAGTAAACTAAAAGCAGTTCCTGGATCTATACTCTGATTCTTAATGGCTGCAATCCACTTTTTGCAGGTTTCTTTTTCTCTCTGCTCTTTTCATTGTTGGTAGTTGGTCTTTCAGGCAATTGTCATCTTTTAATCCTCCTGCAGGGATGATTAGATCCCTGGAATTTTTTTCTTTATTCAGGTCTTGCTTTGTTGCCCAGGCTGGAGTACGGTGGCACGATCATAGCTCACTGTAACCTCAAACTCCTGGGCTCAAGTGATCCTCTCTCCTCAGTCTCCCCAATAGGTAGGACTACAGGCATACACCACCATGCCTGGCTAATTTTTTTTTGTTTGTTTGTAGCGATGGGTGTCTCACTATGTTGCCCAGGCTGTTCTTGAACTCCTGGCTCCAAACCAATTGTCCTGTTTCAGCCTCCGGAAGTGCTGAGATTATAGGCATGAGCCACTGCACCTGGCCAATCTCTGGAATATCAAAGCTAGGATGGCTCTTGGATGATCTAGTCCAGTCTCTGTATCTTCAAGATTTAGAAAGTATGAGTGGTTAAGAACAGTGCTCTGGAATTAGCACACCTATGTGTGATGGTTGCCTCTTTATCTCATTAGTTCTGAGACCTTCACTTCTTTAAGGAAATTATTTAGACGTGGATTATTTTATAATCAGGAAAAGTAACAATCATAGTTGATTGTGTGCTTGTGTGCGGTTTCTTTCGCTCTCTCTCTCTCTCTCTCTGGATTTTCTCACCTTTCCTCATTTCTTCTCCTATAAATTTAAGAAAAAATGGCCTTTACCTCCAGAGTTGTCTGCGCATTAAATGAAATAATGTGTATTAGTGTTTGGCACATATGCTTACTTTGAAGATGACTGTTGTTGATAAACAAAGTCCCAGGAATGAGTGATTCTGCAGAAAGTTATACATAGCTCTTGATTGGCAGAGTGATAGTTTAACTCAGGTTCACTTCTTTCTCCCTCAACTGCACTGCCTAGAAATGATAGTTGCATATAGACATTTTTAAATTAAATGTAATGGTTCACTTCTTAAGAAAAAAAATTGCTCTCTTTTGACTTAGAAAAAATATGGTTTCCAATGCAAAATGTTCATGTATTCAGGCAGGCATGGGAATGGAACATTTTCTAGACAAAGACTTTCTAAGCAACCTCATATGTGTGTGTGGCAGGCATCTCAGATATTAATGTTTCATCACAGGCCTGCATCAGTCTTGCTTGATAAAGTGAAAAGCTGAACCCAATCCATTTGGCTATTTAGAGCTGTGGGCGTCTGTGCCAAGTAGAACTTACTGATGGAAGAGCCAGCTTTCAAGTGATTAAGAAATGCAGACATGGTTAGCTTTTTATTGCCCATACTAATGAAAAGCAACAAATGCTTTAGCAAAGAAGATGGAAATATATGGCTAATCATCCTAGCGATGGGGCCCAGGGTTGTTGCAGAATAACAGGGCCATGGGGTATCTAGATGCTGCAAAACAGTTTCAGGTATGCCTGGGTGATTCTCATTCCAGTGATTAGGAGTTGACTGTGTATCTAGAATAGTTCTCATGTTTGAGTCTGAGTATCTCCTCAATCTGTAAACATAAGGTTACCAAAAAAATTTTTCCCTGTGAGATATAAGCCAAGTAAAAATTTCCAAACCTAAACATCTTTCTTTGGTAAATATTGAATTACCATTTGACGAAAGCTAAATCCTGCTGGATGCATGGATCCACAAATCTCTAACTCTCCTTCCTCCCTCCCCATATAGTCCTAGAGGAAAGGCAGCTTGAAGAGTGTTAATGCTAGGCTAAGTTTTTTAAAAAATTCCAGCTACACCCACTTGTAATAACCTGATGGGAGGAGAGTCAGGGTTTTCACTGGGTCTTTAATTAAGAAAGTTGTTTTGGTAAGCTTTAATAACCAGGGTGCTGTGGCGTCTGCAGAAGCCTCTGAGCACCAACATGAGGAAGGTCAAACCATTACAGCATTTGGCCAAAAGCTAGCAAGCCCTTTTATGTGTAAGAAGGACATCTTTTTAAAACATCACAGAAAAACAAAGTTAAGATGAGTGTGAATCTAATAATAGCTAAAACTTTAGAATTCTCAAAAGAGGAATTATTAAATCCATAAATCATCATACTATTACATTAGCTCTAACATTTGAAGTGGTAAATAGATCTAGTGCTCTCTGTGTCTGGTCACATTGAGCATCAACTTAAATGGCCTGTGACAGACAGGGAAGAGGACCATGAAAAGCCCTAAATCGGGGGTAGCAGACCTTTCCCCATAAAAAGCCAGGTGGTAAGTACTTTAGGGTTTGTAGGTCCATGTATGTCTCTGTCATATACTCTCGGATTTGGGGGGTTTTGCTTATTTGTTTGCAACCCTTTAAGAATGTAAAAACCCATCTTTGCTCATAAGCCATACAAAAACAGGAAGCATGCTGGATCTGGCCTGCAGCTGTCCTTTGCTAACTCTGTTCTAGATGAAACATTCTGTTTGCAATATTCTTCAGTATTTTTGTGGACACCCAAAATGACAAAGTTCATAGGCTCTATCTAAGTGGACTCGATATAGACTGACTTATAATCAAGATATCTTTGTCGCTCTGTTTTCTGGTCACCCTTCTGTATTTTCTCTTTATGCTGGGGTTAGAAGTCTCTGTTAGACATAGTAAGCAGTTAACCTACGAGTGGCAGGGCCAAATTTCAACATTCTGCCTTGGGTTAGATGCGGAATGGGGAGAAAAGCTCAGCTGGGTTGGAATAAAGCCCACATTGAAGCAGATCTCTGATGATGCATATGGAGTGTGGTCCCAACCCCTGAGCATGGCACCCAAGCCCTGGTACCTACTCTTGTCCTAGCACCCTCCATGTATACCCTGTATGCCTGCTGTTCTGGAGAACTCACAGAGCCTAGGTGGACTGTGCTCTCTCACCAATGGTGGGATCCTTCCACACAAAGTTCAAATATCTGTCTCTTCCCTGGAACTTTTCCTCTCTTATTGGACAGAGATGCAGGCACCTCCATCTCCATGTTTGTACGAAAGCTTATACATGACACCCTTAGGAGTCCAGAGGAATGCAGGGATCCCCCATTGATAAACCTTACCTTTCAAGAGGGGAGAACAGTTTTATCCTCTTTGTAGCTTCATCTTGCCTTCCACATCTGGACCAGTGGCAGAATGAAGCACAGAACTATTCCAGAGCCTTGAATGTGACACACGGCCTAGCACAGTGCTCACGTATATGGGCTTTGACGTCAGGCCCAGCGGAGGTCTGGTTCCTTGCCTCTCCACTCACCTGCTGCGAGTTCCCCCACCTTTAAAGTAGATAATAAAAATCATCTGCTAATTCCTGGGAATAAATGATATTTTCCTCTGTAAAGCATTTAGGGACTGTTATATAGTAATTACTCAATAAGTGGCAACTTTCATTCATTCTAGAGCCATTTATTGAGAATAATGCCTGACCAACAGGAGATTGATTGTCTCCATAGAGACGTGATCAGTGAGAGGGGAAACTCATTGATAGGTGAGCTCCCTTCGATTGGTGGTCCAGGAAGCCTCTCAAGGAGGCAACATTTGAATTGAGACTTAATGATATTGATGAGTTCCTGTTTCATCAGATCTAAGATACCTTTGAAATATACCATTTTTTAATGTACCACTAAGAAAGAAGAAATGCTGTCAATGAAATTGACACCACCTACTGTAAGATTCATCTATAAGTTGTAAAAAAAAGTGTGTCTTAGCATCAGTGAACTGTATTTGTATTTGTGCTCAATAAATATCTATTGAATAGATGAGTGTTACCCTATAGTTGCATACAAGATTCTGCTACAGTGGTTTATACTGAATTTTTTTCCTCTGTTTCTCAGTTCTGGGATGTTGACTTGGACCTGGCAAAGAGAAAGTAACAGAGTAAATACAAGTATTGTAAGACGTTTATGATCTCACGTATTGTAAAAATAGTTTAAAACATTCACTTCAGTGGCCAAAGTGTATCAGTGAATCTTGGCTAAGTGAAATTGACGAACACATAAGAGTGCAGTTGAACAGCTCTGGCAACTGGATAATTCCTTGTGGCAGCTGTCTGCAGAGACGTGTGAAACCTTAATGAACATAAATGCCATCCTAAGGGCAATGAAGGCATTAGCTCCAGGCTTACTTCCTTCTGTTTTCTAGATTTAATTTAACATAAATACTCCTCTCCTCCCTGTGACGGAGTGGGTCCTTTGTAACAATGAAATGGAGGAGGCTCCATTTGTGTCCAACCCCCTTCCTGGCTCTGGCAAGCCTCCGGCTTTTCACACTCCAAGCTGAGTTCTCTTCCAATATTTCCCCACCCTCCTCCCTGTTTAGAGAGTAAAATACTGCTGAAGTCTTCGCTTTTCTAACCACCCTTTAACTCTGAATTCTAGTCAAGATCTCTTTTCTGTGCTCAGTTTGGAGCCTGTTGTGTCTCTCCAGCTCCTTCTCCTCCTATCCAAGTTTCCCTTAACCCCTCAGTTTCTGGATGACTCCACGGGAGTCTTGACAATACTTGGCTGTTTCTAGTTGTAAAAGAGTGTGCTTTCATGCTGTTTTGACTTTCAATTCAACATGTCACCCAAGTCCCTGGCACTGGGTGGCGTGCTGGCTCACATGGTTACTGTGCCCTTCATTATACCCTGCTGGAATCTGTTCCTCTGGGGCCTTTTTCAGCTCCTCCCTCCCTCACCCAACTGTGCTCCCGAAGCCAGAGCAAAGTCCCCTTCCTATACGCTGCCTGACAGGGAGGGTCAGTCAGTTCTTGGCCAAGGAGGAAGCAAAATGCAGACCTTTTTGCCTTCCTGAGCCACCTCTTTCTTCTCTCCACCTTCTCATGTGATTAAAGGCCCTGATGTTTTAGGAGTCTGCAGAATAGACACCAATTCTAGATGAAATTTGAGTCTTTGGAAACAAGCAGATGCAAAGGAGACGTCACTTGTAGGCATTCCAGGGATGCATCTTAACCATAGTCCAGCCTTGGTCGGGATGGTCCCAGGCTGTCTCTGACCTGAGACTGGCAGGCTGGCCGTGGGGGAGGGAATGTGAAGAGGTGAGGCCACACGCAAGGGCTGGTGGGGCTGATCCTCCCCACCGCCCCCCCAATGCCATCCCGGAGCTCAGCTTCCCGTGGCTGTGTGATTACAGTCAGTCCTCAAACACTGACATCCGCGCCTCTCTTATGTGCTGCAGAGAGAGGAAAAGCTGTAATCTGAGGCATAAATATACGATCCTGTGTTTGTTCCCTCTAACCATGTAACCTGTTATTAGTTTAAGCATCTATGTTGTGCTAAAATGTGATAGCTGCCTCAAAGGAGGATATGGTCGCTGTTCTGAAACAGCTCGCAGTTTAAATCCTCAGGTGTCTGACACTTTGTAAAATGTGAAACAACCAAATACATGCATAATGAAGCATGGGGGTCAGAATCAGGAATTTAGGAGTACTGAGCGGGCAGTAGGGGAGGATGTTACAGGAGACACAGGCTTTAAAAGCTTATTTATTAAAAGAAAAGCCTTCCCATACATTATGCCTTTCCCATCATCTATGAGAGTCTTTAGGGAGTGACGTGATAAGGAATAATGAGGTGGGACTAGAAGGGCAATGAGACGGTCAGGGAGCAGATGGGATTGGCATACGGATGGGCTGATTAGTATTAGCTGTATTGAGGAACTTACTTTGGGAGATATTTGGAAGCTTTTGGAACAGTTATGAAGGAAGATCTTGGTGGTCTTGGCTTTTTTCCATTTTTCTTCCCTGTCTTTATAAGATAAATGCTATTTTCCCCTTTGGCAGTTAAGTGTTTAGATTCAACTCTAAGGAATGTCATTTAATCACAATACTTAATGATATCTGATCTTGAAGCTAATACAGCAGAGAAAGTAATATGAAATTAATAATTCTGCAGCTCGTGGAACCCTGTGGTCCCCAGGTGTGCCCCGTCACACTGAAGCATTACCTTTGGCAACTTAGAATCCAGATGGCTTCTAAAAAGTGACATTATTATGAAGCACTCTTAGTTTTTCTTTGTTTCTCTTTAGAACTCATCTGAAATGGAAGCAAATATTATGAAGTTCTAAGAATTGAGCTGTGATGAGTTTCATAATAGCAGTGACTTTCAAAATCCAGAATGCCTCCGAGGAACAAAAAGAGTCTTGTGTTGCTTTATGATGTGTCATGTATCAAAATGTGATGCTGTCTAATCTAATACTAGAGTTTAAAAATTTTTCTAAAAAGGAAGTTAACAGGTATTTATTCTTAACTTCTTATAGAAATAAAGAAGAGAATATATTAGCTAAAGACGTACTAGCTAGCCATAACTATTCTAAAAACCTCCTTGGTTTTGGATTACTAATATGTACAGAAAATATGCTTGGCAAATGTTCAGAAACTATATACCATACTCTTAAATGAGAAAATTCTTATTTGATGTGTCAATATGTATAATATATATAGCACTTGAATATAATATTTTCCCGCTTTATTGGCTTATTGTAGTACTAGTTCAAATGTGGTTTCTGGGACATTTATTATGAGAAAAATGGTGTGCATGGAAAAAATAAGTTTGTTTTTCTATGGTCTGAATACTCAGAATTGAAATATAGCAATACTGTAGAAATTAGGCAGTCTATATATGTTATCTGGAAGTTGCTTAAAATGCCTTCTAAAATAAGGATAAAATCATATAATACAGATGTTATGAGGTTGAAATGCGTAATGTATGGATAGCACCTTGTACACATTAAGCCCTTAATAAATAGTGCCTATATTATTATGTTTACTGGCTGTCACATTGAAGTTTTATTCTCTGTTACTAGATGGCTGGAACAATAAACGAACATGAAAATAACTGGGAAAAACCATCTAGGTGTTAGAAGAAGGGCCTTAAGTTTCCTGAGGCAAAAGTCAATGGGAAGGAGGAGGGAAGAGGAACACATTTTTTGTTAGTTTGTTTTATTGTGGTAGAGACCTGTTATTCATTACTCTTGGGAATTGAGATTACAATTTGTCTATTTAACAAATGTTCTTTTCTAAGTTCTAGAGATACAGTGATGGACAAAACAGAACAAACCTGGAACAAAGGGGGAAACTGTATGTAACAAGGTGCTTTAAAGAAAAAAGAGAGCAATGGGTGGGGGCGGGGAGCTCCGTATCTGCCTGGGTGATCAGAAAGGCCTCTCTGGGGAGGTGACGTCTGAGCCAAGGTTTACACCATAAGGAGTGATCCCGAGAAGATCTGAGGGAAGGACGTTCTGGGCAGAGGAAAAGAGTAAGGATGGAGAGTCTTGGAGAGAAATAAGCTCCACGAATTCTAGGAAAAGAAAGGCAAGCCGTGTGTGTGAGCAGGGGAGGGGCAGAAGTGGGAGGAGAGCCAGGCAGGGGCTGGGGCCTGTGGGTCTTTATAGTGTCAAGACCTTTGCCAGGCTTGACAGTGTGATGCAAAACACCAGAGGGTTTGGAGCAGGGGAGTGACATAATCTGACGAATGCCCAGTTATCACTCCACCTACTGTGCAGAGAAAGAGCTGTCGTGGGAAGTTCTGGTAGAGCTGTTGGGAAGCTATGCACTGGTCCAGAGAGGCAGGATGGCAGCAGAGGAGGTGGCGAGAGGTGACTCAACAATGACATGTCAACCAAGACAGTGCAGCTCCAGGAGAGGAATTTATGGGGCCTGGGAGCAGCGTGGCCACTGTTGTTTGCTTTCCCTACCTGCTGGCCTGTCTCCTTCCTCACTTCCACCGTCTTCTGTCCCGTGGCTCTTCCCAAGCGAAGTAACCAAAGCAGCTTGTGCCTCCGAGTGATGCTGCGAAGACTTGGTGGACAAGTTCTCCCCCCTCCACACCGACAAAGCTGAGCACCCTTCCTCTCAACCCTGAGCCTCCTCGTTACCTCTGTTCTAGCACTTACAATGCGATATTTTTGATAACCGTTTAGTTGTCTGCCTTTGCTCACTAGACTCCTGCAAGCTCCTTAAGAGCAAGTGTTTGAACAAAATAATTCTTCCTTCTAATGGTTGAAATTACCTTTAAGAACTCTAAGTTAAAAAAAATCACAAATTTATTGAAGAATAGAAATTCAAACTAGGTAGCTAAATATTTAAACAAGAAAAAGGAAGAGAGAAAGCAGGAGAAAAAGGAAGAGAAAGAAAGAAAACCCACTAGAGAAATCCAGTGGAGCTCTGAGTTAACGCTTCATAAAGGTTTCTTTAGAAAAGTGTTTTTGTTCAAAGGGTTTTCTATAATGGGAGTCCAGTAGCTCTACTGGTTTAAAAGCTTTGTGGGTCTGTAGTAAATGCTCTATAAATACCTAAGTTCCTTGCCCGTCTTTCACTGGTTTATCGTAAACCTTCAAGCTCAGCAGGGATTGTGTTTATTCTGGAATAGAAACAACTGTCAGAGAAATTGTAGTGGTAAGAGGTGTAATATTCCAAACCACCTGAGTGATGGACAGGCATTTCCAGACAGGATACCGACCCTATTCCAAGCTATAAACGTGCCTTTTTATGTATGGGGAGGGCATCTTAGACCTTTTGGTGAGTTGGGAATCTTCTGGGGCATATAGATCATACCATACTCAACCTTCCTTTCCCACCAGCAAGCATGAGGGTGGGCACATTATTGACCTTTAATCAATTGTTTGACTTGAATTTTGGTGCATGCCTCTATTTCCCCTGTATAGTGAATTCACAGGTCAGATGTTCAATGCCAGTTGTGTGGGTTCTGAATGAAAACCTTCCTTCTCGTTTCCCAGTTTAGAAATGTAAAAATCAGTTTGAAAAATTCATATTTGTTATTCTCATATTCAGAATTTAGCACTGTTACTGAAAAAAGAACATAGCTAAACCACATTGTAGAGTATTGTTTTAGGTGGTATAATAATTGCTCTGTGTTTTGTAATTCAGTTTATTAAGACAGATCTATGAAGGATCCCTTCATATTAAAAGGGAATGGATTCTGGTAGCCTAGTTTCAGTTGCTATGCCTACTAGAAAATAATCAAATCACATTTCTTTTAGAATATTCTGATTTAAAATTTCTGGCTCAAATAGTGCAGCCCTATTGTGTTTCAAAATAAGTCAAGAGAAAAAACTGCAAAGTAGGGTTGTCTGAGCCTCCCACTCTTATTCAGATATCTTCTGGGATTTTTATCTATTTGGCTTTTGCACAGTTGACTCAAAGTCACCCTCCCAGAACGGGACTCATAATCTCTATTTCCAGGCCTACCTCTAACTTCCTGGGGTTGTTTTCCCCCCTCCTTTTCCAATTCCTAGTTAATAGCACCACAATTCAGTGGTCACAACAAGCCATTTTCCGTCCCTTTCCTGCCTTGTCCAGTCAGTTAACAGTAACTTCTCAAATAGTTCTCAGTCCATATTCACCTATTCATGTCCCCTTCCTACCCTTTCAGCCTCTGATCTCTTGCCTAGACTATTAGGATCATTGCTGAGCCAGCGCTGATTGCTATGACTAGAACACAAATCTGACATCAGATGCATTTTAATAGTGACCTCTTCTAATGGCTTAACCCAAAGGGAAGGTTGACAGTGGAATTTAAGTCGGAGATAAAAGTCCCTTTAGGGCTTCTCTGGTCATATCCCCTTCTCATACCTCAGGTCCAATCCATGGGCAACCCCGTAGGCTCCAAAAGAATCCTACAACTGTCACAGTCTTCACTGTTTCTACTTGGTCCAATCCACTGTCATGTCTCCTGGGATCATTGCAGTAGTTTCCTAACTGGTGTCCTTCCATAGACCGTGCCTCCCACCAGCCAGAGCAGTCCTGTTCCTGTGTCAGTTCAGGCTCCTCTACTGGTTTTCTGTCTCACTGGGGTCAGAAGCAAGTCCATGGAGCAGCCTAGGAGACCCTGCCCGGTCTAGCCCCTGCTCTGCTGTTGTTCTGATCTCACGTCCTGCTCCTGCCCCTGTACTCTCTCTGCATCAGCTCAGCGGCTTCTGTGCTTCCCAAACCCCAGCTCAGAGTGTTTTCACCACCTCCACCTGGAACATTCTTCCCCAGATATCAGAGCCTTACGGTCTCACTTCTTTCCGTGCCCTGCTCAAATTTCCCCTTGTCAACGAAGTCTTCCTGACCTTGCTTTATAAAAAGGGAACCCCTGCAAGCCATACCCTTCTCGCTCTACCTCATTTTTATGCATAGCATTTATCAATGCCTAACACAGGGGATGTTTATTTGTTGTCTGTCCTGCCACTTCATGAGAGCTGAGCCCTTGTGTGTCTGATCATTGCGTTTTCCAGCGCCCAGCACAGAGAGACACTGAAACAGCTGTTGACTAAATCGGTATCACTTTGGCAATTGCTGTCTCACGCCTCTAAGAAGGGTAAGTTCTGGTTGTCTGATTCTGTCAGACCACGTTCTAGAACAGAGAGCAGCCTGAGGTACTCCAGGAGTGATGGAGAACCTCCACCTTCCTGCGTCCTTGCCCCCACACTCCTGTCTTCTGAGGAAGCATCCATGGAGGTCCACCTGGGCCTCTTGCCCACCGGTCTGCTCTCCAGCCCCATCCTCCCCAGAACCCCTCCTCGTCGCTGCCCTCCCCGCATCTGCCCCCCCATATCTGCCCCCACTCCATCAGGCTACTCCTTCACCCCCACTCTCATCCCTCCACAGTCCCCTACCGTACTGGACAGCAGATGCCAGAAAATATCAAGTCACCGCTTTATTTGGGTCTGATCTTTCCCCTTTGTTTATCCAAATGCTAATTAATTATCCATCAAAATAGGCAGTGTGGTTTGATAGTCAAATGCTCAAAGTCTGGAGCCAGGTCACACAGATTCCAACCAGGTTCCACCACTTAGAGTTCGAGTGACCTTGGACAAGCTATTTAGCTGCTGTAAGCCTCGAGCATCATCTTTCAGATGATGGAAACAATCCCAACTTTCTGGGATTATTATGAGGATTAAATTCAATAATTCTTTAACATGCTTGTAGAACCTAGTCCTAGCTAATATATAGAAAAAGTCAGGTAAATATTAACCCATTATTTTCATTAAGATTTCTTTAAAACTCACATCTTCCATAAAACTCAAATTGTTCTCTTCCTTCTCAGAAAACTAAGTATCTTTTAGTAACCATTTTATTCAGTTACACATGTATTAATTTCTTATCCTAATATAGGTTATCAACTCCTCCATGTCTTGTATTAATTTATATATAAAATAAATATTACATGCAGGTAGGATTATATTTATCCACCCACCTCTTAGCCTTTCCCACCTCCCTTCCCTGGTCTGTTTTTCTGCGTAGCACTGTCTGTCTGTCTGATTGACACACCACAAATTACTGTTTGTTCATTATCTTTCTAAGCTCCGTGGAGGGAGGATTTCATCTTCTAATGAAGGAAATTTCCAAATAAATGTAATGAACCCCCACGTACCCATCTTCCAGACTCAGCAGTTCTAAGCATCATGCCAGCCCTGTTTTGTCTGTTCCCCACTCACCCTCCTCCCCAACTTTGAAGTATTAAAAGCAAATCCCAAATATCATGTAATTTTGCCCACAAATAATTCAACATGTATTTCCAACTGATAAGGACACTTTTCTTTATAACCATCATACAATTAGCATGCCTAATAAAAATAGCAGTTTATTATATAGGACAGTAGTTTCTTAATATCCAGCTCTTTGTAGTCAAATTTCCCTGTTAAAGTGGGGAGTTTTGTCTAGTTTATTCACTGCCATATCCTACACTGCCATAGGCACTGCGATATTTGAATGAATGGGTTATATTCTAAAAGTTAATTTTTGGAAGAGAGGTCTATAAAAAATATTATAAATGATGATTGTGATCTTGGGCTAATAAAAGAAAGCCCACTTGACTCATGATGTAGCCGAGGCATAGCTCTAATGTTCATGAGTACTGTACAACTAACACCAGCGTCTTTCAATGAGCAAACATCTTCCGAATTCTAACGTGGGCTGGGCTGTCTTTGAACTTGACTCTCTTGCCTCGGAGGGGTCTGAAATCCCACTTCTCCTCCCCTTCTTGAACAGGAAATGGAAGTCACATGATCCATACTTACAGAGTTGGATAGACTGTCATTTGACGATGAGCTGTACTATTTATTAACTAGTTCTTCATCTATAAGATGGGGATAATTATAACTACCCTATGGGATTGTTATGAACACATGATAATAGTGGATAGAGTGTTACATGGTGCTTGGTCTTTAGCAGCTGTTCCAGTGGCCTTTCCCTTGCTGCTGAGCCACTGTTGTTGGCAACTTCTAAGGCAAGAGTTCCCAAGACAGAGGGGAAGGCCCCCAAGTGTTGGTTGGGGGCAAGGGGCTACCAATGGAAGGTGGCCCTCAGCAGTGTCACCTCCACAGGCCTCCCTGCCCTCCATCCAGTTTCTATCTCTCTCTCCCTCCCTCTCTCTCCCCCCCCCACCTTTCTCACCCTCTTCCTCCCTCTCCCTCCGCACTCCCTTTCTCCCTCTCTTCCTCTCTTCCTCTTTAGGTTGGCTCTTTAGGGTTTCCCACTTTTGTTGGGGTCTACTATGGAATGGAAAAGCACTGTTGTACTTTTACTCTGGTCGGTACACTGTCCTTCTGAGAGTTTGAAGAGTTTTTACTGCTATTAAGGAGATTAAAAGAAATATTTACAGTTCTACCTTCTCTTTTGAGCAAATGCTGGGGAAAATTACATGAAAGTCAATTTCGTACTCTCCTCTGAGTTTGGAGGACTGTATCACCTCTCCAAAATCAGAGCTCTGTTCCTAAACCCCACTGAATGAATGCCTGAATTACACTTCAAATTCATACCTAAGTCAGATTGGTGTCAGGCACATTTGGCTCCTTAATTAATTTTGACGTCACAGCTAGTCTTGTCAGTACCACATGGACAAATCATTTCCCATAGTAAGTTTAGATACAAGGTGTTTTTTCCTCTGTCATTCATCTAGTATGTGGGAATGCCTTTTTCACCTCATGGTTTGAAGTAGTTGTTCCGTATTTCCAAGACTGCACCTTGGTTGGAGGCACATGAACTGGTATTTGAGATGAGTAAAGCTTTGGGTAACCTATGACCTCAGCAAAGCCCAGTCTCCCTCCATAGTCTAACAGAGGGTTTCAGAGCATTAGCCTCAGCGCTGATAGCTTTGTCCCAGGACGTGCACCTTGAGCTTTTCTCTGTGTTGTGTGTCTGTGCCTGTCCCCTCAACAAGCCCCTCCCTGGGCTCCCTTACCCTCCGAAAGCTGGCGTCTGCTCTGTTTCTTTTTCTCCTTCATTGCAACCCCTTCATCTTTCTAAATCTCGCCAATAGACATCTCATAATATGCATTGACTTAAAATTCTCGTAACAGAAAAAAAAAACACAGATGTAAACTCACACAGGCTAGAACTTCTTGTGAGGAGGAGAATCAGGCTGAGGAGGGATTACGGTGGTCACGTCCCCTGTAAAGAAGAGAATGGAAACGCTACACAAGGCACGAGGAGCAGGGCGTGAGGAGAATGAGAGCAGTGGGGGTGCTTCCTATTGGCCTCCTGCCTGTTCCCCTGTACCAAGGAGCAGCAGACGCCAGGCTGATTGGTATGGAGGGGGCAGCAGCCGTGGTGGTGATAGCTAGCATTGATTGCACACTTACCGGTCCAAGTGAGAGTAGCTAGTTTGGAGACAGCTCACTTGTAAGACAAAAGGAAGGTACCATTACAAGATGAGGCAATCCAGAGGCAAGGGTGCCTATGGCTGGCATCGCTAAACTGTACTGTGCGTGTGCCAGGCAAAGCTGGGGTACAGGGTAGCTACTAAAGCACTTAACTACTGGGGTGTCTTCTGTAGAGGAGGAAGGTGTATCTAAAATATTTAACATCTGGTGGGATGCCCCACTTAAGTACAAATAAATATTAGGTGCTAGTGTTTAATTAACAACTGGGACTTTCCAACAAACATTTCATTTTGGCAAAGGTTGTTTATTGACAAATTCAGAAGCATTCTCTTCTGGAGAGGAAACTCCTAAAGATGCTAGTCATCTTAGGATATCAATCATTCATGGCAACATCAGGAAACACCTGAACACTAATATAGACTACCTCCTCTCGTTCAGCTTAACGTCTTGTAAGAACATCACCCTCTGACAAAGAAGTGTACTAATCAAGCTCTTGTTTGAAGGACTCCACATTTAGACTGAATTGATTAATCACGGAAATGATTGAGGGTGCAATATTCTCAATCTACCATGATAAAAAAAACCACTGGGTAAATGCTGAAGTTCTAGAATTAATATCTAAATTGAAGGAGGTATTATTTAAATATCGAGAAGATTAGAAAGAAAATAAATAACTTGGAAAATAATGATTTTTGCCAGCATTAAGAATTTGAAGTGTAATTGAATCAAATGGTATAGTTTCAGACATTTAAATTCTATTTTCTTCCGTTGCATATTGCCAGAGAATTACAGGAAATCCTTTGTAACAGGGTATCCTGAGTTTGGAGAGTTTGTTAAGTTAAAAAAAACACTCATTTGGTCGTTTGCTTCTGGTGAAGATTATGGAATCCATTATGCTTCACTGAGTTTGAAGAATAACAATCACTTTAATCGCACTTCTTTTCATGGTGGCCCAGAGAAGAATTAAGAGACTTCCTTTTTAAAGAGTTTTTGCTAAGACAGCACTTTCTCCAGTTGAGTCAATGGAATTGTTGTTTCTATTGGAATTTCAAAATCGAACTTGATGTCCTAATGAAATTTAAAAGTAAATTGATAAGAAGTAATTAACCAGTTAATTACTAGTATGGCAACATAAACTTGTACTTTTAAATGTTTTTAACTACTTCAAATGGCTGGGGGCCTTTGGAAGAAGACTGTGTATGTTAATGTCATGAAACCCTTGAAAGCACAGAACTCTAAATCTCTGCAGACCTCAATAAGATTTCGGTCTAACTTAAATGTGTTTACCTCTTTCTGGGCTGCCCAAGAAAGTTAAGAACAGTGATGCTGATGGTGAGTGCTAAACATAGTCGCCAGCAGCTTATGAAGTCAGCTTATGAAGCGAGGCAAGAGAGCCTTCACCACGGGCTTATAAATGCAAAGGATTTCCTTCCATTCTCTGAGGACATTTGACAGACAAACCCACTGCAGCTTATTGATGGGCATATCAGCAAGCATTGTTTTGTGTAAGGCCTGGGGTGTGGGAAACCGGTCTCAAGGGGAAAGGGAATACACAGGGGCAGTAGGAAGCTTATATGGTGTGTTCTGGTTAATGTGTAACAACCTGTTGGACGGGAGTGGGGGGCTGTGTTGTGTGTGTATACACACATGAGACATGCATATGCACATATAAGTTTATTATAAATTATACTGATATAATGGATGTGTGACACACAATTTTCATGTAATAATAAAAATAATAAAATATTAATAAAAAATAATAAAAATATAAATTGATTCTCATAGATGCTTTTGTTGATGTTTGCCAGACTTCTTATATTTGTAGCCAACCTATTAATAAGTGAATATAGTTTTGACATGAATATTATTTGATATTTTCTTTTACATTAATAAAACAAAAGTAGAACAATGAGGATGTATGTCAGAACTTCACTCATGCATCAATGACATGAGTGACTCCTCTGCTGATTTGGATCATTGTTTTTGAATGTTGCATGAAGATTTTTGTCATTTTGGGGGGTGCCATGTATACAATGTAATGGCTACAGATACAACACACCTTTATGTTTAATCTGTATTATTTACATTTTCTCCATCACTTTCTTAGACAGGAATAAAACAAATCAAGCCCTGATTTATAGTGTTTGCCAATATCCATGGTGTAAATATTCCCACTGTGACTGTTTTCAAGCTGCCAGTGTGACGTTACTGAAAGCAAAGCGGGGAAGAGATGTGCAATGTCCCTCTATTAATAGATGCCAATAACCTAGACATATCTAGGAGCATAATGGCAAAATACAGTAAAATAACTAAGAACTGATGAGTTTTAAGGATTTATACCTTTCTTTTTAATATGATTTATTTAGTTTTAAGTTTATATTACTTACTTTTTAATGATGGCTTTGTTTCACAACTGGCTCACAAAATTCCTGAGCTTTAGAAATTGGCTCTTGTGAGTTGATAAGGAGAAGTGTCTTGTGTATGACAGTGTTGTCTCTTGCACAGTAGAGAGACGCATGGGAGGAACATCCCTGAGAGTGGCTATCAGGGGAGCTGACACCTAATGAAACACATTTTGAAAAGCAGTGGCAGTTTTCCTCCACGTGTCAGGCAGGTACATTTAGGTAACCAAGTAAACATGATTTTCAAGTTACTAAGGACAATTAAAATCCAAAGGGCAGACAGAGCTCCTGCCTAGCCATTGCTAGAGACCTCCTGTCAGTTACGCTGGATGCTTTTTACTTTCTAGGGGGGTGAGGAGAGCAGTGGTTAGAGGGAGGGTAGGCAGTGCAAAGCTTGTGGAAAATCTGAGCATGCAGTATATAAAAGGGAAGAAATTATGGAAAGGGAGGAACAGTTTGGACTTGCTCTGGGGACAGATCCTAGACATTTGACTCAAGTGGTACTCTTTCTCAAAACTCACCCATTTGGGAGATCCATTTGGGTTAGAGACATGCACGGTTGGGGAGGGAGTTCAGAGGTCATCTCAGTTCTGCACTCAGAGTTCCCCTTTCCAGCTGCCTCTGTGCATCTCTGTGGCTTCAGCACTCCTGCCTGCCTTTGCCTTCTCCCTCCGCACCTGTCCGTGCTCTTCCCCATAGATGCCTTTGCATTCTTTCATTCTCCCTTCTTCTGCCTTGGTAGAGATTGTTTTTTTTAGCTTTCTCCATCCCTGTGTCTTTCTCATTCAGCTCAGCAAAGCGACGGCTCTCAGAATTGATACTCTCTTAGAATGCAATAGAAGTTTACAAAACTAGACATAGGTGTTTTTCAGACACGGTTTCATTTGAATTAATTCAGTGTTAACTGCTTTGTTCCTAATGCCCACCGAGGTCCTCCACGCTAAGGGAACAGGTGATGAAGGGGCAGGGAGGCAGTTTGGGAGCAGTGAGCTGTTGCAGACCTAAGGCTGGCTTTTATGGAGCAGGAGAGAGAGGAGGTAGAGGGGAAAATAAGATAAAATGCATGCTTCTGGGTGCTGTCTTTAGTCATGAAAGAAGAAAGGCTCTCTCTCTTCTCCCTCCCACTTTCTGTTGTTCCCAGAGCTCCAGTGATGGGCTCAGAACAGCTACCCTGCTTCTCAGTAGGAGCACATTGTCAACACCAGCTCTGAGTTCTAGCTGGGAGGCAGGACGTCTAGCACACAGCCCATGTGCTGCTTGGACTGCTTATAGTTTTGAGCATACATGGATTTTTTTTTCTCAAAAGATGTGTTTTGAGTTAAGCAGAGTGTTTTTGTAGGTGTTTGTTATCTTTCATTAATACCAACATTTATGCTGCTGCATTTTCTATATACATGTTATGTTTTATTTGATCACAAGCACATAATCATTATACTTTTTATATTTTTATTGTATTTATTTTCCTCTTTGTATTTATTTTATTGTGTTTACATTATTGCATATGTTTTTATAACTTTTATTGTGTTTTTAATCTGAAAGAGGGATTTTTGTGTGGGTGAAGGGAAAGGAAAATACTGATTCCGGTTTGGTGGTTAGAAATAATTCTAAGCCTGTGTTTCCCGAAGCCCTTGACTGGCCATAGGCAGGAAGCCTTAGGTGCTGGGCAGCCTGACAATGTTCCTACCCTAGGAAGATACTGGCCCAGGAGCGCACCAGCTCTGCCGGCTCCCAGCCACACCCAGGCCAGAACTGGAGGGTCCTGATCGGGCAGGAGATTGCTGCTGCAACCTGGCCTGTCCTTTGTCCCCCCAGACCCCTTCAGTATTTGTGCAAGAGGGGAAGGGCCCTGTATAAACACTGTCACTCCCTCTGTGACCATCGGGCATTCCACACCCACTTAGTCCAAGTGGAGGGTGAATAGAGCCAATTGTGTGTGCTGTTTTGCTTGTCTTTTAAATTGCTGGATCTTTTTGACTCTAGTTACCTATTTTTTTTAAATTGTCTAGACTTCTGCTGTTATGAGGGGTATAGGTATGTATGTGTGTATGTATGTATAGGTGTCTGTGTGTGTTCATTCAGTAACTGTGTGCCTGTTTTGTGCCAGATGTCATTCATTGGTTGTATCAGGCACTTGGACTGTAAACTGAGGCTCTGCCCTCATAGCATTTGCAATCCCTGCAAGAGACATTACGGACAAGGAAACATCAGATGATATCAGGAATTATTAATGCAATGAATTGAGATTGGGGACAGAGGTCTCTTTTTCTCACTAATACCCAAATAAAATTCATTTGTTGATAACCAGAAGAAGGAAATAAAACTATGCAATTTATCCTGCCTCTGCAAAGAAGGGAAAACCTCTGGCCTCTCTTAGATTGACTCTCCAAGTTTCCTGACTTTAGTCTCTCTGTGCCTCTGTTTTCTAACTTTAAAATGAATTTATTAATAATAGTGGCAACAAACTCCTGGAGTTGTTGCAAAGAGTAATTGAGTTAATACTGGCAGTGTGCTTAGAATAGTGCCTGGCAAGTAGTAAGTCCTCAAATGTTAGCTGTAATCATGTATAATGATGATTGTTGGTGGGTGTCCAGCACTTGTGCAAGGCCTTAATCCCGCATGTCAGAACACTACAGCTGCTGCTCTACTGGGAGATAACAAGAAAGTCACAGCCTCTCTGAACATCAGCTTCCCTCTTTGAAAAATGGGATCATATTAATCTACTTCAGCTCAGAGGTTTTTGTCATGCAAATCAATTTAAATGATATGAGTGTACAATTTGATAACTGGAAAATACTAAATCAATGTAGATGATGTTATTGAGCAATAATAGGGACCAAGAATGACCTATTTAAAGTAGCTAATTATGAATGCTATCCCCATATACATATGTAATTATTTATGCTACACATCTTGTTCACTTACTTTGATGCCTATTTTCTGCTTAGGTAACATCACTAGAACACGTTGTGATTCACTACCTGGTCTTACCACATTGTGTCCAGTACTGTTGCGTTTGTGCAGTTGACCTTGAGCTGTAGGTGAGAGATGCACATTTGAATCCAATTCACATTTGAGTATCTGCTTCCCTTACTGGTCCCTAACATGACCCCCTCCTCTGAGAGTTCTGTCCATGTCTGGGGTCTTCT
>CM052441.1:12418636-12491668 GCA_028533085.1 Varecia variegata | reverse complement strand
GGTTCTGTTAGCCAATGCTTCACGTTATGTCAGATAGAAGGAAGCAAAGAGTTGAATGAGAACATCATATTGTGGGGTGTCAGAAGTTTTGTTAAATGAATGAATTTCAATAAAAGCAAAAATGTTATATGAGCATGTATTGATATTATGTACAAGGCACTATTCTAGATGCTATGGCGAGTGGTAATTTTGGCCCAAAGATAAAAGAACAATAACTTAGTACGTTATGTTACCTACCACAACAAAAAGGAAGCATTCCCAGCATCCATATATATTTATTTTTTTTTTTGAAATTTGCAAAAATTCAAAACGACTGGAGACACCAGGTTGTGTTCCAGTGTGTAGGCAGCTTGGTGGGTCACCCACCTTGTCCCCCAGCTCACCCCACCCGCTGTGGGCAGTCTTTGGTGCCAGAGCTTCTCAGGCAGCATAGAGCTACCTCAAGATTCCTCCTGACTGTACCACTGTTCTGAGACAGGAGACTGGGCCGGACGTGGGAGCCCACCCTTTGGGCGGGCCAATGAGACCTTAGAGATGAGAAGATGTTTCTGCCCCCTTACCAGCCTGCCCCCACAGTGTAGAGTTAGCAGGAACCTCTCAGACCCATCCCCTAAGCACCTCCAACAGGTTTTGTCACAGGAAATTTTGTTCCTACAGAGTATGTTAATTGAAGCATTCTCTGCGGTTGGTTCATTGTCAAATGTGTTGGTGGTATTTTGCCACTACAGGAAATTGGATAATTTGCCTTTAAATTGAAATAAGAAATCAGCAAATTGTTTCTAGACCTCCTGAGTGCCTGATACTGTGTAAAGCCTTCTTAGGGGATAGAAAAACAACGGGGGAGTTTTATAGTAGCATCTCTCTGACTTCCACACCTGCAAGGAGAAAGACTTGGCCAACTGCATTGTTTGAGCCAGTCTGTCAGAGAGGAGGTGGTGCTTCCTCTTGTGTCTAATAGATATGGATTCTCAATTAGCATCTTTTTTTTTCCTGTAGGAAATGAGCGCACTAGCTCAGTGAGGCCACTTCTGTTGTTTGTGTTAAGCATCCTGTATGGGGATGACCCATTCTTGAAGTTTCACTTCTCTTTCCCCCAAACTTCACTTGAGTATAATTCATCAAATGACACTGAAATCACATCTGATGTTATCATGCCTGAAACCACACAGGTGCAGCCAGAAAGAGGAAAACAGATGGGAGATTTTTTTTTGTTTTTTCACTTTGCAAGTTAAATAACCTTGGGGGAAGAAACTTGACCTGGTTTTGTGAGAGCTTGTGCTGTTGGGTCCTTCAGTAGTGCTGTATGATCCTCCATCAACACCCTTGTAATGGAGCACATGCACCACGCACTTAACAAGTGTGACGTGCCCGCTGCAGACCAGGCACGTCTGTCCTGTGCAGCTTGTGATGATCCGGTGACGAGGCAGGTGAACGGACATTCTCTCTAGCTTTCCAGTGGGAAACTCAGAGTCTCAAAGTCATGTATTGAGTAAGGAGTGGAAGAACCAGAAACTAGTCATCCGCCCTTCTCATCTAGTGTTCAGACCTTGCCCGTACCGTGTACCGACAGGAAAGTTGGCCTGCGCCTTCCCTGTGTGCCAAGCACGGTGCGCTTTGTCAGCCTGTTCACTGGGTGTGTGCTCTCTGATCCCATGGCCCCGACACCACCTCTGTGCCCACCTGCACACCTGTCACCTGCCTCTCCGGGCATCTGAGGCTGCAGTGACCTGTTTACCATGCTGCCCCTGAGCTGTGAGGTTTTATTGGTCACCGTGTATGGGTATGTATGATGAAGTTTTACATCAACTTAAAAACATCTATTCAAAAAGGAAAATAAAATCCTCAACCTATATCTTAAATCTCCAGTTAGGCTGAGAACAGTCATTATAAAATGTCACGGCGCTTGAGCTGGATGGAATAGTGAACACCTTATCATATCAATGTATTAGATTGTAGGTTTCTTAAACTTCTGGAATCACAGGAATTGACAATTGAGAAGGATCATTTATGCCAGGCCCAGTCCCCGTGTGAGATCCTGCAGTGACCACCTACTGCCCATAGAAGTTAGTGCAGATTTCTCACCCTGAGCCTTGTCCCTGTATAGGCGCCAGCCTGTTCTTCTAGCTCTTTCCCCAGTACTACCCTGTGCCCGGCCCTGTGCTCCAGGCGGACTGGAGGTGCTGGGCCTTGGGCACGCTGGTACCTATACTCAGGGGCCCTGCCGCCCCACCGTCCCTGCTCCTTGTCCTCAGGACCCTGTCCTCCCCTTCGCCCAGGGGACTCCCACTGCAGGAGAACCTTGCCTCCCTGCCCACACCCTCAACACCTGAGCCTCAGTTTCCCTCTTTGCTAGGTTCTGTAAGGATAAAACAGTACCTGATGGGTTGTTGTGGAGAACAAATGAGTTAATTTCCAACGTGCTTGGCACAGGACCTGACACAAAGTGAGTGCCCAAATGCTGGCTTCCAGTATGAATAAAGATGATTCAGTTATGTGCATGTCACCCCCATTCCAACCTTGTAACTCCTCGTGGGCAAGGGAGGTCTCCCACACTGTGGAGTATCCAGCAGTGTGACCGCTGCAGGGCGGTCCCTTTTAAGAAATTCAACCAGGACAACGTTAGTTTGCAAAGAAAAGTAGGGAGATTGTTATTAACATTGTGGTTACTCTTACAGGCATAGTGATCAGTTCTTCAGCCTTACTTCAAACAGAAAGCTTTGGATTTCCGTGTGGCTTAAGGAGTAAGAGGGACATTCACTGAAAACTTTCTGTGCACCCACACTTTCATATAATTTGGGGTTTTTTTCTCAGTTGTCACCACAGTCGACCTCACTTCAACAAGGCAATGTTAGCTGTGGTCTCTAATGAGGAGATGAACCCCAGAAGTAGGGAACTCGTTTCAAAGCCACCCTGTGCCAAGGGAGAACTCCGTATTTGAAATCCAGTTTGTCTGAAATAAAAACCCGTGGTTTTTCCCATAACAACTAAATGTAACGGATGCACTTTGATTGAATCACAGATTTAAAAAAAAAAAACAACTATAAAATAATGGTAGAACAGTGTATTAGTTTGCTAGGGCTGCCATAACCAAGTACCACAGACTATGTGGCTTAAACAACAGAAATTTACTTTCTCACAGTCCTGGAGGCTGGAAGGAAGTCTAAGGTGTTGGCAGGGTGGGTTTCTTCTGAGGCCTCTGTCCTTGGCTTGCAGATGGCCGTCTTCTTCCTATGTCTTCACAGGGTGGTCCCTCTGTGTGTGTCTGTGTCCTAATCTCCCCTTCTTATAAGGATACCTGTCATTTTGGATTAGGACCCACCCTAATGACCTCACTTTAACTTAATTACCTTTTAATTAATTACCTATCTCTAA
Source organism: Varecia variegata (assembly GCA_028533085.1). Taxonomy (NCBI): domain Eukaryota; kingdom Metazoa; phylum Chordata; class Mammalia; order Primates; family Lemuridae; genus Varecia; species Varecia variegata. The sequence continues at coordinate 12,488,296 of CM052441.1, read as the reverse complement.
ATACAGTCACATTCTGAGGTACTAGGGGTTTGGGCTTCAACATATGAATTTGGGGCGGACATAAATCAGCCTTTGACAGACAAGCAACTGGTGAACTTTGAACATGGACTGGATATTAGATGATGTTATGGAATCCCGGTTAATTTTCCTAGTTGTATTAATGGCTTGTGGTTCTATAGGAAGCCTTGGTTTGGGGAGGTGCATGATGAAATATTTTGGGGTGATGAGTGATAGAGAACCACACATTACTTTCAAGAGTTTCCATAATGGCAGAAATGTTTGTGAGGGTGATGAGAAGACTGCAGCGACACCACGGTTGGGAGAAAGTGAACACAACACAGGCGATGGATAAGGGTCTGTTGCCCAAAATATATAAGAACTCCTGCGGGTCATCAAGAAAGACAAAAAAGTAGGGGGTGCGGAGGGCCCCTATTTTATTTCCATTAAGGAAGGATAGAGAGAGAGGTCCAAAGAAAGCATGTTATCTTCAGAGGCCGTCAAGCAAAGGCTCAGGTTCCGAGCTTCAGTGTGATCTTTACAGAAGGAGCATTGACCACGCTGACCTTGAAAGCTCCATCAGCACCTCGGGATCGGGAGTCAGCACTGATCTGTGTGTTTGCCTGGGAAGGAACGTTGGGGACACTGTGCCATGTGTTCTGTCTCTGTTCACTGCCCAGTGCCCCTGAGTAATGGGGCATCTCCAGACCGCTGCATCCACGTTGGCCAGCTCACTTTTCCTGACCCCACAAGGGCTTCAGGTGTACCCTGTTGGCAAGCACTTTTTTGTTTTTAAGGTTCAGTGATGACACCAGCCAGTGTTATGGAACGGAACTATAATAAGTAAAGCTCTTTGAGCAGGTGCCTACCAATTCCAATTCAAAAGGCTCAAAGCCACACAAATAATTCAAGCCCATTGTTTGAGATCCTTGAGGGACAATATCCTACCAAGTATTAAAAGTATTTCTGTTCCATTTGCATCCTGAAACTCTGTGTGTGTGTGTTTTGTATTTTTACCCGCAATGGCTATATGAAACTATCTGAAGTTAAATACATTTGCACTCAACCATTAGTAAACCCAGGAAAGCTATGAAAGAAAAGTAGCAAAAAAACCATTCTTTATAGTGAATGGGACACTTTGGGATGAAAGGAAGAGGGAAAAGCCACTGTCTAGACTCTGTGGTGTGGGGAATTCTCTTGCAATAGATCAAGGGAAGAAGAGTTTGCTCACTGACCCTGTTTCTGGAGATGTGATCTAACAAGTTAAGTCAGCAAGTCCATAACAGACATGTTTGTTTATACCATGTCAAATTCTGGACAAAATATTTATTCAAAAGATGAAAATATTTAGGTCTTGAAAGGCGTTTTTGTGGCAGTCAGAGATGGAAAGTTTTTAATCATTTTTCTTCCTAAGCTGTATTTATAAGCTACAAAATCTTCTCTTAAATAAATTGTCCTTATGAGAGACTCAAACCATCACTTACTTATTGCTACTCCTGAATTTTGCTAACATTGCAACAATCTCTGTTCCAATTGTAAATTTTTCTTTTGTTCAAAAATAAGGTTATCAGGGTTTTTTCTGTTAAAGAGAGTGAACATTTCCGCAGACTATTGTGGTACAAATCTCAAGGTTTGTGAAGACAGACAAAACTTGAGCTCACAAATAATGGTGGCCTTTAAAAAAAAATCAACACCAACATAATTTTTGAGAAGAAAATTTAAACATCTGTTTTTCTTGTGGGAAACTGTACTTTTTTTAACCTTAATCTTAATAATAATTTTTTTAAAAAGTCTTTACTAGTCACAAGTGGAAAGTTATAAGAATTACTACATACTGGAAAAATCCAACACTGACACATAGATTTTGTTTATTAGGATTACAGGGTTAAAAAAAATTAGATATACATGTGTCCTGCCTGGCAGAATTGCATACAAATATCTATGTCAACATATGTTTGCCACAATTAGAAAAGGTTTCCATCACACTTTTGCCTTGAGCACTAGTGGAGGAGTTTATTGCCATCTGTGATCATTAGAAACTTAAATCCCAGATTACATATATAATAATAAACAACTGCCGCTTTGTTGCCTTCCAAACACGTTGCTTTGTAATATGCAGGGAGTTTTATGGAATGCAGGCTTTATTCTGTGTGTCACGAACCAATATAGACCTCCATTAACATTTATTTTTAATGATATCCTTGTAGCCCCACGATAATGGGATTTTTAAATAGAACCCGCTCATGTACAGAATAAATACTGCAGACTTAACTATTCTCTGACATGTGGGCAACAGATTGAACTCAGATGTTTTAAGGGTTTGGTAATACACCAGTGTCACAGGCAATGCTGTTCTGAGTAAAACTGAACAGTGAAGCAATGATGTAGGCATTTGAACTTCCACTTTTAGAGGTTTGAAATGTTGCATGTTTCTGGTTGTTTTCTTCCCTGAGTGGAATTTTCTGTTTTATTGTAAATTGCCACTGCTGTTTAATGTGTATATTTTTCTTAGTATAAATTTCGAAAAGGATGTTGACCCAGTAGAAAACCCCTTGACTGTAAGAAGAGCATAAAGTAGCAGCTTTCCACACATAGGACTTTAATCCTGGTTTCTCTTTAGATTCCTTTGAGATCAGTTTTCAAAGAGTCCTCAGCAAATGGACATTTGTTTGGGGATGATATGTAGGTAGGAACACACACACACACACACACACACACACTTGTCTTTGCCCCACTGTGCTGTACCCTGTATATCTGGATTAGGTATTAACTGGACTTGCCTGGAGGGACTTGGGCTGAATTCATTTAGTTTGATGGAGTTGGTTAATATTCTGCCCCTACTACTAATGATGTTATAATCTAGCAGAGAGTATAAAATGATTGCACAGACCATTCATTGTATTATCCTGTAGAATAAGGCCCTGTGTTGTAACAGCATCCCCAGGTAATTCACAGGTTAGAAAAGCTCTACTGCAGGTGACGAGTTAGAATGTCGTGCTGTCATCTGTATGCAAAGATGACAAGGCCTTGGAGAGGGCTGGAAAGCAGTAGGAGTGGAGAATTCATCCGAGAGAAAGTGCGTGTGTGTGCGTGCGTGTGTGTGCATGCGTGATGGGGACAGGGGACCTGATGAGAGACTGAGAGAAGAAAACACCAAAGGTTCTAGACTGGGAGACTGACCGCCACTAGCCACGTGGCATAACCAGCCATGGAGCCAGTTTGGACGTGAAGGGTCGGATTCACCAACACCAACGTAGGGCTTGAGATGAGTTCAGTACATCCAGGTGGTGCGTACTCTGGCCAGTCTGAAATAGAGGATTGGACAGAGGAACACATTGCTGCTTGAAGTGTATGCTGCTACAAGTCATTGACAATATATGGCACGTCCTCGAATGTTCGTACCCTTTGACTCAGTAATTCCATTTTAGGATATACCCTAAAGAAATAAACCTTTCTGTACAACTCATTCTGTGCGAGATTTTACACTGTGCAAACTTTAAACAACCTAAAATTTTAAAACTAGAGGATTGGATAAGTTATGGTACACTCAGACAAGGGGCTAGTATATGCAATTAAGATTTCCTAAAAAATAGCTATGATAAAATCAAAGCCTTTCAGACATGTAAGAAAGGAAAGGTTAAAATCAACATGGAACCATCTATTAAAAAAAAAGTCAATACTGCATAGAAAAGAATGGCAGGAAAGAAGACCAAAATAGTAATAATTATAGTTATCTTTGAGCTTTGCCACTTTGATTTTTATTTTATTTATACTTTATTTGGGGGGATCGTTATATTCAAGATTTTTAAAATCAGGAAAAAATTATTTTATTTCTTAAGTAAAAATCAAAGATACTTACCTGGTTATCCTGTTCCCAGCAAGAGTGCTTGAGGGCGGATCACTGATGGTACCATTGTTTGTACTTGGGCAGTACTATCCACAGTGCTCTCTTCAAAGCAGTTTCTACCTTGTTCAGCAAGGAGGCCAAGTGAAGAGGGGTACCCAGGGGATTGGGTACCACTAGAACTAAGGTCCTAGTTAGGACCTTAACTTAACTCTGGGTGTGATGAGAAGCCACTGGTGGAGTGTGAACCAGGAGTGCCTGTGAGCAGAATTGCCCTGGCTTCTGTGTGGAGAATCAGCCCCGGGAGGGGTGGGCAGGGAGACTGGTGAGCAGGAGGGGACTGTGGCAGTCGAGATGAGAGATGATGGGGTGTGGATCAGGCTGGGGGCTGTAGAAGTGGCGAACCGTGATCAAATATCTGCTGAGAGTGGAGCCAACAGGATTTGTGGATAGCTTAGCTGTGGGGCATTGGAAGGCAAAGCATAAGGAATAAGGCCAAGGACGTTAACCCAAACATCTGAGTGCAGCTGACACCACTTGCTCAGGGGGGGGACTCAGGGAAAAGCAGATTAGCAAGGGAGGGCAATTGGGACTCAGGGTTTGGTCATGCTAGATCTCAACTTTTAAGTGGTGATGCCAGGTGGGCACTTGGATCTGAATCTGGCGTTCAGGAGAGAGAGCGGAGGAGGAATACACACCTGAGAACTATCAGCAACTCAGTGGTATTTACAACCACCGGGCTAAATACCCAGGAGAGCACGCAGACAGAGAAGGGTCCGGTAGGTGAGGCCAGGAGGCTGATCTCGGGGTACCCCAGCACTCAGAGATGGGGGAGAAGGAAGACCCAGCCCAGGAGATGGGGAAGGAGCTGCCCCCAAGGGAGGACAGCCAGGAGTCTGTGGTCTCCTGGAAGCCAAGGGGAGAAAGTACATCGTAACTGCTGAGAAGCCAAGGAAGATGAGGGGGGTCAGTCATTGTTTTTGCAATGAGAATGTCATTGGTGACCTTGATAGACAGTTTTGACGGAGTGGAGGGGGTTAAGTCCTGATGATTCCTCTTAGGAGAGAATGTTGAAGTTCTTGATGATTTTACCAAATATCGTGGAAGAGCAGGAAAGGCAAAGGAACTTTCACAAGCCTAGGAATACAAAACCTCATGGAGCACATGTTTCTGGATCTTCTGTGGCTGAGCCGTCTCAGGGCGTCTAGGCCCCGGGTCATTCTCCAGCCAGCTTGTGGTAAATGTATACAGCAGCTGCAGCTTTGCGGTCTGTCTCTGTCATGTGGCGGCTGATCACCCCAGTTTCTCTCTCTCTCTCTCTGAATTAAAGCCATGAAACCAATTCCACCTGCCTTCCACCCAGCTCCCTCCTCCCCAGCTCTGCATGTGAGCTGCTTTCAGGTGGTAGACAGGGCCGTGGGGAGTGATGCAAGGGAAGCTGTTGCCTTTTCGGGGACACCCCGTCCCCTACACACAGGGAGTCCTAGGACCCTTAGAGGCCCAGCATGACAGCCACACCCAACACCTAGTGCAGGTGACAAAGTCTTGTAGCTTGGACACTCGTACCATAATAGGAGCATCTTTAGGTCACCTAGCAAGATGCCCAAAGTGACTGACTGACCAGGTGCAGTAAGAGTTGTAGGAAAATACAAGTTCTAAACTTGCATTTCAGAACACCTCTTCCCCTGCTGCAATGGATTTGGGTGCTTCCTTTCCTCTTGCAGGAAACTGCTCCCTGCTTACAGATGCCTCAGAGCATGGCTGGGGGCTCCTGAAGAGGGGGCTGATCGGGAGGACAGGGGTGCGGAGGAGGAGAGGGTGTGGGTTAGCACAGGGGTGCACGGAAGGGGAAAGCCCCAGGGGGCTGGCACAGCGCTTTCTAGGGTCCAGCTGTCTGCTTCCTCGCCGCTGCCACCAGCCTGTCCACCAGAGCTGCTCTGCTCTCTGGCCTTCTGAGACTCAGAACAGTCTCACAACTTCAGGACTCTGGTTCCTAAAGCAAGCATGCAGCATTTCTGACATTTTCTGAAGAATTTTTGCTGCAGTTAGCAAAAGGTCAACAGTTTATAGTTCTCTCCTAAAAATGCCTATGGTATAATGTTCAGTGGGGGAAAAAAAAGGTCAGAGTACACTAAATTGTTTAATTTCCATTCTCCATTATAAACAAACAGGCAAAACTGGAAGGAAATTACCAAAGTATTAGCTATGATTCTCTTTGGATTATAAGCGATGGTTTTCTCTTGGTTTTCTTTAATCTCTAGACTTTGTGTGTATCTACTCATTTTGTAACTAAAAAAAGTAAATTTAAAGATTTCTTCCAAAGTTTCTCTTTTTGTTCACTTTTACCGTCAGCCTTGACCAGCTATGTACACGGAGGGCTGCTCTCAGGGTCTCGGGTGCCTTGGTCGTGGGTGTGGTGGGAAGGGTGGACAGAGGGCACTGAAGCTGCTGTCCCTGCCACCCAAGGCCACCCTGCCACCCAAGGCTGCACGGGATGGCCACTCCTCTCCACCAGCTTCTCTTCCCTCGTCCACTGTCTGGTTCTCGACAGGGTGGCAGGAGCACACCAGCTAGTGAGGAAGGTGTCCTGGGGACATTATGCAATAAGCAGAGATATGAGAGAAAAATGTTGCAAATGTTTCGTTCGTACACAGACAGTATCGGTGGTAGGAATACTAGTAGTTGAAAGTGGGGGAAATTATTTAATAAGAACTTTACCTTCAAATGATGTTTTAAAGAGTGCTTTGTGAGACCTTCTGCCTTGAAATGATAGATATCACTGATCATTGGGTTTATTTACCAAAAAGTTTCTGGTGAAACTAGCTGGTTATAAGTTAGAGCAGCAGTCCCCAACCTTTTTGGCACCAGGGACCAGTTTCATGGAAGACGATTTTCCATGGTTGGGGGTTGGGGGGATGGTTTCAGGATGATTCAAGTGCGTTACGTTTATTGTGCAGTCAAACCTCTCTGCTAATGGTATTCTGTATTTGCAGCCACTCACCAGTGCTGGCATCACCGCCTCAGCTCCACCTCAGATCATGAGGCATTAGATTCTTAAAAGGAGTGCACAATCTAGATCCCTCGCATGCACAGTTTACAGTAGGGTTCGCACTCCTGTGAGAATCTAATGCCGCCACTGATCCGACAGGAGGTGGAGCTCAGGCAGTGATGTGAGTGATGGGGAGCAGCTGTAAATACAGAGGAAGCTTTGCCTGCTCACCAGCTGCTCACCTCCTGCTGTCAGTTCCTAACAGGCCATGGACTGGTATAGTCCATGGCCTGGGCATCAGGACTGCAGAGTTAGAGGATCAAAGACTAAAATTTGCATACATTTCTCGTGTGGCTTCATTTGAATTTCCCTTTTCTGACTTAGTTGATATTGTGCTAATGACTTATATACTTAGACTTTGAAACTATTCTATGAAAACACATCATGCAATGCTTTTTTAAAAAGCTCTGTTTATTTATTTTTGCTAAGCTGAAAACATGCCTTACATCTGGCAGCAACCAAATAACTAATTTGCTCTCCTCTGAAGACCATGATTCTGTTTAGCATTTTTCAATGATGACTGTGGACCTGGGGTTTCAAAGATGAGATCCAGTTTCTGCCCTTGAGGAGATCACAGTTCTAATCAAAGAGTCAGGGCAACAGTGCCGTCTGGAAGTGCCCGGCTCAGGGATGCCATCCAAGGGAGTCTTGGAGGGTGAGAGAGAGCCAGCCAGGTAGAGACGGACTGCAAGGACTCACCAGGCAGAGGCGGGGCAGCGGGAATGGCCACAGCGGGCAGGATGGGTTTCAGGGAGTTTGGCACGGCTGATGTGTGTCATGAGCTCACCGGAGTCACAGGTAAAGCTGGCAGGAATCAGACAGGATGCAGGGTTTCACCCTGGTGGGTAGTTAGCCAAGAACCTGTCATGAAGCCGCTCCCCAGGCACTGGGGGATGCATGTCTGAAGGGTCTGGCTGAAGCTGTAAGTCCAGGTGCTGGGGCCTCTGAAGACTGGTGCATCGGCCAGCTCAGCGGTGCAGCAGGAGAGTGGACGCCCGATGGAGTCCCTGAGAGAGAGAAAGTAGAGCGTCCTAAATCCTGAGTGGATTCTGTTGAGTAAGGAAGATAATCATAGCCGAGAGGAGGAGAGAGGGAGTGTAGGCGCTAAAGGAGAGGCTTTGTAGGATGGTCACCGCGTCAAAGCCAGTGGAGAGGGCGAGTCTTGGTGTGTGGGAGAGAGCAGTGTGTGGCCGGGATGGGCAGTGCTAGTGACGAGCTTGCCCCTCCGCAGTCCTGACTGTCCTCTCCTCTGCCCCTGGGGGAAGACAGGAGCAAGAGAGAAGCAGGAGGTGCACGGGCAAGTGCAAGGCTCAGCAAGTTGAGAGAGTTCATTCCTGATGGCCTTGTCTTCCTCGGCATGGGAGAGAGCACTATCTTCCGAGAATGTGGGGGTCAGAAGATTTGAGGGATGAATTGAAAGATACACCTGCTGTAGAGACAGCCTGTAGCAGGAGCTGGCCAGCGATAAAGGCAGTAGCAGCTTCTCCCACCAGTCCCTGGCACACAATAGGTATTCAGTTAACATTCAATTATTAAATTAAAAAAAAATGTTCAAGGATTGTTGAAGAACATTGAGAACCTGAGGTTGGCGACTGTGGATTTATCATGGTACCACTCTGTATGTGTGATTTTTCCTCAGTTTGCAGCTGCTGAGATATATAAGTTGAAATAGACAGAAAATAACCCAGTAGTGGGTTTTGCCTGGACAGTTGCAAACTACAAGAATGGAAGGGAGTGGAGGACCTTGTTAACAGAGGGGATGAGGGGTGACCCAAGCAAGATCTGATCCTCTAGGATAGTGGTCCCCAACCTTTTTGGCACCAGGGACTGGTTTCATGGAAGACAGTTTTTCCAGGGACCAGGGTGGGGCAGGATGGTTTTGGGATGATTCAAGTGCATTCCATTTATGGTGCACTTTATGTCTATTATTATACATTGTAATATATAATGAAATAATTATACAACTCACCATAATGCAGAATCTAATGCCACCACTGATCTGACAGGAGGCGGAGCTCAGGCGGTGATGCGAGTGATGGGGAGCGGCTGTAAATACAGATGAAGCTTCGCTCGCTAGCCCACTGCTCACCTCCTGATGTGCAGCCCAGTTCCTACCAGTCCATGGCCCAGGGGTTGGGGACTATAGCTCTAGGAGAAAGAGGAGGGATCCAGGTGTGAGAGGTGACACAGGTGGAGAGCCCTGGGAAAGTGGGGCTGTCAGTTTCTATGATGTCCATAATGAATACTACAAATTTCTTAATTTTTAAATGATGATATTCATATGTTGTTAATTTTAAATATTTGTAAGATAAAAAAGAGAAGCAGTCTAAATTTTCAACAACAAAATATAAATTTAAATTCAAGATGGTGTTAATGAAAGCAAAACCATGCGTGACATCCCTGGGAATTTATGATAGTGTCACACTTGACCCAGGTAGATGTGCCCAGTGTCTGGCACAGTATTAAAAATCAGGTCTCGTTATTTCTCCCTCCTGTGATAGAGGGCTCTGCAGGATGCCCATGGATGGCTACAATGTGTACGTACCCATTCAAAGACATATGAAGACCTACTATGTGGGGCGCCACTTACGTGCTAAGTACCATGAGTAACTAGGAGGTACCAGAGAGACTGCCTGGCCATCAGACTGGTTTTTGGTTTGGTTTAGGAGAAAAGGTGCTATGTACCTTTATAAAACAAAGTGTGGGATCAAGTGGCCATATAGGTGGTAGAGAATAATGAATATGAGAATGGTTTTGTAGTATAGTAAAAATGTGTGGCCAAGGGTAACACAGGAGAGCTTGATGGAGTTGGTAAAATTATAAACAGCATTTGGAGAGAAAAAGGGTGGGAAGGTCAAAAGACACATAGTATGCCCTCAGTAGGTTATCCATTGCCACGTTGGCGTCTATAATTGAACCACATTCAAGGCTAACTTGAAAAATGCATAGAGGCCTGAAACTTAGCTTTGGAATAAAGTTTTTTTGGTTAAAAAAAAAAGATAAAATTGAATAAAAATAAACATTTAGAATATTTTAACTGAAGGAATAAATCAGTTTCCCCGTCATTAGAGCAAATGGTTTAAATTGAGACATATGGAAGAATTTAACTTTCAGTTCCAGACTCTAAGCCTAATTCTGGGAGAAAACCCATTAAAGTAATGAAGTAATGAAACAATTGAATGATAAATCTTGATTTTGTAGAGAATACAGCAAATGCTTGGAAGTACATCATCATTTCCATGCTTTTGGATTATTACGAACACCAGTGTCTTTGCCTGAGAGCTACAAGGCTGTGGTTTGTCACTGACTTCAAGTCGGGAGTGGGTAGGAATTTATGGGATGTCTGTCCTTCCAAGAAGAGTTAGGAGCATTTTGTGGGATGCGGATACTTAAAACAATACAGGTTTTAAAGTAGTTGAGAGACTCTTCCCTGGAAAAATAATTAGTTCTCAGTCCTGTTTAATTTGAATATTCAATAGAGCTGTCACTGGGAACCAAAGGAAATGAAAATGAGGGTGGATAGGGTTCCTACCCCTAAAGGGCTTATAACAGAATCCTTTGAATTTCACACAAATGTTTGACATCATTTCATTACGTTTACTCCAGTACATTCCAATTAGTTTCCTGGAGAGCAAGTACATTGCAGCCTTCACAACTTTTTTTTTTTTCATTTTTCTTTTCTTTTCTTTTTTTTTTTTTTCGAGTTGTAGAGACTGCAAATTTTGCTCCTTAGTAAATGACACTGAAATATTTTTAATGCCCTGAAATAACTAATGAGAATTTTAGTAGTCTTGTAATCAAAATGAAAAAATAGAAGAGCCATGGATGGACATTTTAGAGAAGTCGTGGTTCTGTTGTTTCTTGTTTTGGAATTTGTGGATAAACTGTGTAATTTGTAGTTAAAAACAATTGGGAAACAAGTGTCTGCTTTGGGCTAATTTTGTCCTTTTTAATGTTTCTAATCTCAGGTATCTTCACTTGTAGGACCAACATCTCAGCTTACCTGGGGCTACATTTTTGTTTTTATATTCCTTTTATGAGTTCAACTATGCTCATCATGATCATTTGCATCTCCAAGGAGTGATGGATGTGGTTTTCTCTGGATTTTTAAGATAAACAATTGATTTAGCAGCTTTACAGGGAGCATAAGTAAACTCAACCACACTAAATGCTCATGTTAATTATAAGCTACATCTTGAGTTCAGGTATGTTTTTAAAACATTGTATGTCTTAAAATAAGGAAACTTGAAAGATATGCAGTGATTTGGCAGGGACCCATTAAGTTGTTAAATATATTAAAGTCTCTAGTTTCATGCATTGTACAACACTCATAATTGATTTTGATTATATGCTTGGTAATAAGTGACTTACAGAAGGCGGGACTATAGGCTTTTCCTATTTTGGATTTAAAATAAATATCATATCTTTCGGGTGTTAACAGAGGGCATTCTTGAGTTGAAGGGCATGAAACAGTTATTATCTTTATGGTAAGTTATCATTTGTAGATAAGTTAATGGTTTCCTGTGCAAATAATTGTGGAGTCAGCATACCTAAGACTTGGGTTCCCTTTAAGGACAAAAAGAAATTTATAGATATGAATCCCTCTTCAGGGTCATTAGACAAACTTCAAAGTGTTAATGTTTGTGAAAAGACCCCCTAGTTTGAATTTTTTCTAGGAGTAACAATTTCAGGCACAAAATGGCCAGATCATTGTATAGCTTTCATGGCTTTTTAAAAAAATTAGTGTAACATATGCCCTTATAAACAGCCACACTTACAGAAAGGAAGAGCGAGAGAGCAGTGTATCTTTTGAGCAGAGAGCAGCTGTTACATGGATAAACTCTGGGTCTTTCAGCTGTAGCTGTGGTGGCAGTGTAGACTCTAATTGCTTGGTACTGTGATTAATGTGGCTCAATTGGTTCCCATTTTTTTGGTTCACTGAGGTCTTCCTCCTCTTGTCCTTCCTTGTGATCATTCATTCTTCATGTGCAGACACTGCCCCAGAACAAGATAACAGATCTTCCTGTCCTTGATGTTGTTTATGCCCTTGCTTTCAAATCAGAATTTAGATAAAAATCCCTTATTTCATCATTTTTAGTTAGCTTCACATGTTTGGAGATCTAGGTTGTCCTAATTTTGAAATATTCTCTGTTAGAAATTAGATGCCTCATGAATAAGGGTTGACTTCTTCTACTCTGAATGGATGTATTGTTTAAAAAAATCTAAAGTTTGGAAAGAAGCCAAATATAAAAACCTCATTCATCAAGTACGACCACAACTAACAGTTGCTATGTTAGTGTCGTCACCAACTTATTTCTTTCCTTAAGCATATTTTGAACCCCAGTCTGAAAAATGAGGATATGAGCATCCTTTATTCACCTCTTCTGCCCTGTGACTAAGGTGACAAACTAGTCCTGGTTAACACAGGACTTTCCTAATTTGGGCACTGAAAGCCACACATCTGGGAACCCCCTTGGTCCCAGGATGGTCGGTCACCCTACCTACGACCTCCCAGTTTGCTAGACTGTAATTTTTACAGTGTCACAGTTTAATGCATTTATAATTCTTATTGTTACAATATAACTATAGATGTCTTTTTTGTTTTGTCTTTGGGTGGTTTCTAAAAATTTAAAGCCAATATGCAAATATTATTCACTGTGGAGCCAAGTAACATAATTAGACCCATAGAGAAGGAACTACCGTCTTGGATCACTGAATTTTGTCGCTTGAAGATTTTCCTGGCAGTTTCATTTCTTTATAGACATGAAGGTTTTGGGTTATACTTGGCTTCTACTGTTTTTTGCATTTCATGTTGTCCTCTTCCTTAGATTCCTTTTTTCCTTTGGTAGGCTATTCCCCGTGAGTACCTTTTGATATGTAACATGTATGGATGTAAGCTCAGTTATTGTATGTTTGAAAATGTCTGATTTTGCCCTCATACTTGATTAATAATTTCAGCCTAGATTCAAAATTATTGTTTCTCAACTTTGAAGGCATCTCACCTCTGATACCTATAATCTAGTGTTGCCAATAAGTCTGCTGTTAGACTTATAACCTAGTTGATTGTGTGTATGTGTGCATATTTGTCTACCTTTTTGAAGCATGTAGGAATTTTTGCTTTATCCTTAGTTCTGAAATTTCACCACGATTTTTTTTCTCATTTGGCTTTTTTTTCTTTTTTTTTTTTTTTGGCCTTAATGATCTGAAGTCTCTTCTAGCTCAGGATATTTTCTCCCCACTAATACTAATGTATCTTCACCTAGAATTCCAGAAGATGAATTTCAACCTCTTGGAATTGATTCTCCATGGCTTTCATATTTTCATTCTCTTTATTTTTTGCTGTATGTTCTAGAGATTTTCTTAGCTTAAATTTTGCAGCCTATTGATTATCTTTAGCCATATACATTCAATTATTTAGTCCAGTGCGTTTTCTGTTTTGGCACTTATTTGTTTAACAATCTGAGAACTTTCTCATTCTTGTTATTCTTGCCATGAAAGGAGTGTGAATATCTATGGATATTGTTCTGGTCCTTAAGAAGGTGCTGGTCTTCACAGATGATCTCCTGGGAGTGCTTAGAATTTTTCTTTTCCAGCATCAGAAACACTAATTTATTAATTTTTAGATAGAATGTATTTCTGTTCTCCACCAAAACCCTAGCTTCAGCTAAGTTAGCTGTCTTATGGTTCCTTGGAACCATTTAGGCTATTCTACCTTCCTGCACTCTCTGTTTTTGAATGTGTTTCCTTTCTTCTCCCAACTCTTCCCCAAAAGCTGTTCTGATTGTCCTCCTTCCATCCCATCTATGCAGAGGGTTCTGGGACACCCCCTCAGCCAGAAGCTGTCTCCCCTTTCTCCTAACATTCATTGACCCTTGCATGAACCTTTCTTCTCATTGCCCATCCCCCTCTTGCTGAGGGTCACCCCTGCTGGAGTTGCATTCCTGAAATGAAGGCAAATCAAGGTATAAAGAGGACAAGAAAATTCCCAGGCATGTGAGGGAGAGGATGGGGAGTCCCGGTGGCCAGGCAGAGGCTCCCTTGTCCAGTACCTCTTGTGTACGAATGGTTGTTCAGTGGTTGGAAGCTTACATTTCTAACTCTTACCTAGAAACTTAATTGGATTGAAACTTAATTTCTCAAATTATTTTATGTTCCAAAATTCTTCTAGGTAAGAGTTAGTCAATAGATGACCAAAATAGAAGCGATTAGAATTCTCTTTATATAGCAGGGAATAGAACCTGTATGCATTCCTGAAATTTCTTTGTGGTTTGGCTTCAGTAAATTACTACTTTACTTACGGCTTTAAAAATATATTTAGACTTAAGTTTAAAGAGTGAGAACCACATGTGTAAACATCATTGAATACCATTCTTTTAATGAATGGGGAACGTTATTTATGTTCTGTTTTCACTTCCTCTGGAAAGCCCATTTCTTTGGGGAATGCTTAACTTATATTGTACTCACCTTAAAAAGTGAAAGGAATTCACTTTAGTATATTTTAACTCAGCTGCAAAATTCTTACTATCGCTGCTGAGAACTGCTTGGCCCAAATCTCTGAGCACAATGTTTTAAAATAGCAAATGACAATATATATACCAGTAGAATAGACAATAGGTGTGTTTAGGAGATTAAAATAATCCTTATTTTATTTTTGCTTTAATAGAGGAAATCCTATCTTTCTCTACTTTTTTGTTATTATGGAAAACAATTTTGCAGTTAGTACTTCAGGGAGACAGTGAGTGAGGTGGGCAGATGGGCAGGTGGGCAGGAACCAGTGACAAAGGGCTTCCTGGGCTGGGCTGGGGAGTCTGGGTTCATTCACATAGTGATGGGGACCTTTTGAAGGATTGAAGCAAAGATGCCATATGATCACATGTGTCGTGTCGATGGCAGGAGCAGGATGGATGCAGAATCGGAGGCAGACTAGAGGGGAGGTCATTGTGTAATCCGGGTCAGAAAGTAACGGAGCCATGGGCCAAGGCAACAAAGATGGCTCCTGCCCATTAGGGATTTTTATTCTGTGTCAATTGTGCTGCCTTTAGACTAATTTGCTGGTTATTTTAGGAAGACTTAGCCCTTTTAGAGCTAGAAGGGAACTTGGAGGTTCTTATGCAACCCTGTCATTTTATAAATGGCAAAACCCGAAGGCCTAAAGAAGCAGAGTGACTCCTCCAAGTCAGACAACTAATTAACAGCAGGGAGAGCTTGGCCTTGGGCCCAAGTCTTGCAGTCCCAAAGCCAAAGCTTTCCTGTAGGGCTGCCCGTCTGGTCCTACCTGCTCTCTGCTAAGCACATGCCTGGGCCTGTGTGCTCTGTCACCTGGTGGTTGATGGCACAGAGTGAGATATTGACAGACTTACTCTTTTTTTCCAGTCAGCTCATGATGGACTCTCCAAAATGACTTAATTCTAGTCTGCTCTACTCTTCCCAAATACACATTCTTGCCCAACATATTCAGAAGATGATCTTGCCTCTCACTTCCCAGAGAAAATAGAAATCACTTGAGAAGATACTGGGCCATGGCCTGCCATCAGTCTGCTAATAACCACCATCTTCCTGCCCTTTGTTACCACAGCAAAGCTGTCCCCATCTCATTTAACACTGGGTCCCGGGCCCTGGGTCCTACGTCCTACTCCCTCCTGTCTTTTCAGGGATACTTCTGATTATTCTTCCTTTTCCAGTATTTTCAATCTCTTCTTCTCTAAAAGATCTGTCCTGGCGGCATTTATCTACCACCTGCACTCTCCCGTGTGAAACCCTGCTTAGAACACCCACCCCGCACTAGCTCTTTCTCCGTCCCTCCTTTCGGGCATTGTCTAAGACACATGGTGTTTTGTTCATCAGCCTCAACTGTGGACGTGTTAGCCCTGACAGTTTCACAAAACTGCTCTCACTGAAGTTAGCCATGACCTCATGCCACTCAGCCCAGTGCTGTGGTGCACGGGATCTCCTGTCATCTAATGGGGGAGACAGATGCTAAAGAAATGCCTGTAGTTGCCGAGCATTTAGATCAGAAAGCACAATGTTAACAAATTTTATGGCATCAGATACTATCTTCCAGTTTTTTGATAGGTACTAAGTTTCAGTTTTCGTGAAACTTGCGGCAGTGTGTTCTCTAGCCTACCTCTACACCGTGAGAGTTCTGCCTTTTAATCTGGGGTTAACCCTACTATCACACAGCGAAATGCCCGGGCCATCATGAGCTCTTTGACCTTTTACATACCCAAGTATCTGGGCTAAACATGCACATCAACAGAATCTGAGGAAATATCACTCTGCTCATGGAGTTAGAAACTAGAAACCACTTCTACGTATTCTAAATAAAATTTAGTCTGAAATAAATCAACCATGTTTAATAGGTCTAAACTGGCAAATAGAGTGAAGAAAACCCTAATGGTTTTGTGTGAAGGAAACCAAAAACATTATGCAGAAAGGATGATCTGTGAAGTTCAGGCTCCGTGAACTCATATTAAGTTTAGAACCATTTTAAGACCAGCAAAACTATGTAAGGACACATTAGATATGCTAATGGAAAGTTTAGTGAAAGTAAAAATAGTTTTCTCAAGTGCAGACTGAAAATGACAAGGTTTTCTTGTATATGTCAATTGTCACCCTCTTATTTTCCTCATGGGCTACATTATTCAATTTTAACAGTTCCTCTCTTTTTAGAAGTAAAAACAGTCCACATTAGCAAAACCAGAGATTTCCAGGAAGTACTGTACTGCTGGGGGACCTGTGGAATGAATAAATCACTGTTTGGTAGGAACTGTAAAATGTTTTATTGGAAGTCAGCCCTTCATATTCACATTTCCTTTTTTTTCCCTAAACCTGAAAACTCATTGAAATAGCCTCAAGATGGATGTTAAGTCAGAATTCTGTGATATATTTGGTAGTTGGCTTTTAAAAAAACTGATATGTCAAAGCCTGTTTTTCTTGACTGATGTGGAAAGGTTAAAAAAAAGTGAAAGGAAATTACCCTTCTAAATATAACATTTTCAAGTGATGTAATAGGTTTTTATTTCCATACATTGCTTGAATAAAAAGTAGCTTGGTTAGAAATAAAAAAAGCTTGGTTAAAAAAAAAACAAAACTGTACTTCACCATTAAATAAATAGGTGAATACAAATTCAGATTTTAAAGCTGTCTCCCAAAAATATAAGTTCATTAAATAACTATCATAAGAAATCTGGTATTCTTTGTTTCCCTTTACCAAATCCATTTTACTTATGAGGCAGTCTAACTTTTAAAACCATAGTCATCTGAATTCTGTTCATTTTAAGGGAATTTCACTATGTTAATTAACATCATTCATTTTCACTGCTTGTTAACACATTCTGAATTGCTCAAAGTTATTGACCTAGACTGAAAGAAGCTCTTGAACTCTATAAAAGGTGGTGCTTATAAAACTTTTCTGCTTATTAGAAAATGTTTATCAATTTCTGTGGCTTCTTCCATTTTATTATGTGTAGAATCTGCCAAAACCTTACTAACTTTCATAATCAACTTCCTTCTCCTTATTTACCTCTGGACTTCAGGATCTTTGGAAAGTCTTGCCTTACCCATAATATTCCTCCCTGGATGTGTTACCAAGCCCCAAATTTTAATATTAGAGTTGGATTTTTTTTTTTTTTTATGTTCTCAAAAGCACAGTGTATAACTACAGTAGCCTCTGGGCATTGTCTCTAGCTAAATCTGTGCCAGCCGTCCTATTGGCTCAAGTTCCCATAAGGGTAAGGCCTGCGTCTGTCCTAATCACTGTTGGATCCTTGGCACCTACACTGGTAAACTGTCAGTGCTTGAATGTTGGGTGTATTCAAGGCACTTTAGGAGTAGCACAGGTTGCTGGGGTGATAGGAAAGTGTTGATGCCTGCATTAAAGTTATATAGCACTTGTAATGTATCTCCAATCCAATCTGCTTCCTGGTGTGTATCCCTTCAAGAACCTGATGATGTCTTAGACAGAGGCGCCATATTTTTCTTTGTAACCATAGTGCCTGTAACAGCACCTGCAATAGTGGCTATCCTTAAATGAAGATCATTCGTTCAGGAAACATTCCCTATTTCACACTTTTGCCCAGTATCACCTCCAGCATTGAAAAATTAAGGAAAATGGTGTTGGAATCCCCCGTTTTATCTGGCCAGCTTTCCTGATTCAGAGGCCATCTTTGCTGTGAGTATGAAAAACAGTGGGACATACAGGGGAGTATGAGGAACAGGTCACCCACTGGAACTCCTAATCTCTAATTAAGTGCTTAGAATTAATTATCCTTTGCCAAGAAATTATGCCAACTGTTAGTCTCTTTAAAAAAAAGGAAATGCCAAAATCAAGGTCTTGACCATCAAAATTTGGCATAGAGTTATTGTTGTCTGTCTGCATTTGGTTTCCTTTTTTAAAAGCTCACAGCCAATTTACCATGAAATCTAGCCCAGATTTCTAAAGTATCCGGAATCATTGTAACATATCTTAAGGTATTGAAAACTTTAATTGATCCTACCTAATATTGGTGTGTGATCCTGTGGAACCAAGGTATTGATACAAACTAGAAAATGAACTTGTCTTAAAAGCGCAACTGATTTCATAAATTTTACTTATATGCAGCATGACAAACCTGGCATATAATATCTGGATTGAGTAGGTAGAACCTTCATTTTGACAATTTTTTCCTATTGTATCTATCAACAAACCAAGGAAAACAATCCCATTTATCAAAAACTGCTTGATGTATGTAGTGTTTCCAAGAACATATCCATTTAGTATTGTGGGTACTACTTGGAGATGCCATAATTTATTCACTCTGTGACTCCCGGTGTCTGCCTAGTGGCACTCACCAGGCATTCACTACATCATTGAATCAAATTATGGGCAAAATGAGTATATGTGCTGGTTAGGGGACCAAGAAATATTAGCCATAGAAAGATTTGTACCCCTTCTCCATGGTTTCCACTTCCAAATTCTAGGTTTTTATTGATTTTTTTCCCCAAGTTGTTGAGACCCATTGGATTTCTTTCAAAAGAAGAAATAGTCATTTAGAGATATCAGATTGGAAATTAAAGTGGAGTTGAGTTTGCAAGGAAAGCTATAGAGGCTTAGGAGGTCTGTGAGAGTAGAAATGGGTGTCTGTACATAAGAGATTATAAATATTTGCTAAATCGATAAATAAATACCAATTCTGAGGTATTTAAATAATCACCTACATGAATGAAAAATTCAAACACACCATATTTAAGAGCTTCTGTCTGTTGAGAAACTGAAGATAAATCATAATCCATAATAAATACATGGATTTATATATTGAAGAATATTTAAATAACTCCAACAAAGTCATAAGAAAAAGATAATAGAAAAATGGGCAAAATGTGTGAACTTCCTTCACAGAGAAGGAAACATCAGTGGCCAACATACATTGGAAGATATGCTCAACCTCATTAGTAAGATGAAAATGAAAATTTAAACCATTCAGTAATACCATTTCACACCCATCAAAATAGCTGTAATTAAAATTTTATAGTATCACATGTTGGCCTTAATATGAAACAAAAGGAACACTCATTTGCCAAGGGCGGAGTGTGAATTGGTACAGTTACTCTTGAAGAAATTCAGCATGACCAGTAAAGTTCAACACATGTGTGATGAACAGCCCAGCACTTTCAATTCAGGTAAATACAGTGTAAAATCTTCTGCACATGATCATAAGAGACCTGTACAAGATTGCTTGTAATAAAAAAGAAAAGCTAGATACAGTCTAAAGGTCCAATTCCTAGAGCATATAAATATACTACAAGTTATCCAATAAAATAGTATCCATCAGTGCAAACAATTGAACTACATAGTTAGCAGAACAACATGGAGGAATCTCACAAACATAATATTGAGTGGGAGGAAGCAAGTCACATTGGTGTATGCCTAAGCCCATTTTATAGTTCAAAAGCACACATAATTTATCATAACAGGGTTCCTCCATGTTGGCTCATTCTCAGGCGCCACATCTTTGCAGGATGGCTGCAGCAGCGCTAGCCCTAAATCCTCTCTTGTTCATATCTAATAGGAGCAGGAAAGGGTCTGTTTCCTTCTTAATAAAACGCCATAAATTAGGTCTCGTTGGCCCTGATTGGTCTGGCTTGGGCCATGTGAACTAATCACAGTAATTAGTGGGATGAAACATGATGAATGGCTAGCCTAATTAATGTCATTCAGAGCACATGGGCTGGGAGTAGGGCAAAGGAGAGGAAAATGCTGGTATGGATGCCAGAAAGAGGGTAGACGGATGTCAGGCTTCTAAAACAACAGATGATATTATTCCGCCCACTTAGCAGAGGCCAATTTATATTACACAAGCCATCGTTACTTGCTTATGGTCTACGAATGATATGAAATAGCTCAAAGAAGGGCAGGCAGAAGCCAGAAAGGGTTTTTTATGTTGCAGTAGACCTAGAACCACAAGTCACCAGCAGCACTCCCAAATCGGAGTGGGCAGGTGTGGAAGGTGCTCCAAGACGGCAGGTAGGGCCAGCAGCTAGACTCCAATCCAGTCGAGATGCTGGGGGATTCACTTGATGAAACTTTATGTCCCCTCAAAAATGCTCACCTTGTTTTTGTCCACTCGACTATCCATGGTACTGATTTAAAGAATTCTTTCTAGAAGCTATGAAAGGAGCACTGGTAGATAGGCCCTTTTTGACATGATAACTATTATACCCTCATCTGAAGTTCTATAATTTCTGGTAGCCCCTTCTATAGATTCCATCCTCACTTTGTTTATTTTATGAAGTTCATGTGTTTTACTCAAGAAATAAAGATGCATTTTGTGCTCATGAACAAGTTTATGGGGCTCTTTATATCAAATAATTGATAGGGTAGGGAAAATGTTTATGCTTTGGGTCTTTGCATAATCATTACCCTAAGTAGTAATAGAAGTGCTATTATCAGAAAGGACTTTAAATCATGACTTGTTTAAACTGCGCCTAACAACTCAGACCATTAAAAGCTGCTTTTCCCTAGTCACAAAGAATAAAGGCCTTTTATTTTATCCTACATCTATAAAACAAAGTTAGTCCCTTTTGTGGGGAGTTGTTGTTAACATTCATTCTGGAATAACTGGAATTGATCCCATAGTTATTGCCCGGGACACACAGATTTGAGGCTCTCCTCACTCTGTTGTCTAAAATTAAAGGTGAGCTTATTTTAGACACTGTAACTAAAAGGACATGGTATATGTTGGACTTGTGTCTCCTTTTTACAAAACCAACCCTGACATTTTATTTATTTTTGTACTCAAACCCACATTTAGTTATGTTTTGCCTATGTAACTTATTTTAAACATCACCTTGCTCGTAGTCCCGACTATAAGTTTAGCATTGTTCTTCGGCCAAAAGCAATGAAATGTGAGCTGTTTCATCATGATTCGGTGAAGTGTAATCAGCATTTTCTTTTCACAAATACAGCATCAGTAGCTATTTATAACATTTCTCCAACCTTCAGAAATGTAATGAGGTTTTGTTTTGTATTGACATAAAATTCTATTTGTATTTAATGCCCTGGGTACAATATATTAGTGGATTTTGCACTTAAGGCCAGATACTAAAATATTCTTAATGTGTTTTTTTAAGTCCTGTCTTGAATTTATAGAGCAACCTCTGAGATTCTCAATACGCACCTATAAATAAGCATTGCTGATTGTAAAAGCCGTCTTGCTGTGCTCATAAACCACCAAAAATATAAATTCATTGGTTTACCTCATATTGAATTTCCTGGCTAGATGGTGTTTTTTTTCTTTTTTTAGAAAGTACATTTGTACTTTTCATCATTTCTCATGAGAAAAGCATTGTCCTAAAGATTTCTTTAGATGTCTTCTGTATAGCTTCTTTAGGCATAATTTTTCTGAATATTATCTATTTTCATTTGTTTGTGACTGGTCATTGCTGCCACTGAAGAAAAACCATCGTGTTTCACATCATCTTGTGGTACCTTTACTATTTCTGATAGGTGTTAAAAAAGATATTTCTCTTGAGTTTTCTAGGCATTCTACCTTGTCACCTGGTGGTGATGGTAATTTGGTCTGTTCATTTCCTTTCACTATTGCATAGTGAGCATCTTTTATTTTATTCCTAACTTTTAATAAAAATATTGTCTGTTGATTTAAGATGTTTTTAAAAATCATGGTAAATTGCCCTTCTCTTTCTAGGTTACCGAGAGATTACCATATATAGGTGCTGAATTTATCACATGCTATTTTGGCATCTTTGAAGAAAAGAATATGTGTTGATCCTTTGTGAGCTATTGAGAGGGCATAATGGATCTATTTATATAATATTTATAAAATAAACCCTATTTATATTGACACACCATATACTAGAAATTGAGTTTTCTGGGTACTTTATTTAGGATTCTTACATCTTATCCAAGTCAAACAAGCCTCTTAATTTCTTTGTGCCTTGGTCAGGTTTGGTTATCAGGCTTGTGTTAGCTTCATCAAACAAACTGGGAGCCTCATTTTTCTCTATCCTGAAATCATCTTATGTAGTTTGGGAATTATCTAATCTTTGAAGTAAACCATATATATTTGTTTTTCAACTTCTATATTTTCACTTCAGTTTTGATAATTTGGAAATGGAAAACTGTTTCCATTGAGATGCTCAAGTTTATTCACAAGGATATTTTTATATAGTATTCTTGATTTTTTTTTTTTAAAGAAATAGGGCCTTGCTCTATTGCCTAGGTTGGAGTGCAATGGCAGGATCATAGCTCACTGCAGCCTCAAACTTCTGGGCTCAAGCGATCGTCCCACCTTAGCCTCTCAAGTATCTGAGACTACAGGCACTTGCCACCATGTCCAGCTACCTGTTTTTTTAAAATTTTTGGTACACACAGGGTTTCACTGTGTTGCCCAGTCTAGTCTTGAACTCCTGGCCTCAAGCCACCCTCCAATCTCAGCCTCCAAAAGTGTTAGGATTAGATGTGTGAGCCACCACACTCGGCCTTGATTTTTTAATCTTTTCCATTACTATGATATATTCCTCTAATAATTATAGTTTCATGTTGGATTTTAAGACTAGAAATCTGTGCAGTATTTCATCCTGCAGTGAACCATCTATTGCTTTTTAAATATCTAAATCACACATTCCTGCTTTTATTTTTATTTCTGCTTTTCCTGTATCATATTTATTGCTGTTGTCAAATTTAACTGAGGCTAAATATTTGGTTCATTTCTTTGTTTCTCTCCAATTAAAAAAAGCAGTTACTGGTGTCACAAATAAAACTATTACATTTTGTTTCTTCTCCCCAAATACAGAATAAAATCAGCTCATTTTTGCTATCTACCCCTACTCATTTCCCCATTTTTGATAACATGAGCTAAGATTTCAGACTTAAATGGAAGTAGTTACTATAGTAAAGTTTTTTATTAGATATTTTTCACAATTGGACTGTTTTTATAATAATAGTTAGAATACTCTGGTCCTGCTCTCAATGCTCACCACCAGTGCTAATGTGTCACTATTTTTTCACTCTTAGGTTTTTATTTTGATTCATCCCTCAGTCAACTGGAACATTTTTGAGTAATTTTTTTTTTCGTGAAGATACTCAGCTGATAAATGCCAGGCACATTTGTTTTTCTTTTAGAACTCTGCAAACATTGAAATTTCTGTAGTTCTTTCTTTTCAAAAATAGTGGCCCCAAATTTTACCAGATGTAAGCATCACCCCCATGAGCTCTGCCCCCCAACTACCTTGCAAAGATGGAAAGTGAGAGGAATTACAAACCGCACAGTGCTGGAGAGGAGCTCAGGTAGAGTGGCCATGGCCTAAGGAAGGTGTCCCCATCCCAGGGAGAACTACTTTTTTGGACCTGGGGAAGCTGTGGTTGAGACTGGTTGAGATTATGAACTCTCCTTCCATCACTGCCTGGGGAGTTTCTCTCCTCTGTTAAGGGAAATTCTTCCTGGCTTCTGGCAAGTCATTGAGCTCCTTTGTTTTCAGAGCTATTGAAAATTCAAGTTTCCTTTTGAATTTTCTGAGTATTTCAAGGGAAAGGGAAAATCAGGGATGATTGGACGTCAATAGCTTTCTAACACCACATCCTGTGAGTCTTTGTTTTTTAATTAAATTTTTACGATTATTGCTATAGGGCTATTATAGTCCAGTAGCATAGATGTGGCCTTTTCCTGGGAAAATTCTGGCCTTTTTGCATCCAGTCTTCCTTTTAAGCCACTTAAAATTATTAATAGCCTTGATGTCACATCCATGTTCCATTAAAATAATTCTGAAAAAGTAATATTTAAGTAAAAAGCAATTTATTGTTTGTGTTTCTACTCTAGGTGAAGACTGATGTCAAGAGTCTATGGGTGAAGACATTGGAAAGGCTTCAACTATAAGAGTGAGCAGTTTTCACTTTTTTCCCACTTTAGTATGAAACATATGTTCATAATTTAGGTTTGTTAGATATTTTTGCATAAGTACACTCTGTAGGCCAATTTTTTCCTATTTTCAAGTATAGTAGCTCCCCATTGTCTGCAGGGGATACGGTGTAGGCTGTCCTGTGGATGCCTGAAACCATGAATAGTACTGAAACCTACATATACTGTTTTTCCCTATACATACATATCTATGACAAAGTTTAATTTATAAATTAGACACAAAAAGAGATTAACAAAAACTAATAATAAAATAAAATAATGATAACAATATACTGTAATAAACATTATATGAATGTGGTCTCTCTCTCTGTAAAGATACTGTAATATTTTTGGACCATAGCTGACCTCAGTTAATTGAAACCATGGAAAGTGAAATTGCAGATAAGGGGGCTACTATAGTTTTTGGGAAAATAGAAAAAAGCTATTTTCAAAAAGTATTTAACTATTTTGTAAGAAATAATGATGAATATTATTACCAAAGGATGAAAAATGAAAGAAAATGCATCCTGCAAAATAACATACACAAAGAGTAAAAATGGAGTCAGAAAGAGTAAACTATAACGTGACCCATTTTGCTCTCATTTCTTCCCATTGGCCTTCTGTTATTATTGAGTTCATCTTTCTTCTAGGTGATATTGTAAATGTTGTTTATTGGCCAGAAAAGTTCTGTTTGTCCTTTTCAACTTCTTTTTCTTTAAGATTTAAAATCTCGTTTTAGTTGCCTTGAAAAACCACTTGAACTTGTGATACTTGAAAAACCACAATGAACAGTAGAAGGGAAAGGAAGGAAGGGGATATGCTTTTTTGTTAGATGCAGGCAATTATTTTACTCTGTTTTCTTTGCTAAGTACTTTAATTTATCATACTCTGACCACATTATCAGCTATTTGTCAAGACCTGAAATGGTGAACTAAGCTGCTCAATTCCATACTGTATGCTTGCTAAAGTGGTAGGAATATGTGAAGAAACTCTGTCTGGTAAGCACAGTGTTATCATTTTTTTACTGATAAAAGCAGTTTATACTTTCAATTTTATACCATGTCATTTTTTTTAACCAAACAGTAAAATAAAACGATTATAATAAAAGCTTAAGTGCAACAATGGGTTAGAGTCTTGCTTTTAACTAGCAAAATATAATGCTTTGTAAGAGACATAAATATTTGATATACTGAATTATTCTCAGAGTACTCAAAGGTATTCCAGAGACAAATAGTATTTTAATGGAGTAAAGATTACTTTGCTTGTGTCAGAGTTCTTCAGTGTTTTGTTAACTGGTAAAACGATGACTTTCGTACTGCAGATTGTCATTACTGGCAATAAAGTCCCAGAAGTTCTTTTGTCCAACTTACGACCAGAATGCCTACTGGCTTAAAAATCAAGGGTCTGTGGTCCAGAGCTGACTTTTCTATCCATCAGTCACAGTGCTCAGGGCCCGTGATACTTTCAATGGATCACGAAATTGTTTTAACTTTAATTTCTTTTTTTTTTTTTTTTTTTTTTTTTTTGAGACAGAGTCTCACTCTGTTGCCCGGGCTAGAGTGAGTGCCATGGCGTCAGCCTAGCTCACAGCAACCTCAAACTCCTGGGCTCAAGCGATCCTTCTGTCTCAGCCTCCCGAGTATCTGGGACTACTGGCATGCGCCACCATGCCCGGCTAATTTTTTCTATACATTTTTAGTTGTCCAGCTAATTTCTTTCTATTTTTAGTGGAGACAGGGTCTCACTCTTGCTCAGGCTGGTCTCAAACTCCCGAGCTCAAGCGATCCTCCTGCCTCGGCCTCTCAGAGTGCTAGGATTACAGGCGTGAGCCACCGCGCCCAGCCTAACTTTAATTTCTTATAAAAGCAGCAGAAAAAAATAAAAATATAATATTGAACCCAGTCTGGATAATATTTTTCTTTTTCCCAATGCAGTTGTGAATACAATTTTTAACATTTATTATGGAGGAAGGGGCCCACAAAGGCCAAATTGCCCAAGGCCCACAGAAGTTATCACGGGGACCCCACCAGTGTCATAGTCAGGCACACTGCACGTGTGTGACATCCAGTCATTTGAATGCTTTTGTTCTTTAAAAAAAGAAGAGTAAACATTTTCTTTTTTAGAAATGATTATCTTCTTTGTAAATGAGTCTATAGATAACGTCTGCATATCAGAGAGACACATGGTCATATCTCTGTTGTTGGGTTAGCTGTAGTTATTCATTATGTTTTCCTAAAATCAAATAAATATTTTTCCCTATGGATACTCATTGATATTCTGTTTGCTTTGTAATATGACACATAAAATAAGCAGAAAGGAAGCAAGACTTAACTCAGGAACTTTGGTTCCATTTTGGCCAAGTGTTTGCCTAAGGGCTACGTGTTCCATGAGAACGGCAGTCCACTCTGCCTCCTTGCTGCTGTTAGAGTGTAGAATTTTAGTTCTTCTGTAGCTATTGATCTATGTTACTGAGTGTACAGCATTTCCAATTACTGTAACTGATCTGGTTTGGTTTGTTTCCAAAGCTATGATCTAGTTTCAGAGAAAATATTTTTATGAGTCGTCCACTTCCATGACTACATTGATAATTGTGCACAGAATATCTTCTGAAAGTCATTTTGTTGATTTAAAAATAAGTGTGTTGCATGTCTGAGGAACTTCATTTTCAAAATTTGTGCCTACTCAAATATAAACTCCCTGAGGACCAGGATCTTTGTCTGTTTTGTTTGCTATATTCTTTAGAAAAAGACATAGGAGAGAAGCTCAAGTGTTTGCTGAAAGAATGAACTAATTTCCTCCTTTAGCAAAGTCATGTTGTGCCTCTGAAATGCTCGGATGTTGTGTGGGTGTGTGAGCAGACTGCGAACCGCGGATTCTCAGACTGCCAAGTGTCTTGGCTTGTATGCAACAATGTATGCAGCACGTCGATACAAAGCGACAACCTGCCAGCCACTTACCTGCAAACCGCAGGTAAAAGCTGACCTCTCTACGGTAGCAAGTCAGTTTAGGCTCTGAGATCACAAACCCAGTGGGTACCACTTAATCAAATTAAGCCAAGAAAGGAAGAAACTTCTGAGAGAAGTGCCCCTCTCTCTAGCTGTTGAGGACTCAAGATTAGGGATATAAACAGAAGGAATCAAGTGACCTTAATTAGTACTACTAGGTTGCAGGGTCCTAATTTACAGAAAATTTTGAAAAATCAGAGAAGTATAGGCCTATTTTATGCAAACTTTTGGTTTGTTGACCTTAAGGGAACTAGAAATGCATTATTTTTCTGTTAATATGACGTGTGTGTGTGTGTGTGTGTGTGTGTGTGTGAATGTTCAGCTTTAAGACTACATTTTTCAGGTACTACAGAAAAAGGATTGATAGATAATTTTTTTTCTGAGTAAAATTGTTGCTACATTTTGGTCCTCTGTGCCTTCTTGTCCAGGGTTTCACCTGCCCCGGTTCTCTGATGGAAGTGTGTGGGGGCAGAGCTGCTGCTTAGAGCACACAGCACAGGGCCACTAGAGGGACAGAAAGATGCTGACTCGTGTTCCCAGGCCCATGTTAGGGACTCGGTGCTGAGGGCGTCCTGGTCTTGGTGGTTCTTGCTAGCATTTTCTCAGCCCCTTACACTGTTGAGTGCGGTGACAGGAGAGTGGCATGCTTTTTCATAAAGATGCTGCAGGTTAGAAATGGTATGTTTTCTGCCCTGGGTTTGGCTGTTACTCAGCACATCTCTGCTTGGTGACTCCGTGCCTTGTGGCCCTACTGCGCAGTGGTGTTCTGCTCTGGAGGGTGAGCATCCCCCTGTCTGAGCACCGACTGCTCTCTCACGAGCGGTTGCCGGAAGACCACACTCTGAGCCCATCCCAGGCCAGTGGCTGCTCGTGTGGTTTCTCCGTAATGTATAGTCTTGATGCTGAAGACTGTGTGGGATTGGAATATTGTGGCTTTTTACCCCTAAGACTTACAAACAGTATGGCGAAGCAGGCTCAGAAGAGAATCAACGCCGTACATCCCTTCACGTGTCTTATAGGTGACTTTGCGCCCATGTCCCAGGGCCCCCTGAGTGTCTTGCTCAGGGCTAATGGATTTATAGGAAAGCAGCTAATAGAATTATTAGAGGCAACAGCATAAATGATTCACATTGTGAATGAGTAACTCGTTGTATTGAGCTAGACATGGCTAATAATATAACCATCCGGCAGAATTCTTGACAGAATGCCAGAGGACAGGGACTGAAAGGCAGTACATGATCTTTAAAAAGTCATTGAAGTGCTGTCCTTCAGTTTCTTCCATTGCAAAATCCCCTGATTGTCTCTTGGTGTGGTGGGCATCATGTAAATGATTTTTTAAAATATGTAATTAAAGATTAAAAGTGTTATACAAACTAAATATAGTAGTTACAAAAACATGTCATGGAATATGGCATTCGGAAAGATGTACAGATTTGACTCTACCTAAGCATTGGGTATCTCTTTGCCATTTAAAAAAACTCCTAGAAGTTTGCATACCTTAAGCTGGTGTAGAGACTAGACACCCTTCCGTAGGAGGAGACTTCCTCATCGTAGACTCTTTAATTATAGCTGGTGAAGGGTGTGAGGGGATTCTTAACAATTCATCAGGGGAAAAAGGATGTAAGTTAGAAATAAAAGCATAACTTTTCTCATGAAAGGACGACCTTTGGAATGAGGAGCTAGCTCCTGTTGCTGATGTTGGCATTGAGAATTAGAAGACTCTCAGGACAGTATGTCCTCAGTTTTGTGGAATTATGGTAATAGGTTTCTGTCAAAAACAAGAAAGGGGAAGGGGGCTTCATGGTCAAGTAAGTTTGGTATTTAAGCAAGATTAATCAGTTCCTTTTTCTTCAGTCCTTTACTGTGCTTCCCTGAACGGCACGTGTTCACCAAGGAGGTGTCACAGGCAGGGTTTCCCCAACTTAATCAAGCACAGACTACCTCCTCCCATGCCACCATCCCCACCCTGCCTTCTGGTTTTTTAATCTATTACTGTGTTGTTCTGTGGAAGACAGTTTGGTAAATGCAGAGTTAAGGTCAAGTATGGGAAAGAGAAGCGGCCGGCACAAACGCAGAAACGGGTTAGAGGGAGAAATGTGGATGAACTGAAGCAGTAACTGTGCTCCATCCCTGTTGGAGGAGCTACGAGAAAGGACATTTGAAGGACAAAGCTCCACCCATCAGCACTGTGCACTCCATCTGGATAACCAGTGATGGTGCCAGCCCTCGTGTTTGCTGGTTAGGGAGTCCCTCACCTTTTGCTCTGCCCTTGGGCTGACCTCTGCTCTCCATGTGTAAAAGCTGTGGGGCATCTTGAAGCATTTAGCTAAACCACTGGCTCCAGGATCGGTGAAGGCTGCCTTTCAGTCATCTCAGAGTCTGGCAGGGAGGAAAATTTCCTTAGACCTTTTGTTATTAAACTACCTCCAATCTAATATCATTTGATAGATCTCGAGGGATCTCCTTATACACATTGTTCAAAGAGAAGTGGCATAAAATTACATAGCTTAAGTTGTTATAACTTCATTAAAAGTGACTGCTTGGTGATCATGAATTCCTCCTTTGGGTGAAGCACAGAGCTAAGATCGTGAGGGATGCAAAGGCAAGGAGGTGAGTAAGGCTTCTGCCTTGGAGAGTTACCAAGTGAGTCGGAGAAGGGAAAAACGTGCCTACAAATAACTTCTTTATGAAGCAGCATATAGTAAAAAAAATTAGAAATTAATCGAAATTAAGGGTTCCAAAGCAGTTAGAAAGCTGATCAGAAGAAATGTACTTCACATATAAATTATTCTCTTGTGAATGTTCTGTGTCTTTGAAAATATTGTTTATTTTCTGTTGGTTGGGTACAGGTATTAATTAAATCAAAATGGTTTGTTATTCATATCATCAATATCTTAACTTCTTTTCTGCTTGAAGTTATTTTCTGAGAGAGCTGTTTTAGAGCTGTCACTGTGCTAGTAGATGGTCTGTTCTTTTCGTTCTATCAGTTTTCCCTTAATATGTTTCAAAGAGATATTTTAGATACATAAAGGTTAACAAATTATTCGCTTGTTTTATAGTTACAAGCTCATTGTTGTATTTTAAGAACCTGGTAGAGTATCATAGCCTCATGAGGTATGGGATCATGGAAGCTTCTTGTTTTTAACATTTACTGCTGCTAATGAACTTGGAGAGACCTTCCAGGGGCTTACCCAGGGACCATTCTAATAGGCACAGAAAGGCTGTCACCTAAAATGTCAAGAGAACCAGAGGCACTCAGTGATGTCAGATCTGTTTTCAGCTGCTGTAGAGAATGAATCAGTGTCTGGAACAGACAAATTAGTTGTCATATTTGAAAAACTTGTAGCAGCACTAGACCAGATTCCCCAAGCTTAAGAAGTCAGTAAAACAAAATCACTCTCGTGGCTTTAGGTAATCGAGCCTGCATTCATGTTGACTGAACTGAAGCCAACATCACTTCCTCCTCTGCCTTGTGCCCTTTCTTCCTGTCTCATCCCCGTTTCAGTTGCATTTTCCAGGGTATGCGAACTTCTCAAAATCTGTGTTTTATTGCCTTACACCATCATGCCTTTTCTATGCCATAAGGAAAGCCTGTTCTGGAGAAAGATTACATTCATGATAAAGACTTTTTAGCATTAAGTAGGGTATTAAAGCAATCATTGTGTTTTAAAATCAAAAGACATGGAGTTACAATTGATCTTAAGTCCTGTATTAAGTCCAGTATTTTCTTTTAATATTCTTTGTCATGAAAAATGTGGGGTCTGGTTTCTTAAAATGTTGTAACTTCATATATATTCCTTTGATTTCCAAAGCATAGTCATTCAAAGAGAAATGGAGTTTAGCAGTTTCACAGGTTCTCACAAATGGAATGTTATAGTAACCAGGCTCCTAGTCCCATGGTGGCCAAATCATTTTTCTCTGGTTTCCCTTTTCTTCCTCAGCCCTCAGTCTCATTTCTATTTATTTTCTGTGTGCTTTCAATTGGGGACCTCCCAATCACCTCTAAGGTCATTCATTCTTAAAACTGACTCTACCTCCTAACTCTCCTGTTTGAAGACATGAAGATATTTTTATGCAGCCTCATCACACCAAAGGCAAGTTTGACATCTCTCTCCCTCCCTCCTCCCCACTCCTCACCCTGCCCTCAATATTAGATTTGTCACCAAATCTCAGTAAATTTACCTCGCCATTTGTTCCATCCCTTCTCTTCTACTTCCACTACCTTTATAAAGAGAAAAATTCACCTTTGAGCATTTACCGTAAGCTACACACCACTTACCGTTTCTTATATTATTCTTTTAATTTTTTGCAGTGATTATCATTAATTGGAATTTACAGGTTAGGCAACCAGAGTTTGCAGAAATTTAAGTCCTTGCCTAAGTCATACAACTAGTAATTTTCAAAACCATTTGAGGTGTGAATACCCAAGTGCAGCTCCAAGCTGTGACACGAGCTCGCAGCCCAGCCCTGCTGTGATGCTATGTGCATCTGTGTTAGGATTGGGTTCTCTTTCTCTCTGGTTTTCCAGAACTCATGAATCTCCTGTGCATTTGGTCCACCCAAAGTGCTGAGTTAATTATGTCAGGTGCCTGGCCTAAAATTTACAATAACATGTTGCTTGCTCTATAAGAGTCAATCTTTTTTTTTTTTTTCGTCTTTAAGTCAAGTGTCCTAAAAAGTGTTTTTGGTGCCACCAGAACTGTCTCTGCTCCTCGGAGTTAGTGTGAAAGGAACACAGTGGACTCTGGGGTCAGCTAGACCTAGTTGTGGATCACAGCTCACCTCCTTACTGGGAGGCCTCTGGCAAGTTATTTGCCATCCTCATCTACAAAAGCACGATGATAAATGACTTCAGTTTAGTCATGGATATTAGAAAGCATGTATACAATGCCTACTATAGTTGAGTGCCTGGCCCTTGGCAGGCTGTCAAATGGAGCTATAGAGCAGCAGCAGCAGTAATAATATTATCTAGACCTTATCTATCCTTTTAAACTCAGTTCAAATTCCTTCTCCTTTTTAAATTACTCCAACCTGATTTTATCTGCCCCCTCCTCTAAGTTGCTGTATCAGTTAGCCAACGAGCAATTCAGTTAGCAATTTTAATTATGTATTGCCTCTTGACACTGCTTTGTGATCTTAAAAATCCTTGAGATGCCTACTGGGTTGTTTTTCCTGAATGCTGTTAATTCCTGATCTACTGGACTAAAGTAATTCAAAGACAGGACTAGCTCTTATACATGACACATAGCCTAGTGCCTTATACACGTACATAACTACTCACAAACTGTTTTGATTCAAAAATAAGAAATTTCACGAGTTTAAAAGGATTTATAGATGAGGATGGCAAATAACTTGCTAGAGGCCTCCCAATAGAGAGGTGAGCTGGGATCCACAACGAGGTCTAGCTGACCCCAGAGTCCGCTGTGTTCCTTTCACACTAACTCCAAGGAGCAGAGAGAGTTCTGGTGGTACCAAAAACACTTTTTAGAACACTTGACTTAAAGATGAAAAAAAAAAACCCGGTTGAAGCTTATAGAGCAAGCAACAATATGTTATCATAAATTTTAGACCAGAGGGCTCCTAGATGTAGGTGTGTACATCTAGCATGATTAGCTCAAACTTCTTTGTTCATTAATTCTGAATGTGAAAAATATTGCACAGTACATTTTAAAATTCCAAGAAATTTTACTATCCAATATTTCTGATAAAACTGTCTTTTAAACTCTGGCCAATCTTAAAGCATGGCCATCTATACAAACATGTTTTATTTGCTTCAAGTAACTCTAAATCAAAAATATTCTAATTTTTCCATGATTATTATTTTCCAGGCATAAATTTTTTCTCAGGTGGATTTCTATTTTCCTTCTTTGCCTCTTCAATCCAGATAACTTTTCCTCCCCTTTCCAGACCAGGTTTTTCCTTGAGAGAGTCTGGTGGGAAGGGTGGTGCTGTGAAAGATATGTCTGAGGAAGGGTCGGAGAATAAGGGCTCTTCAAGATTCAAAAACGTGGTGGCACTTTTAAATTGACAGAATAGCATTGTTAATAATGAGCTGCTTAGTTTATTTAAGCACCTCATATTCAGAGCCAGTTTCTAAAACTCCATACTTTATTTATAATTCTACCTGGAGGTTTGAGGGTCCCCTCTTAAACCTTATAGAGATTGGTGAAAGAAACATCATTTGGAACAAGGTGTAGTAGGCAAGTTTCACCTGCTAAGGTGTATGTTCCATCCTGAAGTCACATTTCATTGCATTTGCACAAAGTCTATTTCTAAACAAGATACATATTGTTAATTTCGGCAATATTTTGCTTATATAGAAGAAGTTACTTGTTGAAATATGAACCTAAGGAAAATATTGATGTTCCAAGCCTAATGTTGCTAAATTAGACTGTGCAGCGAGAGTCTTTGGAAGAGCCCCTTCCTGGGCAATGGCATTCTTCCTTCTTGGGGGAAAGGAGGGGCAGTGAATAGTTGGAAACCAGGTCCCCCCACTGTGGAAAGGTGTCCTCTCGGGAATGCATGGCTCAGAGAGTGGGCCCCTTGCTTTGGGCCCTCGGTCCCACTCACCTTGTCCGTGTGGTGATGCTACAGGAAGCCCCGGCGGGGGTAGGGCGTAGGCTGGTCCAGCGCTCACCGCCATTAGCATCCAACAAAGTCTGTCTCTTAGCAAAATGACTGTTCAAAAGAAAATCTTTGAAAATTCAAAAATTTTGAAGAACATTTGAATAATCAAGATTAGGATTCTGTAGAGAAAGACTGGGAACTAGAGGATGCAGTCAGTAAAACCATGTGTATATGCAGCATATGTTATGTGCAGGCAATCTTTAATTTAAGCCAGGGTTGTTTTCCAAAAGTTCATTTGAAAAACATTTTGGAGTGGATTCTTTCCTCGTTAGATATAAAGCTATGCATGGGAAGTCCTGAGTGAAGCCTATTTAACTCATCCTGTACCCGAAATGTACTCAGGGCCATTTGGAGGGCCAGTTCCCATTGCTAATATTCTTCCACATTGTTTCTGTAAACACTGAAATTCCAACATTTGTGGACAGACCCCATGTCCTGGAGTACTTCTCACAACTAGAGAATGTGGCACAAACTTTTTTTTTTATCAGACCATGTATCTTGATATTCAAATTTAGAGATGCACATATTAGCTATAAAACTATAGTAATATAGAAATGAGTAACTGTGTATAAGAATGACTCAAGAGAGTTTCATCTACATTTCAGAGGAATAATAGAAGCACCTTACGATTATATAGCATCTTAAAGTTTTAGGCATTTATATATTATCCCAGTTTTAATTTTGAAACTCTAAGACCCAGGCATTCTTGTTTATTTTGTGGCATGAGCTTAGGTGGAATGCTTTGAAATAATAAGATAGAGCCAGGTCCCGAGAGTGGCACAAGGAGACAACCAGAATGAGGGTCTATGTGGCCAGGCTTCTGGGGGAGGCGCAGGAGAAGCGGAGAGTTGAGAGGAGTCATCAAGCAGGGCGGGACAGTCCTATTCCCTCCGTATATCCCCAGGTGAGAATCTGTAAGTTGTGCATAACGTGAGGCTGCAGGGAGAAGAAGGGAGGGGAAAAGGAAATCTTTGCCTTCCCCTCCTTCTATCAAGTCCTGATCATCTGGGGCATGGTTACCTTCTGGTGTCTGAGACACAGTCTTCTATAAAAACACTGGTAACCTCTGGTCAGTGTTACATGTGGTCAGTCCCACATTTGAGGGACATTGTGGGTTAAAAGGCATTTATTAACATAAGCAAGGCTAGGAACCATATATATACCATTGGAACCTGGAACACATTTTCCCGTAGAAATAAAAAGAACATTTACCAAGAGTCTTTTGGAACGGCAGTCCCCAACCTTTTTGGCACCAGAGACGGGTTTCATGGAAGACAATTTTTCCATGGACAGGGTGGGTGGGGCAGGGCTCTGCCACTGGTCCCTAACAGGCCATGGACTGGTACCGGTCTGCGGCCCAGGGGTTGGGGACCACAGTTTGGGAACATGCTCCATTTTTAAATTGGTTCTGCCTGTATTAGGGTCTAGTGAGCATGGGAAGACAAGAGTAAAACACTGGAGTTTCTTGGGGGTGCAAGGCTTTTTTCCTCTGAAACTCAATGAACTGTTCTACCACTTTGTATACCTAGAGACCAGTCTCAACTATGTGTTTTTTAGACCCTCCCCCCCAAAAAATTTCAAAGATTTCCATGTTTTGTGATTTTGTATGAAGGTGAGCTTTCCTATCTGAGAAACTTTAAAGCACTTGGGAAATTGTTACGATGCTCATGGGGTCACTTTAGAGTCCAAAACCACAGATGGTAAGAGGTTCGTTGACATGACCTGCTGACCTGCTGGGAGATACTGAACACATTAATTTGTTTTTCTTCCCCCATAATAATTCTTCTGAGCATCTTGAAAGACAGCCAAGAAAACTTTTTCTTCTAATTATTTCCAACAACTGTAAGTCTATTCAGACCTACAATTAAACAAATCATTCATGCCTTGGGAACACTGGTTTTAAACATCAAATGTTTACATTATATATAGAGAGAATTAATTCTCTCCCCCAACCTACCAGATTTTAGCCTTAAAGGCAAGTTATTTAGTTTTGTTCTTTCTTGTACACTGAGCTGTTGCTTAGGAAATGGGTTAAATAACATGATCTCTTGACTCAGGAAAATGTGGCTCACAAGTGAACCATTTAGAGCAAATGGTGCATGTTTTGTATCTGATTTACGGCACACTAAAGACTTATATGCTGAAGAATTTTTATTTTAACAGATCAGTGCGTGTTCAGGAAGAACTAGAGACGTGTAAGGCACTTTCTATATTAATGTTCAAAGCACATTCACGTCCGTTGCATCTTTTATCTCCCAGTCCTCATCTCCGGGTTTCATACTTTCACTGGTAGCTTATCAGATAGAACACTTTCAGCTGTAATAGCGACTTTTACTCAAATTCGGTAAAACAAAAAGAAATTACTAAACTACTCTTGAGGGAAAGCAGCTTTTAAGGTTCCTTGATTCGGTGACTCAGAAACATCATTGGAGATACAGTTTCTCCCCATCTCTCTGCTTGGCCATCCTTGGGGTTGGCTTCTTTCTCAGGCAGGTGGTCACACAATGGCTACTAAACACAAGTGGAGTAACAGATTGTCCATGTGCACCAGGAGAGGGAGAGAAACCTCTCCCCACCTGTTCAATACAGGGCCCTTCTTTCAATCTGATGGGGACACTTACATCAAGAAGGGCAGTAACAGAACCAAGGATGCCATGAACTGATTGGCTTAGACTAATCAGGATCCACCCTAGAGCTGGGGACAGGTCAGCTCCACCTACACCCGATGACTGTGTGTAGAAGGGACGAGAAAGTGGCCACCTGAACAAAACAGGCTATTGCTAGGAAAGGAAAAGTAGAGAACTGATGCTAGGTGAGCAACCAACAGTGCCCATCAAAGTGGGGCCATTGTAATTCATTGTTGCTTTCTTTTCACTTTCTAAATAAAACATAAGCTCTGAATAAAATCTGTCAATCCCTGGCTCTGACCCCTACATGTCATACTGTTGCAGACCCTCCTTCCTCTACCAAGTTCAAGTTATTTCTTGGTACCTTGGTGTGGTGGGGGGTGCTGGGGACCAAGGTGTGTCTTCGTCTTGTGGTCTGAGTTGCTGAGGTCCCTTGACTGCAAGGTGCCAGGAATCCAGCTGACACTGCCGTCCAGAATCTCCCATGCATGAGAGCCTGCCCTGGCCAATGGGGCTTTGTTCCTTGAAGTATATGCCAGAATCGTACTACGTTTTGTGCAGAATGGGGGGAGATGCTTATCTCAGGGACTTTTAAGTGAAAATTACGCTGTTAGAAAATGCTTCTGGTCTTCATTCCTCTGTCCTTCTGATTCAGACGTAGGCCGTGGGACAGGGCTGGAGGACAGTAGACCAACAGTGGGGCCACCGAGGATGGCATCCAGGCCTCTGGCTTGGATAGCTGGGGGGAAACGGGTTGCAAACAGGAGGACAGGCTCCTTGTGGGATTTAGTGCTCAAGTTCGATAGACTGAGGCAGGTGATTTGGGAACTTATTTATCCTTTATAATGCTATATCTATGGGAAAATGGGCACTGGACTTCAGACTTTGAGTCTGGGCTCAGGATGATCCAGAACACAACCTGTTTGCAGGTTTCCAGTTACTTCAAATAAGTTGTAGCCCTTTATGCCACTGTCATTTTCCTCCTTTCCCAACAGTACTATGTCATTAGAAGGGAAAAAATAGAACTTTGCTTCCTGCCTGTGTCAAGGCTTTAATGATTTGATTTGATAATTAATGTCAAGGCTGAGTGGGGACCTTTCTTTCTGGGGGACCGTTTTTTTCAATTCCTTCAATGCACCTGCACAGGCCATGGGGAAAGGCTCTTAGCTATAAAATAGGTGGTAAAACCCCCACTGCTTCTGGCATTTCTTCCTTTATTCCTTAAGGTTTGGTCAAGCAGGGAAGTTTATCTGGTCGGGGTAGCATGGGGAGCCCCGCTAATGACTCAGATAGGAGGGGGAAAGCACAGTTAAGGCTAAAAGGATTAATAATGTATAAGCCTGGCCACACTGGGCCTGTCCGCCGCCATGGGGCCTTGCTTCCACCCCCATGTGGAATGGTTGGTTACCCAATAGCTGGCCTGATGTCTTCTTCCTTTCTTTCCACATTGGAAATGCTCTCCCTGGAACAAGAATTCCCTGTTACAAAAACAAACAAACAAAAAACATTGCAACAGAGATATGTAGTTCCTTCTGAGTCTTTCCTCTACCATGGTAGTACTCTGGATAAAAAGACACAAGTTATATAAACATAATGCAACCTCCTAGACAGAATGTATTAAAAGGGTCAGATGTTCCACTCCCTGCAATCCCAGGGAGTTGCGGTTGTCTGAAGTCAACCAGTACATTCAGGTTGAAAGAGAGGGAAGAGAGTTTAGGAACAAGGGTAAACTTGGCCTTCCTCTCATCAAGCTCAGTCACCGCAAGAGAGCACAGTCTCTCACCTTCAGGGGCTTTTGTGGTCTGACTTCCGTCCAGCTGCATCTCCTGTCGGTTCCCCATCCCACACCCGCTCAGCTGCAGCCGTGTTGGGCCTTCACTGCCAACTTGCATCTGTTTGCCATGTTGCCCCATCTTCCCTGCCTGGGGCAGGCTCCTACCTTCTGGATAACCAGCAAGCCCAGGGTCTCTCTGTGTTCACCTCAGCAGTACGTAGGTGGTAAGTATAGACACAGAAAACACCTAGTCCTGTAGGTTTCATGTCACTGAGGAGAAAATTGAGGTCCAGAGAGAACTGATGATGCCACTAGATTTGCACAGCAAGTTCATGACGGAGACTGAACTGGAATCAAGGTATCTCATCTTCTAGCCTAGTACAGTTGCCATCCTACCAGCGACATTTATGAGATTTCTTATTTCCTCTAAAAGGGATACACACACACACAAAGCTTGGGGCTGCCAAGCATATAAATCATACAATGTGAAAATCGGGCCTGTTTAAACATACATTAGGGTTGGGTTTGTATGGCCTTTCATTACTTAACTACCAAGATTTCAAGTTTTTAGCATCCCAGTCTTCTTAAATATCGTATTGCTGTAGACATACTTTTTTAAAAAAAGAACTTCTACATGTGACTTTGTGGATACTTAGTGTTTGACTAAGGGTTGATACTAAGAAGTCTGTTTCTATTATGTGATCAAGCTTGTGTTTTCAACAAATGTGTATGAGGTGGCATTATGTTGTCTTAATGCAACACTAAAATGGAGTCTGAGGCAGAATGGGCTTCTGTTTGTTAAACACAATCTGACATTGGAAAGTCTGCTGGAAAAGAGTGGCCTGAGCACAGAATCCAGCACAGAATCGCCTCCCACGGTCTATTAATGTTCCTTGTTTATAGGAGTCTACTTTTTCCTATTTGCAACAGATGTGTCTAAATAATGTTTTATTAATTCAAGCGGAAATAGTTTCCTGCATTGAATTTGCATTAGAATTACCTAGGTTTCCTGACACAGCTTCTATGCTGCTAGAGAACTTTTAGAGAAACTAAATGCAGAAGTCTCGAGGGAAGAAACAAAGCTGTGGAAAACAGAGTTCACTGTCCTTTAAAACTACAGATGATAGTGAATCCACCCATAGTTACAAGGAAAAATACAGTCATATTGTTGTAGAGTGCTACTTGTTCCTTTAAAAGATTTCCCAGTCTGTCAGCAGGTGTCCAAATGTTCAAGACCTCTTGTCTGTTTGTGAGACAAGTGTATAAAGAGACATAAAGAGCAGAAGTGTTTGAAGATTGTCTTGTAGACAAAGGTGGCTACAAACTTTACATACAAATAATATTTCCAGGAATATGAACGTGAAGATTGACTCTGAATGTCTGGTTGCTGTTTTTCTAGGCTAAGTTGCTGTCAGCCGTGAGAGCTTTCTATGAATTAGCAAATGCTTCATGTGCCCATGAATTGCTGTGTCTTGGTGCTCACACATAGGCTAGGTAAGAACCTCACTGCTGCTTGTATCTGCCAAGAGCAGACAAAAGCATTGGCTGCCCTACCCATAACTTCTGCTAAAAACAAAACAAAAAACCATCAAGGGAGCCTTCGACAACTGGAACACCGTCTAAACAAAGTGCAAAGTGATTTGGGTCTTTATGTCTCCCTCAAATATTTTTCAACTCCCTATAGTCCAGTTCCAAGAAAAGGAATTTATTTTATAAATTTCTGGATTTTTTTTCTGTGTGATATTTTGAGTACTTCTACAATAAAATTTAATGGTCCATTTGAGGAATTGTGCCCATATTCAGTGTAGTTTCTATTATTGGGTAGTCTGAGGCCATTCTTGAGTGCTAAACTCTTCTTTGATCTGTTGAAACGTAGTGGTTGCCATGGAGTCTTGCTGGCGGGTGACCAAGTAAGAGTTCAGCATTCTACTCAGCCTGGCTCAGCTTCCTAATCAGGCCTGACCTGAAATACTAGCACAAAGGACTTTAAACTCAGAATGCTCCGTATGTAATTACTGCAAGTAAGTTGATTATTTTGGGGGAAGAGTATGGTAAAGATTAAACAATTTGTGTTTCATTTATTTAAATTTTGACTTGTTTCTGTAAAAGTATTTTAATCTTATGATGATACAGAATACAGATTTTCTCTAGTCCCCCTTTGTACAAAGTAATACAAAACAGAATTTGTCTTATTCAACCTTAAATGTAAATAAAAGTGGAGGCAAATTATTGTGACCAATATGACTCATTCATGTGGCAGTAATCTTTTCATTTTATGGCAGTGAGGACTTAAAGCTATTGTTAATCCGATTTTATTTTCAAACATTTTCACTTGAGCCTTCTTTCCAGGGTTCTTTGTTTCTCCCCCACCTCCTTCCATAGGATAGCGTAAAGTAAGGTCATTGTAAATACTGACGTTCATTTTTTTCAACTCATACATTTATTTACACAACTCCACTGTGGACTCAGGATAGACAAAAGGAGGTTCCTGGCTTGCAGCTAGTCCTCAAATAGAGAGGGAGAAAGGCTTCAAGGCACATGATTGTAGACAGCTGGGATGTGTTGTCACTGTGCAGAATTCATAGGAGCAAAGAGGAAAGATGACTTCTGCCTGGATGGCTTTTGATTCCCTACAGAGGTCAGTCTGTGACCTAGTTTGATGTCTGACTACCTTATAATTGTTTCTGCTTGAACCCATAAGGCTTCAATGTATGGGAAGAATTAATGCTTCGGCCAACATATAAAATCATGAAATGCTCTTTGGGGTTAAATTTTTGCCTGAATTACTTTCAATACCTTACTTGATGTCAGACTTACGTGAACTGTGTATTCTGTCCTTTTGGCATTGTCCTGTGAAGGAACATAAAGGATGATTCTTGAACTTCAATCAGGTTCTTACCAAAAGTGTTCTTCATGCGGACATTGCTCTAACCCAGATTTTGATCCTAAAATGTATTTCTAATTTCCTTTTGAAACCATTCCTGGAATAACTAAGGGATTTTTGTATTTAAAGAAAACAGTGGCTTTATTAATTTTTACCCTTATCCCGCAATGAGATAGTTGTTTATTTTTCTTCATAAGCCCCATGGATTTTGATAGAAGAAAAATATTGATTATACAGCATTTTCACATGCGTTTATGTTTTCAAAGTAAGTAAACAATGAGGAATCAATGTTCAAAAATCAGTAGTAGTATTGGGGGTTTTTTCTTAATGAAAACTCAACTTAAGGAGATTTTCTTTTCATAGCCTCTTACTGACCTTTAGTTCATTGGCTTTATAATAAATATGATCCATTTAATCATATTTTTAAAAGACATGTAAAAGATAAATGTAACAAAGAATAAACCTAAGAACAGGGCAAAGAGCTGGAAGGATAATCCAGAATGACAACACTGAAGCGCCGGCAGGGCCGCCAGCCACAGCTGCATGGAGTGTGCAGCACCTGCACCCCCCACCTGGTGCTAATCGCAAATCTGTGAGTGGCGCCCCCTGGAGTTGTGCCAGCATGTCAGCCCTGGAACTAAGGGCGATAAAAAAATACTTTTGCATTCTTGTGTTTCTGCACTTAGCAAAACTTTGGGGTTCCCTATTTATCCTAGGAACAGCGGGGAAACCCTGGATTACATTAGCATGCATAGATAGCTAAAGGGCCTATTAGGTGTTGACCCCGGATAGTAG
The DNA here is from genome assembly GCA_028533085.1 of Varecia variegata. Taxonomy (NCBI): domain Eukaryota; kingdom Metazoa; phylum Chordata; class Mammalia; order Primates; family Lemuridae; genus Varecia; species Varecia variegata. The sequence goes on along the minus strand of CM052441.1, from coordinate 12,446,304 downwards.
TCCTTTGGCTAGGGAAACAGCATAATGTTAGCAGCTCTTATGTTGCTTCTTTTCCCTCCGTCCTGAAGAGTGGTCCTGTAAAGAGGAAAGGCAGGGCCATATGGGTAAGAAGCAACCGGAGCCCAAGCTGCTGAGGGCTTGGGAGAGTCGGGAATCACTTGCTCAGTCAGTCTGAGCCCACGTTAATGGAAGGACTCCATACACCAGCCACTGTAGTAGGTGCTGAGGAGACAGTGGTTAAATTAGTTATGACACATGCAGGGGGCTTAGAGTCTAGTGGAGCTGAAAGATGATAGTTTGTTTTTTTATTTATTTATTTATTTACTTTTGGGGACAGAGTCTCACTCTGTTGCCCAGACTAGAGTGCCGTGGCATCAGCCTAGCTCACAGCAACCTCAAACTCCTGGGCTCAAGCGATCCTCCTGCCTCAGCCTCCCGAGTAGCTGGGACTACAGGCATGCGCCACCATGCCCGGCTAATTTTTCTTTGTATATTTTTAGCTGTCCATATAATTTCTTTCTATTTTTAGTAGAGACGGGGTCTCGCTCTTGCTCAGGCTGGTCTCGAACTCCTGAGCTCAAACAATCCACCCGCCTCGGCCTCCCAGAGTGCTAGGATTACAGGCGTGAGCCACCACGCCCGGCCTAAGATGATAGTCTTAAAGCCATAATAAGTGTACAACTTTAAATCGTGCTAAGTGCTATGAATGAAGAGAACAAGGTGCTCTAAGAGAGTACATTTTAGTGGCAGGAGGAGATTAGGGAAGGCCCATGGGAAGTTGGGACATGAATGAAAGAATAATTGAATGAATGAATGAATGAATGGAAAGCCAGAGAGGTTGGAGACAATGGGGCTGGGGTTGGAGAGAGAGATGAGGGCTGGATCTTGCACAGCCCTGCAGGCCATGTTAAAGGGTTTGGCATTTATTCTAAATGCAGTGAGAGAACATTTATAGGTTTTAAGCAGCAGAATGATGTAATCTAGTTTGGCTTTTTGAGGATTCACAAGTTGGGTGGAGAATGAACTGCAGAAAGTGGGGTGGAAAAGGGGTAACAAGTTAGGAGCCTGTGCCATAGGCCAGTCAAGAACTAACGGTCCCTTGGGCCAAGGGGTTCCTGATATTAAGGAAGTTATTCTCTAGGGCACACAAAAGATGTGCAGATGTTGTCAAAGAACCACTGTTTGGGTAACAGAAAAAGAAAGTGATACCAGAAGTCTTAATCCCAAAATTTTCCTCACCCAACTCACCTTTTCTGTGTTGTGCTAGAAATGCCTCTGCTTGGACTATCTTTGCACTGTGGAGAAAATTAGAGCCTGGTGCTTGGAAGTCCTGTGCAAAGTCTAGCAATTGCTGCCACTTCTTCTGCTTTCCCCTTTGTTCCCTTAAGTTCTGGGGGAAGCCAGAGGACATCTATATTGTTTCATCGTGGAGATGAGTGAACATTGAGATTAAGGATGATTTTGCAATTGTCTTGGAAGTTGAATCCTTTGAAAAGAAGTTGCTCACTGTAACTATAAGCCTATATTAAAATGATCCTATATTTCACCGACAGTAGCATTTAGGTGAAATAAGAGGATACAAAAAATTAGTTGATTGAAGGAATGGAAAGAGAATACTATGGTTATATATTGTTTCTTGGTAGACGTTTAATTTCATTTCCACACAGGTAATTTTACAACAGGTGAAAAGTCCTCATTTTTCAAGTTTAGGCGGGAAGAAAGGGTACCATTTATAGACAAAGAAGGAAGATAAGATTAAATAGAAATAACTGGCCCCTCTCTCTTTCAGCATTTCTGCAGGTGGACTCACAGCATGAGTGTCTGCTTCTGAGCAGCATGAAATAAATAATTCAGCATTTTCTGCTACATATCTACTCTCTGCTTATTTTCCCCCTCAAATTACATATTCTGGCAAGATCTCCCACTTGTTAAAGCATTTAATTATTGTGTTTGGCAGTCATGGTTGGTTGCATTATATAAACAAATACCTACTTCAAACATTAAAACTGATTTTTTTTCATAGTCTGCCAGAAAGTGAGGCTATTTGATGTGCAGTGTGGATGCTGTGTTTCTGATTATATAATTTAGGTCTGGGAATAGAATGTTGGCATTTGTCTGCATTTCTCATGCCATAGAAAATTAACCTTTAGCATCCTCTCTAAAAGGGCAAATCGTCATGGATACAAGTTCCAAAAAAAGCTTTTAAGGTAAGTTCCATTCCATTAAAAGATCTTTTTATCTTCAAGCATGTGCACGTCTCTCTAGTAGTGCATTATTTTTAAATATTTCTATGAAATCCATGACCTCTGCAGAGTTGTAGCTAACTCAGTCCCTGTCCCAGTCCCAGAAGGATCCCTGATCCTGGTAGACAAGTTCATTTTCTTCTGCGTGTCTGTGGGCAATACTTGCTATCAGATGCTTAAATACATTCAAGAGCACTCTCGGCTAACTAGATTCTGGGGCATTATATACACCTGTAGTAGAGTAAAAGCTCAGGTAAGGCAAAGTCCTTAAAGAACTACCTTTTTCTAAACTCAGTTTATAGAAGAAACTCTAACCCTCCCTACCACACACACAGTACTCACACATGAGGAATTTAAGGAAATGAGAAAAACCTTCTAATGTGTGTCAGCCTATCAGTCTTTATTAAACCAGCCTCCCCCTTTCTTGTAGAGTCTGGCCTAGTTTATAGAGTTGACCCTGGGGCAGAGCAACAGTCTGAACCATCAGAGGAAGGTTAAATTATAGTTTAGATACCATACTTATTGAGCTGGGTATTTGCATGACCCAGTTTAGGAAAAAAAAAAAATTTAACAAGGGTTGAAAGAGGTTTTTATTGTTTAACCCTAACGTTACCAGAAAGTTCAGTTAGGCAGAACTTACCATCTCATAAGGAATTTGGATAATTGCTCTTTTGCTCTAATAATAATGACAGAAAGAATGACCTGAGCGTCCAGGCTATCTTCCCCTGACTCTATCAGAATCGACCTGCTACCAGGGAGTGATATAAGCTCATCTGAAAACTATATCCGCCTAAGTGAAGAGTAGGGAGCCAACCAGGTTCAAACTATTGTTATCAATTATTGGAGAACTATATTACGGCACCTGCATTTCACTTTTACTTCAAGTTACATAATGCCAGATTAGACCTCAAACATTTCCTTAAAAAGGTACACACAAATTAGGAACTGTTTGCTATTTGAAACTGTAGTGGTAAACTCAAAACCTTGGTATGAGTTGAAGTAGTGGCCAAGCCAAGAAATATTTAATAACCACAATCAACATATTGGGGTCTCACCATGTGCCGGCAGACAGTGTGGAGCAAGTTCTTTGCGTGAACTTGGTCATTTCTCCTATACCACCTACGGTAAGGGCTCCTGACTGGTCTTCCTGCCCTCACTCCTGTGCCCTGCAGTCCACTCCCCAGGTGCACCACCTGTTAATCCACAGGTGGGCAAACTTGCATGATTCAGGAATTTGCCTGAGGCCACACAGCCTTGTAAGGGACAGAACCAGGGCTCTAGGCCCAGATCTTTCAGACACCAAAATGCACGCCTTTACCACTTGTGCTGTTTCCTGTGCATTTCTCACTTACGCTCATGTGTTCTTGCTCTTTTTCCTGTTTTTTCTCTCATAGTCTTTGGATTGGGGTGGAGGGTTGGGCAGAGGGAGGTCTTATCCCTAAAAACTTAACTTTCAGTTGTTCCCGTTTCCAATATATTCAGGGGTCTTGAGTCTTTTATCCTTTTCCTAAGATCATTTTGTGTTGGCCTCTTGTGTTTAATGATAAAAATTCTTTTTCTTAGTGGAAAGTAAGCATGAGGATTATTCAAATCTAAGATGAAATTAAACAGCAAAAATGAAGCTATATAAACATTTCTTGCAGATATCATGATCAAATACTTACAAAACATAGACCAATCAAGTAAAATATAGTAAAAATAAAGCTACTAACACAAGATGTAGTACAGAAGAAAAAATATCCAAGATTCAGACCACATGCCATAGAATGTATGCCACAATGACCTCCCAATGAACTAAAGAATTATAGATTTGCAGTAGCACAATTTCTTCTATAAAAGAAAATTTTTTTAAAGGAGAAGAAAATTGAAGAGGGGAAAAGATGGAAAAAATGTATTTATATAAAATTTAAAACCTCTTAAAACTGAAACAGAATGAAAGCAACAAAATGGGAAAATATGCATAGCAAAAATTAGAGACTAGTCTACCTACACACAAGTTTATGTAAATGTGAGCACAATACCAGATTCTAGTTGGATAAGTGGTCCAATGATACAAACAGCTATTTCACACAAAAGAAAGCAAATGGAAAACCAAATCTGAAGATACATTCATCTTAAATAAATTTTAAAATGAAAACATTTTACACCGACCAAGTAAACAAAAGTCAAAGGCCAACCCTGGGCAGGTTGTGGGGGAAAAGGTCCTATTTGTGCATTATTGTTAACAATGTAAACCTGTTCCATCTTTTTGGAGAAAACCTGGCAGTACGTAATAAGAACTGTTAAGTCTTACCCTTTGAACCTGCAATGCTCTTCCTGGGAATTCATCCCAAGGATGTCATGAGACAGGTGTTTGTTGAGCAACTGCCGTGCAAGGAGCTATGAGAAATGGAGATGGAGTCAGATTCTAACCTGAACGAGCAGCTAGTGTGACTCAGAGGCACTCACATAACACGCATTCAAAAATGTTTTCACAGGATTAATTATCGTGGAGAAAAAAGTACGTAGTGATAGCCTAAATGTCTAAAAATGGAAAAAACTCATTATTTTTCTGAATCGCCTGCCCACCACCCTATAACCAAATCTCTTCTGCTCTTCTGTGTGCGCCCTGAGCCACTTCCTGCCCCCTCCCTCTCCTCTCCCACCCCCAGCTGCCTTGGTCCCGGCTGCCACCATCTCTTCCTTAACTCAGCTCCATCTCTGTGTTTGCTTTCTTACTTCCTCCCATCTGTTTTCCAACTTCATTGAGAGTCTGCTTTTCAGAATGCAGATCTGATACTGCGTTTATCTCAATTTAAGAGATTTAGTCTGAATATAAGAGACCCTTTGTGGTGTGGTTCCTGCTTATCTCTAGTCTTGTCTTTTGTTTCTTCCCCTTCTGACACCTCCTAACACCCCACACCCCCAGTTCCTACCTTGCTGCATTGCTTGCAGTCCCCCCAAACAGACACCACAGGTCTTTGCACCTGCACTGCCTCTCCCTGAAGCGCCTAGACCTGCTCCTCGCCCCATCCCACAGTCCAGGCCGGCTGTCTCCTATTTATGCCTCTTTGTCCTTCTGGACTCGTACCTCATCCTCTCTAGGGACATCTTCATGACGTAGGCCCGTTCCTGACACACACAGACACAAGACTAGGTTAGAGGGCCCACCTGTGTTCACTGCCACTCCTGACACATGCTCCTCATGGAGAACGCTGTCTTTATTGGGAAAGAAATTCTAAATTCTATTAATAAAATTTGATGTCGAGACAGTCTGTTTTCCATTTAACTTACGGCAAAATATATTAGCGTGCTTAATCTCTTTTATGGCAAATTGCAATACTATTTTTTATCTATTAATAGTAGTAGCTACAACCACATAAAATTATATGTGAAAATTGTATTTCCTTGTTCACTCCCTTGATGGCTGCAGAAGCTAAAACAAGTTCTGGGACTGCTAGATTTTGGGAGCCTTCAAAAGCCAGGGTAGAGGAGGAAGGAGAGGAGGGACGTCCAGTGGCATCAGGGAAGGTTTGGGAGGTCGCTACACGAAGAGTTTCTGGTTAAAGGTGCTCCTATCCGGGACTAACCAGATTACATTAGCTAGAAAATCCACTTAGCCAACTGTTCATTAATTTAAAAGTTAAGTGTCAAATGTTTTCAGCAAGTATATAGAGGGAAGCCTCATAAAGGATTTTCAATTTGTTTCTTTGACTTTAATGTAAATAGTATTTGTGACCCCTTAAATGTTGGTATGAGTATTATTTGATACATAAAGATAAAATGTGGCAAAAAAGGTAAATATGCTTCCCCACTTTTTGCAGTCAAATGTTTTTGGAGTTTTTTCCAAAAGTTTTATCTTTAATTGGGAAATAATAATTGTATATATTTATGGAGTACAATGTGATGTTTTGATACATGTGTGCCTTGTGGAATGATCAAATCAGGCAAATTAACATATCCATCACCTCACATGCTTATCTCCTTGTGGTCAGAACATTTAAAACCCCTTCTTTTAGCTATTTTTAAATATACATTATTATTAACCATGCTGTTTAATTGTCACCAGAACTTGTTCTTCCTGTCTAACTGAAACTTTGTGCCATTTGACCAAAATCTCCCCTTTGCCCACCCACGCCCCCTCCCCCATAGTTCAGTGTTTTAAAACTACTCCTGATGAACACCGAAATTCAGCAGTGCCTTAGTAGCTTCAATAATTCTATAAAGTGAGCATGAAGAAATCTTACTCCTTATGCCATTAATAACCCTCCATATATAACAGGAATTATTTCAGCATATCTGTGTTAACTTCAGATGCCCTACTAAACAGAAGTTTTTATATTAGGTTCAGCCTGAATTACCCACGTTCACCCACTCTAATTGATGTAAATGTAGGAATTAATTTTGTGCAGGCAGGGATAAAGACTAATCCAGGTCTATCAGTGCCTTGTAATTAATTCACATACTCTTTTTAAAAGAGAAAGAGAAATGTTGGCACACTCTCTGGCTTAAAGTTCTGTACCAATCTAATGCAGAGTTCTAAGATTTTATAGTGTTCAAATTTCAGGGTAGAATTACAAATAACAAAGGTTTTGCTAAAGCAGATGGTTATTTCCAACTGCCAAATGTTGAGGTTTTGTTGGGAATGTGTTCTAGCCATCCATGAGCAAATGTATGAGTATATGAATTAAAGACACAGGTGCCTTTGAAATATGGTTAGAAAACCTGGGTTTTATCGTATTAGGTTATGACTGATATTGCAGCTTTTAAAGCCTGAAATCTCTGAATACCAATTAATTGTAAACCGGAAATCAGTCTAAATCCATCACCTTTCATTTCTAAGAAAATAAGTAATCTCTGAAAAAAATAAGAGGACAAAAATATTAATGAATAATTTTTTACAAAATCAGTGTCTTAATCTTTTTTAAATTGTATGTGTGAGAGAAGCTGCCACAGTAATGTAAGTTAGCCTGGACTTACTTTGATAGAGAGGAGAAAATAAATATGGAGATCATTTTTGCAGTATTTTAAAAGTTTGGCATGAGAAGGCCCCATTGCCTTAACTTTATTTCTGAGTTATTGTATTCTTAATAACAGTTTTTAATATAATTTAACCTAAGTTTTAATCTTATAATGAATCTTAAGCTGCAAAGAGATATTTAGTTATTTGTTAAATTTCTTGAGATTTATGGCTATGTTTAGCAATACAGCATTTTTCAGGGCAGAGAAGTTAAGAGAGAAATACAGGCAGCTCACTGTTAACCGAAGTATTCTCTTTGAAAACTCCATAAAGTAGGTATCATAAAGCAGATCATGTTTTCCCACGGGAATGATTTTATAATTACAGGGTTCTTTCTTTACCAGAATTTAGTATCTAATTATAAACAATAGCATGTTTTTAAAAATTACAACAGCTGCGATAGAAATGTCCTACACGCTAACTATACTAAAGTCCCCAGTGCACTATAGTTGTTCATTCATTCAGCAAGCATTCGTTGAGTGTGTACTATGTGCCAGGCGCTGTTCCGGGCTCTGGGGATTTGATGTGGGCAAAAACACACGTGTCCACCTCCATCCCCATCAATATACTATAGGGGAGAGGGCTGTAAACCAAATATTGTTTATAATTTGAATATGTTCAAATTATAACTGCCAGAAAGAAAAATATATATATAGACATTGTCCTGAGAAGGTGATGGCTGAGCTGATGGTGTCTGACAGATGAGTAGGAGCTGCAGTGGGGGCAGAAAAGCCATGTGGAGAGACCGTGACTGTGCAGGGACTCAGAGGAGAGTGATGAGCCTGGCGTGGCACAGGCGAGAGGGCCGGTAAGGCCAGCAAGGAGGCAGGGATGGAGACACGCGGACACTGGAGGCCAAGTTACAGATTGGGATCATTACTCTAAAAGAAATGAAAGGCATGACAAGAGTTTTCCCCTGATGGGGTTAGGGTGGGGTGACATCAGGTTTGCAATTTGAAAGATCATGGCATGATAGTTCTGCTCCCCTCGGGACAGCATTTGAAGAATATTGTGCTGGTACAGATGGAAGATGACCAGGGTAGAGATGGAGAAAAGTGACGTGTGAGTGAGAGTTAAGAAGCGAAGAAACTGCCTGGAGGTGGTGACGATGTCAATATCTGGAATAGGGAGAAAAGGTGGAAAGGACGGCTCCAAGATTGCCGGCTTGGCAGGCCCCCACAAATGAGAGTGGCAGTCCCTGGAAGAAGGCCCAGTTTGGGAGGGAGATGGTGTTTCATTTTGGGTATATTGCATTTCAGTTTCCTGTGAAGTAGGGGTCTGGTGCTCAGGTGTTTGGGCTGAAGGTAGAGCTGAGTCATGGCTGATCCTGCAAAGGCGCCTGCAGAGGGATGTCAGTACAGGGAGGAGGAAAACCAGGATGATAAGGGGCCCTGGTGCCCGAGGGAGGACAGTGCTTCAAGAAGAAAGCAGTGGCTGAAAGTGTCGGATGCTGCCAAGAAGTTATTTAAGAAAGAGATCGATAATCCCAGTTGCATTAAGCAGCATCACATTACAGAGAACTGTTTTGGTGGGGAGGTGGGGAGGGAGCACCAGGTTGCAGTGAGTTGGGGGAGAGACGAGCATGGTGAGTGCAGATAACCCACTTGTGGTTCTACCCTTGAAGGAAGAAGAGGGCTGCAGGTGGAAGAGGGCATGAGAACCAAGAGAAGCTTGCTTAGATGGGCAAGTTTGAGCACATTTTCCCAGCACGAGGGCAGATGGAGAGGAGGTATCCTTGGGAACGAATGAACATCTCCAGACAATAATACCTGTATATGTGGGAATCCAAATTCTATATGAATTTACAAATATATTTTTCAGGAATTAATTTATATTAGCAGAAACCACACACATTGGTATTTTCCCCTGCTTTTCCCCTGTATGTGACCACTGAGACACTGAGGACCATAAATATGGCACATGAGAGTGAGTGCAATGTGTGGGTGACTCTTGCAGACACCCAATTCAGAACAGTTCAACCTGGGTTGTGGTTATTGCTTAGAGAAATGATGATAGTGCACTGTCGATTTTTTTTTTTCATTTTCCTTTTTTAAAAAATGTTGTAGAATTTCCTCCGTGTTCTTCGTGTTGAGACCTATACAGTACATATACAAATAGCTCCACATCCTTCAAACTTAGAAAACAGGTTTTATTTCCTGTCCCCTGGAGCAGTTAGCTATGCACAGCTATCTTCCCTAAATGTGGTACTTTGATCCAAAGACCCCTGCCCAGTCTCATCGAGAGCTGACTTGAGGCCCCATGGTGTGGGGAGACTCTCAAACCTGGGGACAGCCACCTGAATCCAAACTTTGCCCCTCCTCAATTTCCTGTTGGCCTTGCCTGCAAAACAGAATTTGCAGCAGCTATTCAAGTGCTGCTGTGAATAGGCCGGGCAGTGACAACTTACGGCTGCAGCCTCACTCTGCAGTGCCTATAGAACTTGCTGTCTTGCAAGACTGTCCCACCTGTGATGTCTGACAAGCCTGTAAACACAAAGACTCTTGTTTCCCTGTAGTTGACGCCTTGCCTCAGTATCCCTGCTTCAGAAACCCCACACCTTTGTAGGTCACGGGGAAGCATGGTAGCCGCCTCCTCCAGCCCTCTATGCCAGGCTAAGATCACCCTTGCTGAGGCCACCCAGCCTGTGCTTACGACAGCCCGACACTCCAGAAAGAGCCACTCACCTGTGGCGAAGTCCTCAGCTAAGGCAGCTGTCAAAGTAAAAAGTACACTAAAGCTGCTCACCAGGTGCAATAAAGGCCACCTGCGAGACGGTCCAAGTTAACTGTGGCCCAAACAGTGTGCTGTAGATCGCCATGGCCCTGAGCCGATCCTCCAGATATGAGGTCGTGGGAAAAGGGTAATAAAGACTCTCTTCTCCCACCCAGGTCCTGCACCAATTTGAGAATTTGAAATGAAGGAGTGGGCGGTTGAAGATTAAACTGTTAGCTGGGCATGGTGGCTCATGCCTATAATCCTAGCACTTTGGAAGGCCAAGGCAGGAGGATCGCCTGAGCCCAAGAGTTGGAGACCTGAGCAAGAGTGAGACCCCCATCTCTACAAAAAACAGAAAAATTAGCCAGACGTGGTGGCACATGCCTGTAGTCCCAGCTACTCGGGAGGCTGAGACTGAAGGATTGCCTGAGCCCAGGAGTTTGAGGTTGCTGAGAGCTAGGCTGATGCCACTGCACTCTAGCCTGAGTGACAGAGCGAGACCCTGTCTCAAAAAAAAAAAAAAAAAAAAAAGACCTCTCACCTTTACTGCTGACATTGGAAATAGTGTCTGGAGTCTGGGCAGGCGAGCATCCCAATAAGGCACTCAGAATCGGAAGCCTCCCCACCCAGTGGGCTGAGGGGGGGCGGGTTGCCCTCCCCACACAGGAGCAGAGTTTTCCCGTCAAACCCACAGCGTTGAGACGTAGAGCAAAGCAGGTGCCACCTGTGCACAGCTCTCTGCCCAAAGAGCAGACGAGTGCAGCTGGGCATGATAGTACCTGCCCGTTTTTCTCTCCTACATGTTCCAACCTAATCCCTGATCCCTGCCCCCAGGAGAAGCATGGAGGAGGGGTTGAAGAGAGACCAGACCGAGAAAACATCAGGAGTGAGGAAGAAACACTCCGCACACAGCCCCACCCCACTCCACAATTCCTTCCAGAAGTCGCAGTGGGGGGGTCAAATGTTTGCTAAGGAGTTGGAAGTCATACTTTATCCTGGTGGCTTCATACACATTTTAACAGTTGACAACCGTATCATCACAGCTTGACATGCATTTCTTCAGTCAGCATTTGCTAAGTGCCCTCTGTGTGATCATCACAGCTTGACATGCATTTCTTCAGTCAGCATTTGCTAAGTGCCCTCTGTGTGCCCGGAACCACGTTAGGTCCTAGGAGATGACAAAGAATCAAATGGCCTGATTCACCCTGGTCCTCTGCAGAGGGTGGGTGGGGACAGTATTTATGCTGATGAGGTTTAGAGGATAGTCAGCAACTCACAGTCACAGGACATTAGCGGCAAACGCCCGTGCACTCGAGCTCGTTGTGAACCACACTGGCCTTTGAGCAGCCATCAGGAGGACTCTGGTTTCCTAGATATCCTGTCTGAGGAAGAGTGTGTTTCCTTCTTCAGTGTGCTTCTCTCCATGACAGGAGGGGGTGTACCTTATAATAAGATCATATTGTAATTAGTGATTAGTGTCATTCCAGAACATTGTCTCCTAAAGACTCTGTCTCCCTGGGAGTCTCTTTTCAGGCATCCTTTCTCTTCCGTCTTTTAGAACATCCTGCCCTTCATCCACCAAAGGTCTTCTTTTGTTTTATTTTTTAGCCCTCCTGACCCATAGCATCTTCTTTCTCAAACTGGAATCATTTTCCGTAGGGAAACTTGCAGAGAGACCACGTGATGTGAGAGAGAGGCTGGGGGGAACTGACCTCATGTGCTCGTGGCTGAGCTGCTTCCCTTCCCACCTTGGCGGAAGCGCACGCACCACCGTGGTGTCTGGGTAAGGAAGCGCATTTGTGTGAGAGGGAAGGGTGGGGCTGGCCTCACAGGCAGGACATTACTTTTCTTCCTCTTCCTGTCCACGTTTCTCACAGGAGTCAGGGTCATGGCTCTGCTTCCTGTTGGGGAAAACCTTGGACACTGAGCATCCACCTGCTACAGCCAGTGAACTAAGGACAGCAGTGTCCAGAGCTGCTGGCCAGCCTGAACCCTGAGCTTACGTATGGACCCCTTTCCATGGTCCCCAGGGCGCAGGGCCTCAGCAGCAAAGCTGGAGCCATCTCTGTGGGGCGAACGGGGCAGGAAACAGCTGTCTGGCAAACCGTGTTCTGGGCCAAAACATCACAGGCAAGTAGGACACAGGAATATTGAGGGGCCTGGGATGATCTTGTGAGATGGCGCCTGCAGCCAGGGTGGTGGGGTTGGGGACAGTGGCAAGCAAGGGGGTTCCTGGGAGCATAACAGTGTCAGGCAGCCTACTCAGTGTGGACACCAGGGGAGGGTCTCCTGGCCACAGTGTCGACTCTCTTCACGCAACAGGCTGTGGTCCCTGGCTTCAGGAAGCCCCTGGTCTAGTCAGCTGGTTCTTCATACTATTGTTGGATGGAATCCAGGCTGTCAACGTAAGAAAATGTGGGAAGAGACAAGTAGAATGGCCACCTCAGGCCCTGGGACTCTGTGTTCTGTCCAGTGTTTCTGATGCCCACTGAGGTTTGGGGGTAGCTGGTTGAGTGAGACAAACATAGCAAGTAGATCATCATAGCAGAGCGTGACAAGGGCTGTGATTGGGCACCTAGGGGATGAGGAGAGTGTAAAGGAGTTACGCCTGCATGGGAAATCCACGCACTTGCATTTGAAATATCAACTGGCTCCATTCGCCTACTTTCTCACGGACCTCCATATCCCCTCTGGGGGTGGATAGCAGCAGCTGTGCAGGGTCTTAGTGTCTGAAGTTGGGTAGTTTGCATTGCTTCCAAAATGGCTCTGGCCTCAAGCCCTAGGCCTCCCACCTTGGACTTCGGATTAGCCCATTAGGGACAGGGATCTCACATGTGTGGCCACAGTAATGATTGAGGCCTTGAAGAAGAGCTCCATTTGGAGTATGTTAGTAGTTCTTTATGGTCTCAATACCAAATCCTTTGCATCTTCGCTGCTGCCTCACCCCCAAGGATGGGACCAGAGGTGGCCTCTGCCTGACTTGATAGAGCGTCTCCTTGAATCTGCTACCCCTCATTCCCACCCCATCCAGCCTCCTACAATTGGGCACAGAGTTCTAAAGAGAAATGATTCAAAGTAAATGCACAGCTGTTTCTGCCTCCTCATCCTGTCCCTTGATGAGTGACACTGGATCATTCCTTGTGATCTTTCCTTAATACCCCTTCTCCAAGGTGAGACCAGACCCCAGGCTTGAGTGCCTGGCTCCCCTGCCCTACCTCGCTGAGGCTACCCTACTGTCATAGGGAGTGGCTTCTGCAGAAGGCAGGTTCAGCCTGTCTGGGTGATTCTGGGTGTGACAGGAAACTGGGAGATTGTTGAAGGCCTCTTTTTCCTCTCCCTTGAAGGGTGAGTAGCATTGTCCCTGCCCAGCTCTCCACGCCGTGGCAGAGGAGCTGCCCATGGGAAAGGGAAACGCCACCCCAGTGAGGAAGGAGAGGGCCTCCGACAGGAAGAGAAGGAGGAGGAGGAGGAGGAGGAGGAGGAAGAGGACATGTATCTCTCCGCAGGTGCTGCCCTCTGTAATGGCGCACTGCCAGCATGCCCCCGAGGTCGGGGTGTGGAGGGAACAGAGCCAGCAGCTTCCTACTCTTATACCATTTTAAATTCCCATTCTGCACTGCTAACCTTCCCTCTAACCACAGTGTTACCAAAGTTTTTCTAAATTTTGGAAAGGGTAAAATGGTAAGGGAGATGTCAACCAAATGAATGTGTAAAGTGTGTATCCTCAAAATACTGTTTCTTCAGTAAGTTGTAGCCTTTAAAAAAAAAAAAGTGATCAATTTCAGGGACTTTGGGGAATTTGTCTGGCTCCTGCAGAAACAATCTTGATCTTATTAAATTAAATAGGATGTAACTTGGGAAAGGAGAAAAAGTGAAATCAGGTATAGATCATTCCCGCTGTGTAATGCAGAAAAGGTAACATCAAAACCCTCAGGCTGCCTACAGTTAATTCAGTCTTAGTCTTTAACACCTAGGGTGGATGAATATAGTGAGGAGAGATACCCAAGGGATTCTAGAACTTTCTAGAACTACTTGCCCCTTCCCCAGCTTTAGTGCACTCATTGGTCTCTAACCAATGTGCACCTGGCACTTGACCAGTAGGGGGCATAAGTGAGCAGCGCACTATAGGAGCGCAGGTACCTCCTACTCAGGGTGAGGCAACTCCAGCTGGGTTCCATAGGGAGGTCGTTAGCCATTGGAATCAATTTGCTTTTAAAAAGCCTTTGAAAGTTTACATGATTGTTAATTTTTATTAAATCTCTTAACCAATTTTCTTCACCCTTTAAAAACCAATATAATTCTGTGAAGTGAACACTCAGAACATTAGAAATACTTTCCATGTATTGTAAACAAATTCTGTTTATGTGGAAGATGGCTGCCTTTGGAAAAAGCTGCCTGACAGCTGTTCCACTTTAGACAAGAAAAATAAGCCGAGCAAAGAGAAATAGATACATAGGTACAGGCCCCCACCTGCCCCTCCCACACATAGTCATTTCTGCATGTTGAAAAATTAGCCTTCTTTAAGCAAAAAATGAAGACTCGGACATACTCCCTCACATACAGGAGATTGGTGGTGCTTCTGTGATACTGACCATTCTCTTCCGTTGAGCAACTCTACTCCTAGTCCTCAGTTTTATTCCTGTTGTCTGTTTTTTCTTGTCTCATCTCCCAGACTTTCCCTGGGCCTCCAGAGGGAGGTCTGACAACACCAGGAGAATGTGGGTGGGGGCCGAGGGCGGGAGGAACTGCCCAGACCTGTCGGCCTTGGGCGGAGCACCTGAGCACCGGGGAGGAGGACATGATTCTCCTGTGGTGACAGCTTGACAGGGGCTGCCCCCGTGGCAGGACCACAGCAGCCCGGGGAGCATGTTGACCACAGCCATGGTGGGGACTCTGGTCAGAGGATGGAGGAATCGAAGTTCTCCTCGAAGGGCTGAGTCGAAACTTCTTATCCCACAGAGCCAAGATGGAATTCGGATTCAGGGTATGTTTGACACTTGGACGTGACTGCTTGATTCTTTGTAAAGGGTTGGGGCAGCGTGGGGGGCAGTGATCGTGGGCCTACAAGCTTTTGTCCACTTTCAAATAGAATTGACAAATCCAGAGGCTGTTTTTCTTCTCAGGTTATTATAAATTGTGGCTACCCCACTTATGGGAGGCTTATTTTCCTTTCCTATTCAAAGACTTAGGTACCTTCAATAGTCCTACAGTAAAAGATAATTATTCCTACCTTCTTTTCCTTCCAAACCTTTTATTGTAAGATGGAATCTTTGTTCTGTGGTATTTGAGTTTGACTTGTAGGGAAGAACAGGTGTACTGGCTTTTGGAAAATTTTAGTCTAAATCCTATCACTTTTTGCCTCTAGTATGGGAAATGGTAAAAGTAGTTAGCTTCTGGGTTCTCCGTTAATTATTTTTATTTTCTGTTTTGTTACTATTGTTTTGAGGCAACAATAGAACTAGTGACAACAATGTAGCTCTCTTGTTAACTTAGTTCAAAAGGTTATTGTGGCCTTTTCTGAAATTAATTTTCATTAGAATGAATACTTTTTGAAATACCTGATCTCATTCTCTTCCGTCTAGACCTTGGACTTCTTAATGATACTTACGTAGAAGGGAAGTCTTTGGTCTTGCAGATGATTGACTGATGCGAGACACATAAAGCCAGCTGAGAAGCAAGCCTGTGCCCAGAAGTAAACTCCCACGGGCTTTCTGAGCTGGCTGCTGCCCCTCAGAACACTTTTATGTGACCCAGAGCCTGGAGAGATTCCCAAGCAGTAAACGCAACTGTTCTTTCACTTCAATAATATGCATTTAAAGCCAGTATGTCCCAGACATTTTTCTAGGTACTGGCCTGCTCTGATCCTTAGCTAACCTACTTTTAAGAGGTTGACAAATCAAGTGTTGTCATTTGTTTGTTCTGACAGTGGTTTCCAACCATACTTTTCAGGCTAACTGACTATATTTAAGAAAAATCAAGCTAAGAAACTGTTTTGAAAATGGTCTGATAAATATTCATTGCAAGACAGTAAATTAGCCATTTAACCAGGTATCCAAAAGACAGAAGACTATTCTGTGTTCTAAACTGCCAAAGGATTAGTGATTATTTATAAAACATTCAGTAAGAAGTATGAATCATAGTGTTTCAAAGATTCATCACCTGATTTTGCTCCTTTGTTTCATAGAGGAGGAAACAGCCCAGGGCACCACAGTGAACCAAGGGGCAAAGTGGAATCACATTTCCCAAACTCTTACTGTAACATTTTCTCTCCTATCCCGTGGTTGCCTGGTCTATTTGGCAAATTTCCATAACACAATTCAGAGCTTTACAAGGTAACAAAGTACTATACACATGTTGGGGATTTTTTAATATTTTTATTGAGATATAATTCACATGCCACAAATTCAACAATTTATAATACAATTCAATGATTTATGGTATGTTATATTATTCATTCTCTAAGTTGTGGTAAAAAAATATGTAACATAAAATTTGCCATTTTAAGTGTATAATTCAGTGGCATTAATTATAGTCACAATGTTATATAACCATCACCACTGTTTCCACAATTTTTCATCACCCCAAACAAAAATTCTGTAACCATTAGGCAGTAACTCCTGGTTCTCTTCTTGCCCTCTGTTTTCTGTCTCTATGGTAACCACTTTCTACTTTCTGTCTCTGTGAATTTGCCTGTTCTCCTTTGGGAATTTATTAGATATTTTGTATAAGTGAAATCATCCAATATTTATCCTTTTCTGTCTGACTTATTTCACTTGGCATAATGTTTTCAAGATTCATCCATAGCATGTGTCAGAAGTTCATTCCTTTTTATGGTTAATGGGATGGTCTGTTTTAATTTCCTTCTAGTTCATTCTCCTTCCTTTAAATATACTTTAATTCCAACCTGGTCGTGAATTCCTTCATGTATTTTTCAATCTATTGGTATTTTTATATATAAGTTATCTAAAGTGTGAAGAGGCTCTTAAGAAGGTATTTCTTTTCAGTTAGTTGTTTTAAGGCAGGGGCCATATACTAACCTTTTTCTTTTTAAATCCTTTTGTCTCTAACACCTAGTCCAGGGCCTGACATACTCAACAAATTTATCTTGATATGGACAGATGAGTGATATTTAAGGCTTTACTTTTAGGTATCAGGAAAGAGATTTTAAATAAAAAAAGAACATGGTTTTTAAGCTTCAGTTCTTTATTCTCTGGATTAATATTTTCTTTTGACATAAAAATTTATATTTGCAATTTTTTCACACTCCATTGAATACATATAAAAAGATTCACTGTGTCATATCAAAAGTTAATCCAGGAAATCTTGACAATGGCTAGTTTATGCCTTTAGTGACTTTTTGGTGGGGCACAGTATTGAGGTTGATCGGAGCTGCTAAACAGTGGGACTTGAGACAAGTCCTTTAAACCTGTGGTCCCCAACTCCCGGGGCCGTGGATTGGTACCAGTCCATTGCCTGTTAGGAACTGGGCCGCACAGCAGGAGGTGAGCAGGGGGTGAGCGAAGCCTCAACTGCATTTACGGCTGCTCCTTATAACTCAGATAGCCATCTGAGCTCCGCCTCCTGTTAGATCAGTGGCATTAGAGTCTCATAGGAGCACCAACCCTATTGTAAACTGCGCATGCGAGGGACGTAGGTCGATTGTTCCTTATGAGAATCTAATGCCTAATGATCTGAGGTGGAGCCGAGGCGGTGATGCTAGTGCTGGGGAGCGGCTGCAAATACAGATTATCATTAGCAGAGAGGTTTGACTGCACAATAAATGTAATGCACTTGAATCATCCTGAAACCATCCCTCCCCACCCCTCCACACCCCTCACTCTCTTGCTCTGTGGAAAAATTGTCTTCCAGGAAACCAGTCCCTGGTGCCAAAAAGGTTGGAGACCGCTGCTTTAACACATTAACTGCCATGTGAGTTGTATTTAACTCATGCTAGTTTTAAGCCCGAGGCCTCGTGAAGCATATGTCACTTACACATCTCTTCACCTTGGGAGCCACAAAAACTATTTTTCAAGTTATATATAACTCACGCACAGAAAACAATTAAAAAATAAGTTTTTCTTTAAATTAGAAAGGATCGTTTTGTTTTTGAAGTTTTTATTCTACTTTCGTAATAAAACACTGTGGCCCGAAGGCAAAATTTTATTTTCTAGTGTGGCAGTTGATGTGTTAACTTGGCCCTATCGACATGGTTGTTCTTTCTCAGTGCTGGGCTCAGGAACTGAGAGCAGTCAAACTGAAACAGGAGCTGCTACTACTTCGAGAAGTCTTTTTCCACCTCACTAGAAAAAGGAAAGTGGATGCAAAAGTAGATTTCAGTGGTTCACAGCTTTCACCTTCAAATACAAAATGTAACTACGCTCTGATGGTTCTGTTCAAATAAAGTAAGCACACATATATTTATATGTGCATAACCTACCATTCTGTGCCCTAAAACAAGCTCTTCCTGTGTGCCAGCTCTTTCAAAAGGTGGGGAGGATGTGAGAGGGAGGATGGGGCGTGCAGGATGAAACCTGTGATTAGGAGTGAAAACCATCACAGGCTGTCTTTGCTATAGATGATTTCCCCTCTGATGCTTTCAAAGGTCAAGAACAAACATTTGCAAATTTTAGATTGCAACTGAAGTTATTTGCCTTGTTGAGTGGGATCGTGTTTATTTTAGTGTGTGTGTTATATCAGAAATTCTGTTCTCCTTCCTCTGGGCATCTTCTTCCAACTCAAAGATTGCTGTCTTCTGTGAACACCTGAGTGGCCTGTTGGTCATGTCGCTCTTCTGCAACTCAGCTCACGTAGCACGTGTTGTTTACTTTCCCCATGGTCCTCGCTCCTTCTCTAGATGATGAGCCCAGTTAAATATCCATGGCTTCATACTCTCTAAATCCACCATGCCCGACATCCTACACAGAGTAGGCACTCAACAAACATCTGATAGCAGTGACTTCAGAAATGTGAAATGCAAGGTGTTACGAAGGAAGGAGGCTGGTTTCTATCTATGGCCTGTGTAGTCTATGTGGATGCTTTGCAAGTCATACCAGGTACTTAAGTTATTACATCTGAAAGGCCCACAGACTACCATTGGCCTAAATATAAAATAATAATTTCTGACTGTAGAGCTGTACGCCCTGTAGTCGAAAAGAAAGCCCTTCCTTCCTCGTTTCTTAGTGACAGCCTGTAATTATCTTGGAGCGATTTTTGAGATTCTTTCTAAACCACCATGTCCTTCATCATGTCGGCTGGGGAAGAGCTTCTCCTTATATCAGTGGAATGGTTCTCATTCCTTCCCAGGCCCAAGCACCCACCTAGTGAGAAGAGGTAGTTGTAAATCTCAGCCAACTTGCTTTTTCAACAATTATGCTAGGAGGAAAGGCAGATGATAAAATCTGTTAATTACCAAATATTTGCTGAGGACCTGGGAGAAGAAGTTTTGCGTAGCCAGTAGAGAATATGACCAAGCCACTATGTCAGTTCTTTCCAAACCTGATTTCCTCTTTCACTTCCAGCCTAGGCTTGAGGGAACCAGGGCACAGGGTGGATCCGGATTCCTGTCCAATCAAGATGTGGCCCATTTCTTTGTCAGGCCTGGGAGCAGTTTGAGGTAGCCTGGTTAGGCATCTGTAAATCCCAACTGCAATTTTTTAACCTTAACCCACATAAGGCCTAGCAACCACAGGCATGGATAACATAAAGACTGGGAAATTGTGTGTTTATATGCTAAAACTATTTTATCTTTGTAAACCAAAAATAAAAATAATCCCATTTTATAATTAACGGTAGTGACTAAATATAACCATAATGCTTTCAAATAATTTACTGTCTCTGTCACTGTTTTCTGATGGGATTTAATAGACTGTTATATTCTTGTTTTACGTAAAGATCAACTATATAACTTTTTCCACATTTTCCCATAACTATGTAATTACCATTTGATAGGAGTACCTTATTTTAATTAGAATAATATAATCACGGGGTTTATGACTCAATAAATATTTGCTGAGAAGCCGCTATGTGTAAAACTAATGGGCATACTGGAGAGAAATGAATTCCTAAGGCTTATCCTTGACAAAAGTGTGTGTGATCTAGAGAAAACAAATCTTAAGAGACACAACAAATATTTAATATAATATGAATAAGTAGAATTAAATATATGCTCCATAGATATCAGAGGAAGAAATGAATAATATTAAGGGATAGTGTAGCATTTCCCAAGGAAGTAGAATTTGAATTGGGCCTTCCAAATCCTTGAGGAGACTTTCAACTCTGAACTTAGGGCCAAGAGAAAGTAAATACTTGCTCTTGTCACATTTTCAGTCTCTTTTAACTTGCGAAGGTTCTACTAAGTCAAACTGAAGGTTTGAGATTAATTTAGCTATGCTCTAAGGACGAGCGCGTTGGCGATTTCTGTATTTAGAGAAGGGTGGGAAGGCCATCCGAAGGGAGGCACTAGCGTGAGGACAGGTGAAGAGGTATGAAAAGCAAACGGCATTTGTGGGGAATGTTAGATTGTCCCAGTCTGGCTACAGTTCCAGGTCAGACCCTCGAAGGAAGTTTCTTCTCCACTTCTGGCTTCTCTCTCTTGCTTATCTTTCCAACTCTGGAACTTGGAAGCTCTTGAGTCAGCAAACAAAGCCCATGGCAGATTCCTTCTTCCTTTGTGTTGTCAGCCAGTGATCCAAATTGCCTGTGGAATAATCTCTGAATTCCTGGGGACAGACCCTGAGGTCCTGCATCAGTAACAACCCTGCCTTTGGTCACACTCCAGCACAGCTCCTTGGTTCAGCCAACCACTCCGCATGTGTCCCGTCGCTTCACAGCCCGGCTTTGTTCTCCAGCACTTGGCTGCCTTCTCATCCACCCCCCGCCGTGCACATCCTCATCCATCACTGCCTTCAAGAGCCAGCCTGATGCTCAGCCCCTGTGGGAAGGCACCCGCAGCACATGCTGTTATGTTTGTCAGTCGTGCGACATCTGTGGAACATCCTTTGCACAAGGCCCTGAGGGGGATACAGAGCCCGGAGTGGCCCTGGTCAGGATCTCAGGGACCTCGGGCCTAGCTTGCCGGGCAGGGTAAAATGGTAAAAGATGCAGATAGCACTTCAAGAAAGTGGAAGCTGTGCCTCATGATGGTTTGGAAGTCATTCCCAAGCAAATTGGTGCAGGCTGTGTATGTAGTTATTACTTCACTCATCTCCATCTTTCTGTATGCTCCTGATGGCTTACCTGGGGGACTTTTGAATCCTTGACCATGAACCATTCAGAGACGGGCATCACAGATCTAGTTTATAAGAACCATTGCTGAATGAACATGGCAGAAATTTCTGCTTTATGTCCACTATTAGCTCAGGTGGGAACAGTCCCCTGTCCTTGCATGCAGGGCTCTGCTACAGGAAGTTATTACAGCTTCCATCTTATAACCCCGTTATAAGTTTCAGTCCTAGAGTCAGGCTGTCAGGGCTCAAATATCAGTTTCACCACTTACCAGTTGTGTGACTTTGAAAGTTACTTCATCTCTCAGTGCCTCATTTTTCTCAAGTACAAAACAGGGATGATAGTAATACCTGCCTTTTAGGGTTGTTGGAGAATTAAATGAGTTGATCTAAAAAGAAAAAGCTTAAAATGGTGCCTGGCACATAGTAAGTACTCAATGAGTGTTAGCTATAATTATTACTATGCAGTCCTCTCGACTGAGTGATTTCCATATTTTAGGTGTTTTCTAGTCCATTCCTAGTAACTGGAGCGGCAGTTCCTAGTAGCTGGAGTCATCAATTCCGTCTGCCTCCTATGCTAGTAAATTTTTACAAAACTAAAGTTTAAAAACCTTGACATAAACATTCTCCCTGGATTACTAGAATCAATGGCATTTTATTATTCCTACATTGACATTTTAATAGCCTACAATGGCTTTTAAAAGAATTGGGAAGACACACAGCATCTGTTGGTCTCCATATTGGAGTTCCTGTTATGTTTTTGTTTCCACGTGAACCCCGTTTTTTCAAAAGTTTGTAAGTCTTTTGCTCTGTAGTGAGATTCTGTAACAAGTTTCTGTTCCAAAGAACAGTATTTGTCCTACTTGAAAATCAACTCTGGTTTCCATTTTCTTTCTTTTTGGGGGGCACAGTGGCTCATGGGTGTAATCCTCGAGGCGGGAGGATCACTTGAGGTCAGGAGTTTAAGACCAGCCTGAGCAAGAGTGAGACCCTGTCTCTACCAAAAATAGAAAAATTACCCTAGCATGGTGGTTTACGCCTGTAGTCTTAGCTACTCTGGAGGCTGAGGCCAGGGGATCACTTGTGCCCAGGAGTTGGAGGTTACCATGAGCTATGATGAGGCTACCTACCGCACTCTAGCCAAGGCAACAGAGCAAGACTCTGTCTCAAAAAAAAAAAAAAAAAAAAACCCAAAAAACCAAAGAGATTTCTGAATATTTTATACTTCTCAAACTTGAATTTTGTTTGATTTTGCAAGTGTAATTTTTCATATTTGATAATTTTGAAGAACTTCTTTAAAGCTCCAAGTATATGTAGCATGTTGTCCTTTGGTTTTTAGATGCTGAGTGGCTTTAGTTGGTTTTAGTCTGAGATAAGGATGTAGAAAATGTTAGGAATTCACTAGAAATATCTCTGTTCTACAGACTAGGATCCTAGAAAGAAAGTCTTTCTTTCCTACAGACAAAGAACTAATTCTACTTTCCTTGAAATTTTAAAGTCTAGGGCAGTGGTCACAGGCACTAGCACTAGAGTAACCAGATCTGGATAAAATTCTGGTTCTTCTGCTTCCCAGGTGTGTGACCTTCAACTTATTATAACTTATCTAAGACTCAACTTACCAGTCTTTAAAAAGGGAACAATAGAATTCTTAGGAGAACTGAGAGCATACATATCAAGTGTTTACAGTAGCGCCTGATAGACACACACTCAAATGTTCATTATTGTTTTACAGAGGTCTGACCCTTAATTTCAACAACCAGATATATAGTTCATGATAGAAACTTTTCTTGAAACACAATTCCCTCATTGTATGGAGGGGGATTTTGTGTGTAAATATCTGTAAAATGACTAAGTATACTTATTTAAGTCACATTTATCAGGAAGAACGGGGAGAATTAATTAAAATAATTCAAATTTATAATCTTTGCCTTAAAAATATTAATTTATCATTTTCTTGACCACTTTCACAATAAGTCATGTGAACTTGGGATATTCTTTATGTAAGTTGCACAGAGGATACAGAAAACTGGTAACAAAAGCCCCACCTCTATCAAGTTGTGATGAGAATGAATTCAGATCACAGAGAATATTTTAGGATGCCTTTCTTCTATAAATATTTTTTAAAGCCCATATATCCTTTAAATGATTTTTTTGACAGCTTAAATTGAAAGTCCTAGAAGTCTGACAGTGGAATTCGTGCTAAAATCAAGAGATGGAGGGTAATGCCGCAGACGGAGAGGAGTGGAGTGCTCTTTAGTGATGTCTTTTTCCCCTCTGCCTGAAGCTCTGAGCCACCTCAGGGCCTGCAGTGATGGCAGGCTGCCAGCTCCGGAGTAAATCTGCAGTTTTTAATTTGAAATCAGAGGATGACATTTAGACACTTGATAATCTTGCATTAAACACTTTGAATATCTCATTACACATACACACACAAACACACACAAACACATATACATGTTCTCCCTTCTTCAGGGATGCATTAGCAATGGTTCCAGTGGTCAGTTTCGCTTCAGCCCCACTGAGCTGACTTGGTGGGTGTGTGTAGGAACAACAGCATCTCCGTACAAAATGCACAAAAGGCTCTTAAGCCAACTAGAAGTTGAAAAGTGAATAACTGATTCGTGAATATGATTTATAAGTGCTTTTTAAGTCCAGAGATATAAGAAATTATCTGTGAAGAGGAAAAATGTCTCAAGGTAAGTATTCTTTAAAAGTATTCTTTGTGTGCATGAGATTGAGCCCCCTGGTGGTGTTATGGGCGGTTTCAGAAATCAAACTTTAAAGCTGTTACAGAGGTGGTTGTCTTTGTACATATCATCTATTAAATAGAAGACTTTGTTGTATTTCAAAGAATAAAATTACTTCTGAATTACCAAGAAAATATGAAAAAATTATGCTACAGCCAGTGAAAAATTCCTTGGTTTTGATTATTTTGGTGGTTTGACATATAAGTATTTTAGAGAGAGAGCCCATACTACACTTTGCTAAAGATTGATTAGAAACGATATGGAGTATCAGAACTACTTTTAACTACGTGAATACTTTTGGGCATTTTAAAATTTCTG
The DNA here is from genome assembly GCA_028533085.1 of Varecia variegata. Classification (NCBI taxonomy): domain Eukaryota; kingdom Metazoa; phylum Chordata; class Mammalia; order Primates; family Lemuridae; genus Varecia; species Varecia variegata. The sequence continues at coordinate 12,422,060 of CM052441.1, read as the reverse complement.
CAGGAGCTGAAATAGAATATGTGTGTTGATTTGATTTCTAAAGAGTAAGGACCATTACAAACAATTTGTAAATTCTTGATCTTAAAAAAAATGGATAAAACAGTAGTTTCAATTACTGAGACCTACAGAAAAGCTTGCCATGTTGTAGGCAACAGAGAGAGCACTGAGCTTTGAGTCAGGCCTACGGCTCTATAGCTGTGCACCTTGGGCGGATTATTTTAGCTCTCTCAGTTTCCTCCAAAGCTTTGCAGGGTGGCTGAGTTTAGGGCACCAGCCCTTGGAGCGGGGAGCCCTGTGAGGTGGAGATTCAAGAACACTAAACCAAGAAGTGAATCAGGTGCCTAGGCATTGGGGAGGTGGCACTGGTGTGATCCAGGACAAACTTCTCCTGTTCCAGAATCTTGCCTAGGGCTGGCCCTGGGAGGGGAGAGCCCTTTGCAGAAGTTCCACTTGGTCATGCAGAACTCAGATGACCCCAGTGGGGGGCATCAGCTCTTTGTGTACAGCTGGAGGGGAGTCTGGCTTTTCTACCTATTGAAACATCTGTTTACTCTGGCCAGCCTTCCTGGTGGAGGAGTGAGACAGACATTCCCTACTGTGCAAAGGGAAGAGGCTGTGTTTTGTTTCCTAATACCAGAGCAGCTTTCTCATGGTGAAGAGTCAAAAATGTCCCCCACCATTACCTGCTTAGGAAAGTAACTCTAGTCCTTTTTGATAGACCTGAAGGGTCTGCTTCTTAGGAGCTTCTCAAGATATTTTGTTCCTCTGGTGTTTTTTTTTTTTTTTAATGTTATGGGTAAAGACCAAATGTTGCCTAATGCATCAAACAAGTAGATCTATTAACAGGCTGAGTTCCCTTATCTGAAATGCTTGGGACCAGAAGTGTTTACGATTTTGGACTTTTTTTTTCTTTTTTGGATTTTGGAATATTTGCATATCCGTAATGAGATGTCTTGGGGATGGGACCCCCATGAAACAAAATTCATTTAGGTTTCATGTACACCTTATACACATAGCCTAAAGGTAATTGTATACAATATTTTAATTTGTGCATGGAACAAAGTTTATGTTAAGTACTTATGTGTGGAAATTTCCACTGTGGTGTCATGTCAGTGCTCAAAAAGTTTCAGATTTTGGAACATGTTGGATTTCAGATTTTCAGATTAGGGATGCTCAAACTGTACCTCATGTTATATTAATTTTGAAAGATATCAATTTTGATCATGTTATATCAATTTTGTTTGTTAAGGAAATTGTTAGCATATCAATGGTTTGATCCCTAACCTGATTATATATTATGGACTGAGATAATACAGTAAAACCTTACCTACTCCAGCTAATTGAAATATTCAATTTTATTATTTTCAAGAAAATACATATATATATGAAAACAGAGTATGCTCAAGGAAGAATATTTTGGATGCCTTTAGTAAATTAATTAGACCAATTTATAATTAGACCAAAATAATTAGACCAAAATAACCAAATTGGTTATTTATAACCAATTTATAACATACAGTAATGAGTGCTGCTAAAGATTATTTGGGGAAGTGTAACAAAATACAAGTACCTCCTATATGCTACTCTAGGCCAGGCAATATATAAAGCTCTAAAGCTCATCATTTATTCCTTTCTACCAATTGTGCAGATTGTGTGTGTGTGTTTGGGCGGGTTAGGTGGGTTAGGATCTATGTATTTCAAATCTTGGGTTCACCTCTTTAAAAGAGGCTAATAAGCATTTGTATCTGAAGATGATTTGAAAACAGGCTAATTTGATTATAATTGTTAAGCTCAATCTCTGAAAAAAAATTTAGGTTTTTTTTTAAGGAGTCTTACGTACACAATTCATTTGCTTAACATTTACTTTTTCTCATAGCTAGTACAAAGGCAAATTTCGAAGTAGCAAATGATAGGAAATTTGGTGATTGTGCTTATAGCCATTACATTTTCTTTTTATATCTTCACATCCAAAATGTAACTGTCCTTAAAACTGATGAAATCTGAATGTGGACTAGGCCAATGTCAGCGTTTGTTATTATACGATAGGTAGGTATGCAAGATGTTATTGTTGAGGGAAACTCAGTGAAAGGTATAGAAGACCCCTTGTACTTCTTTTTTTTTTTCAATTTCCTATAGATATATAGTTATTTCAAAATAAAAATTTTAAACAAACAAAAAATGTAACTATTTCCTAGCACTCTTACCTGAGGTCCCTGGTGCCTGGGGGGATTCAGAAAAGATGCTATGATTCACTGTTAAGTGACTACCAACTGTTAAGTCCAGTGAGGTTTCCCCTGTGTAACAGATAATTGCCTTGTAGATGTAGGTGCTCCATGAATGCTTCCTGAGTGTCATTGTACCTAAATCACCTTACTAATGGGGAACAGACATTTTTGATTATAAGGTCTGTACTCCCCGCTACGCCCTACCTACATGCCCACGCAAATGGCCACGCCCTGGGCTCTCCTAAATAGCAGGGCCCATAACGTTGAGAGCAAACCGGCATTCTGTGAGCATTTAGTATGTGCCAGGCGTGGTCATGCCTCAGTCTCATTAAATCACTTAAGCTTCAAAACACCCCACGAGGCCACAAAAATGAACTAATTTTAAACGGGGCAAGTTTAAACAATAGTTCAACAGTGTCCCTGCTTTCAAAATAGTTTATTAGGGATCTTAATGAAAGCGGTGGACCCTTTTAGCTAAACAAATAAACAAGAAATTTCCTTTTGAATTATAATGTCAACAAAAGAAAACTTTGAAATTGTTTAATCGTCCTTCTCTTCTGAGGATAAATACTGGCAATTATCCATGACCCCTGCTATTTTTGCTAACTCCATCTATGTTTAGCATTGATAGAGCCAAATTTTAGATCCCACGTTTTGGTAAATAGCTCATAGTGAGAATAATATTTACTCTCGGCAGTAAGCAGGTTCCTATCGTTTCAAATTGCCCACGTGCTGGGGAGGTGGAGGGACATAGTGAAGTACCTGGATTGTGGTGAACCGTGGTGTACCGTGCCAGAGAGGAGCTTCCCACATGTCTCAGCTACAGTGAGAGGAGAGGCCAGGAACCCCTCGCAGGCCTGACACAGGCCTGCCCTGCCAGGCTCACCAGCCTGCCATGCCCCTCCCTGTTGCAGAGCAGGTATCTCCACCATTGATCTGCAAAGTGGGGAGTGCAGAACCTCATTCTGGCTCAGCCACCGATTCTCAAAGTACGTCCCCAGGCCAGCAGTATTAACCATTCGGAAACTTGGTAGAAATCCTCAGACCCACCCTAGCCAGAGACCCTGGGGTGGGACCCAGCAGTCTGTGTGATAACAAACCCTCCAGGTCATTCTGATGCCAGCTGAGGTTTAAGAACCACTGAGCCAGGTTACCTTGCGTGATTCTCTTTCTAGACTTCAAATTTCTGTAAAACAAAA